>OY770007.1:68157351-68806199 GCA_963669245.1 Quercus cerris | reverse complement strand
GCTCTAGCTCTAGCTTTAGCTCTAGCTCCATTGTCGTTAATTCAAACGAGCGGCGAAGAATCGCAGTCGGGTTATCGAAAGCGATCAAATCCCAAATGGGATTTCTATTGAAAGAGTTTTCGAAGCGATTCTGCCCAGTTTCCTTAGTCAAGCTGATGAAGCTGCTTGGGACCCGAGAAACCGGTTTCGCGTTCTTCAAGCTCGCGTTTCGGGACGGTTCCGACGAAGAGGCCGTCCGGAAGTGCTGCGTCGCCGCGCATATTTTAGCGGCGGAGAATCTCCGGTTCCTCGCGCAGGACGTGGTTTCGTGCGTCGTTGCGAGGATTGGGTCGGGTAGGAGCGAAGGGGTTGTGGAGTTCATGTGGAGGAATCACCGCGAGTACGAGTCGGGTTTCTCGGTGCTCGACACGCTGATGCGGGGTTTTGTGAACGTGGAGATGAGTAGCGAGGCGATTGGGGTTGTTTGTAGGATGAGGAAAGTGGGTTTGAGGCCGAGTTTGTCAGCCATTACAGTGCTTTTCAAGTTGTTGCTTAGAGTCGGTGATTATGGTAGCGTGTGGAAGTTGTTTAGGGACATGGTTCGGAGAGGGCCTTGTCCTTGTATTTATACATTCAATGTTATGGTTCTCGGGTTTTGTAGAAAAGGGTTGGTTAGAATTGGAGAGAGTTTGTTACATGTGATGTGGAAATTTCATTGCGAGCCGGATGTTTATACTTATAACATTGTGATCAATGCGTATTGTACGAGGGGACGGACTTCTGATGCGCTTAATTGGGTGCATTTGATGATTGTTAGGGGTTGTAAACCGAGTGTTGTTACGTTTAATACGGTGTTACATGCCTTGTGTAAGGAGGGAAACATGGTGCAGGCGAGAAAGCTCTTTGATGGAATTCATGATATGGGTGTCTATCCGGATGTCACGATGTTTAACACCTTGATGGATGGGTATATTAAGGCGAGGGACACTGCTCAAGCAAACATGCTTTACGAAGAAATGAGGAATAAAGGTGTATCTCCTGATGGGATAACGTTTAATATTTTGGTAGCAGGTCATTACAGGTTTGGAAGGGAAGAGGATGGTGATAGGTTGTTAAGAGATGTGTCTATATCGGGATTGTTCCCGGATTCTTCACTTTATGATATTTCGGTTGCAGGGTTGTGTTGGGCAGGTCGGTTTGATGAGGCCATGGAGTTTTTAGAAAATATGCTTGAGAAAGGAATTCCTCCTAGTGTGGTTGCTTTTAACTCAATTATTGCAGCTTATAGCAGGGCTGGTTTAGAAGCAAAGGCCTATGAGGCGTATAGAATTCTGGTTAGATTTGGTTTAACTCCTTCATCTTCCACATGTAGTTCTTTGCTTATGGGTTTATCCCAAAAGGGGAGCCTGCAAGAAGCCAGAGAACTATTGTATAATATGATAGAGAATGGTTTTCCCATCAATAAAGTGGCATACACGTTGCTTTTGGATGGATATTCCAAGATAGGGGATCTGGAAGGGGCTCAAAATCTGTGGAATGAGATGGCACTGAGAGGGGTATCTCCTGATGCTGTTGCCTATTCAGCCTTTATAGATGGACTTTCAAAAGCAGGTCTGGTGGAGGAGGCATATGATTTGTTTTTAGAAATGTCAAGGAAAGGGTTTGTGCCAAATAATTTTGCATATAATTCTTTGATTGGTGGGTTTTGTAACCATGGGAAACTGAGTGAAGCATTGAAATTGGAAAGAGAGATGAGGCAAAAGGGACTCCTTCCAGATATGTTTACCACCAATATGATCCTTAATGGATTTTGTAAACAGGGTAGAATGAAGGCAGCAATTGATCTCTTTATGGACATGCAGCGGACTGGGTTGAGCCCTGATATTGTCACATATAACACTTTGATTGGTGGTTGTTGTAAAGCATTTGACATGGTTACCGCAGATGAGTTTGTGAATAAAATGTATGCCAGTGGTTGGGACCCAGATATTACAACTTACAATATTCGCATTCATGGTTTCTGCAGCAGTCGAAAAATGAATCGAGCTGTGATGATGTTGGATGAACTTGTTTCAGCAGGTATTGTTCCAAATACAGTAACATATAACACTATGCTTAACGGTGTTTGTAGTGATATACTGGAACGAGCCATGATTTTAACTGCAAAATTGCTAAAGATGGCTTTTGTTCCGAATGTAGTTACAACCAATGTGGTGTTGTCTCAGTTTTGCAAGCAGGGGATGCCTGAGAGGGCCTTAATGTGGTGTCAGAAGTTGAGTGAGATCTCCTTTGATTTTGATGAAATTACATATAGAATAATGGACAGAGCCTACCGTGATATAGAAGAAGATGCTGAACTTTTTAGAGGAGAATCTGCAAAGAGCCTTTTTCTGGACTTCCTCATGTACATTACATATGATTTTATGTATAGAAATAGACCTCAAAGGGAACCAAATCAGAATACCCTTGAATCAATTGAAAGTGCTTTTGGTGGATCCTGAAAGTTGACTGAAAAGATAGCAGTTCAATTCTTGAGAACAGAATCTCATTTGATAAGTCTAATTTGGTCTGATTTGAATGGGAAAAAAGAGGGCTCTATCAGCGTGGAACCATAAATGAATTATAATGTCTTAGCTAGCTCCTTGGAGCTGATAAATGTTGACGGGCTTGAGTTTGTTCTTTATCAAGTGTTGCTGACTTTCCAGCAATGAATTTTACTGCTGAATTATTCCTTTCAGGTAACATGATGGTATGTTTTTGGACTGGCAAACATTAAACTAATATTGTACTTATATTTCTTTGCATGATTTACCGCAGTTATTTTGGGGCCTGAGGGCTGAGGGGGTTTATTATGTGAAGTTAATTTTTTTTTACTGAAGTGGTACAGGTTGGCAGAGTTGTGTGCACGGTAAGTGGCTTACAGTACTTTTAGAATAATTTTGGATGCACTTCAACTATGCCTTTCATCTTCCAACTAAAAGAACTGACATATTGCTAACCTTTTGACTTCGCAGATTATGATACACGATAGAGTTTGTGCCATTAATTTTTTTTTTTTCCTTTTTTTCTGAAATTTAGATTGCTTGTAAAAATCAGTGCTTGATATCCTTAGTCTTGAACTGCCTGTTTCTCAAAAAGAAAAAAAAAAAAAGACGTAGTCTTGAAACGACTTTATGATTCTATTTGGAGAAAAGATATTGTAACATGTTGAATTTAGGAGTTTGGTTCAATTAGTGTTGTAAATTTGTGTAGGCATGAAGATTTACTCAGCTTACTCACCTCAAACATTTATCTGAAACTAAATATTGTGATTCCCCTTTTGGTAATCTATGGAGATAAATGATAGGACAAAGAATTTCATGCCCCATTTAATGCCCAGAATTACCACCCCCACAACACCACCCCCCCCCCCCCCCCCCCAAAAAAAAAAAAAAGAAAGAAAAAAGAAAAAGGAAAAAGGACCTATAAAAATAAATACGCAAAAATTAGAAAAATTTTCTTGGTATTTAGTATTTACTGGTTGGGATATTAAGCTAGAGTAAACTGCGGGATACTTTTTTTTTAAGAATTGTTTTCTTTGTTTAGATACAATGATTGAGACAGAGATGCATATGGATTATGAACTTTTACTTAGAGATCGAATTAGGAATATGGATCATTGGTCTATGAGCAAGGATGTATAGAACAATATGTAAATTTTTTTCCACAAATGCAGAAGAGCATATAGATATATATATATATATATATATATATTCAAAACCATAAAGGACACAGCAGGCATCTGGTAGCAGTACACTAAAATTGCCAATTGCACTGTAGATGCAACATGATGAGTGTAAAATGTGCAGAGATGCTATTGTTGATAAAAGTAAGAAATCAAGCATCTGAATTTATCAACCACAAAGAGATTGACAAAGAAGCAATTTTTGTGGGTGATTGTTGAGTAGGCTAGATAGTTTGCTAAAAATGGAACCTCAATCACAATGATTATTAGTGACTTTAGTTGTTCTAGATGGTGACATTTTCCCTTGTTGGAAAATTGGAATATGTTGAATATCTAGTTGTAGTCTTATCATCAGGATATGGTAATAAACTCTTTAACATTTCATGCTGAGTTACCATTTAAATCGTTTTAAGTTACTAGTTGTTCCTTTTTAAACTAATATTCTCTCTCAATAAAGCTTCTTAATCTTGAAATGATTTATCTTGCTCAAAAAAAACTCTTTCTGATAACACAAAGTGAACTTCACTAACTCGTGCTTTTTGTATCTCACAGAGTCAACTCTTACACCTTATATTGGTATGGAGATGAAGAGCCTCTCAGCCTTGGCTTAGGTGGTACAAGTGTGGAGTTTGGTCAGGTTAGGTTAAGCCTCGGTTGTACTTTTGCCAGGCAAATACAGCGACAGGGGTTGTAGTCTTATCATCAAGATATGGTAACAAACTCTTTAACATTTGATGCTGAGTTACCATTTAAATCGTTTTTAAGTTACTAGTTGTTCCTTTTCAAACTAATTTTCAAACTCTTATACCTTATATTGGGATGGAGATGGAGATGAAGAGCCTCTCAGCCTTGGCTTAGGTGGTACAAGTGTGGAGTTGGTCAGGTTAGGTTAAGCCTTAGTTGAACTTTTGCCAGGCAAATACAGCGACGGGGATGGAGATGGAGGGTGCATACACTAGAAGTCGAAAGTGAAATTTTCTCAATCCCAGTTTTCATGTCTTTGGTGGATAATATAGATAGAAATATAATCACTTTGTATTATAGACACTTGTGTGTCAACTTTCTAAACAAGAAAATAAATGATAATTTTTCTTAGAGTTATGCTAACGAGTACCCTTTGGATATTAGTTAACAATCTATTTTAAAAAAGTTTTAACACAACTTTTATGGAAAATGAAAAAAGCTATCAAAATATTAATTGGTTTTTTTTTCTTCTCATAAAAACTTTATTTAAATAGATTATTAACTAATGCATTCATTAACATTTCCCTTTTTCTTATTATTATTTTTTGTAACATCTTAATATTGGTTTGTGACCCTGTCAGGCAAAAGGGTTCAGATTTGGTAAAAACAAATTTTCATTTTGGAGGCAAAAACGATAGCAAAACAATTTCAATGGTGATGATTTGGAAAAGTATATCATATGCCGAGGAAGTTATGGAAGAAGAAAAGGAAATGTAAGCCTGCGATAAAATGTTTAATTACATAACCTTTACAAAAAAAAAGCCAATCTCTCTCAAGAGCCAGCATTCAGTTCCTCCAATCATATGCTTATTTACAAGGCTAGCTCATTCACTCCATAGGAACTTCCGTTTGTCAGTTCAGGGTTATACAAAGGTCTATATAATCCGACACATTTTCCACCTTACCAGACAAAAACACCACGTCCCTAAGAATTGAACCAAGACGAAAACTTGCGGTGGGGAAAACTATTTAAGGCACTTCGGCCCTCTGCATTATCATAAATCTTCTTCTACTTGCACCCTCCACATTCTCACCCAGATTTGCCAGATGGGCCATCCGCCTTTTCCATGATTCTGCAGGTCCAACTTGATTCTTCTTCTGCTCTGTCTCACTTGGGTCATCTTCAAAGGACATGCGACCATTTTCAGAAGGGTTATCTTCGTTGGATTGTTGGATTATCTCCTCCAATCTCTCCATCACCTTACCCATCGTTGGCCGATCTTTTGCGTTCTTTAATAAACAGTTGTCTGCTAACTTGGCAATTTTCCGAGCTGCACTACTAGAATACTTGCCTTCCAGTCTTGGGTCCATTATCAAGATGAACTTTTTACCATCGGCAGGGAATTTTTTCACCCAATCCAAAAGTTTCTGCTCTGCACTTGGGCGGTTTCTTTCTAATGATCTCCTACCTGTAATAATCTCATATAATACAACACCAAAACTCCACACATCACTCTTACTTGTCAGATGACCAGTCTCAATGTATTCTGGGGCAGCATACCCGTATGTTCCAACCACCTGATCATCAAAAAAATTTCTAATGAGAACCACAACTATCTCCAATTATTTATTTCAATATGGAACCTTTCTTCTAAGCACGCATTCCTGACTTCACCATACAATATATTTGCAAGTTCTTCATGAAGATCCAATAAGCCTTTTAGCGTCTTCAAAAATACATGTGAAATTTGTAAATTCTAACAAATCCAATAGGCAAGATAGCTGTCTTCAAGTTATTATTATTATTATCCCATACACACTTTGCTGGTCTTGCACTGTTCTTGAATTTTGTGGAGTTATTTTCAAATTAATCACAGAATTGTTAATCATTCCAGTTGAAAAAAGGTTCTATGATTTACTTCTAATATTATCAAAGAGGGTCATATTCTATTTTTCTCTTTTACCGATCTATTGTGTGCTTTGATATATTGGGGAAAAAAAATCTATACAATGACTTTTGTATGATTTGACACATTTATGTGAATAATATGTCTTTTTTTTTCTTTTTGTCTTTCAATATATCATATGCTTTAGATTCTTAGAATCCCAATATACAAATAGTTTACTGTTTTAGACTTTTGAACCACAAAACTGTTACCAGTGATGCAACCTAAAACGCTAATGAAAATAATAACGGCAAAATTTGCTAGTTGGATTGATTTTAAGAATTTTTTGGGTGAACAGCACACGCGTGAAACTAATTAGTTAGTTGGACTGTTTTTGAAAATCGAGTTTAAGAAAATCGAGTTCCAACTCATTTTTCTCTTGCCCGCACCCTGTCAGTGACTAAAAAAAAAAAAAGTGGAAGTCGAGTTTAAGAAACTCGAGTTGCATTTGCACAGAAGTCGAGTTTCTTAAACTCGACTTCCACTTTTTTTTTTTGGAAACAGTCTAACTAACGATATAGTTTCAAGCACATTTTGCTCACAAAAAAACTTCTAAAAATCAGTCTATTTAGCAAATTTTGCCTGAAAATAACTGCATACGACACTTACTGCTGTTGAAACATGAGATCGCCCAGCCATTGGTCCCTCCCTAGCAAGTCCAAAGTCTGAAAGCTTTGGTTTGAAATTCTCATCCAACAACACATTGGACGATTTAAAGTCTCGAAAGATCACCTATAGCAGGAGCATAATGGAAGTTAGGCTAACAATGGTTGCAGTCAAAGTTAAATCTAGCACATTACATGTAGTAGGTATTAGATAAAAACTGGTTGGGCACCAATGATTTTTTTTTTTTTTACACAAGTAACAAATTTTATCTGTGAGAATAAACCACCTCATGTACACAACATGTATACACAAGACTGGAAGGATTTCTTATTCACATGGTGTGCAACTTTCTATGTATATAAGCAAAAGCCTAAAGTTTAACAAGAAAATAAGGTAAATATTAATATTATTCCACTAAATTCCAAGAAGCTGCAGCACATAAGTGGAGGAAATCTGATGCCGGGCTAAAATGTTAGTGAGTTTAAACAACAGGTTCTGTTTTGCACAGGAAAAAAATTGTTTGTATTTGTGTCGAATAAGAAAAACATTATATGATAATGTCTTAGAGAATAACCTGAACTTCCAATCCTTCATGCAGATAAGCTAATCCTTGAGCTGCTTCCAGTAATATCTGTAATCTGGTTTTCCACGGAAGAGTTGGGTATGCCCTATTGAAAAGATGATTCTCTAAGCTTTTGTTTGGCATATATTCATATACAAGTAATCGCTGGATCCCTCTCTCCTCATCCACAGCACAGTATCCTATGAGTTTGACGAGGTTTGGATGCTCCACAACGCCAAGAAATTGAACTTCTGCCACCCATTGTTTGTGGCCCTGTATTTTGAAACAGAGAATTCGGAGATTAGTAACCTTTCACAGAATCAAAATCCTTATATAATCACTGTTAAAAATCAAGGGAATTATAAGCGCATGAAAATGGAAAGAATAAGAAAGAGGAAGATATTTTATCAAGTTCAAACACATATGGGCACTTTTGAGGTGTGACTGGATGGCCAGGTGGTTCCTTTTTTCTCTTCTTTTCCTTCCTACATTTTATGATTTATTTTCTTTTACATTTTTTTTTTTTTTTACATCCCACTCATTTCATCATAGCATAATGTTATTGAATTATCGATGCAAGCCCAAACAACATTCTGAAAATCCTTTCTTACCTTTCATTTTTTGTTCCGAAAGGCAAACCTGTAATTAAGAATAGGCATCCACATTTTGATAAGTAATAAAAATCCATTAAAAAAAAAAGCGCAAAAGGGGCACAACCCTTGTATACTGGAAGTATACAAAAGAAAGGCCCAGAACAAAAGTAACAAGTAAATAAAGGTTAATGAAAACTCTATGTATCCATAAACTCTAGGATGTCCACTGTAGAAACAGTATGAGAAGTCGAAGTTTGTTCATATAAAGTCTTCAAAAATAAAAACTTCAACTGTGTCGTGTGCAGCTCTTTCGCCCCAAAGCATCTTGCATTTCTCTCTCTCCAAAAGCACAACATTATAAACAATTAACAAAGGAACAACTTTCCAAATCTCCCCATTGGTTCTTTTGCCAAATAAACATAAAACCATAAACCACAAATCCAGAGCCACAGCACAGAGTAGGAAACGATGAGCTGCACAGAAAGCATCAATCCATAATGATTAACCCTCACTGTCTTAGATTTTATGTAGTCAAGATCTTTCCCAATGACACACCACCAGAAAAAAGGCACCCTCGGTTGTACATGAACTTTCCAAATGCTCTGCTGCCAAGGAGAAGAATTCTCTCCTCCTCTCAGTGCCTACTGTTCACCTGGAAGCCTGAGTTTTCGAAGGGATCCATTCCAATTTATCTACCTCTCCACAACATATATTCAGTGTATATCCCTTTGAATTTTTTCCAACCTTTTTGCCACTTCCATAGGCATTGGAAACAAAGACAAGCAATAACTTGGAAGACTTGATAACTCACTTTTGATTAGAGCGAGTCTCCCTCCTTTTGTTAAGTACAACTTCTTCCATCTAACCAATTTCTTGTTCACATTCTCTACATATGGTATCCCATATGTGCCTTGCCTTGTATTGAGTAGTATGATGGAGTTCCACCCATCCAGTTGGAATGGTTTGTTTGATTTCATCTCTGGTACCAAAGGAAAAAGTTCTGTGGTTGCCATATTTTATAAAAGTTTGAATTTCACTGAGATGCTCATTTACATTATATATAGCTATAGGGAATCACTTGTAGAGGATCACGAAGGAAAAAACAACTCCTGATGGCAAATGGTCTCTATGAGATAGTTGATTAGTGAAATGGGAAATTTTTATTACAGATACTTGCATTGCATATTAGTCAGCCATCCAATAACGGATAGTTTGGATTCCAGCACTGCAGTGATTTGCGTATATCACTGTTATTGCTATCTTCAACATTTGCATTTCACCTAAAATCTACTATTGAGTTAGCATGATCTACTTTTGTTTTTCCCTTAGTGTAAATAGTCAGCTAGTAAACATAACAATGGTATGGTCCTAAAACAAAGTCGATATATGAATATTGTGATTCATAAGATCAATCAAATGAAAACATATTAATAATATGCTATGTCATAAATGAAGGCCACTCAAATATTCCTAGAATCCTAGCGGTGGATCCTTCACTCTTTACACCGATCAATCGATAGCTGTACATGTACAGGTCCATAAATAGACATCCATTGGACCTCAGTAAACCTTCCTCTGGAAGATAATCCAGGAGTGGAAAAGGAATCTCCAGTCTCTACTAACCTCAATAGAACAGAAGCCTTGATTGTAATGAGTTAAGCCTCTATGTAAATGAGTAGCCTCTGGGCCTCAGATTGAAACAGTTCTATAAAATAGATAGATATATATATCCTTTTCTTGCAAGGAGTGGGTTATTGGTAAGGGCTACATACAGTGACAAAGTACATCGTCTTATCCACTAGTACCCTTAGGCCTTAGGTCCATCTTATAATAAGATTGTTATGTAAAACAGGTGGGTGTAGGAATACTAATTGAAATATATTTAAACTCAAGGTTGATGACAAGATGCTGTTGCATCAAAAATTGCATAGACACTAGATCAGTTTAACAATGATTTTGCAACAGGTGAAGGTGCTAGTGATGAGCAGGTCCAAGTCAGAAGTCACGCGATATTCTTCTCAACTAAGTAAAGAGAGTGGAAGGGAGAGGAAGGAGATGCTAGGCCTCAGGAAACTATTTAGCATTCGCACTATGGCTTAAACAGAGAACACAACATGATAAGAAAAAACAACTAAAAAAACCCCTATGAATTTACATAACTATATAATTCAACATTATTCTATATAACATTTGATCATTTATAATGAGCATAAAAGTCACCCCTATTCTTAAACACATTAAGAGTATATTCCTAATCATATTCTCTAACAAAAATATTAATGTAACATTCTTAAGGCTTATACCTGTAAGCCATCCTTGTTGAGCTTTTTAATCGCAACCACAATTGGATCACCATTTCCCTCAGCAGGCTTGATTGAACCTTTATACACACTCCCAAATCCACCCTCCCCAATCTTAAGTAGCCTACTGAAATCATTAGTCGCTTGTCTGAGCTCTGAGTATGAGAAAACGCGCAAATTATGAGCCTTCTCCTCATACAGTTGTGGTATTCCACGCGGGGAGGGTGCAGAGCATGAAGACAGAGTGACCTGATCAGAGCCTGAATAATCAGATGCTTGCTCTTTCAACTCTGGTGCTGATCTATGTCCCCTGCCTCTGGATTTGTCCTTAAAGTAGTAGAAACACTTCATTGTATAGAATTTAACAGCAAGTTCCTAACTTTAAAAGCTATCTTTATTTTACTGCCACTGAATAGACAAAAATAATTAAAAAGTATCAGCATTGTGTTAATTTAAAACAACATTAGAATTTAGAAGATATAGAAAGAAAGGAAAAATATAACAGATAAATAAGATTTTTCTTTTCTTTTTTTGGTCTTTTTGAGAGGACAAAGGAATTAAAGAGGGAAAATCAAATCCAAAGAGAATGGCTATTGAAAAGGAAGAAATCCAAAGCAAGGCAGTGAAAGAAAGTGAAATCAAATGGACAAAAGAAAAGGGTACTAGAAGAATGAAAATTTAAACAAACTGGGTTGAAAAAAAGTGTGAAGATAACTGAAAATTGAAGCAAACAAGATATAAATGCAAAACCAATGCTCTACAGAAAATGAAGCAAACAAGGAGGGCCAAGAACAGACAGGAAAGTGGTCAACAAATGGAAGCAAAAGTTAGCTGAGAGAAAGGACACCAAAAACAGAGAGAACCCAGATGAGAATTCAGTAAAACAATGAACTTTAGCAAAAACTACAGAAGAAGCAAACGTAAAATTTTGAAATTCAAGGAATACATGGATGATCCAGATAAGAAAATATACCAAACCCAGAAGAAAACAAACAAGCAACACATAAAAAAATAAGAGAGAGAAAGTCTTTCTATATAAGCTGTATTTGTTGTATACGAGATAAATGATCGTGTATGAATGAAATAAAAAAGCAAAGTTCCAAGAGAGATGGAGATCAAATGGTTTACCTGTGCATGCTGCTTCATTTTCTATTGGGTTGGGATAGACTTCCGTAGATTTCTTGTCTTGCTTTGCTTCTGTTCTTTCTCTTTCAGACTCTCTCTCTCTCTCTCTCTCTCTCTATCTATATCTCTCTCTGAATAAACAATGATTTCTTAATATCCTGTGTTAGTTCTGTTGGGTTTGACATGGTTATTGGTTTGGAACTGGTAGAGTTTATTTAAGCTTGTCACATTTTCTTAATGCTACGCCTACCTTTTTATTGAAGAATTCAACGGACTAGTAAATTAAGGTACGTAAGTTTATTCAGGCTACAGCTCTAGCAGCAAGTCTCTTGCCACAGCAGAACCTTGTGAATCCGTACACTTCTGTATTATTTTTTCCCTTACTATAGGTAAATGTTACTATATGATTAAAAGATTCTTTTTTTTTTTTTTTAGAATATGATTAAAAGATTCTTGATTGTGAAAAAAGTGATGCATATGTTGATATTAATACCTCCTTATATATATATATATATATATATATATATATATATATAATAATTTTTGTTTTCAAAAAAGCGTTGTTTGGTCATTGGTGTCCAATTTTTGCTATTTTCAAAATTACATTTATTTTTTAATTCAAGTATGTTTTTCCAAAAATATAAATTTATTTAATTCAATTATATTTACCCAAAAATATAATTTAAGGATAAAAAATATTTTGTCAATTGTTGAAAAATAAAAGGGTCATAAAAAAAATAGTTGAATTAAAAAAAATGTCTTAAATATATTTAAGTCCATACCCCACATTTTTTTTTAGAAAAGGTTTTGCTGCATACTTTTTTTATAAGAGTTTTGCTGCATACTAGTTTTCAGCAAAACCTTTCCCTTTTTTCTTTTCTTTTTTTATAGTTAACTTTTATATTTTCTAGGTAAATACAAGGAGAAGTATAGTTCAAAGTTCAAACTCTAAACATTGAACATCATAAAATATGTGAATTCCACTCTAATATCACTTCAAACCCATTTTCATAATTATATATTTTTGACTAACTCCTTTCATAATTATAACTACCTAAGTATTTCAAAACTCTTTCATATCTACATATTACTTATCTTCAACCGAGTATTACGTAATCATCTCATGTGCTTATGTGAGGCTAGTGAGATGATGATTACTGATTATTGGATTTCTTTTCATATTATATTTTTTTTTCATATTCTTTTTGTAAGTAATGTCATGATATTATCAATTCTACTACAACTTTTTCTTTCTTTCTTTTTGAATAGATTCAAAAAAAAAAAAATCTTATTTAGAAAAACATAAAAGAGAGAGAAAGTCTATTACATATACTAATACTGCCAAAACATAAGTTGCTTTTAAAAAATACAAAACAGTAAAGAAAGTTATTTATTAAATTTTTGAGGAAGTATCAAATACATAAGTTGTTAGGTAAGTTTAAAAGAATTAATATGTAATAAATTTGATAGTACATTCATTTATATATTTTTTCAGTATCCTCAACAGTCGCTGTTGCCAGCAACACAATGAAAAGGACATGGCAATTGACCTCTCCCAAGTCCCAACATGTAATCAAGCCGTATGTTATAACAAAAGAGGAAGCATTTAACAATCACACTATCATTTTCCATTTTCCCAAAAAAACATTATCGTTTTCCAAAAATATGTCATTTATTACAAAAATAATATTAAAGATAAAAATAGGAACTCTTATTCAAACAGTTTATAAGAATTAATTATCGGGATAAATTCATAAATCAAATGGTTCAAAGTACATTGGATGCTTGTTGGAATAATTAAACTCAAGACATCATTCATTAAATATTTTTTTATATGAATTTATTAAGTAATTATGAGTTGAGAGAATTAATAAATAAGTCTCTACTCTCAGCTCTCTTAGAATTTTATTTTTATATTTATTTAAATATGACAGTAATTATGCCATTATCGGTTTTCCACTTCTTGTTGTTATAATTTATGAGAGCTTGGGGGGAGCAAATCTAATAATTAGAAGTAATATTTTAAACCAATCTCCAAAAGAAAAATAAAAATAAAAATAAAAATAAAAAAATCTCAGCAGAATGCACAAATTTATCAAAGCAAAGACATTTTACATGTATGGTACAACGATATCATTGAAATTTTTTATAAAAATAAATAAATAAAAATTGAAGTAGGCTTAAGATTGATGGAGATAAATAGAGTCTAGAAATAAAAATTTATTGTGTGAAAGCTTGTTTGTCTCAAATCTCACCATGTAAATGAGAATTGTAAAATTAACATATTATTACTATTATTTCTTTCTTTTCTTTTCTTTTTTTTCTTTTTTTGATAATCTACTATTATTTCATTCTGTTCTATTAAAGTCTGGCTTCTGCATTCCCTAGCCCAGCATTATTTAGATCCAACAGCTTTGTGGTCTGTAATATGTATGTTACATACTTCCATATGAGACCTTTTATTTGAGTTTCACCAGTGGTGGATCCAGAAATTTTTCTCATGGTGTTCCTTAAGAAACATGTATTATACAATCTAATAAAAAGAGAAATTCATATATTAACAACAACAACAATAAAAAAAAACGCGCAAATATACAAAGTTTACAATTGACTTTTACGAGTTTTCATATTTTGAAATCGTTGCATGATAGTCTTATTATCAATGCTACAAACTACATTTCTTTCAATGTATATAACCAAGTAATTATTCATCCACTGAATGTAGAACAAATTATGAAGCAAAATTTAATTTTATTGGCATAAAAAAAAAAAACTAAGAGTATTCCAAAAAAAATTTTGAAAGGTAGACAAATAAAAAATTTTAAATTATTATATATAAAAAAAAAAAAAAAAAATTCAGGTCAGGGTGGTCCACTGCCCCTGAGTCTCACAATGATTAATAATATGTTTTATTTGAGTTTATATGACTGGACCACCCTAGCCTTAAGGTGGCGCCGCCCCTGAGTCTCACATTGATTAATAATGTGTTTTATTTGAGTTTATATGACCACACAAATGTATCCCACTCCGTCACGTTTTGTGCATGTGAATTCAATTAATTTTTTTGTCTCGACCTATATACTTTTCCTCCTTTTCCAAACTTTTTTTATTGGGCTTGTCATTCTTTGGCATCCAAACTTTGTCACCCTCCAAAAAAAAAAAAAAAACTTCTACTTTGTTATTAACCAAATCTGCGGCTTACTTAATGCACCATGAATTGCAAGGAGCTCTTTACTAGTCTTTCTCATGCTCTTTAAAAGTTTTCATAATTAATATTATTGAATTAAGATTCTCTACAATTCTCTTTAGTAGAGTTCTTAAAAATCTATCTATTTATTTTGAAATGATTAATTTAAATTAAATTTTATCGCATTATTATTAATTTAAATAAATAAAAATTGATGATAGCTATCCTTATTTTCAATACTATTATTTTTATATAATTGATAGATTTGATAGGATTTTTAAAAACCCTAAAAAGTTCTAGAAGATCTTTTTTTAATTTGATACCCTTCTTATAGTCCTTTCCATACTACATTGCTGTCAAATTTATTACAAAGTTGTAAATACCATTTTCTAGAAAATCAAAGAAAAAATTTTTTGAGTCCAAAGAGCTATTCCTTTCACGTTTGAACTTTAAAGATAGGTGGATAAAAGTCAAAGATAACGTCCTCCAAATCCTATGATATAGCTTTAAAAATAGGGAACAAAAATTTACTTTGACTTGGAAGAGCTATCCGCCATAAAACCTGATTGGAAAGGAACAGATGATAAGCGAGAGGCGTACGTCAAGATTGACTTTCATTTCCAGTGCAAATTTGACATTTTTCATTGCTGCTGATATTGCTTGCTTTTAAGTCTTTTGTCTTGCACCTTTTTTTCTTCTTATTTTGGATGCGCATGAAATTTGGTTGCCTGGTTAAGAATTCAGTTAAAGAAAATTTTTATGAAAAAAATAATAATAATTAATATTTTGACAATTTTTTTTATTTTTCATAAAAATAATGTCAAAACTTTCTTTAACTGGATTCTTAACCAGTGCTCTAAAGACACTCATTAGCATTTCTCAAGAATAAAAAGTGTTTTTGGTGTGGACTCATCAACCATACTCTACATGATGGTAATGAGTAATACTACATGTACAATCGAGCTTTGATGAGACTATTATCGTGGATACAACCACACATCAAGAGTCGGGTGGAGCCAAATGTTCTAAATGAGTAAACAACACAACACATTTGACGAAGCATCACCATTCAAACTTCTCAATTCTGGCCAAACATTAGGATTCAAGTGGAGCCAAATGTTCTAGTTCTAGATGAGTAGAAAGTCCATTCGACAAGTTCCAGTTCTACCTACACGGCTTCACCCCACATGGAAATTGGAGTTATTATGCGACTTGCGTCAACTTTGCACAAAAAAGATTGTGTGGAGTGGGACTCACTTGGAAAATTTAGAACTGCAATACTTTATATCATCGATAAAACCGTGTTTGGGTTTTGTCATGTAATGGTCAACTAGGTGCTTAGAAACAAAATAAGAAAGGTGTTTGTTTGTGCATGGTGAGTTGAATTCTATTTTACTGGGAATCTGTGGATCATCCTGAGAAAATTGGTTCCCAAACTGGCCAATTTCTCGGCCCCACTGGCCACCCCCAGCCCCACCCTCAAAAATAAGTTTCCTTTGGCCCAGCTTTTTTTCGCATTAAAAATATTTTATGTATTATTCATTTCACAGTCTATGTCTTGCATTGTCAATGTTCAACTATATTTTTATACAATAAGCAAATTATGTTGACCAAAATAAGTTTATCCAAATACAAATTACAGACTTTTTTTTCCTTCTATTGTTTTTCTTTTCATAAGAAAAATGACTTAATCCTTCAATAAAAACGAGATAAATGACTTAAGTGACATTTTTATATATAGGTTTAACAGAAGTAGTAATTTCTCATTTCAAGTTTCAAGTTTTAACCGAAGAAAAAAAAATCTGTAGTTTCAAGTTTCAACATCACTGGTCTTCGCTAAAATTTTAGTGGTCATATTTGAAAAAAAAAAAATTATCGAATAAAAAAAATAGGAGCACAGCCACAAATTATAAAAATACATAGCTAAAATTAAAATCTAACAGATCAAGAATTACTTGTCTGGAAGTTTATTACATCTAACACCAACCTGCCAAATATCCCAATGAAACTTATTTTTTGGGTAAAAATCTCTAAAAGAAAGAAAGTCAAAGTGATGGCTAAAATTTCCTTCAGAATCACACATTTTGTTCAGTTTTGACTTTGTGCATATTCGGTGAGTATGGGCCATGGGGTCTCTAATTGTCGGGAACTAGGACTCCATCTTTAGGAAGTAAAAGTATGACCAAGAGATTTCCACTTTGGCAATCAAGCTTATGAAGACAATATCACAATACCATTTTGGGTTAGAAGCTCGTTGGCAATATCGATACCTTTTTTATAGATCTGATTAATGGGTGTTTTTAGAGCATTTGTTAAAATATTTGTTACTTTTTTTATTAAAAAATTTTAAAAATAATTTCTAAACCAATTTCATTAACTTTTCCCTTTATCTATTTTTCAATTTCATTAAAAAAAAAAAAAAGTCCTTTTTGCTGTGATCATTCTCCACAAATAGAATATAATCATGAGAAGGAAAAATGATTAAATACTAGCTAGAAAAATGCAACATGATTCATGCTGTACAACATATACATGGTTCATGTTACAAGAATTCCATACTTTTTTTTTTTTTTGATGAACAAAAAATGGGTAGGGGAGGCGACTAACGTGGCAAACCTACCTGGGTGTGACCATAGTAGCACCCTATCCGCTGACTCTAGGCCTTACTGGAGTGCAAGAGGATGCAGTGAGCCATAGTTTCCTAGCCTCACGAGGGACACTAGTGATCCTAGGCTGCCAAAGTAGGCAACCCCATACAAGTCCATATTCGGACTCAAACATGGGACCTCAGTCTTGGGGCATCTTTGTGCTTCACCTAACACCACTAGACCACGCAAATCCATACTCTAGTTACCCAAGAAATAGGAAAGTTTAATTAATGATGTTGAGAATGTACAAGAAAAGGATGGAACAAAATAAATTTAGTTAGTTGTTAGATACATGCCACTATTAAAGAAGTGCAATACAAAAGAAGCAACACTTCCACTTTTTTGTATAATAAAGTACTAATAAATTTATTATCTATCACAATGCATTAAATATGAACCCCACCACTTCCCTCTAATTTGGACCAAAGATCAACTTCCAACTCCCCCACCTACATTTTCACATTACTAAAATGATTAGTCAACACTATGGTATGATTAGTGATTTGTAATCAAAATTATTTCTCTTCTAAGTTCTAATCCTATCTTCAATATTCAAGGAAAAAAATCCCTATCCTTCCCTTGTGATAAATTAATCAAAACCAGAATCCAATTTGAACACCAACCCCTATAATGAATTATCAAGGGCCAATTAACAATGGCTCAAGTTTATCTATATACAAGCTTAGTACTATATGCTTTTTCAAAAAGTTAAAAATAAAAATAAAAATAAAAAAAGAGAAGAAGATTAATTATAGGCTGATAGCATGTCACAAAAAGTACACATTTCATGTCCGTGACAGTATCCTATATATAATTAGCAGGAAATACATTATTGGAGTTGGTTTTATATGAGGATCAAGTACAAGTTATATGGTAGATGGAGGAGCTCTTTTATATTATATTATATATATATATATATATATCTGTTCCTCAAAAAAAAAAAAAATATATATATATATATCTTTCTAATTTTTCTTGGCATTTGATTCTTTGAAGTCAAAACCCTAGCATATACCATGGAATAAATATATAAAGAAGACGTGGTCATTTGAAGATTCCCACGCTAAACAAATTCTAGATCAGTTTGTGCACATAACAATACGCGTAACGTAATGGGAAAAAAAAATAAGTACAATTTCATGGGCTTTGACTTTTGAATATATATATAATGTGGTGTTGTTATTTGTCAACACTTTCTAATTTTTATAGCAATCCACTTGCACTATATAAGCCTCTATGTTGAAGATGCAAAGAAATGCTAAAAATAAAAAATAACAGCTGGCATGTGATTGAAAACTTTAATAAGCTAATTTAGTGAATTTTTTTTAAAAAAGGTTTTAATTTATTACGTCCGTTCTTGATGATTTACTTTTATCATCAAATTGGAATATTAATTGATTTTTTTGTATAAGCAGAAATTGAACTTCAAATCTCTTATTTGATAACAAAAAAACTTTACTAGTTAAACTAACTAAGAGATCATTTGGCCAGCGCGTTGGGCGTTGCGTGTTTACGTTTTCAGCTCTTTTTTTTTTTTTTTTTTTTTTTTTTTTTTTTTTTTTTTTCATTTCACGCGTTTCTAGCTTTTCCAACCACTTTTTTACTGTAGCAACATGTGACTTTTCCACACAATTTTTACTGTTTATGGACCTACAAATTTCACTTTTCAGCAACTTTTTCATTAAAAATGGGTCCTACAGTACTATTTACACATTTAAAAATTATTTGCTACAGTGTTTTTCAGTTTTCAATTTTCAATTTTCAACTGTATCCAAACGGACCCTAAAACTCACCATTCATGGATTAAAAAGACACTGTGTGGCTGAAAATCATGAACTAAAAGTGAATTACTAATATAAGCAATATGTGGCTGAAAATCATTGTAATTTTGTGGCACATATAATATAATATAATTTATTTATTTATAATCATATAATATTTCTTTATACTCATGTGGGGAGGCAAGTATCATTTATACTTTATACCACCATAAGATCGTAGTAGTTGGGTTGATGTCACACTCTTGATGTCATACTCTTGAGAATCTTGATTTTTAAATAAAAATATATAAATTAGTATTTCAAGTAGTAATATATTAGTGAATAGAAAATTTTGGAAATTGGAAGATAACTTTTGGGTGCATTTTATAATTGTTAACAATAACTTATTTTCAGTTATCTAGCTAACATATAAAATAGATTCATAAGTGTCTATTAAATAGATTTTTGTCTTATACAAAAGTGTTCAGGATTTCGACTTGTTTTTTTTCCCTAGCTCATAATGTACAACTTATATTTTTGCATCTAAAACCTAGTGTTTGAGACCTTGAAAAGTAAAATTGTTCGTGCATTGTTGTCAAATTGAGCAAATAAATAAATACACCATCTAATTTGAAATTGTGAATTATTATTTAAAGAAACTGGTAATTCTTGTCAAATTTAGGATGAAATTATTTAATTTAGCTAGCTAGGTAAAAAAATAATGGGCAAGACTTAGGGGTTGTTCCTTAGATTCTCCCCTTAAAATTCTGTCATATGAATTTTTTTTCATAAGATAAAAATGTATTTTTTAGTTAAATAGTCACATAGCTAAATCTTAAAATGAGAATTTAAGAAACACATAAGGTACTGTACCTTAATTTTGTCCAAAAAGTATTATCAACCTAAGCAATAATCCTTATCATTCACTCATTTAGTGAACTTGTCACACTCACACACACATGTATATTTAATTATAAAACTTTTTTTTTTTTTTTTCTAAATATATAGTAGGAGTACAATATTTTATTAAACTTGGAATATGTAAGGTTGCTCACTCACTTGCACGTAGAGTAACTATTTCTCCTCTCTTGTCAGTCTGGATGAAAAAACGTACCATCAAACATAATTTTTGTATTACAGTCCAGGCTAATTTGAATAACCCATCTTCTAATAATAAACAATGACCTACTTCTCCCAAAAAAAAAAAAGTTACAAATCTCAATACTGGTTTAGCAAACCTAAAAATTCTATGCTTTAAGGTACCAGTTTCATTGATCAAAACCTCTGAACCAAGAACACATGTACCCTTATTTTGTTTTGGGGATTGCACACTCTTCATTCTTCGATACCGTGAGAAGTGGAGGCTTTTGAATTTCAGTATTCACAGGTATCTTGGCAATTCCTTGTTTATCTTACATAATTTTGTCTTATTTAGCATGATCAAAGGAAAGTTTAGACAATTGCTACACACTTACTCATCAAATTTTTTGATACAATGGTTATTAAAAATAAAACACACAAAACCAGATGATTTTCACATAATTAGGAAAACTTAATTAAATATGCATTCAAAAAAATTACCAATCTTGAAGGGGATCTACAACCTACCGAGACGCCTTATGCCTTCTAGCTATAATTAATGATAACATTGATATCAGCATGTTGGACTTCACCACCAGCAAATGCACGTAGACCTAACCTAATGCATGTTCACAATGCAATACATTTGTATTTTAATATAAGGTGGTAATATACTAGTAATATTTTGGGGTGTTGTTGCCGCAGTGTAAGCTAATTATAAACAACTTTGTTAGTTGTTACAGTCGACTGTCAAGAACTAGGCATTGTCGTCTTAACTTCGAATCTCATACACCAAATAGTACTAGACTATCACTTTAATTTTTCCCTCTCTCTCTTTCTCTCTCTCTCTCACACACACACACACACGAAGTTCAAACTTCAAACACCAGGCACTAGAGAGAGTGTAGGTATCACTGGACACAATGCTTGAGACACACCCCTTCTCACGCCAGACTTATGTGTCAACTCCTAATTAGATTTTAACACTTTCACATGTCTAACACATGTATTTGAAAAACTTGATATCTAATCAAAAGTTGACACATAAGCAAGATGTGGATTTGAGTGTGGAAATTGATGTATGATATATATGTTTAAAAAATTACAATAATTAAACATTCGACATCTTTAAAATGAACACATAGATATTTTAACAATTTTCTCAACAAATAAAAGGGAAAAAAATTCTAATTTTCATCCCAACACATCTAAGGTTTACTTGTACCACAACAATAGAAAAACTGAAAGGTCAGAAATTTTGTTAATTTTTCACACCGCCAATTCCCTCACACAGTTGCAGAACATTTTGCTCACAGTGGTCACATAGGTGACTCTCTCTCTCTCTCTCTCTCTCTCTCCCTCTCTCTCTCTCTCTCTCTCTCTCTCTCTCTCTCTCTCTCTCTCTCTCTCTCTCTCTCTCTCTCTCTCTCTCTCTCTCTCTCTCTCTCCATTGGTGTTTGCCTTCTTTTCTTTTTTTAGTTCTTTCCTTTTCCCACTGCCACTGCAATTTTGCGTTTACAATATAAAAGTAAAAGTTCTGTGTGACTAGACTAGACAAGAAAAAATAAAAACAAGCTTAAAGATTTCATAGGCCCCTCACCCCTATACAGTCCTCTTTTGCCGCTATCTGAACAACTAACCCCCCCCCCCCCCCCTTTTTTTACCACTTTCCCAATTCTCAAGTACTTTATTTTACTTCTAATTTTCTTTCTTTTTTATTTTCCTAATAATATATTATTTGTTATTATAATATGTACCATATGGCATCATCATTTATAAACGTACTTGATTAGTTGATTAAAATATACAGTATATACTACTATATTAACATGCACACATTTAGTTGTTGTTTATTATTATTTTTTTATGCATTGACATTTTAATGATTGTTTGTCTTTTATTTAGCAATCTTTGGACTATTAGTATTTTTTTTAGTATATTTTTTTAAATCTCAGTCATTTTATTTATTGGGTGATAATTTAATTAGATAAAAGTTTAGGACTATTGACTCATTCTTTAATAAATACACTTTTATTATAGCACATGTTGAAATATGATGTATTTTAAGTTACTATTTAATATTTCCAACACACACAAAAAAAAAAAAAATTATATATGACCTCCCAAACATAAATTCCTGAATATTAACTATGTATGCATAAACCCTTAAATATGACTTTGGTGCATATGATTTACTAGGACTCTCTTTTTAATTTATTTTACTTAATTTTTCTACTTTTAATTTGATGGATTAGATATCTCTAAATTCAATGTCAATCACCAAAACACATAGGAGATTTTATTGCAAAACAAATATACTATAGGTAGTTTATCAAAATATATATATATACACACACTAATACTATAGTTTAGGGTCTACATATATTTTGGTGAACACACATGACATTCAGCGAGAGTATCCAATGAAATTTTGCCCCCACCATCAATTTTTTTTCCCAAAAAATGAGACTATGATAATGAGAACCTAAACACTAAACAAATTCTAGATCAGTTTGTGCACACAAAAATACGCGTAACGTAATGGAAAAAATAAGCACAATTTCATGGGTTTTTGACTTTTGAATATATATAATGTGGTGTTGTTATTTGCTAGCACTTTCTAATTTTTATAGCAATCCACTTGTATTACATAAGACTCTATGTTGAAGATGCAAAGAAATGCTACAAGAAATAACAGTGTGGCATGTGATTAAAAATACTATTAATTTAGGGTTTTTTTTTAAGAGATAGTTTTGACTTATGACATCTGCTCCTGATGATTCTTTTTAATCATTAAATCAAGACATTAATTTGTTTTTTGGTGTAGGTGGGGATTGAATCCCAAATTTCTTATTTGACAACAAGAAACATTATCAGTTAAGCTAATTAGAATCCTAAAACCCACAATTCATGGATTAAAATGTCACAATATTAGTTAATAGTGAATTACTAATATAAGCAATATGTGGCTGAAAATCACTGTTTTGTGCCATATAGAGTATTTCTTTATACTTTATGCCACCAGAAGATCGTATTAGTGGGGTTGATGTCACACACTTGTTGACTTGTTGTCATACTCCTAGAATCTTGAATTTTTAAATTAAAATAAATAAATAAATAAATTATAATATATATATATATATAATATATAGTAGTAATATATTAGTGATTAGAAAGAACTTAAATTGGAAGATAACTTTTGGGTGCATTTTATAATTGTTAACAATAACTTATTTGCAGTCATCTAGCTAAAATATAAATTGGATTCACAAATGTCTATTAAACAAATTTATGTCTTATTTCATAAAATAAATAAAAAATTTTGTCTTATAGAAATGTGTTCAGAATTTCAACTTGTTTTTCCCCTAGGCCATAATGTGGAACTTATACTTTTGCATCTAAAACCCAGAGTTTGAAACCTTGAAAAGTAAAATTGTTCATGCATTGTCGTCAAATTTAGCAAATAAATAAATACACCATCTAATTTGAAATCGTGAATTATTATTTAAGGAAATAGGTGATTTTTGTCGAATTTAGGATGAAATAATGTATTTACTAAGTGAAAGAATATTATCAACTTAAGTAATATCCTTATCATTTATTCATTCCGTGAACTTGTCACACTCACACTCACACATGTATACTATATAAAACTTTTTTTGTTTTTCTAAATAGTACTATATTTTAACAAAATTGGAATATATAAGCTTGCATATTGAAGTTACAAATCTCAATCCTGGTTTAGCAAACCTAAAAAAATTCTGTGCTTTAAGATACCAGTTTCATTGATCATTGTTTTGGGGATTGCGCACTCTCCAATACCGTACGAAGTGAACGCTTTTGAATTTCAATATACATTGATATCTATCTTGGAAATTCCTTGTTTATCTTCCATAATTTTATCTTATTTAGGCAACCTTGAAATTAACATGAACAAAGGAAAGTTTAGACAATTGTTGCACTCCTCCTCATCAAATTTTTAGATACAATGGTTATTAAAATAAGAGAAATGCTAATGGATATTTTTAGAGCATTGGTTAACAATTCATTTAAAGAAAATTTTTATGAGAAAAAAAAAACAATTAATGTTTTAACAGTTTTTTTAAAACAGATTGCTAACCAATACCCTAAGGGCACTCGTTAGCATGACTCTTAAAATAAAACATACAAAACTAGATGACTGTCACATAATTAGGAAAAGTTAATTCAATATGCATTCAAAAAAACTATCAATCTTGAAGAGGATCTACAAACCTACCAAGACGCCTTAGATAAGATTAATTTCAGCATGTTGGACTTCACCACCAACAATGCACATAAACCTAATGCATATTCACAATGCAATGCAATTTAATTTTTAATTGAAGATGTTAATGTACTAATATTTTGAGGTGGTGTTGCCACAATTTAGCTAATTATAAAAAACTTTGTTAGTTGTTACTGTCAAGAACTAGGCATTTTCGTCTTAACAATCAGTACTGTTTTAGCCTATAAAAAACTCATAATGTTAATGTTCATTTTTCCCCCAAATAATTAGTGGCCGTGCAGAAAGAGGTGGGGTTTGAATCTCAAACGCCAAAGTAATATTGGGCTATTACTTGAACCACTTTCACACATACACACATAAATATGTTTGAGCTAAATAAATAGTAGAAGCTGAAATGGGGTTCAAACTTCAAACCTCAAACCAGGCATTAGAGAAAATACTGGTATCATTGGAACTCCTCATATTCAAAATATAATTTCATACTCGATGATAAAAAAAATAAAAATAAAAATAAAAATAAAATAAAATAAATAAAAAAAGCTTTACTAATTTGCAATATAATCATTCATATCATGTCCTTGTGCCATAAAATGTTTGTTGATGAACATTAACTATATATGCATATGCCCTCAAATATGACTTTGGTGCATATGATTAACTAGGACCCTTTTTTTTCTTTTTTCTTTTTTTAACTCAGTTTTGCTACTTTTTTTTTGAAACAAGTAATTAAATTTTATTGAAATAAACCCAATTTGAATACATCATCCAAATCACTAGATAGAGATTCTACATGTACATACATGTCTGCAAATAAAACTACTCTTCTAACTAATTCGTGAGTTAATCTATTTCCTTCCCTTCATACATTCTTCTTTTAAATATGATGGATTAGACATCTCTAAATTCAATGTCAATCACCAAAACACATAGTAGATTTTATTGCAAACACATAAATAATTAGGGTCTATATATATATATATATATATATATATATTTTGTGAACCCACGACATTCGGGAAAGTATCCAATTTAATTTTACCCCACCACCATTTTTTTTTTCCCAAAAGATGAGACTATGATAATGAAATTGCAGTTTCTTGATTTATGATGATACTATGTTCTTACTAATCACCAAATATTTTCTACTTAGATTCTTACAAATTTTTCTCTCAAATGATTTTAAAAAAAAATTATGTGCTAATCAATTTCCTACAAATTGTGACATGAATAAAATGAAGGTGACAGAAATTTATATGTGCCAGAGAATTTGAAAAGGTTCAATCACCTTTCTCTTTCAAATTGGGTCAGCCCAAACTGAGGTCAGCTCAATCTCAGAGAAAATGACAATGGGAATGGGCCTCATAAAGCATTAACCAACCCAAGTACATTTTTAAATTTGCTTGAAAAATCTGATCGTCTTCAATCAGAGCCCCAAGCCTATGATCAATCAATGAGAGAGAATATTAGGAGGTGTTTGGTACGCCCACTCAAACACATATTTTAATTTTTAAATAATATTACACTTATTTTTATATATTTTTTCACCCACACATATTTCCACACATATTTTTAAACAACAAAATACATGTTTTTAAACACGTATACCAAACACTCTCTTAGATTTTAAACCATTTAGATATCAATTAAATAAATTTATATTTAAATATCAATTAGCTATTTTATATTTAAATATCAATTAAATAAATTTTTTGATATTCTAATTAAATCAAGATACCTTAATTTGACAAGTTAAATATATAACTCAGTGAAATAATACTCACCAAACTAAGGCTAGTTTTACATAACACATCAAATGTCATGGTTCAAACATAAAATTTACCCAAAAAAGATTAATAAAAAAAACTTTACTTTATCTTAGATATAAAGTGATGCATAGTTAAGTAAAATACTTACTACTTGTAATTTAATTTTCAATTTTGAGTTTGGTGTTAAAATTAAATCATTTAACAAGTCAAACGATAATAAAAATAGCATAATGATAACCCCAAAATAAACGACAAGTACAAGTGGTTAAAACAAGATCGATCTTCTTAAATGAAACATTCTTAAAGTTAACTTAACATTTTTTTTTTTGATAAAAGTTAACTTAACAATTGGTAAAGGAAACAAATTTATTTTGTTCTAAAGTTTGTATTCCTAAAGAAAAGCCTCGGGGCTGTGCTAAATGAACCTGGAGCCTATTCTTTACAGTTGAACTTGAATCAATCCATGACATTAATTTCCTCCAAGTGAGAAAAGTCTGGTCACTTCTATTCTTCCTAATAAAAAGTTGGCAAAACATAAGAGTAGGTCAAGGACCACAAAATTATTTTACAATTTTTTTTTGTCACGGTGATTGATTAATCATCACTTTTACACAAACCCACCATTTTTTCTTCACCAATCACATTTTGAACTTGAATCAATCCATGACATTAATTTCCTCCTAAGTGAGAAAAGTTTGGTCACTTCTACTCTTTCTAAAAAAAAAGTTGGCCAAACATAAGAGTAGGTCAAGGACCACAAAATTATTTTACAATTTTTTTTTTTGTCATAGTGATTGATTATTCACTGCTTTTACATGAACCCACTATTTTTTGTTCACCAATCACATTTTGGCAGTTCACAATTGTGGCAAAAAATTATGAAAAAGTATGTGGTCCTAAACTTTTCAAAATTATAATAATAGTAAGGTGCCCGTTAACACCAAACTTTGTGTCAAATATTTTGTCTTTATATCAGTGTTTTGTCAATTTTATACACTTTTGGATTAGATTTATACAATTTCTCCTATTTATTCAATTTTTTTATTAAATAAGACCCACATTATTTTAACCTTATTTCGTTAACATTTGCCAATAATAATTGTGGGGACTGGATCTGAGTACTTCTTCTGCTGGACGAGTGGACTCAGACCCAACTAGCCCAATACAATGAATTTGTAAATAGTGGGACGAAGAACTGGACTTTAGTGCATGGACAACGGTCAATATAATGTTCGTAACAATCAAACATAGATGAACTGAGATTATCTAAGAAAGTTCATCCTCGGCACAATCCGAGGAGTTTTGTAATTATCGAATGAGGATGGTTACATGAATTCCCCCCCCCCCCCCTTTTAGGATCCGTTTTTCTTATTATATAGTCCTCTTTAAACGATCTTTTCCTTCCACTTGTTAATCATCCAAACCTATACCTGACTACCCGTCCCATCAGCCACCTTACCAAACCTCCTGTGAGTTGCAGCAACCAAGGCAGTACTGTTCAGAGGTCATTTCTATATTAATGCGACTAGAACGTTAGTCGTATGCATTTAATGTGGAGGTGATAGTTTCTCCTTGAATTGCTCCTCCACCATACTTCCACGGATGACCCATCATACTTCTCCTTTTTCTTGGGGTACTTATGGAGGTCGCTTTTGGTGGGGTGCTACCCTTCCTTTCTGTGGTCTCGAATGGTCAAGGACAGGATCGTCCTCGGCGATATTTCTTGGCAACTTGGACTTTCTCCACTCATCCTTGGACGATTTTTCATCCTCGGTGTGGACCTTGAGCTTAATATAAATTGGGTTGGGGTCGCCAAATTCTTAGACCCCACAATAATAATATGGGTTGTGTTAATGCCGTTAACAACAGCTTTTTGCACATCTTTTTTAATTTTTATAATTTTTTATTCTTTTTGATAATTTTTTAGCAATTTTTTTATCCTTTTTACAATCCTTTATTAATTTTTTTGTCCTTTTTATTAACAAATCTTAATAAACACCGGTGCTTAGTCCTTGCACTATTTTTATTTTTAGATATATTCAAGTTTCAAAGAAGGAAGTTTGAATGTGAACTCACCAATGGGCAATAGGTACAGAACAGAACCGTGCACCGTGCATGGATGTCTTTAGGGGTACCCGTACCAGTGTACTCTAGACAGTGCAGGACTCATACACTTCGCACCAATTTGCTTTTGTCTTTATTTTAACTTTTTTTTTTTTTTTTTTAATTCTTTCAATCATATAAGTCTAAAAATTGAACAAAACAAAAAGATATAAATGTTCACATAAGTTAATTTGGAACTTGAGAAGTGAGAACAGATTATTAACACTGTTAATTCAAAATGGTGCTAGATTCAAATATTAAATAAAAAAGTGATTTTCTTTTATTATCACTAAAAATTGATAAAATAGAGATGCATGATGAAAAAGATTCATATTTTAAAGATTTCAAATTTTAAAGTAATTAAACACAAAGATTAAACCATAAATGAAAACTATAATTTTCGGAAATAAATATTGCAATTTTGTCGATTAAATGATAGATTTTTTTACTTTCTTGAAATTGTTAATCTCTCATATATTATAAATAGTTTATATGAAATTAAGTTTTGACATTTTCTAACCAAATCATATACTTACTATATAATAAAAGTTGGGTCTTAAACTTGTTGTTGTGCTGTCAAGTGGCTATTTTCACTTTGTCACAAGTAGTTATACTTATTATTAATCATTCCATTTGTTCCAAATTTTTTTTAGCTGGCTTAAAAAATCCAACTATTTAGGGGAATATCATTAAATGTTTTGATTTTTTTTTCCAAAAAAGTTAGAAGTTTCCTAAATTGCCATTAAACAAATTTATAAAAAAAAATTAAACAACTATGCATATAAAAAAATAAACAAGTTTTACGTGTTCAATTTTCAAAGTTAATTACAAACTCTATTGGATGTAGATTACAAACTTATATTTAAATTAAAACTAAATAAATTATTTGATACTAATCAAATTAAGGTTTTTTTAGGGAATAATCAAATTTTGGTTAATTTGATAAGTTAAGTATATAACTTGATGAAATAATACTAACCAAACTAAGGTTAATTTCATATAATAATAATAATAATAAATCAAATATTGTGGTCTATACATAAAATTTAAACCAATTTTTTTTTTCATATTAAAAAAAAAATCGAAATTAAGTACTTTTAATCTTGTTGAGACTAAAAAAATTACTTTATAAAAATTGTTGCATCTACACGGCAGCTAGGATTAAACAGTAGCATAGGTTCAAAAAAAAAATGTGGTCATGTATGGTCCACATCTAGCCAATACTACCAAAAAAAAAAAATATATATATATATATATATATAATATGAGCCACGTTCATAACCTGCTGCCTAGTACCTGTGAAAAGCAAAAAGATAGAAACTAATCAAGTAAAACAAAAAAGAAAACTGAAGAGTAAATGGGAAAGTGGCAACACCAGAAAGTAAGGAGCAAGGTTTCATGAAAGTGAGCCAGAGAAGTGGAAAAGTGGGGATGTCACAAACCAAAAAGAGGCAGTTTAAAAAGCAACGGAACAAATAAAAAGATCAAAAAGCTAAATAGCGGGTCACGGCTCAACATGAAATTAGGAGTTGTGGAGGAAAAACTGACGAAAACTGCTCCATGATCTGATCAGTTCAGAGGAAAATAAGGGAACGGCTTCTTTGGAATCTCTCTATAAATAGAGGGAGGCACGCACAAGTAAAAAAAAGGAGGAGAAAAAAAAAAAAAAAAAAAAAAGAAAGAAGAGAAATCCGGGAAACACAAAAAGAGAGCAAATACACACACAGCAAAGACATAGAGAGAAGGAAAAAATAGAGGCACGGACAGAGTGAGTAATATCAAGCAGAGGAAGAACAAGCAGCATGGGTATGTACATGGGGATTTCATCAGTCCTTTTTTTCTCAAAATCTCTCTTTCTCCCTCTTCCTTAATTCTGAATTTTTGTTTGGGAAAACAAATAGGGTTGGGTTTCGTGAGGAGTTCCTTACTCCATTCATGAAACTTTATACAAGAGTCTCAAACTCTTAAATCTTATTTGATAATTACCCAAAAAAAATTCTCTCAAGTTGTGATGTAACGTTTTCATAATTGGAGTTCTTGACTCTACCCTATTATTGGAGTCCTTGATTCTACCCTATCTATAGAGTCCTTAAATCTACCCCATTAATGGAGTCCTTGACTCTACCATTTTTGTGGAATCTTTGATTCCACCATTAAATTAATGAAGGCATCAACTCTACCAAATTAATTGTGACTAACTCTTTGGAATTATTAATTCTTTAAACAAGATTATAGTTAATAATTCTTAAAATAAAATGACCATAAAATTGGGTTGGAGAAATTTTCCAATTTCAAATATGTTCACAATGAATAAAAATTGCTTCAAAGGAGTTTTCTTTCCCTTAATCAAAATATCATTAAAAGTTCCTACAAAGAAGCAAATGAAAGAAAGGGAAAATTGCTTGGAATTTTAACTTCTCAAAAAGAGAATCCTTGATTCAATTTCCATAAATACATGGTCCTTGATTTGTCCTTGAGATTAAAACCAATTATCTCACCCAAATACAAAATTATGCCAATACTTAATCAAAAGAGTATTGACTTAAAGATCCATCATTTAAAATGGGACAAAACCATATTTGAGACTTTAAATCTAAAACCTCAAATAAAGAACTACGAAGTGGCTTGATCCCCGCCAAGGGTACATAGGCAACCTAAACAAATTATTAGGTGCAGTCACCAATAAATAAAAACACATATTCCCTTAAAATAAATAAACCTATGTACAAAAACAACATGATTCGAATCAAAAGGTCTTCCCTTGAAACAAGGGATTGTAATTAAGAGATACATTTTCTTGAATGGACACTACTCACATTAATAAAACTCATACGCCAAAAGACCTGTGAGTGAAATTATGTTTGACGAGTATGACTAATTTGACAATGTTTGTTAAACATAATATAACAATATTTGTTAAACATAATTTGACGACGTTTATTAAACATAAGTTGAAAACATTTGTTAAACATAATCTAACAATTATTGTTAAACATTGGTTAACAATTTTCATCAACAAATCTAATTTTCAATTTTGAGTTTGGTGTTAAAACTAAATCATATAGCAAGACAAACAATAATAAAAATAGCATAATTACCACAAAATAAACTACAAGTACAAGTGATTAAAACAAGGTCGATCTTTTTAAATGAATCATGCTTAAAGTTAACTTAGGAATTGGTAAAGGAAACAAATTAATTTTGTTCTAAAGTTTGTATTCCTAGAGAAAATTTGAGGATGGGCTAAATGAACGTGGAACCTATTGTCCTATTCTAATACAGTTGAATCAATCCATGACATTAACTTGCTTCAAGTGAGGAAAGGTTGGTCACTTCTATTCTTTCTAAAAAAAAAAAAAGTTGCCTAAAAAAATATAGTGGGTCTATCAGATCCACATTTTCACCAATCACAGTTCAATAATATGGTGAATCTCTCTCTCTCTCTCTCTCTCTCTCTCTCTCTATATATATATATATATATATAAATATATATATAATGTCCAGTTAACGTGTGCCCTAAGGGCACACATTAAGTTTTCTATTTTTGAAAATATTTTCTCAGAAATTGAAAAAACTGTCATTACTTTTTCAATTTTCGAAAAATTTTTTTCTAAAAATGAAAATTAATGTGTACCCTAAGAGCACACATTAGTAAAATCCATATATATATATATATATATTCAAATTTCAAGACAACTTATTTGATTAAGTAGTCCTAGATCACAAATTTAGGCTCGTAAGATAGTGTAACCATCAAGCATCGAAGAGAGATCAATCAGTAAAGAACGTGGTTTTAAATTTATTTCACCATTTCTTTTGCCACAACTTTGATGTGGTAGATTATGAGTGGTTAACCATTACTTTTATATGAACTCACAATTTTTTATTCATTAATCATATTCTGACACATTACAATTATGACAAAAAATTGTGAAAACTTCTGTGGTCTTAGATATTCAATTTTGACTTTGAAAATGAACTCACCAGAGGTATAGAAGATCTTTTTAACGATCCCCTCCCTCTTCTGGGGTACCACCGTACCACACTGTCTAGACAGAGTGCAGGACTCATGCACTTTGCATTTGTTTTTGTTAGAACTTTTTTATTTTCTTTTAGTCTAAAAATTATATTGAACTAAAAAAAAGATAATAAATGTTCACATAAGTTAATTTGAACCTAAGTTGAGAAGTGAGAACAAATTATTAACACTGTTAATTCAAAATAGTGCGAGATTTTTAAACATTAAATGAACATGTGATTTAAAAAAAAAAATATTGTCTCTAAAAATTGATAAAATAGAGATGCATGATGAAAACAACTCATAAATTAAAGATTGGAAATTTTAAAGTAATAAAAACAAAGATTAAACCATAAATGAAACTACAATTTTGGGAAATAAAGATTTCAATTTTGTCGATTAAATGACAGATTTTTTTACTTTTTTGAAATTGTTAATCTCTCATATATTATGCATAGTTTATAAACAAATTTTGATGAAATTAAGTTTTGACATTTTCTAACCAAATCATATACTTATTATATAATAAAAGTTGGGTCCTAAATTTGTACTTGTGCTGTTAAGTGGCTACTTTCAGCTTATAGAAGTGGTTACTTTCACTTTATTAGAAGTAGCTACACTTTCATTATTAATTACTTTCATTGTTCCAAATTGTTTGGCCAGCTTAAAAAATTCAACTATTTTGGAGAACATCATTAAATGTTATATATATTTTTTAAGTTAGAAGTTATATATATATATATATATATTTTTTTTTTTTTTTTAAGTTAGAAATTTTCTAAATTACTCTTAAATAAATTTATAAAAAAATTTAAACTATTGTGCATATAAAAAATAAAAAAGTTTCACCATTTTCAATTTTCAAAGTTATTATATATTACAAGCTTTATTGTTTAATTTCAGTTGTTTGTATGAGTTTAAAAAGCCTTGCTTAAACCTTCAAGAGTTAGACCATTTTGAAGATTTAAGTATTTTAAGTCTTTATAATAATAATAATAATAAATAAATAAAAAATAAAAAATAAAAAATAAAAAGAAAAAGAGCTAGATTGACGATGCATGTTTTTAGGTTTGGAGGCCTATATGCGAAGGATAAAGTTTAAACTCTACACGTTTTTAACTTTTAATAGTAAATGAAAACATCAAAAAACACCTTTCAAAAAAAAGAAAAAAACAAAAAACATAAGAAAGCTTTTATTTTTATATATTTCCACTTTTGGCGCCTCATTTGCAGAACTGAAAGCGACTCTCTCTCTCCCACATTTTTCTTCGCAATTACTCAGTTGATAACTACTTCAAGTTTGTGTTCAAACCCACTTCCCAAATTCCTTTACACTTTTTTAAGTCTCACTTTTTTCATTTCCACAAAGACTATCTTTTTTCATTCTCTCTCTGTCTTTTTTCAAACATAACCATCAAGTTTCGAACTTTGCTTTGGTTTGGAACCGTTTCTCAGTTTTGTTCTACATAAACAACATAAAGTTCCAATCTTTGAGTCAGACCCAGAATTTTTTTTTTTTCACTTTCTTGTTGTAAATTTCATGGATTTCTACAGTTGCATTGCTAGAAGAACTCGTTCTGGGACAGACTTGTACTTCAGAACAATCTCTCAGGGTGGTTCCAGTGCCAGAAGAGCTTCATCAAGAGGGAGTGATTCTCGGACCAATGTGGAAGATAGAGCATCTGGGTGTGGATCAGTATCGAATTCAGAGGTAAGAAAGAGTGGAAGGAAGAGAAAAAAAGTTACTTATGAACCCGATGATGAGGATGATTGTCTGTTTGTTGGTGAGGGAGAGAGTGGGGAGGAACAGGGGGACTCTGTTTTGTTTGGTTCTCAATTGAGGAGTGAGAAAGCCAAAAAAGGTAGATTTGGGTCTAGTGTAGATGGCCCTGGTAGTTTGTTTGGAGAGAAAGATATGGAGGATGGGGATGATGATAAAGTAGAGGTTATTGTTATAGATGAAAGTGAGGATGACTTTTATGGTTATGAGAATTCAGGAGATGAGATAAGGTCTGAGCCTGATTCAGCAGCGGCGGCCTTTGGTGATGAAAACGTTATCAATGTTGATGGGGAGCCATTTGGGATGAAAAAAGCAGCATATGAGAATTCAGGAGTTGAGATAAGGTCTGAGCCTTGCTCGGCGGCAGCTTTTGGTGGTGAAAACTTTATCAATGTTGATAAGGAACCATTTGAGGTGAGAGAAGGTGGTTATGAGAATTCAGGAGATGATATAAGGTCTGAGCCTTGTTCGGCGGCGGTTTTTGGTGGTGAAAACGTTATCAATGTTGATGGGGAACCATTTGAGATGAAAAAAAGTGCTTATGAGAGTGCAGGAGGTGAGATAAGGTCTGAGCCTTGTTTGGCAGCGGCTTTTGGTGGTCCAAACTTTATCATTGTTGATAAGGAACCATTTGAGATGAAAGAGAGTAATTATGAGAATTCAGGAGGTGAGATAAGGTCTGAGCCTGATTCAGCCGCAGCTGCTTTTGGTGGTGAAAACGTTATCGATGTTGATGTTGAACCATTTGAGATGAAAGAAGGTGCTTATGAGAATTCAGGAGTTGAGATAAGGTCTGAGCCTGATTTGGCAGCGGCTTTTGGAGGTGAAAAGGTTATCAATGTTGATGGGGAACCATTTGAAATGAAAAACAGTGCTTATGAGAATGCTGGTGATGAGATAAGGTATGAGCCTTATTTGGCAGCGGCTTTTAGTGGTGAAAACTTTATCATTGTTGATAAGGAACCATTTGAGATGGAAGAAGGTCTTTTTGAGAATTCAGGAGTTGAGATAAGGTCTGAGCCTGACTCAGCGGAGGCGGCTTTTGGCAGTGAAAACGTTATCAATGTTGATGCTGTACCATTTGAGAAGAAAGAAGGTGCTTATGAGAATTCAGGAGATGATATAAGGTCTGAACCTGATTCGCCGGCAGCTTTTGGTGGTGAAAAGGTTATCAATGTTGATGAGGAACCATTTGATATGAAAGAAGGCGTTGAAAGTATTGATCTTACCAAAGATGATGAGAAAGCTGACTTTGAGTTAGTTGGAAGAGCTGGAATTGGTAGCAGGCTGTGGAAATCAGATCCTGCTGGATTGGGGAGCTTTGGTTTGGAGAGTCCGATAGTGTCCAAATGGATTTTTGGTGAAAGTAGTTGTGTAACTCCTGTTGAAAAGAAGTTTGAATCATTGGGTGATAAAGGGAAGAATGTGTTGGAAAAAGATGGTGGGTATGACCAAGATGTTTCAGGGGTGTCTCCAATGCCTTCAAAAGTTGGTGAGAGTGGTTATGAAAGCTTTGATTTGAAGAGTCCAGTAGTGTCCAAATGTGAAGCTAATGGTAATAGTAGTGAAGAAAAGGAGTTTGAATCATTGGGGAATGATAAAGGGAAAAAGGTGATGGAGAGTGGTGGTGGGAATGGCCAAGATGTTTCAGGAGTGTCTCCAATGCCATCAAAAGTTGGGGAGAGTCCGTTGGAAGTCAGTGACAGTGAGAGTAGTTCTGAAAATGATTCTGATATTTTTTCGTCTTCGAGTGGTAGCGATGATGATGATAGTCAAGATGAGGATTATAAGGTGAATGAGGCGGATTACATAACTAGTGAGGATGGGGGTTTGTCCTTTGATGATGATGATGATGATGATGATGATGAAGAATTATCTGATTTTGTTGAAGAAAATGTTGCTGACAGTAAGAATGAGAAGGAAGCAAGTGTTAGTAAAGAGGATGAGAAGAAAAGCAATCAGGTTGAGCCTCCTTTGAAGAAACGTAAGTTTTCTAGTAGGGAGAATGAGGCAAAGGTTGTGACTGATAACAAAGACATGGGTGCTCCCATTGTAGAGAAGGAGGAAAAAGATAAAGGTGCTGCAATGGACGAGTGCGTGGAGGAAAGGGAAAAGGAGGTCGAGGTAGAGAATCAAGCCAGCACATTCTATGAAAAGAATGAAGAAACTGGAGATGAAGGTGCTGCAATGGGCGAGTGCATGGAGGAAGTGGAAAAGGAGGTTGAGGCAGAGAATGAAGCGAGCCCATTTTGTGAAAAGAATGAAGAAACTGGTGATGATGGTGCCACAAAGGAAGAGTGCAGCGAGAAGGAGGTTGAGGCTGAGATTGATGCCAGCTCAATTTGTGAAAAGAATGTTGAAACTAGAGATGATGGCTTCACCGATGAAGTTTGTGAGAAGAAGGAAGAGGAGGAGGAGATTGAGGCAGATCATGAAGCCAGCTCAAGTTGTGAAAAAATTTCTGAAGCTAGAAATGATGGTGGCACAATCGAAGAGCGCGGAAAGAAGGATGAGGGTGCGAAGGAAAGGTGCAGGGAGAAGGAAGAGGAAAAGGAGGTTGAGACCAGCTCAGTTGGTGAAAATAATGGTGAAACTAGAGACGATGGTGCCACAAAGGAAATGTACTGGGAAAGGAAAGTTACTAAGAGGGTTGGTGTGCCTTTTTTTCCTGGTAGGGAAGGGAAAGCTACAAGGGTTGGTATGCCTGTTTTTTCTGGTAAGGAAAGTGAGAAGAAGCAGCGGTTAGTCCCTCGGTCTTCAGTGAAGAGGATTAAAATTCCTGGTGAGAAAAGTAATTTTTCTGGTACTGGCCGTCCCACTGCAGCATCTAGGGAGAACCTTAAGAAAGTATATGGTTCAACGGCCACTGCAGCATCTAGGGAGAGCCTTAAGAAAGTATATGGTTCAACTAAGACTGCTAAGGAGGTGGAGGAGGATGATAAAAGAAATGATGAATACATTGTTGGCAGGGAGGAGAAGGCACAAAAGACTGTGCATTCTTCAACTAAATTCTCTGAGGAGGAGAGCAAGAAACAGGAATGGCAAGATGAAGCTGAAGAGGAAGAGGAGGGGAAGGGGGATAAAATATGTCCAGAAGGTAGGGACTTTAGTTGTAAGAGAAAGGGAGCTGGTGGGCCGAAAGATACAAATATTTTCAGACTTCTTCTTGATTCCATTACAGAAAAAGGAGAGGCTATTACAGATCATTTAGTGTCTTCTGAGGAAGAGACTACTAATGAAAAAGATACTACTAATAGACCTAAAGCTGCAGATGCACAGCCACTTCCTCTGAAGTTTACTTTTGGTGTTGAAGAGCCTGAACCATTGGAGAAATCAGAAACTGAAAAAGAGTTGGATATGTTGTGGGCTGAGATGGACTTTGCTCTCAAGTCCCTTGAAATTGGTTCCTCTGTGGTAGGTTTATCATACAAAACAAACGTATTATTGAGGATTATTTCTTTAAAAAAAATTGTGTGATTTCATTGATTCTGTGCCCCTTAATTGGATACTGATAGGTATACAGCTGGTACTTTAATTTTTAGTTTTAATACAAGTAGCTTCACTTAATAAAAATAAGGTGACTCATTACAAAGCAGTGATCAATTGTATGGGCTGAGATGGATTTCATTCTCAAGTTCCTTGAATTTGGTTTCTGCATGGTAAGTTTCTCATAGGAGCTGGCAGGACCAAAACAAATTGTTGAGGTCCATTGTGTCCTAAGTGAAAAAAAATACGTAAATTATTAGTTCTCTAGCTTATTAAGGTTGGAAATTCACATTTAATTTGTTCTCTCGGACTTCAAATCTCAAATTCAATGTTGTGTTTACTCACTTCATTAAAGAGGATTCTGAGTTTTAGCTTGTCAGTCGCTACTCAGTTTGCATGGTATGCTTTCCAATTCATTCATATTGTGTTTACCTAGATGAATTTAAAGGCTCTCTTTAGAATTCAGCTGAGAGTTCTTGTTGTTTAACACCCTTCAACCATAACAATTGAAAAATGTTACCATATTTTAAACCACGAAAGTGCATTGACAGTATGGAAAGTTTAACTAAATGACTTACATACAATCTTGGAAAATATTTATTTCTCAAGATTATGCAACACAAGACACGACATGATCTGAATCATAAGTATCACCATCATCTCATCCAACATAGTTGTAAGAGTCCAATTTTATTTTCCATTTGTCTGACAAACGGTTGGAACATGGAACAGGGTGAACCTATTCATATATCAAAACTTACTTTTGGTGATTTCCACTTAATTGTTCTTTTTTTATTCCTTAAAATTTTCCTGAAGATAATCAAGGAAAATATATTAAACATAAATCATCATGATCTATACTCATAATTTCCTTTAACTTCCGGTGGGTTGCTTTCAAGAGAATCACTCCTCTCTGATGATCTGCAGGTTGAGGATGAGGAAATGAATGAAGTAGAAAATGGAGCAAATTTGGAAACCCTTTGTAAGCATGACTTAATCCTGGATGAGCAAATTGGAATAAAATGCAGATTTTGTTCCTTCGTAAAGCTTGAGATTAGATATGTGTTGCCACCTATGGTAAGTACTCCCGAGTAAACAAAGACACAACAACTTTTTGTAGTCACTTTTTATCCAAAAAAAAAAAAAACATATTTATCAAAGTAGAATTGTCTAAATTTATTCAGCGATTACAGTTTCCTGCCTATATATTCTATCTCTCTCTCTCTAGCTATAATTATGAATTTGCACATTTAGAGAAAGTCAACTTCTAGTTTTCTTGTGCTTAACTACTTTGTTTTGTACTTAGGCAAAGTTTGCTTCAGAAGGATTGGGCAGGAAAAGTTCATATAGTGGGGAGAATGTCTCAATGTTTGATGGGGTTCAACTTCAAGATTTGAGTAGTAATCCTGGGGACTCATTCAACCAAACCAAAGGGACAATTTGGGACATCATCCCCAATATTAAAAGTAGCATGTATCCACACCAACAGGAAGGTTTTGAGTTCATATGGAAGAACTTGGCAGGAACCACTGAAGTTGAAAATTTGAAGAGTTCTGACCCTGAAAATGTTGGTGGTTGCATTATTTCACATGCCCCTGGAACCGGCAAAACCCGGCTAACCATTGTTTTCCTCCAGACGTATTTGGAAATGTTCCCAAAATGCCGGCCAGTAATTATTGCTCCGGCCAGCCTACTTCTCACCTGGGAGGAAGAGTTCAAAAAATGGAACATTGGAGTTCCATTTCACAACCTGAACAGCCTGGAGTACTCAGGAAAGGAGAGTGCGGTTATTGTCAAATTTCTGGACAGAAGTAGGCACCAAACCCAAAACAAGAATGACATTCGCGTGGTGAAATTGTTCTCCTGGTGTAAGGATAAGAGCATACTAGGGGTTAGCTACAGTTTGTATGAAAAGCTTGCTGGAGAAAAATTCAGAAAGGATGAGGGAACCAAGAAGAGAAGTAAGGTTAAGAGGGAAACAGAAACTGAAGACTTGAGGAAATTTCTGCTTGACTTGCCAGGCTTGTTAGTTCTTGATGAAGGTCACACACCTAGAAATCAAAGGAGTAGCATTTGGAAGGTTCTCTGTGAACTTCAAACCAAAAAGCGGATCATCCTCTCAGGGACTCCTTTCCAAAACAATTTCCTCGAGCTCTATAATACATTGTGCTTAGTAAGGCCAGGATTTGCAGACACAGTCCCTTCAAACCTTAAAAAACTCTGCCAAAGGAGACTGATGAGAGAAAAAAGAGTCAAGGGGGAGGTACTGGATTCCACCGGCAATTCAACAGGCAGTCTTGCTGATGAGGAAATAAAGCAGTTCAAAGCACTTATGGCACCGTTTGTTCATGTACACAAAGGTAGCATTCTTCAAAAGAATCTTCCTGGACTGAGAGATTGTGTGGTGGTTTTGAATCCACCGGATTTGCAGAAGCAGCTGCTAGAGGGCATTCGAGGTACCTCAAACACATTTGAATTTGAACACAAGTTAGCGTTGGCCTCTGTCCACCCTTCTCTGTTTCAGTGCATGTCTTTAACCAAGAAAGAAGAATCCATCCTTGACCTGGATTGGTTGGAAAGGCAAAGGCTAAATCCTAATGAAGGCGTTAAAACCAGATTTTTAATGGAGTTTGTTCGACTGTGTGACACGGTTGATGAAAAAATTCTGGTGTTCAGCCAATTCATTGATCCATTATGTTTGATAATGGACCAATTTAGTTCACTTTTAAATTGGTGTGAAGGGAGGGAATTGCTGTATATGCATGGTAAACTAGATCAAAAGACTCGCCAATTCATGATAAATAAATTCAATGATCCAAACAGCGAAGCAAAAGTATTGCTAGCATCGACAAAGGCATGTTCTGAGGGCATCAATTTGGTAGGTGCTTCAAGGGTTGTTCTGCTTGATGTTGTTTGGAATCCGTCTGTGGAGAGGCAAGCAATAAGCCGGGCATATAGAATTGGCCAAAAGAAATTGGTCTATACTTACCATCTCATCACACGGGGGACTACAGAATGTGACAAGTATTGCAAACAGGCTGAGAAAGATCGTCTATCTGAGTTGGTGTTTTCTTCTGAGATGGTGGTTTCTTCTACCAACAAGGAAAATGACAAGCAAAAGACTCCGGCTGTAGTTTCAGATGATAAAGTACTGGATGAGATGATACGGCATGACAAGCTCAAAGATATGTTTGAGAAGATCATCTACCAGCCAAAGGAGTCAGATTTAGTTGAAAGTTTTGGTTCTATGATTCTTCCATGAAAGTAGTTGAATCTTATGATGCCCTTCAATTAAGGAGTGTATGATGTTGCTAGTTGTCAAATTATTATTTCGCCTCTGATTTCTGAATTTTTGAGTTTCTAGGAGAGTTAGGGATGTAATCTGTACTGTTATCTTTGTATGGTCTCTTCAAGTTCTGTGAATGGTAAATATGGTGAGTACATAGAACATCAATACTCAAGGTTATTGTACAAGGTTCTTAAGGCTGAGCAGCAATTGAGTTACACTTAAAGTGTGTCTTAACAATTTAATTGTTTCAAAGATTATATTAGAGGTTTTGGACTCGTTAACTTATGAAGGTACTTACAACCAGGGTTACTAACATGAAATGGTTTTTATATCTGTGACTACTTGATCAGTTTGGAAGTGCCTAAGGATATTTAGAATTGTTATTGCTAAATCGGTTCCTTAATTTGAAAAGCTAACTGATTGTAAAGCATAGGTCATTTGTAAGATGTGTCTGAAATTGTTATTGCTTTTTATGCAGATAGTTGGGGACCCAGCCTACTTGTCTTGGAACAGAAATCCAGCAGGAAATATGAATTATAATATGTCTCATTTTCAAATGTTTTACTTTTGAACTGTCATACTAGGCCGAGCCTTACTGATTTTTGAAACATTCTCATTTGAGTGTATATAACTATCTACTGTTATCTGTATCTATCATTTTTAATTAGCAGTGGCATGTTCTAATTTGGTGCTAGGATCAGTTTTGTTATAGTATTTTTCTTCTTATTTTTGTACTTTGTTATAAGCAAGAGAGATGTTCAGGTTCAATTCCCTTGGTCTTTTGCAATGTACATAGTTTGTGGATGATTGCATGCATGGTGATTAGACTCAATTCAAATGGAATATCCTCATGTAATTAAAAGAAAAGAAAGCACAGCTAGACTGAACCTTTTAGATGCATTACTTGCCTAAATTATTAACTCAACTTTAACATGGCATTACTGTTTATCTTTCTTGTTTTATGGAGATTTGTGCTTTTTGTTTACCAATTATGCATGGTTAGAGGATTAAAACTTTCCCTGTTAGTTCCATCAAGTTCTCTCAACTTCGGATTATGCGGACAACTCATTAGACAGTTGCTGGCTAAGATAAGTTTCTTCTGAAGAATTTAATGCCATTGTGTCATTTCAACTTATATTGTAGGCTGCTGTGCTAACTCAACTATTAAAATATATAGGAAAGGAGATTCACCTAATTTATCTTCTTACACTATATACTGTTCTTTTTTAAATGCTGTTTTGCTAAATCATGGTGAACATTAGTCATTAGTCAGTTGTGCTCATTGAGGATAACTACTGGTTTTTTTAGTTGTTATTTTATTCATACATATTGACTTTTTGATCTGCGTCTAGAAGCTCCAATGTAGCATTTTCTTCTTCTTCTTTCTCTTTTGCTCATGAAGGTATCACTAGAACATCTTATGTACTGCCCTGCAATTTCAGTATTTAGGGTTTTTCTGCATAATCATTAGCCTTTAACTATTTCTATGCTCATGTTGCTTGCCTACTTAAGAAGGTATCAAGATGTTGATGTTGGGTTCTTCTCAAAACCAAATAAAAGAAAAGAAAAAAAAAAGAAAGAGATGTTCATGTTGTGCACTACCTTATATAGCTACTAGTAGTATGCTCAAAAATTAACCATCCATTTTGGGAAAGTGTTTATGGAGAATTAAAAAAACTGTCAAAATAGTTAATTACTTTTTTGTTTTTCCATAAAAAAGTTTCCCAAAATGGTTTACTAATGTATGACACAAGAGCACAGGTTAGTAAATCCCAACTATCATATATATAAAATTACTAAGCCAATTAAAACTCTAAATTAACTATATAATGCATGCATATATATTGAACCAGTCAATGACAGAATGTAATGTGAACTGTGAAAGTTTTATTATATTAAAATATAAATATTAAATTTATTTTTAATTCCTTGAAATTTTTGGCAATGGAGTTTTAGTTGGAGTGTAATTTTAAATTTTTTGAAACTTAAATAAAATGGTTACTTATATTAAAATATCCAAATAATTAATAAGATATATATTGAATTTTAGTTACAGTAGATTTTTAAATTCCTTGAAACTTGGGTAATATAGTTTCAGTTAAATTAAACTATTTTAATAATTAATATAAGACAAACCAGTTTGAAAGTTACGTAGAATACTTCTTAACATGTATGTACCTATTAACAACGTGATTGGTTGAAGTTGGAGTTGCTATAAATATATGAAGACATCACTTTACCAGGTACTTGATGGTGGTGACACTCAGAGTCTGAGATAACCTTTGCACCTATCACCTTCAGGTACTCTAAACTTTCTCTCTCTAACTCTCTCGATGTGTTTCTGTTTTTTGTTTACAGTTTGTTTTCGTCGTCGTCGTCGTCGTTGTTGTTGTTGTTAATTGTTGTGGTTGGATCTTGTTTGGTTACAGAGAAAATTTTGTATAGAGAAAAAAAAAGTATCGGAGAGGGGAATCTTACGGATTGGGATATATGTCCTACAATCAATCAAACAGGTCGGAGAAGATTGAAACGACGCAGTATAGGAAAACCGATAGGCAATCCTCCAGCTCCAATCAGCAGCGGAGCTCCTCAGGCGCTTACGGTAAGGGCGGCGGTGGGTCCGCCCCTTCTCCGTCCTACAATTCCTCCAACTCTCGCAGGTCATCTCTCTCTCTCTCTCTCTAGGGTTTCCGTTTTTGTTTCCAAAGTTTTGGTTTTTACTTTTTGTTTGTTGTTAATGGTGGAGATTTGTGACTTGAGGTTTTAATTGTTGTTGTTTTTTTATTTTTTGGTCTTGGGATTTTTTTTTTTTTTTTTTAAGAAATTGATGGGACAACTGATAATTTAGAGATATTGAACTCCACTGATTTGGGTTCTTCTGATGTTGGAAGCTCTCATGGTGAGAAGACCTCTACTGTAGATGCCTCTTCAAGCAGAAGTGACAGCATAGGTAGTAATGAGATTGGTACAATGTCTGGTACGTCATATCAGCAGTCTGCTCCTATTCCAGCCCCTGATCTTAAGGAAGCAACTTCAAAACACGAAGGGGAAGATGCAGAGATCATTGGTGGTGGATTGGCTTCTTTGCCAGCATCAGGTGCTAAGGATAAACCTATCCTTGATCAGAATAAGGCAAAGGTTACTTCTAAAGCAACAAAGAAGAAGAGAAAAGAAATTCTCTCGAAAGCTGATGCTGCTGGGACAACCTCTGATCTTTATAATGCTTATAAGGGCCCAGAGGAAAAGAAAGAAACTATTTTGTCTACAGATTATACTGAGAGCATTTCTACTTGTGTGAATGCAAAGCAGGCACCTGCTGATGTGGTTGAAGTAGATGCCGTTGCTAGTGAAAAGGGTGGACTGAACAAAGCTGAGCCCGATGATTGGGAAGTTTCAGATGATGGACAGCTAATTCATGGAAGACTGGATCATTATGACCATGATGGAGATGGAAGTATGGCCAAGAAGTATTCCCGAGATTTCCTCTTGGAGATTACATCTGATATAGAGGCCTTGATGAGTGCTAATTTGAATCTCTCTCATCTTGTTGAACGTGATTCATACCCTAGTCCAAGTAGAATCGTAGACAGGCCGAGTGGGGGATCTCGATTAGACCGTCGTGGTAGTAGTAGTAGTATGGGTGAAGAGGACAGGTGGGGTAGACTACTTGGTCATTTTGCAATTCGTAATGTGCGTTTGGATCCTGTTTCTGTTTATGGAGGTAATACAGGTTTTCGACCTGGCCCAAGAGGCAATTATGGTGTTCTTAGGAACCCACGTGGACAGGCACATATGCAGTACACCGGAGGAATCCTCTCTGGTCCCTCCATAGGTTCTCAGGGTGGAAGGCCTAGAAACAGCCCTGATACTGTAGATGCCTCTTCAAGCAGAAGTGACAGCATAGGTAGTAATGAGATTGGTACAATGTCTGGTACGTCATATCAGCAGTCTGCTCCTATTCCAGCCCCTGATCTTAAGGAAGCAACTTCAAAACACGAAGGGGAAGATGCAGAGATCATTGGTGGTGGATTGGCTTCTTTGCCAGCATCAGGTGCTAAGGATAAACCTATCCTTGATCAGAATAAGGCAAAGGTTACTTCTAAAGCAACAAAGAAGAAGAGAAAAGAAATTCTCTCGAAAGCTGATGCTGCTGGGACAACCTCTGATCTTTATAATGCTTATAAGGGCCCAGAGGAAAAGAAAGAAACTATTTTGTCTACAGATTATACTGAGAGCATTTCTACTTGTGTGAATGCAAAGCAGGCACCTGCTGATGTGGTTGAAGTAGATGCCGTTGCTAGTGAAAAGGGTGGACTGAACAAAGCTGAGCCCGATGATTGGGAAGTTTCAGATGATGGACAGCTAATTCATGGAAGACTGGATCATTATGACCATGATGGAGATGGAAGTATGGCCAAGAAGTATTCCCGAGATTTCCTCTTGGAGATTACATCTGATATAGAGGCCTTGATGAGTGCTAATTTGAATCTCTCTCATCTTGTTGAACGTGATTCATACCCTAGTCCAAGTAGAATCGTAGACAGGCCGAGTGGGGGATCTCGATTAGACCGTCATGGTAGTAGTAGTAGTATGGGTGAAGAGGACAGGTGGGGTAGACTACTTGGTCATTTTGCAATTCGTGATGTGCGTTTGGATCCTGTTTCTGTTTATGGAGGTAATACAGGTTTTCGACCTGGCCCAAGAGGCAATTATGGTGTTCTTAGGAACCCATGTGGGCAGGCACCTATGCAGTACCCCGGAGGAATCCTCTCTGGTCCCTCCATGGGTTCTCAGGGTGGAATGCCTAGAAACAACCCTGATACTGTAGATGCCTCTTCAAGCAGAAGTGACAGCATAGGTAGTAATGAGATTGGTACAATGTCTGGTACGTCAGATCAGCGGTCTGCTCCTATTCCAGCCCCTGATCTTAAGGAAGCAACTTCAAAACACGAAGGGGAAGATGCAGAGATCATTGGTGGTGGATTGGCCTCTTTGCCAGCATCAGGTGCTAAGGATAAACCTATCCTTGATCAGAATAAGGCAAAGGTTACTTCTAAAGCAACAAAGAAGAAGAGAAAAGAAATTCTCTCGAAAGCTAATGCTGCTGGGACAACCTCTGATCTTTATAATGCTTATAAGGGCCCAGAGGAAAAGAAAGAAACTATTTTGTCTACAGATTATACTGAGAGGCATTTCTACTTGTGTGAATGCGAAGCAGGCACCTGTTGATGCGGTTGAAGTAGATGTTGTTGCTAGTGAAAAGGGTGGACTGAACAAAGCTGAGCCCGATGATTGGGAAGTTTCAGATGATGGACAGCTAATTCATGGAAGACTGGATCATTATGACCATGATGGAGATGGAAGTATGGCCAAGAAGTATTCCCGAGATTTCCTCTTGGAATTTTCTGAGCAATGCTCTGATCTCCCTGAGGATTTTGAGATTACATCTGATATAGAGGCCTTGATGAGTGCTAATTTGAATCTTTCTCATCTTGTTGAACATGATTCATACCCTAGTCCAGGTAGAATCGTAGATAGGCCGAGTGGGGGATCTCGATTAGACCGTCGTGGTAGTAGTAGTAGTAGTATGGGTGAAGAGGACAGGTGGGGTAGACTACCTGGTCATTTTGCAATTCGTGATGTGCGTTTGGATCCTGTTCCTGTTTATGGAGGTAATACGGGATTTCGACCTGGCCCAGGAGGCAATTATGGTGTTCATGGTGTTCTCAGGAACCCACGTGGACAGGCACCCATGCAGTACCCCGGAGGAATCCTCTCTGGTCCCTCCATGGGTTCTCAGGGTGGAATGCCTAGAAATAGCCCTGATGCTGACAGGTGGCTGCTTAATGCCAATATTCAACAGAAGGGTTTATTTCCTTCTCCTCATACTCCATTACAGATGATGCACAAAGCTGAGAAGAAGTATGAAGTGGGTAAAGTGACGGATGAGGAACAGGCAAAGCAAAGGCAGTTGAAAGCTATTTCGAACAAGCTAACTCCTCAGAACTTTGATAAACTTTTCGAACAAGTGAAAGAAGTAAACATTGACAATCCTGACACTCTTACCTGGTGTCATCTCACAGATCTTTGACAAAGCTTTAATGGAACCTACTTTCTGTGAAATGTATGTCAATTTCTGTAGTCATATTTCCTTGGAATTGTCTCAATTTGTGAAGAGTTGAGGAAATTTCTGCTTGACTTGCCAGGCTTGTTAGTTCTTGATGAACGTCACACACCTAGAAATCAAAGGAGTAGCATTTGGAAGGTTCTGTGTGAACCTCAAACCAAAAAGCAGATCATCCTCAGGGACTCCTTTCCAAAACAATTTCCTCGAGCTCTATAATACATTGTGCTTAGTAGCCAGGATTTGCAGACACAATCCCTTCAAACCTTAAAAAACTCTGCCAAAGGAGACTGATGAGAGAAAAAAGAGTCAAGGGGGAGGTACTGGATTCCACCGGCAATTCAACAGGCAGTCTTGCTGATGAGGAAATAAAGCAGTTCAAGGCACTTATGGCACCATTTGTTCATGTACACAAAGGTAGCATTCTTCTAAAGAATCTTCCTGGACTGAGAGATTGTGTGGTGGTTTTGAATCCACCGGATTTGCAGAAGCGACTGCTAGAGGGCATTCGAGGTACCTCAAACACATTTGAATTTGAAGATAAGTTAGCGTTGGCCTCTGTCCACCCTTCTCTGTTTCGGTGCATGTCTTTAACCAAGAAAGAAGAATCCATCCTTGACCAGGATTGGTTGGAAAGGCAAAGGCTAAATCCTAATGAAGGCGTTAAAACCAGATTTTTAATGGAGTTTGTTCGACTGTGTGATACGGTTGATGAAAAAATTCTGGTGTTCAGCCAATTCATTGATCCATTATGTTTGATAATGGACCAACAAAGTTCACTTTTAAATTGGTGTGAAGGGAGAGAATTGCTGTACATGCATGGTAAACTAGATCAAAAGACTCACCAATTCATGATAAATAAATTCAATGATCCAAACATGAAAGCAAAAGTATTGCTAGCATCGACAAAGGCATGTTCTGAGGGCATCAATTTGGTAGGTGCTTCAAGGGTTATTCCGCTTGATGTTGTTTGGAATCCGTCTGTAGAGAGGCAAGCAATAAGCCGGGCATATAGAATTGGCCAAAAGAAAGTAGTCTATACTTACCATCTCATCACACGGGGGACTACAGAATGTGACAAGTATTGCAAACAGGCTGAGAAAGATCGTCTATCTGAGTTGGTGTTTTCTTCTGAGATGGTGGTTTCTTCTACCTACAAGGAAAATGATAAGCAAAAGAGTCCGGCTGTAGTTTCAGATGATAAAGTACTGGATGAGATGATACGGCATGACAAGCTCAAATATATGTTTGAGAAGATCATCTACCAGCCAAAGGAGTCAGATTTAGTTGAAAGTTTTGGTTCTATGGTTTTTCCATGAAAATAGTTGAATCTTATGATGCCCTTCAATTAAGGTATGTATATGTTGCTAGTTGTCAAATTCTTATTTCCCCTCTGATTTCTGAATTTATAAGTTTCTAGGAGGGTTAGGGACATAATCTGTCCTGTTAATCTGTTATCTTTGTATGGTCTCTTCAAGTTCTGTGAATGGTAGATATGGTCAGTACATAGAACATCAATACTCATGGTTATTGTACAAGGTTCTTAAGGCTGAGCAGCAATTGAGTTACACTTAAAGAGTGTCTTAACAATTTAATTGTTTAAAAGATTATATTAGAGGTTTTGGACTTGTTAACTTTTGAAGGTACTTACAACCAGGTTTTGGACTTCTTTTTAATATATTCTTATTACTTATCAAAAAAAAAAAACTTTTGAAGGTACTTGCAACCAGGGTTACTAACATGAAATTGTTTTTATATCTGTGACTACTTGATCAGTTTGGAAGTGCCTATGGATCTTTAGAATTGTTATTGCTAAATTGGTTCCTTAATTTGAAAAGCTAACTTATTGTAAAGCATAGGTCATTTGTAAGATGTGTCTGAAATTGTTATTGCTTTTTATGCAGATCGTTGGGGACCCAGCCTACTTGTCTTGGAACAGTAATCCAGCAGGAAATATGACTTATAATATGTCTCATTTGCAATTGTTTTACTTTTGAACTGTCATACTAGGCCGAGCCTTACTGATTTTTGAAACATTCTCATTTGAGTGTATGTAACTCTCTGCTGTTATCTGTATTTATCATTTTTAAGTAGCAATGGCATGTTCTAATTTGGTGCTAGGATCAGTTTTGTTACAGTATTTTTCTTCTTATTTTTGTACTTTGTTATAAGCAAGAGAGATGTTCAGGTTCAATTCCCTTGGTCTTTTGCAATGTACATAGTGGATGATTGCATGCATGGTGATTAGACTCAATTCAAATGGAATATCCTCTTGTAATTAAAAGAAAAGAAAGCACAGCTTGACTGAACCTTTTAAATGCATTACTTGCCTAAATTATTAACTCAACTTTAACATGGCATTACTGTTTATCTTTCTTGTTTTATGGAGATTTGTGCATTTTGTTTACCAATTATGCATGGTTAGAGGATTAAAACTTTCCCTGTTAGTTTCATCAAGTTCTCTCAACTTCGGATTATGCGGACAACTCATTAGACAGTTGCTGGCCATTGTGTGATTTCAACTTATATTGTAGGCTGCTGTGCTAACTCAACTGTTAAAATATATAGGAAAGGAGATTCACCAAATTTATCTTCTTACACTATATATTGTTCTTTTTTAAATGCTGTTTTGCTAAATCATGGTGAACATTAGTCATTAGTCAGTTGTGCTTATTTAGGATAACTACTGGTTTTTTTAGTTGTTATTTTATTCATACATAGTGACTTTTTGATCTGCGTCCAGAAGCTCCAATGTAGCATTTTCTTCTTCTTCTTCTTTTTTCTCTTTTGCTTATGAAGGTATAACTAGAACATCCTATGTACTGTCCTGCAATTTCAGTATTTAGAGTTTTTCTCCATAATCATTAGCCTTTAACTATTTCTATGCTCATGTTGCTTGCCTACTTAAGAAGGTATCAAGATGTTCATGTTGGGTTCTTCTCAAAACCAAAAAAAGAAAAGAAAAAAAATGAAAGAGATGTTCATGTTGTGCACTACCTTATATAGCTACTAGTTGTATGCTCACAAATTAACTAAAAATTTTATGTAAAAGGAAAAAAAAATATTATCAAAACTATCATATATATAAAATTAGTAAGCCACTTAAAACTCTAAATTAACTATATAATGCATACATATATATTGAACCAGTCAATGACAGAATGTAGTGTGAACTGTGAAAGTTTTATCATATTAAAATATAAATATTAAATTTATTTTTATTTCCTTGAAATTTTTGGCAATAGAATTTTAGTTGGAGTGTAATTTTAAATTTTTTGAAACTTAAATAAAATGGTTACTTATATTAAAATATCCAAATAATCAATAAGATATATATTGAATTTTAGTTGGAGTAGAATTTTCAATTCCTTGAAACTTGGGTAATAGAGTTTCAGTTAAATTAAACTATTTTAATTATTGTTAACCAAAAAAAAAAAAAACTATTTTAATAATTAATATAAGATAAACCAGTTTAAAAGTTACGTAGAATACTTCTTAACATGTATGTACCTATTAACAATGTGATTGGTTGAAGTTGGAGTTGCTATAAGTATATGAACACATCACTTTACCAGGTACTTGATGATCAGGCCATGCCGTCTTTGCACCTATCACTTTCATACAAGTCTGTGTGTGTTTTGGTCAACCAGAATCCAAATGAAAAGGACTTCTTTGTATATATATGTAATGAAGAGCATGGCTCTGAATCATGTTATCAACCTATTTGATTGCTTCAAATTTTTTTTCTCTTTTTTTTTTCACCTTTCATTTTCATCTTAAACCTGTTCAACTTCCTCAAAATACCGGAAGATTTGACAAAACCTGCTAGTGATTAGAACACAATTAATTATAATTAATAAATGAGATTTTATTTGCGTATCTCTTGATGTCATGGGCAACCATGTGTCAATCCATAGTGCAATTATTCACACACACACTTGGCACACAACAGGTTTTCCTCTTCTAATTCTTTATTTTAAAATGGTTCTCGATGGGGCGAGTTAGGATTTTATTTTTACGTTAGGAGTAGAGAAGAGACTTAATATTAATACAAAGTGTTGAGGTGACAAAACCTACAACATAAGACTTGAAATTCAAAACAAATACCTAAAACCATTACCATATTGAACTATTAACACCAAGAAGAACAATCCATGGGGGCAATGATCCTTTGGGCCCCTTATAAACTTGTAGAAATTCTTTTAATATTAATAATTTTTGTGTTCTTTGTCTTTGAAACTTTAAACAGTGGATTCCTTTTAAACTCTGTAAATTATACTATTACTATACCACTTCCCTAAGACATCCTTTTTCAAATTGAAATCATTTTAGTTGTATATATGAAAATAATTTGAATATTTACTGTAAGGGCCAGATTTGAATCCCCTACCCACTACGTGTATGGACTTGGGCCCAAAAGACACAAAACAATGAATTTATAGAGAATGAGTTGGAAAACTGGGCTTTAGTTAATCAAACAAATACTAGCATGAGTTCAAATGATAAGAAAATGAAAGGAAGAAAAATTGTATTGAAGAAAAATAGTCCTCGGCAAAAGTATGAGGATGTCTGTTCTTATATTCTGCTCTCAAATTTGGTTTCAAGTTTAATGCCTGGAAGCTACAGTCTTTTTCTCTTTCAATTCTCGATCCCCTTATTCTTGTTGCCACCATTTTCTTTTATACTCTCCTTCCTTTCCCTTCCCACCTTACACGTGCATGCCAGAAGGCCGGTGTTAATACTTGTCCCATCAGCCACTCCCTTAAGTCACAATATAGTAGTTGTAAGGCTGAAACAACACTGTTCAGATATCTCCTCCACATTAATGTGGCCAGAAAGTTAGCTGCGGTGCATTTAATATGGAGGTAGCAGCTTTCACCTCAGATATTTTAGAGCCTCTCCCTATCTAATATCTCGACGATACTTATCAACTCCAATGGGACCTCTTGGAATATCACCTTGAGGGATAAACAGTTCCTTCAGACCTCGGAATCAATGAGCTGAGGATATATTTTGCCTCGGCCCACTTTCTTGTGCCATTTTAGTTAAAGCCAACTTTTATTTATTAACAGACTTTCCTAATAAATATTTCCCCTCCTCAGACAATCCCTTGTCCTTGGATTGGGCCACAGGCCCAATAATACAAACAAATGATGGACTCCCAGGCCCAATATCCCTACAAAGCCCCTCGAAATTCTTCTTTCTGGCTCATTGGGAAGAAAGGAGGATTTCGACGTCATCAGAGTTGCCTGGTATCCATCTCGTCCCACCTTTGCTTATAGATACGCTGTTTTAACTGCCTAAGACACGCTTCTGTCGCTTCGGCTTACGAGACGCACTCCTCATTTAATTTTTACGGCCTTATGTTCCCCATGTTCTACAGTGCGATGTAAATCTAACGGTTGAGAACTTTATTGGGACTAGGGCAGGAATTTTCCCGCTCTGTAGCTCATTTTTTGATATAAATATCAATCAAATCAAACACTCCCTTTACTTTAACAATCATTTAACTTTTAGTGCACATACTTTGAACTTACCAACTCTTTCACCTTACTCGAGCTTCTACAAATACGAAAAGTTTGTCCAAAGACCCACTTTTTACTCTTGTAAGTCTTCACAAATCTCTACTCTTTACTTTTCCATAAATTTTTCTGTTTTTCATTCTTTTTCTTTTCTCGGCTCTATTCCCTTTTTCTCAACCACTTTAGGACTCTTCAAACCATTCTAGAATGGGTAGATTTAAGTGTCTAGTAGATTCCAAGGAGAAGATAGAAAATTTTAGGGCTCAGTATAGGATTCCTCCGGGGGTGGGTATTAGGTACTGCAAAAAGGGAGAGTGGCATGTGAAAAGGCAGGAAGGAGAAGTCGTGATCCCTATAATTGCCTTTATAGAGGGGGGGATGAGAATTCCCATGAGCACGGTGACCAGAGATTACCTTAGGGCTCATAGATTAGCTCCCACCCAATGCACCCCAAACGTGTTTAGAATTTTAGGGTGTGCAGATGCCCTCAACGAAAAAATGGGTTTAGGACTCACCTATCACGACGTCAATTGGGTGTATAACCTCCATCACTTGAAGGAACAAAGGTATTACCTAAAGTCTAGGTATCCCGAAGTTAGATTAATTCAATGCCTTCCAGAATCCAACAAGGGCTTAAATAAAGATTTTTTGATCTTGTCCGGGGAGTGGCACGATGGCCTCCCTTGCTCGACAAGAGAGGGACAGCCAGGTGGGGTTCTAGATCTTAGGACGTTTATTTTTACAAGTCCTTTCTTTTCCTTTCCTGATAAAATTTTTTTTATTCTTGATGATTTTGCAGACAAACGCACTGCCGAACCAAACTTCAGCCTAGTCAACAAGGAAAGTTTGGACAACATACTCCAAGTTGAGGTCTTCATACACGACGACGGCCAATTGCGAACGGCTCACCTAATTTTGGGATACAAACCAATCTTGTCCGACTTCCAAGCACCGGAGTGCGTGATTAGAGCCAAAGACCCTCATCTACACCGCATAAGTGTAGCTGTCTCCAGCTTTTTTCTCCCTGAAGGCGCACTCGTTCCAGAAGGCACCCTCCTCACTCAACCCATCCCAAAGGATGATCTCACTTCTCAACTGATCCCAAAGGGCATTCCCATCGTAATCTCTTCATCACAAGTTGCAACTGGTGAATCTACCTCCACTCGACCCATCAACAAGGAAGAAGGTAAGGGAGAAGAAGAAAGAGACAAAGAAGTGTTAGACGTCTCAGACTCGAACAATATCTATGAGGTCTTCTATCGATCTTCCTCTCCTGTGACTAAAGAAACGATTACCTTATCAGACGAGATGGGTATTCAACGAAAACAGAGGTCGACCCTGTAAGAGCTACTGGAATCCTAGCCTGGGGGAAAGACATCCGGGAAGTCCACCCAATCTTAGCTTCCTCCGCCCCCAGCTCAGACCCGTCTTCCTACTCCTCCTCCTACCCAACAGACCAGTGCTGACCTTGCCGACCACAAAAGAAAAAGGGACGACAAGGTTAAAGAGGTTATAAAGAGTGGGAAGAACCACCCCCATCAAGAAGGCGATCCCCAGAGGGGGTTAAGCATCCCCGGGGCATGCAGACGAGGTCGACTCATGAAGCTGACAGGAGGGGTGAACACCAAGTTACAGCAACGGCCTGGGCTCTGCCCATGGAACTGAATAAGGCCCCCCTAACTAGTGAAGCTTCCATCCGGGACTTCTAAGGAGGGACAGCTACGTGCATAGCCCATGCTGTGGAACAAACCTTGCTTCTCCCCAAGGATATGGCTGACCTTAGGTCTCTGAGGCAGTATGAAGTGCTCCTCGGGCTTAAAAGAGACCTGGCAATGGTAGCTACTTTAACTAAAAATCTCCTCCCTTTTTTTTTAAAAAAAAAACCTAATTTAACTTCTCTTTCTTCTCAGGCTACCCAGGCAGTCTTTAGGGCCGAGGAGATGGTGAATTCCTCCCACCGAAGGATGAAAGAGGAGGAAGGAAGAAGGATAGCAGCCGTGGATGCCTTCCACGTAGCTGACAAAAGCATCAAAGAATTGAAGGTTCAGCTAGCCGAGGAGCAAAAAGAAAGGAAATTTGCTACGGTCGTATTGGAAAACGTTGAGAAGCAGGCTGAGAGCTAGCAATTACTTCTTCGAAGTACCGAGGAGCAATTAGCCGCTTCCAAGGAGCAGATAGCCTCCCTGAAGAAAAAATTGGAGGAGGTTGAAAAGGCCAAGGCTCTAGCCAAGAAGGCCAAGGACGAGGCAGAGAAGGCCAAAGACGAAGTTGAGCAACACAGGTATAAGGTTGGGGTGGCCAAGACCGAGGACACCCTTCGGGCTGAGGCTCCCGCAGTGTGTAGAACTTACTATGCTCTGACATGGGATAAAACCCTCGACCAAGCTGGAGTTGAGGATTCTTCTGTGCTCAGGAAAGCAGAGAGTATCTATTATCACCCCGCCATACGCCCTCGAAGTTCTAAAGACTCCAAGGCTGACCTTGTTGCCTCAAAGGCAAGTGAAATTCAAGGTAGCCCACCACAAGCTCCTCCTGCAACCAAAAATACTTCAAAGGGGGTAAGGTAGGCCGAGGACACTTCAAAGACGGAGGAGGCCAGTAGAGAAACTGTCCAAAGTTTTGACCTTCCTCCTCCTGCTCTGAAGGACACCTCTAAGGAGCAAGAAGCTTCTCAAAGTATGAAAGTGGTATTGGCAACCCTTACCATACCCCCAAAAGAGGGTCATAAGGAAAACGCCGAAGTGTCCACCACGGCAACGAGTGCACAACCTCCCAAGGATCCAAAAGATAAACTTGTAATTAAAATGAAGAAATAGATTGCCTTTTCCCTTTTCTTTTATTTTCTTAGTTTGTAATCGACTTATCTTTTTGTACTTCATCTGCCTTATTTGAAGGCTTTTATTTAATGAAAGTTATGGATATTTCCTTTCTCCCTGTGATTTCTGTACTGAAATTGATATCATTTCCATTTTAGCTAGCACCTAGTAAAAGTAATGATGAGGTAACACTTCTTTTACTAACCTACTTGAGTAAACAGAAATTGTCCTGCTTCATATGATCAGCAGCAAAAGCAGGTGAATTTTAATAAGTTAATCACCTTGGCAAAGCATAAACTTAATTCTATGAACATACACAGTGTTGTAATATGCATATAGGTTTAAGCGATGCTCATGAGGGTCAAAGAGATGGTCAAGTCTTACACAAATACAGGTATGCTCGCAAATGCTTTAAGTGATGCTCATGAGCATCCATTTAGAACTCTTGTTGCGATAAAAATCATTTTTGTTTGGAGTGATTACATTCGGTACCAAAGTAGCTAATAAAGGATACTAGTTTACCTTGAACATGTTTTTCCCAAAGTTTGCAATAACCAAAGTTCTGCCCTGACACTTTGCAATTTGAGGGAAATTGTTAATTTTCCCTAAGTATTTGGTCCGAGGAGCCACGCATAACTTAAGGTCTGTTTAACAACTAGAGTAATGATTAAAAGTTATCAATTTCCCCAGGTTATGTGGTCCAAAGATCCAGGCATGACCTAGGTTCTGTTTAATATTTAGGTGTTTGTAATACTGTGTTAATTTTCCCAAAGCAGATGGTCCGAGGAACCAGGCATAGCTAAGGTTCTGTTCAACACTTAGACAAATAATTGAGAGATATCAATTTTCCCAAGGCATGTGGTCTGAGAAGCCAGGCATGACTAAGGTTCTGTTTGATACTTAGATAAATGTCGTCCTGTGCTAATTTTCCCAAAGCAAATGATCCGAAGAACTAGGCATAGCTAAGGTTATGTTTAACACTTAGAAAAATAACTGAGAGATATCAATTTTCCCAAGGCATGTGGTTCAAGGAGCCAAGCATGACCAAGGTTCTATTTGATACTTAGATAAATGTCACCCTGTGCTAATTTTACCGAAGCAGATGGTTTGAGGAACCAGACCTAGTTAAGGTTTTGTTTAACACTTAGAAAAATAACTGAGAGATATCAATTTTCTCAAAACATGTGGTCCGAGGAGTCAAGCATGACCAAGGTTCTGTTGGATACTTAGATATCTAATGAAAAGCGTATGAAAAATAATATAACAAACCCAAATTAGGTTAAGGAAGCTTTTATTAATAGTAATACCTCCTTTGGTTATTTATATTCCAGGGACGTGCCCTTTCCTCTAGATCTTCCAGATAGTATGCGCCTATTCCGGCCATCGAGGTGATACAATACGGCCCTTCCCAGTTAGGTCCCAATTTCCCCCATGTTGGGTTCTTCGCAGCTCCTAAAACTTTTCTTAAAACCAAGTCTCCAACTGTCAGTTGTCTTAGTTTCACGTTGGCGTCATATCCCTACTTAAGCTTGTGTTGATAGTAGGCTAGTTGGACTATGGCACGTTCCCTTCGCTCTTTAACTAAGTCTAAGCTTCTCCCTAATAGTTTATTGTTACTGCTCGGAGTGAAGGAACTTGTTTTCAACGGAGGGAATCCTGTCTCTAGAGGGATGACAACCTCGACCCCATAAGTCATGGAAAATAGCATTTCTCCTGTGGACCTACGAGGTGTGGTCCGATAAGTCCATAAGACATGTGACAGCTCTTCTACTCATTTTCCCTTGGCATCATCTAGCCTCTTTTTAAGCCCACTCACGATGACTTTATTAACGACTTCAACCTATCCATTCCCCTGTGGATATGCTAGAGTGGAATATCTATTTGTTATGCCGAGGTCGCAGCAATATCTCCTAAAGACCTTGCTATCAAATTGCAAACCATTGTCCAAGATGAGGGTGCGAGGGACTCCAAACCTAGTGACAATATTCCTCCAAACAAACCGTTTGGCATCCACATCTCTAATGTTTGCCAGTGGTTCAGCTTTCAACCCACTTGGTGAAGTAGTCTGTGTCGACCAGTAAATACCTCTTGTTCCCTGCTGCCTTAAGGAAAGAACCTACAATATCCAAGCCCCATTGAGTGAAAAGCCAAGGATTGGACAGAGGATTAAGGACTCCTCCAGGTTGGTGAATGTTTGGCGCAAATCTTTGGCACTAGTCACATTTTTTCACATAGTCTTACGCTTCCTTTTACATATTTGGCCACCAATAGCCCTTTGTGAGGGTCTTGTGTGATAAAGATCTTTCCCCAGTGTGACTTCCACAAGTTCCTTAATGCAATTCTTCCAAAATTAGCTCAACCGCTTTGGGGTGTACACACAGCAAATACGGGCCAGAAAAAGATCTCTTATACAACTTCTAGTCCTCAGACAACCAGAATCGAGAAGCCTTTCTCTGTATTTTGTCGGCCTCGGACTTGTCCTCTGGTAAAACATCTTTCTTAAGGAACAATACAATAGAATCCATCCAGTTAGAACCCGTCCTTATTTGATGAACATGAATTATTTCCCTTCCTACCTCGGTAGGTTTACATAAGTCCTTTACGAAGATTACCCGAGGTAAACTTTGTGCCGAGGAGGTTGCTAATGTGGCCAAAGAGTCTGCATGTGTATTCTTGCTTTTAGGGACTTGTGATAAATTAAAAGACTCAAACCTAGACTGTAAATGTCTAACTTGGTTTAAGTATTCTTGCATTCTGGGCTCTGACTTCCAACTCTCCCTGAACTTGACCAACAACCAACCTTGAATCAGAGAACAACTCCACTGTCTTTCCACCCATTTTTTGCACCATGACTATCCCTTCCAGCAGAGCTTCATATTCATGTTCATTGTTTGTAGCCGAGAAGCCCAACCTCAAGGATCTCTTAATCGTGATCCTCTATAGAGATATCAGGACTAGCCCCACACTAGATCCTTTATGGTTTGCTGCACCATCAACGTAAACTTTCCAAGATACAAGTTCTTGTATAGAGATCATTCCAATCTATTTTTCATCCATATTTTGTTCCTCCATCTTCTCTTCTTTCGGGGATTTAGCAAATTCAACAACTAGGTCGACAAGAACTTAACCCTTGACCGAGGTGCGAGGCATGTATTTGATGTCAAAAGCCCCTAGAATTATGCTCCATTTTGCAATTCTCCCTGTGTAATCAGCACTCCGAAGTAGAGATCTGAGTGGGAGTTGGGTCAGAACAACAATAGTGTGTGACTGAAAATAGTGGGAAAGCTTGCGCATTGCATACACCACGGCCAGAATGGCCCTTTCCAATGATAAGTAACAAACCTCGGCCTTATGTAGGGACTTGCTCACATAATAAACCGGCCTTTGTACGCCACTATCATCCCTTATCAACACCAAACTCACCGCATGAGAGGCCACCGCGATGTAGGCGAATGAAACCTCATCCACCTCAGGCCTAGACATGATGGGTGGCCGAGATAAATACTCTTTCAACTGTTAGAAAGCTAGGACGCATTCTTTGGTCCATTCAAATCCCTTCCACTTATTCAATAATTGGAAGAATGGTCTACATCTGTCTGCTGACAAGGAGATGAATCGGTTTAGAGTAGCGGTTATCCCCGTAAGCCTTTAAACCTTTTTGGGATTCCGAGGTGGTTGCAGACTATTAATTGCCTTAATTTGGTCAGGGTTGACTTCAATTCCCCGGTGCGTGACCATGTAGCCCAAGAGCTTCCCTGATCTGACACCAAAAGAGCACTTTGAAGCATTAAGTCATAACTTATATTTCCTCAAGATATCAAAAATATTTCCGAGGTCATTAACATGATCAGACTTAACCTTGCTCTTTACCACCATATCATCGATGTAAATTTCGATGTTTTTCCTAATTAAGGCTCAAACATCCTGGTCATCATCCTCTTATAAGTAGCCCCTGCATTCTTCAAACCAAAAGGCATCACCTTATAATAATAATTTCTTGTAGAAGTGACAAAAGCGGTCTTCTCTTAGTCATCCGAGGCTAAAGGTATTTGATGATACCCTTGGAAGGCATCAAGAAAGCTTATCCGAGGATGACCCACAGTTGCTTCCACTAGCTGGTCAATCCGAGGTATAGGGAAAGGGTCCTTTGGGCAAGCTTTGTTCAAGTCCGTAAAATCTACACACGCACGCCACTTCCTAGTCTTCTTTTTTACCACCACTATGTTCGCCAGCCATTCGGGGTAAAAGACCTCTTTGATAGCTCCAGCTTGCTTAAGTTTCATGACCTCGTCTTTGACAACATCAGAATGTTCCTTGGATGAATGCCGAGGCGGTTGCTTCTTGGGGGTGACAAATGAATTGACATTCAGATAATGGCAGATGAAACTCAAATCCACTCCTAGCGCCTTGTAGGCATTCCAAGCAAAAACATCAACGTTTTTCTTGAGAAAGTCCACCAACTCCCCTTTTTCCTGAGGTGGCAATTGGGCTCCAACCTGAAAAAACCTATCCGGATCATCCCCTACAGCAAATTTCTCTAAATCTTCACATTTGGCCTCCTTGGCTGACCCCTTCGCAAGTAATTTCGGAGACTTTGACTGCTATAAACCCTCATTTACCGAGGCCGAGGACTCAATTGTTGGCTGATGCAAGATCGTAGACACAAGGCACTGCCTAGCCATGGATTGGTCCCCTACTAGTTCCTCAATTCAATCTCCTGATGGATACTTTACCTTTTGATGCAGGGTTGAAGAAACAACTATAAGGTGTGGAGCCATGGCCTGGCCACAATGGCTGTGTAAGGGAAGTACGCATCCACCACTATGAAGTCCACTTCTACCACCTCTGAGCCTGCTTGTACAGGTAACCTAATCTGGCCTTTTAAGATAACAACCTTCCCATCAAAACTTACTAGGGGTGAATCATAGGTGGTCAGATCCTCGAGTTTTAAGCTTAGCCCTTTGTATAAATTAGGGTACATGATTTCTGCACAATTGCCCTGGTCTACCATCACCCTTTTCACATCATACCTTCCTATTCTGAGGGTTACCACCAAAGCATCATCATGTGGCTGGATGGTCCCTGCATTGTCTTCATTCGAGAAACTCAACGCCCGCCGAATTTCTACTCTAGCCCTCTTCGGCCTAAAGTTTGTGTCCTCAGTTGGAAACCAAGCTACATACATCACCCTGGAGAGCTGTGAACCAGTCTTCCCAGGTGCAGGAAAGATGACATTGATTATGCCTATTGGTGGTTTTGAAGAAGTGTTCCCCTGAGTCCCAAACCTCGACTGGTCACCTTACCCGTTGGGGTGGTACAAGAGATGCTGCAATTTCCCCTCTTTGACCAATTGCTCCAGATGACTCCACAATGTTCGACAGTCCTCGGTGGTATGTCTTTGCTCCTAGTGGTACTAACAATGAAGGCTTTGGTTACGTCTCAAGGGTTCTCCACTCATCTTGTTCGGTCATTTGAAGTATGGCTCATTCTTGATCTTCTCTAAAACTTAATGCACCAGCTCCCTAAACATAGTGTTTACCACCTGAGGGGCTGCAGACCTAGATTATCTGCCAAAATCTCTCCGGGGTCTGTTATTTTTGAAACGGTCTGACCTGAAATCCCTTCTTTCCTAAGGGATAACCTTACTCTTTCCCTTGTCCTGCTGTATGTCTTTCTTGACCCTCTTATATTTGTTAATTCGATCCATGAGTTGACGTATATTAGTAACAGGTTTCCCTGTCAAAGATTTCCTCAAGCCATGCTTGGCAGGTAGGCCGAGCTTGAAAGTGCTAATGGCTACCTCATTAAAATCACCATCAATCTCGTTGAACATCTCCCAGTATCTGTCCGAATACGTCTTTAGGGTTTCTCCTTCTCTCATGGACAAAGACAACAAAGAAGTTAAAGGCCGAGGAACCCTGCTACACGTGATAAAGCAGAATCCAAATGCTTGAGTAAGTTCCTTGAAAGAATCAATGGAACCTGCCCTCAAACTGTCAAACCACCTCATTGCCACAAGCCCCAAACTGGACAGGAATACCTTGCACATCAAAGGCTCATTCCTAGAGTACATAACCACCTTTTGATTGAAGTGGCTAATGTGCTCTACAGGGTCCATCCTTCCGTTGTACATGGTGAACGTGGATTGGGAGAAACGCTGAGGAAGTCTCCCTCCCTCAATCTAGCGTGTGAAAGGTGACCTTGAAATCTAGTTAAGTGCTTTACTCATAGCGTCATTTCCCAGGCCAACCAAGGACGAATTTCTATTTCTACGTTCATGATGATAGTCCTCATCATACGAGAAAGACTCGGTAAGGGGAGTCCTCGATTTGCGCCTATAGCTCCCATCCTCTTCATCATTAGAAAGGAAGTCAGGATTAGATGGAGCTCGCCTTCGCCGTTCATGATGCAAGCTTCTCCTCAGGTGATCAATCTCTTTCTGCATGTTCCTGGCATTCTCCTTCTGAGAGACGTGGCTTTTACCCCGAGCTTGGCTTTTACCCTGAGCTTGGCTTTTACTAGTATGGGTGGTGTGTACACTTCCTTCCCAGTCTCCTTGTTGTTCAAGGTCGCGGGGGTGGTCTTGACACTTAAATCCCATGGACTCTGCTTGCTGTGGACCTGAACCTACCATGGTTGAAAGTTGAATTTACTATAACACCAGTAATTCCCACAGACGGCGCCAATTGTAAGGACCAGATTTGAATCCCTTGCCTACTACGTGTATGGACTTGGGTCTAAAAAACCCAAAACCATGAATTTATAGAGAATGAGTTGGAAAATTGGGTTTTAGTTAATCAAACAAACACTAGCATGAGTTCAAATGATAAGAAAATTAAAGGAAGAAAAATTGTATTGAAGAAAAATAGTCCTCGGCAAAAGTCCGAGGATGTCTGTTCTTATATTTTGCTCTTAAATTTGGTTTCAAGTTTAATTCTTGGAAGTTACAGTCTTTTTCTCTTTCAATTCCTGATCCCCTTATTCTTGTTGCCACCATTTTCTTTTATACTTTCCTTCCTTTCCCTTCCCACTTTACACGTGCATGCCAGAAGACTAGTGTTGATACTTGTCCCATCAGCCACTCCCCGAAGTCACAATATAGTAGTTGTAAGGCTGAAACAATATTGTTCAGATAACACATCCACATTAATGCGGCTAAAGAGTTAGCTGCAGTGCATTTAATGTGAAGGTAGCAGCTTTTCCCTCAGATATTTTAGAGCCTCTCCCTATCTGATATCTCCATGATACTTATCAACTCCAATGGGATCTTTTGGAATATCACCTTAAGGGATAGACAGTTCCTTTGGACCTTGGAATCAATAAGCTGAGGATATATTTAGCCTTGGCCCACTTTCTTCTGCCATTATAGTTAAAGCCAACTTCTATTTATTAACAGTCTTTCCTAATAAATATTCCCCCTCCTTGAACAATCCTTTGTCCTCGGATTGGGCCATAGGCCCAATAATACAAACAAATGATGGACTCCCAAGCCCAATATCCCTACATTTACTTTTAGTTGTTTAATTTTATAAGTTTTGAAGTGATCCTTGAGAAAAAAAAATAAGTGACAATCTTGTAAAAATGAAAAAGAAAAGAAAAGGCAAAAAAAAAGTAAACAGTTCATTATCATTTCATAAAAGACCAAAAGAAAAGAAGAATAAGAAAACTTAAGAAATTGATGGTAATTATTATACTTTGGGTTGGGCTATCCAACCATCAAATCCCATTTTTTCTAGTTATTTTGATTGGGTCTTGAGGGGTTTTCAAGTCCGAGTCCATTTCTTTGGGCCTATTTTGTTGGGCTGTGATAACGCCTTAAAATGTCTACTTGTTATATATTTATGTGGGCGTTATCTCCTTATTACTATGCTTAATTTGTATAATTAAGCCATGATTTGTATTAATCCCTATTATTTATCTTTAGATAATTTCTTGAATAAGATACTATTCATTGTGTGTAATTTTCTACTTTCAAGAAATCATGTGAGAAAGATAAGTTTACAGGAATTTGTGAGAGAATGGAAGTCAAACTAGAATTAAAGTGGAGCTAAAGGACCATGCTTAAATGTCTAAGGAGGTGCAGCTGGAGTGCTTGGATCATCTAACATGATTGGAAGCTTCAAATAAGGAAAGAAATCAAAGAGGCAGAATCTGAAAAGGAAAAATCTGATTTGAGCACTGATCAGTATTTTGGGCGTATCTCTCTCCTCAAAAATCCAATTGACACAAGACCAGATGGGTTGGAACCGTGACTTAAATATCTACAACTTTCCAGTTTTGAGTTTTTCGAAATTCTCAATTTTTGAAGGCCAAAATTAACTCACAAGTTACTGCTGTAAACCTGGACGGAAATTTAAATAGTGAAAAGTTTTATTTTCTTTGGACACGTAGACATTAGGGTTTTAGAGGGAGGCGGTGAGAACGAATTTTGGCAAAGAAAACCTTGTATTTTTCTTTCTCTAATGGCAGCCTAAACTCTTTGCTAGGGCTAGGGGTTATGTTTCTTCTCTACGGTATGAATATTCAATGTGATTCTTTCTAGGATTTTATCAATGACATATTTGATTGTTCAATTAGATTTCTTTTGATGTATTAGTTCTTCCATGCTTTCAATAAGTTCAATCATGTTTTTCTTATTGTTTAGAGGAATTTCTAATAGTTTCAAATAGAAATCATGTTTTAAAGTGAATGGGTTTTTCTGAAAACTTTTCTAGCCGCATTATTAATCGAGGTTATCATGCGTTCTTGAATTGTCTCAGTTCAACCGAATCATAAGTTTTTAATTGTATAAGAACAATCAATTATGAAATATATATTTTCTTAGATCACAAAGAATTTCATATCGATATAGGGAAACACCCCGATGCCCTAGTATTTACATTATTGATTTATATCAGTTTTTATTATTATTCTTGTTAACAATCACCAAGCAAAAGTATTTTTCTTCTTCACCCAAATTACTGTTTAATTATATTGTCTTTGAATTTACCCTACTCCTTGTGGTTCGACCTCGGTACTCCGAGAATTATATTGCTACGATCTCCTGCACTTGGGAGTGAGTAAGCAGGCTGTGAACAAATTAGCCCCAAACAATTGGTAAAAAGCCTGAATGCACCATTGAAGCCCAAAAAGAAAAATGCTCAGTCTCATGATCTATCACCTGACCTCACCTCTTCTCTTAAAATTGGCTGCCTAGTTGTAGTTGATGCATTGCCTATAAGTTGAATCCACATTTTAAAACCCACCAAGAATCTTTGCTTCAACACCAATTATACCAAATTACCAATAATGTTTCACCCCACCTTCAAGCAACAACTTCTGTCCAGTAAGATGGACACCTCTTATAGAAGCATCAGTTTGCCAAAACATTCCAAATGTATAGAACATATACAGAGTTGGATAAGTGTAGGTTACAAACCTTATACATAGATTTGTTAAAATCACTTTGTAAAATGCTAACAGCTTTGGAGCTCTAACTAGGTAGATTCATACGTTTCTAACAAAAATGCCTAGAGCTCAAATACCTCTCTCCCCTATTGTTACACATTATAAATAGAATTGTAGGGACCGGATTTGGGACCCTTCTTCAGGCTGAGAGAGTGGACCCAAGCCCAGCTTGCCCTTCAATGAATTTATAGAGAGTGGGCTCAAGAACTAGGCCCTAGTAAGGGATACAACTGCCTTGCATGGTTGCATGAAGGTTTATCAACTTAAACAGGAATTGGGGTGCACAATGATGCTCCTCGGATGTGTCCTCTGAGGATTGGCCTTCTTCTTATTTCTTTTTAAGATTGATTACAAAGGTCTAGAGAACACAAGTCGCTACAGTCCTTCTTCATGCAGCTCCTTTCGTCCCCTCTTTCAGGAGAGACTCCTTACATTATATACCTCTCTAAACTGATCCTAACCCTCCATTTGTTGATCAGTCAGGCCACCACTCGAGAGCATGTCCCATCAACCGCATCCCCATTCCTCTAGTGAGTTGCAGCACCTAAGACAGCACTGTTCAGGAGTCCTGTCCTCATTAATGCGGCCAGGACGTTAGTGAGAGCATTCAATGTGGAAGTGACAGCTCGCCTAAGACTTGCTCCTTCACCGTGCTCCCATCGCCGACGGGTGGCACTTGCCCTTCCCCTCCTCGGATATTCAAGAAAACCCCCCTTTGGTGGAGTGGTGCCCGCATACTTCCGAGGTCTCGGATGTCCGAGGACGGGGTCATCCTCGGATGTGTTCCTCGGGGGGCGAACATCGTGCTTTCATCCTCGGACCCCTCATGCATCCTCGGCGCGGGCCTCTGGGCCTGGATTGAAGTGGGCCGAAGCTGCCTGATTTTCTGGCCCTACAATAGCCCCTCAAAACCTTGCTGCACGCATCCTTGGGCGAGGAAAAGGGTTTTGACATCCTCGGGCCTACTCCGTGCTTAGTCGAGCCTTACACCCCGTCAGCCCTGGGGTCTATTCATCTGCCCAAGGCGCGTTGCTGACGTTTCGGAGCGCATAACGTGCCCCTCATTAAATTCAGGCGGCTCTATGCTCCCCACGTCTAACGAGGCATTACAAATCCAACGGTGGAGGTTTGTCTCGCATTTATGGGTGGGAAAACCCGTATGGCTCTTCGATTTGGGGTATAAATACCCCTTCAAACTGCCTCTTCCTTTTTCCTATTTGGAATCAAGGATTCTCGCGCGTCCTTCTTAAGTTCAGCCACACTCTCACTTACATCTCCAGTACAAAAAGCCTGTCCGAGGAGCTCCTCCTCTTTCCAGTAAGTCGCTCTATCCCTCTCTGAGCTCTCTTCCTCTTTACCCCTTCTTCTCCTTCGCTTGTTCTTTCTTAGTTCCTTTAGGCGTCGATTGGGATGAGTAGGTTTAAGAAATATGTCTACACTGAGGAGGCGATGGAGAAATTCATCGCCGACTATGAGATTCCTAGCAATGTAGGTCTGAGATACTGTGAGGATGGGGATTGGCTCCTACAAAGACAGGTGGGCGAAGTGGTAATTCCCATTGTCGCCTTCCTCGAAGGGGGGATGAGGATCCCCATGGGGCCGGTGATGAGGGGCTACCTCACGCACTTCCGGTTGGCCCCCACCCAGTGTGCAATAAATGTCTTTAGGATTTTGGGCTGTGTGGACGCCCTGAACGAGAAGATGGGGCTAAGGTTGACCCACTATGACGTGAACTGGTGCTACAACCTTCAGCTCCTTAAGGGCAAGTCCTATTACCTGAAGACGAGGGATGACAGGGTGCGGCTCATCCAGTGCCTCCTTGAGTCTGGCAAGGGGCTGAACGAGGATTTCCTCATCGTGTCTGGGGAGTGGCACGATGGCCTTCACTGCCCAACAACGGAGGGAATACCAGGTAGGGCAGTAGGAGTAAGAGGGGTTTCAAGTTCTCGTCTTTTTCCTTCTCTCCCTTTTTATTTTTTACTAATGTGGTGGTGTTTTCTCCCTGCAGACCCGCACGCCTTTGAGCACCACTTCCACCTGGTCAACCAGGAGGATTTGCAAAAGGTACTGAGGGCATCAGTTTTTATAAACGAGGATGACCACCAAGTTAGAGCCACCCACAAAATCTTGGGGTATATTCCTGTCCAGAAATCGTTTCCGGTTCCAAAGCACGTGATCCGAGCGAACGATCCTCGGCTTTAGAAAATAACTGTGACCGAGGACGGATTTCTGTTCCCCGAGGAGCCATCCGATCCAGAAGCTGTCACTCTAGCCGTCCCCTCTTCCTCCCACATATTTGCCGAGGCTGCCGAGGAGCATCCAGAGCGGGAAGAGGAAGCGTTTGAGGTTTTCAACCAGCTCGATCTGTCCGAGGACCCTCCCGGGGACTTGGGCGACCCTTGTTTGACCGAAGCAGACCTCCTTACTTCAGAAGCCCCTCCTCTGCCAACAATGGGTTACAAGAGGAAACCCCACACCAGCCTGTTAGACCTGATCGAAGGCCAACCGGGAAAGTCCCAACAAAAGCTTCCCCCTCCTCCTCCCAAGACCAGGTCGACTTCCGCTCAGCAGAAGCTTCCCCCTCCTCCTCCTCCTTCCCAGACCAATCTGCCTTCTGGGTCCGTGCCTGCCGACCCCAAGAAGAAGAAGGATAAGGGCAAAAGGCTTATGGAGGATAAGCCAGTGTCCTCGCAGGAGGAGGACAACACTCTGCGGTCGTCCAAGCAGATTAAGATAGGCGGTAAGAGCCAAGACAGGCAGGTCGTCGACACCTTGTCCGAGGCTCAGGCCTGGCTCCCAGCCCCGATACTCCATGGGGAGCCCTTGAGGGATGACGCCTCCCTCAGAGACTTCAATGAGGGCGAAGGTGCGCATGTGGCCGATGCGTTGGAGAGGTGCCTGCTGCTCCCGGCGGACATGGCCGAGCTAAACTCTTTGAGGAGCAAGCAGGTCTTCCTCAGCCTTAAGCGATATATGGGGATGGTAAGAACTATAATTTCTACTCCGCTCCCTTTCTTTTCCTTTTCTCTTCTTTTTTTTTTTTTTTGAGCTGGGCTTATAGTACATTGGTTACTCTGGTAGGCTGTCCAGGTTATTTATAGGTTGGAGGGGGCGGCCAACGACCAGGGGAAGGCCCTCAACCAGGAGCGTGATAGGGGCTTTCAGGCTACCCGGACCCTGAAGAACTCCGAGGCTGACCTCGCCAAGGCCAGAGAGGACTTGAAGGCGATGACCAGGGCTCGGGACAGCGCAGAGTCTGGTCTTGAGGGTGCCCAGAACCAGGCCAAGGAGCAGACAAGGCGCCTAGGCGAGGCAGAGGAGCAGCTGCAGATCGCGAGGAATCTGATCGCAGATCTACAGGCTAAGGTGACTGCGGCCGAGGGGGCCCAGAGGAAGGCAGAGTAGGCCAAAGGATAGGCTCAACGGGCTAAGATCGAGGCGGATTTTGGCAGGAAGGAGGCCCTGGCTGCCAATGAGGAGGCTGAGACTGCAGCTTATGCTGAGGGGGTGGCTGAGATAGAGGCTCTTTATAAAGCTCAAGTTTCGGGGGTATGTAGGCCCTACTGCTCCCAGGTCTGGGCTGAGGCCCTCAAACAAGCTGGGGTGGAGGCCTCGTCCGACCTGTGGAAGGCGGAGAGCGTATACTACCCCCCTGCTATCTGCGAGGCCGCCCCTGATGACGCCAAGGCTGGGGAGGTTGTTGAGGAGGTAGGGGCTGCTGAACTAAGGGAAGATCCAAGCAAGGAGGCGCCCCAAAAGGTAGCAGCGGTTCCTTTCGACGCTCAAATCCCCACCACCGAGGAAACAGCCATTCTCGCTGTACCCTCGCAGGCCGTCCCCTTAGGCCAGGGCTCAAAGGACCCAGAGGTTGCCCCTGTCCAGCCTGAGTAGAAGGAGTAGATCCCTTGGCATCTCGGCCAAACCTGCCTTTACTGTTTACTTGATGTTTTGCTATGCTTTTTTACTTCATTTTATTTTATTTTATTTTGTTGTTCTTCCTTCCCCTTTTTTTTTTATGTAATGTGGCTTTTGCCACGCAACTTCTATGGACACATTATTGTAATGGGAGTTTAATTTCCCTTCTTATCTATTTTGGGTTGTTTATTTGTTTGCATGCTATCTGCTTCCTCTCTTTTCTTTTTATTTGCATGAATTTAACTTGAATTGTATCTCGGCCAATTACGTCAGTAACAATGATAATGGGAAAGAATGTATGCGTGGACAGTCCCCTTATGTATCAAGGGCTAGGTAGGGTTTCGATCCATCCTAACTTAGGATATTTTGAAGTAGTTAGTTTCCCCATAGGCTTGAGTCCGAGGACCATGCAATGCCTTGGTTCTGTCTAACACTTAGGATATTTTGAAGTAGTTAGTTTCCCCATAGGATTGAGTCCGAGGACCATGCAATGCCTTGGTTCTGTCTAACACTTAGGATATCTCGAAGTAGTTAGTTTCCCCATAGGATTGAGTCTGAGGACCATGCAATGCCTTGGTTCTATCTAACACTTAGGATATCTCGAACTAGTTAGTTTCCCCATAGGATTGAGTCCGAGGACCATGCAATGCCTTGGTTCTGTCTAACACTTAGGATATTTGGAAGTAGTTAGTTTCCCCATAGGATTGAGTCCGAGGACCATGCAATGCCTTGGTTCTGTCTAACACTTAGTCTTGTCGTCAGAACACGAGATACATAGTCATAATAGGGTAAGCATTTGAATCCAAAAAGGCTTCTTCATTAATAATAATACCTTTTCAGGTTATTTACATTCCACGGACGAGGTACAGGTTTTTCGTCTAGATCTTCTAAGTAGTACGCACCTATCCCCGCTACTGACGTAATTCGGTAAGGCCCCTCCCAGTTGGGTCCCAACTTTCCCTAAGAAGGGTTCTTAGCAGCCCCTATGATTTTTCTCAGCACCAGGTCCCCCGTGTTAGTGGTCTGAGCCTCACATTGGTATCATACCCTTACTTGAGCTTTTGTTGGTAATAGGCCAGCTAGATCATCGCTCGTTACCTTCGTTCTTCTACCAGGTCCAGGCTCCTCCCCAGCAGTTCATCATTGCTGCCTGGGGTGAAAGAGCTCGTCCTTAGCGTCGGGAAGCTTGTTTCCAGGGGGATCACCGCCTCGGCACCATAAGTTAAGGCGAAGGGTGTTTCCCCCATTGACCGCCGAGGCGTGGTCCGGTATGTCCAGAAAATGTGGGGCAGCTCCTCTACCCATCTCCCTTTGGCATCATCCAGTCTCTTCTTAAGCCCGTTGACGATAACCTTGTTGACGGCCTCGGCTTGCCCGTTTCCCTGAGGGTAGGCGGGCGTTGAATATCTATTTGTGATACCAAGCTCATGACAGTACCTCCTAAAGGCCTTGCTATCGAATTGGAGTCCATTATCCGAGACAAGGGTGTGGAGGACCCCGAATCGTGTCACAATGTTCCTCCAAAGGAATTTCTTTGCGTCTACGTCCCTGATGTTGGCCAGTGGCTCGGCCTCAACCCACTTGGTAAAGTAGTCCGTGGCCACCAACAGATACTTCTTGTTCCCTGGCGCTCTGGGGAATGGTCCTACAATGTCCAAGCCCTATTGGGCGAACGGCCACGGACTAGACAAGGGATTAAGGACTCCTCCTGGCTGATGGATATTCGGGGCGAACCTTTGGCACTGGTCACACTTCTTGACATAATCCTAGGCCTCTTGCTGCATCCCTGGCCACCAGTATCCCTGTGTGACGGCTCGGTGAGACAAGGATCTCCCCCCTGTGTGGCTCCCGCAGATTCCCTCGTGCAGCTCTTCGAGCATTAATTCTGCTACTTCGGGGTGGACGCATAACAAGTATGGCCCCGAGTAGGAGCGCCTGTATAATTTGTGATCCTCGGACAACTAGAACCGAGGAGCTTTTCTTCGTACTTTCTCAGCCTCTGACTTGTCTTGGGGTAGGATATCATCTTTGAGGAATCTCACAATGGGGTCCATCCAGCTGGGACCCACTTCGACCCTAAGGGTGGGGATCGCTTCCTTCGTCACCTCGCTCACCCTCTTCAGGTGCTCCACAAGTATGGTCCGAGGTAGACCGTCTGTCGAGGAAGTTGCGAGCATGGCTAACGAATCGGCATGGCTGTTCCCACCCCTAGGGATATGAGACAGACTGAAAAGGTCGAAATTCGATTGCAAGCGCTTGACTTGGCTTAGGTATTCTTGCATTCTCGGATCTTGGGCCTCCATTTCTCCCATTACCTGTCCTACTACTAGTCTCGAGTCTAAGAACATCTCCACTGACTTTCCTCCCATCTTCTGTACCATGGCCATACCTTGCAATAATGCCTCGTACTCGGCCTCGTTGTTTGTGGCCGGGAATCCGAGCCTCAGGGATTTCTCTATGACATGATCTTCAGGGGAGACTAAGACTAGTCCTACTCCGACCCTCTTTGGTTTGCCGCGCCATCAACATATACTTTCCAACACGGTGGCCTCAGGACAGAGACCGCTCCCGCTGGCCTCTCATCAGCGATCCTCCCCTCGGTTCCCACTTCTATAGTGGGCTCGGTGAACTCCGCCGTCAAGTCTGCCAGAACCTGGCCCTTTATGGCAGTCCGAGGCATGTATTTAACGTCGAAGGCCCCCAGGATGGTATTCCACTTTGCGATTCTTCCCGTGTAGTCGGCGGCCCGAAGTACGGACTTCAAGGGTAGTCGGGTTAAGACGACCACCATGTGGGCCTGGAAGTAATGAGGCAGCTTTCGCGTGGCATGGACCACAGCAAGTATGGCTTTCTCCAAGGGTAAGTACTTGACCTCGACTTCGTGCAATGACTTGCTAACGTAGTAGACCGGTTTTTGGACGCCACTGTCATCTCGTATCAGCACCAGGCTCACAGCGTGGTGCGCCACGGCAATGTACGCGTATAGGACCTCGTCGGCCTCTGGTTTAGACATGATGGGTGGCCGAGCCAAGTAATCTTTGAGCTGTTGGAAGGCCGTGGCACATTCCTCGGACCATTCAAACCCCTTCCACTTTTTGAGCAGGAGGTAGAACGGTCTGCATCGGTCGGCCGATCTGGAAATGAATCGATTCAGGGCCGCGATCATCCCAGCAAGCCTCTGGATCTCTTTGGGGTTTTGCGGAGGCCTTAGGTTTTGGATAGCTCTGATTTGGTCAGGGTCGACCTCAATCCCCCGGTGGGTGATGATGTAGCCCAGGTGTAACACCCCAACCTAATTACATAATTAACTTATGAGTTTATATGCATGTTGTTATCTTAATTACTTTTAAGTGCATGAAACTTTGATTTTGTGATAGTATAGAAGATTCATGCTATTTTTTTTAATGTTGTAGAAAGAAGTTTATAAAGGTAGGGATATATATGAAAGTTATGTTATTGTGTGGGACTTTCTAGATATATATGCTTATAAGGGGTGAATATTATAATTACCAAAAGTTGGAAAAATGTGGGTGTGATATTTTTCTTCCTAGCTTCACACGTATTCCACCCCAAAGTCAATGCTCTTATCCTTCTTTTGCTGCTCCAGAACAGCTTCTAGGTTCATCTTTCCTTGTTCTTTTTGTTCATTTCCTTTTGCTCCTACACGGCCAAACCTCTCTCTCTCTTTTTCACCAAAAATCATAGAAATCTCACTCTAGAGAAGAAACTCAAGAGCCTAAAAACTAAGATTTCATCTTCGAAGTGTGAGGGTAAGTAAATTAAACCTCATCTGATTTTGTGTACTTGGATAATATGATTGTTTGTTTATTTTCATTCTTTATCCTCTGTTCTGATTTTTAGGCTGAACTTGTGATTCTATTTTTGTAAGTTGAAGGAGTGATGGTGTTATGGTCTATTGGATGCTTATTAGGGTATTTTAATATGTATTGTATAGGTATAAAAATACCCAAATGAAATTAAGGTCAAATGCTATTTGTTGATGATTTTAGAAAGAATATGTGCTGAAGCTGTCACTGTGACAGATTCGATGTTTACAAAAAGAAAATTCTGTATTAAATCATTTTCTGTGAATTAGGATGCTAGGAGTAGTTTTTATGAACTCTAAGACATATATGGTTGTTATGGAAGTGGTCTCACAGCGATTGGATGAGTAGAAAAATAATGGTTCAATTTTTAAGTTGCATGAATTTCTGCCAGGACAGATTTGAACACGTTGTTTTATATGATTTTTAATAAATCATGGTTTTATGTTTTGAATCCGAAATTTTTATGGTATACACTGGACATACAGGGGAGTAGTTAGATAAAATTTCATGACTTTTGGATGTGTTTTAATAGCCCATTCGTATTTTACAAATGGGGCTTTTGCTGCTGTAATGACCAGTAAACAGGGTAGGATAACTCTGACTTTGTGGATTAAATTTTGAAGCTAGGTTGAATGTTTTGAGCTATAATTTTATATGCTCATTCTTTGGTATGTTTGAATCACATATAAATTTTATGCCTTGGTTTCTCTATGGTTTGGATGCATAATGTGTTTGATGATTGTATCATATGCTTTGGGGAACTTATTGTGATGGGAATTAAGATTTTCTTAAGTTTGAGAGTTAGGATATGATTGGGGTATAAGTTTAAATACTTAGGAAGAGGTTGTCCATAATAAGTTTTGGTTTTTTATTTAGGTGACGAGAACGAGAACACGGACACTTGAGCTCCTCTTGTACAATCTCTTGCGTCCTCGGCTTTCAGGTAAGGGATTTGAGATATGTGCTTTTGATAAGTATAAAGATTATTTCAAAAGTATTATGCATTAAAACTTTTTAATTAAAGATATTACATATAAGCCTGGTTTAAGTAAAATATATGTTCGTGAGTTGTGCAAGCTTATATACATGAAAATTTTAGCATATTGATGCCATTATCTATATCACGAACATAATATTTAAAAATGAGATGGATATGCTATTATTATGGAATATTATGCAAAATAAGAAATTTTAGTATAATGTATAAGTATGGAAATATAGTGTTCGGGTTATTCCATTGTTATGTTCTGAACTCTGCCAGTAGGGGTTAATTATTGGCTTTCCATGGAAAATATTATCTGTTTGGCCATTTAAAGTAGAGGAAATGGGGTTGCCCGTAACTCTAATCTGAACAAGGCCTTCTCCCCAATGTGTACGGACGGCGGGGAGGAATAAAACCTTGAGGAGATGTGCCATCAGGCCTTTCAAAGAGGACAATATCATACACACAAGGGCAACCAAATGTGATGAGGCCTTCTCTGTACAGACTTATCAGATATGGAATAACCAATATGTCATTAATAGCTATATTAATTGATCATGAGAGAATGATTTTATTTAAATGCATTATGAAGTTAAAGGCTCTCATGAAAAAAAGAAGTTTATAATGAAACATTTTATAGTCTTTCTAAAAATAAGATAACGAAATTATGTTTATGTTCTTATTATGCCCTTTTATTATTATATGAAGGGGAAATGAAGTATTTTAATTGAAAGTTCATACGTTATTTTAAGAACAACGTGAATAGTATGAATCTGTATTATCAAAGCTGGCATATCCATAAAATATTTAATTTATATGCATTCTTATCAAGGGCCCATGGAGCTTAAAAACCTTACTGGGCTTCGCAGCTCACCCTTTTATATTTCAGTGCACAGATTCTTCCTGGAAGCAGCGAGAGTATTAGAGGTGGCAAGGATTCGGTGTTTTCTCGTTTCTTAGAATGTATAGTTAGCTTTTGTTGTACAGTAGTTAGCTCTTTTGTTGTATAGGATGAATCAAGATGTACTTGATTCTTGAGCACAGATGTAATTCAGTATCTTAGTTTGTTTAAAACCCCGGTTGTATGTTTTTGGGGTTAGGTTTGTAATAAGAGTTTGCTAAACGTTTAGCTATGTAATATTTGCATGAATACCTGACATTTTAGCCAAGTGGTAATCTTTCCAAGTTCAAAGGAAATGAAATTTTAGGTTTTCATCATTTTTGTATATTATGGTTTTATGTTAGAAAATAAGCAGGAATTCAAGAAACAAATTCTTGATAAGCACTTTTAGATCAGGTTGGTTCGTGTTAATGTTGAGGTAAACTTGATATTAACATGCCGGTCATGCTCTAAATCCTGAAGTACAGGTTTGGGTCGTGACACCAGGAACCTGCCAGATCCCACGCCAAACGAGCACTTGGATGCATTTAATCACAGCCTGTGCTTTCTGAGGACGTCGAATATACAGCCAAGGTCCCACAGATGCTCGGACACCAAGCTGCTCTTCACCACCATATCGTTAACATAAATCTCAATGTTTTTGCCCAACAACGGCTCGAACATTCTCGTCATCATCCTCTGATAAGTAGATCCAGCGTTCTTCAGGCCGAATGGCATCACCTTGTAGTGGTAGTTCCCGATGGGCGTTACGAAGGCCGTCTTCTCCTGATCCTCCAAGGCTAATGGGATCTGGTGGTAGCCTTGAAAGGCGTCTAGGAAGCTCATCCGAGGATGGCCTGCGGTTGTATCCACCAGCTGGTCTATCCGTGGCATTGGGAAGGGGTCCTTCGGGCAGGCTTTATTTAGGTCCGTGAAGTCCACGCAAACCCTCCATTTCCCGCTCTTCTTCTTGACAACCACAGTGTTGGCTAACCACTCGGGGTAGAATACTTCTTTAATAGCGCCCACGCGCTTGAGTTTATTGACCTCTTCCTTAACTGCCTCGGCGTGCTCCTTTGATGGGCGTCGGGGTGGTTGCTTCCTAGGGATCATCGAGGGATTGACGTTAAGGCGGTGACAGATGAAGGATGGGTCAATCCCTAGGGCATCGCAGGGGTCCCATGCAAACACATCCAGGTTACTCTTGAGAAACTCAAGCAACTCCTCCTTCTCTTAGGGAGGCAATTGGGTTCCAACCTGAAAGAACCTCTCCTGGTCGTCGTCGATGACCACTTTCTCTAGGCCTTCGAGCCTTGCTTCCTCGGCGGCCGTGTCAGCTGGTGCCACCGAGGTGGTTAGCTGCTATAAGTTTTCGGCCATGATGGCCGGGGGCTCCGTATCTTACGGACGTGAGGTGGCCGCGACCATACAGACGGCTAGAGTGTCATCGTATCTTGTTGACTGGCACCCTCGGATCTCGAGGATTCGGTCTCCAGACGGGAATTTCACTTTCTGGTGCAAGGAAGAGGCGACACCTCCTAAGGTGTGGAGCTAAGGCCTTCCCACGATGGCAGTGTAGGGGGAGTACGTGTTCACTACTATAAAGTCCACCTCCACTACTTCCGAGCCGGTCTGGATGGGCAGCCTGATCATGCCCTCCGGGATGACTAGCTTCCCATTGAAGCTCATCAAGGGGGAGCAATAGGGCGACAAGTCCTCAGGTTTTAGCCCCAGTCCCTTATAGAGGTCGGGGTACATGACCTCCGCCGCGCTGCCACCGTCCACCATCACCCTTTTGACGTCATAGCCCCCAATTCTGAGGGTGATCACCAAAGCGTCGTCGTGGGGTTGGGTGGTTCCGTCCTTGTCCTCCTCGGAAAAAGTCAGGGTCGGGTGACAGCCTCTTCTGGCCCTCTTTGGCTCTGACTGGGACTCCCCGTTGGCCACTTGGGCCACGGACAGCACCCACGAGGGGCGCATGCCTGTTCTTCCTGGCGCAACCATGATCACATTAATCGTTCCAGCAGGTTGCCCCATGGCTATGTCCCTCTGTGGCTCCTGGTAGGTCTGACCCTGCTGGCTGCTGGAATGGTGCAGGAGATGCTTCAGCCTCCCCTCCCGGACTAATTGATCTAAATAGTTCCAGAGATTCCTGCAGTCCTCCATAGCATGCCCGTGGTCCTGATGATATTGGCAGTAGTGGTCCTGGTTACGCTTTTCAGGGTTCCCCGACATCTTATTCGGCCACCTGAAATATGGTTCGTTCTTGATCTTTTTCAACACCTTGTGCACCGGTTCTCGGAATACAGCGCCGACAGCCTGGGCGTTTGTCGCCCCGGATTGCCCTATGAAATCTCTTCTCGGACGGGCGTTGTTATATCGATCCGACCTGGAATCCCTCTTCTCCTGAGGGATAGCTTTCTCCTTCCCCTTGCCTTGTAGCAAGTCTTCCTCCACCCGTTTGTATTTGTCAATCTGGTCCATTAACTGCCGCACGCTGGTGGCGGGCTTACCAATTAGGGACTTCCTCAGGCCGTGCCCCATTGAGAGCCCGTTCTTGAACGTGTTGATGGCGACATCATCGTACTTGCCATCCAACTCGTTGTAAATCTCCCAATACTTGTCCGAGTAAGCCTTAAGGGTCTCGTCATCGCGTATGGTCAGGGACAACAACGCGCTCATGGGCCGAGGAGGTCTGCTGTTCGTGACAAAACGAGAACCAAAGGCCTGGGTCAGCTGTCTGTACGAGTCTACTGAGTTCGTCCTCAAGTCGTTGAACCACCTCATTGCTACAGGCCCCAAGCTGGACGGGAAGACTTTGCACATCAGCGCCTCGTTTTTAGAGTGAACGGCCATCCTCTGATTGAACTGACTTACGTGCTCCACGGGGTCCGTTTTGCCATTGTAAACGGTGAAGGTTGGCTGCTGGAACCTCCGAGGGAGCACCGCCTCGTCTATGCGACGCGTAAAGGGCGACTTGGAGAGCCGGTCCAGTGCCTTGCTCATGGCGTCACTTCCTAAGCCCCTAGGGGTGGGGCTGCCACGCCTACGCCTCTGATAGCGCTCATCCCCATGGGAAAAAACTTCACTCGGGGGTGTCGTCGACCTTTGCTTGTAGTCGTCATCATTTTCGTCGTCAAAGGGTAAGTCAAGGCTGGGCTCGGATCGCTTTCGCTATGCATGGTGCAACTTTCTCTTCAGATCATCTATCTCTCGCTGCATGGCCGCCTTATCGTCCTGCCTCTGAGAGGCGTGACTCTTATCCCCTCGCGGTCTCGCGGCTGGGTCGTTATTGCCTCCCTGGGGCACGCGGCCGCTTCTATGCGTGTGGCTTTCGCTAGTCTGCGAGGTGTGCACGCTTCCTTCTCGGAATCGCTCGTTCTCCTCGTTCTAGTCGTGCCCCGTGTCGCCATAGTCATTCGGACGTTGGGGTCTAGCTAGTTCGTGTCGATGGGAACTCCCTTGGTGAGTTTCTGACCCTACCATGCCTAGCTGTTGTCCTTATTGACGCACGAGTTCTTCCCACAGACAGCGCCAATTGTAGGGACCGGATTTGGGACCCTTCTTCAGGCTGAAAGAGTGGACCCAAGCCCAGCTTGCCCTTCAACGAATTTATAGAGAGTGGGCTCAAGAACTAGGCCCTAGTAAGGGATACAACTGCCTTGCATGGTTGCATGAAGGTTTATCAACTTAAACAGGAATTGGGGTGCACAATGATGCTCCTCGGACGTGTCCTCCGAGGATTGGCCTTCTTCTTATTTCTTTTTAAGATTGATTACAAAGGTCTAGAGAACACAAGTCGCTATAGTCCTTCTTCATGCAGCTCCTTTCGTCCCCTCTTTCAGGAGAGACTCCTTACGTTATATGCCTCTCTAAACTGATCCTAACCCTCCATTTGTTGATCAGTCAGGCCACCACTTGAGAGCCTGTCCCATCAGCCGCATCCCTATTCCTCCAGTGAGTTGCAGCACCCAAGACAGCACTGTTCAGGAGTCCTGTCCTCATTAATGTGGCCAGGACGTTAGTTGAGAGCATTCAATGTGGAGGTGACAGCTCACCTAAGACTTGCTCCTTCACCGTGCTCCCATCGCCGACGCGTGGCACTTGCCCTTCCCCTCCTCGGATATTCAAGAAGACCCCCCCTTTGGTGGAGTGGTGCCCGCGTACTTCCGAGGTCTCGGATGTCCGAGGACGGGGTCATCCTCGGATGTGTTCCTCGGGGGGTGGACATCGTGCTTTCATTCTCGGACCCCTCATGCATCCTCGGCGCGGGCCTCTGGGCCTGGATTGAAGTGGGCCGAGGCTGCCTGATTTTCTGGCCCTACAATAGCCCCTCAAAACCTTGCTGCACGCATCCTCGGGCGAGGAAAAGGGTTTTGACATCCTCGGGCCTACTCCGTGCTTAGTCGAGCCTTACACCCCGTCAGCCCTGGGGTCTATTCATCTGCCCAAGGCGCGTTGCTGACGTTTCGGAGCGCATAACGTGCCCTTCATTAAATTCAGGAGGCTCTATGCTCCCCACGTCTAACGAGGCATTACAAATCCAACGGTGGAGATTTGTCTCGCATTTATGGGCGGGAAAACCCGTATGGCTCTTCGATTTGGGGTATAAATACCCCTTCGAACTGCCTCTTACTTTTTCCTATTTGGAATCAAGAATTCTCGACTAGTACAATTGAGCACCCATTAAAGAGTGAAAAAAAGGAAAAAAAAAAAAAAAAAAGAGTTGATGAGAGAGAAAGCTAGAGCGAGAAGATCTCTGATCTCCTAAAAAACCTACTCCCTCCCGCTTTTGAGTTTTGACCACCCCCCTTCGCTGCTCAGTTTGTTATCGCATATATACAGTATACACACCCTCACCTCTCATTCTTTTCTCTCTAAAAACTCAAAATTAAAAAATAATAATAATAATAATAATAAATAAATAAAATAAAAAAAATAAAAAAACAATTTTTTTTTCTATTTTAATTAAAAGCTCTTTACAAAAGTAACCCTTCTGTAATTTACATTCTTTTCTTTTTTTTTCATCTCTCCTCCTTTCTCTCTCTCTCTCTCTCTCTCAACATCTCTGATGAGCATGTTAATGCACATTGAGGGCCCACTTCCTTCCTCCACAGAGCTTAAAAAAGTTCTATACGTACATCAGTGCCCTTCCACTTCTGCGCATCTGAAGTTTGTGGCCATTCTAGCTGATCTCATTATGAAAATCCAGACTGAAAATGAATGTGCAAGTCCTACATGTGTGAACCTTGAAGCCTACAATTGAATGACTCAAATTGCAAGTTAGGGAATCCAGGTTGTTTCTTGGGCGCTCATCAGAGATGTTGAGAGAGAGAGAGAGAGAGAGAAAGGAGGAGAGATGAAAAAAAAAGAAAAGAATGTAAATTACAGAAGGGTTACTTTTGTAAAGAGCTTTTAATTAAAATAGAAAAAAAAAATTGTTTTTTTTTTTTTCTGTTTTTATTATTATTATTTTTTAATTTTGAGTTTTTAGAGAGAAAAGAATGAGAGGTGAGGGTGTGTATACTGTATATATGCGGTAACAAACTGAGCAGCGAAGGGGGGTGGTCAAAACTCAAAAGCGGGAGGGAGTAGGTTTTTTAGGAGATCAGAGATCTTCTCGCTCTAGCTTTCTCTCTCATCAACTCTTTTTTTTTTTTTTTTTCCTTTTTTTCACTCTTTAATGGGTGCTCAATTGTACTAGTTGAGGATAAATTAGAAGTGTTGCATACTCAGTATTGTGTTGCATGGTACTTGAGTTTACCAACCTCGAGTACCACTTTATTTTTTTTAATCACCAATTTCCAGTTCAGCAGCCACGGTGGAACTATAAAATATAGTACTCGAGTTCACCAAACTCGAGTACTAGAAAAAGTAGTAAATTTCTATTTATTTCTGAAACAGTGATTTTTTGCTAAAAATTTCAAAAAATTGTAGTATTTGGCCATTTTTGCCCTTATATCATTATTAAACAGGGTTAATTTTAGTTTTTTAAACACGGGATGTTTAAAGTTTGCAAATAGTACCTCCTACTTATATCGTTATTAAATAGTGTTAATTTTCAATTTTGTTGTTAAACACTGTTAATTTTCAATTTTGACCGTTGAAGTTGGAGTTGCTATAAAAATGTATGAACACATCACTTCACCGGGTACTTGACGATTAAGCCATGCCGTTGACACTCAGAGTCTGACTCTGAGATAACCTTTGCACCTATCACTTTCAGGTACTCTAAACTTTCTCTCTCTAACTCTCTAGATGTGTTCCTGTTTTTTGTTTACAGTTTGTTTTCGTCGTCGTCGTCGTTGTTTTCGTTGTTGTTAATTGTTGTGGTTGGATCTTGTTTGGTTACAGAGAAAATTTTGTATAGAGAAAAAAAAAATCCGGTGGGGGAATCTTACGGATTGGGATATATGTCCTACAATCAATCAAACAGGTCGGAGAAGATTGAAACGACGCAGTATAGGAAAACCGATAGGCGATCCTCCAGCTCCAATCAGCAGCGGAGCTCCTCAGGCGCTTACGGTATGGGCGGCGGTGGGCCCTCCCCTTCTCCGTCCTACAATTCCTCCAACTCTCGCAGGTCATCTCTCTCTCTCTCTTTCTAGGGTTTCCAAAGTTTTGATTTTTTTTGTTTGTTGTTTGATTTGTGATTTGTGATTTGAGGTTTTGATTGTTTTTTTTTTTTTTTTTTTGGTTTTGGGATTTGTGAATTCATCGGCGAATTCGTCTACTACGTTGGACGCTAGTGCTACTACTGCTGCAGTACAGAATGGTATGGATTAAAAATTGTGTCTTTGATTGGAGGATGTTGATTGGTTTTTGTTATAATTGAGAAAAAAGCAAGTGGGGTTGAGTTTAATGGTTTTTTTTTTTTTTATTTGGGTGTTGATAGGAGCAGCTGATGCGCCGGTTACAAGCGCAGCTGCTAAGCCAGCTGAGCCGCCAGCACCAGCAGCTGCTGTGCAGAGAAGCACCCGGCCTGCTCCAAAGGCTCCAACTTCTCAATCTTCCGCCATGAGCTCTGACCCTGCTGCAGCTCCCAAAACACCCGTAAAGGGTATGTGTTATTTAGATGCATCAGATATAGTTCATAAATTTTGTTATAATGTGGGAGACTATCAGTTTTGGTTTCTCTTGATGGTGATTAGTAGTTCTAGCCCAACGTAGCTAATGATATGCTATTTGTTTATTGATCAGCCCAAGCAGATGCTTCTAAGCCTTACCCCTTCCAGTTTGGGTCCATAAGTCCTGGTTTCATGAATGGGATGCAGGTATGTTTATGATCTCACATTTACTAAATCAACATTGTTTTTTTTTTTTTTTTTTTTTTTTTTTTTTCCCTAAAGTGCATGGTGCTCGGTAATTTTTTTTAATATTATTTTTGTAGATTTGAATGATTGTTTTTATCTTGTTGTTGTAGGTTCCTGCTCGGACAAGCTCAGCGCCCCCAAATTTGGGTGAGCAGAAACGAGATCAGGTTTTTACTTACCCTTTTCCTATTTCATCTTTTGACCTGCTTGTCTATTGAAAATCTGATGCTTAATGGTAGCCCCCTAACCTCCCTTCCTGTTCTCTTTCAATTAGTTTGGAGCTTTATACAATGTACTATTGGCATATTTTTGATTTGCCATTTCCTTTGTGCTTCAATTGTTGGTGTTGGGATAATTCGATTACTCAATTTTGAATGTTGGAAATTTATGGCATTGAGTTCTTGTAATTTGACAACAAACCTTTCTGTGTCTTTTTGACCCGCAGGCACGTCATGATTCCTTTAGACCTCCCCCTCCAGTGCCAATTCCTACTGCACCCAAGCAGCAGTTCCCGAGGAAGGATGCAGTTGCTGCTGAACAATCTATTACTGGGGAGGCTCATTCAGGGCCAAAGGAATGGAGATGTTAATGCACATTAAGGGCCCACTTCCTTCCTCCACAGAGCTTAAAAAAGTTCTATACGTACATCAGTGCCCTTCCACTTCTGCGCATCTGAAGTTTGTGGCCATTCTAGCTGATCTCATTATGAAAATCCAGACTGAAAATGAATGTGCAATTCCTACATGTGTGAACCTTGAAGCCTACAATTGAATGACTCAAATTGCAAGTTAGGGAATCAAATTGCAAGCCTGTATAAGACATGTCAGATACAAAAACATCAATTAAGCAATTGAGTACGTTTAGATTGGATTCGTAGAATAATGGGATCTGTTTATCCGACTTTTTTCCAATTTTCTTTTCAGTATCGCAAGGTAACTTGGGGCAACACAGTTTAAGTGCACTGCCTCCTACCCCACAAAGAAGGAAACGAGAGCTTAAATCTAAGGCCAAAAATTATATGCGTAGCATGTTTCTTGTAGATATAGGACGTTAATTAATGGGGCAAGAACAAGGTGATGCAGCCTAAGGCACCTATTAACAATTTCAAAGCTCATTTCCTAATTATTAGAATTTAAAAGGCAAGAAATTCAATCCCCGAAAAGCCAAATTTTTTTCCATAATGCAAACTCAACTTTCATTCTTACCATCACAATCTGAATATAGCAGAAGCCACAAGACAGCTAGGAAATGTGAAAAAAAAATAATAATTACGAAGCAACTAAAGACTGAGATAATTAAGAACATAGATCAAACGTAAATTGGACATTAATCCTCAGGTGCTGTAGAAACTAATAAGCCAAGGAAAGGAAGAGATGGATAAAGATAGATACAAGGGGTATTTTCATTTGCTATTTTTTTCTTTTTTTGTCCCTAATGCAAGAAGAAAGGGGTAAAAAAACCTATACACTATCAGTTTCTGTGTCTTTGTGTTTCCAAGAATGTTCCATCTTTAAGACTTTCCTGTGCACCATTGTCCATCCCAAGGCTGAAGAGGGCAGCTGCTTGAAGATAGAAGGCAGTAGGCCATTCAGGAGCTATTACCTGGGCTTGCATTGCATCTCCAAGAGCTTCTTGTGGCATTTCACTCATCAACACAAGCAGCGTCTGGCAAACACAGTTGATGATATCATGGTCCCACCAGTGCCGGCTCAAGGCCTAGGCAACTTAGGCCTAGGCCTAAGGCCCCACAACAAATAAAAAATTTCCTTACTAAAAAAAGGCCCATCTCCCTTAGTAAAAAACCCAAAATTTTATAAAAATATAACATTTTTTAAATAATTGGTACTCTTTTTTAAGAGTGATGTTAAAAATACCATAAATTTTATTATAGATTTAACTGACATTTCACCAATCATATAAAAAAGTAATTCAAACAAAAATAAATTAAGTTGTTGAAATTCATCAATTACAGTCATAATCACATTTATTGTGAATATTTTGTAGTATTTTTAGTCTTTTTCTTTTTCATTTCTAACATGGCTTTAAAAATAGGAGACCAATAAAAATTTAACCCATTCGAAACCCTAAGATGTTTCAAATAAAATGCTGCAAATGTGATAAATCACCAACGATGACTAATTTCCTACTAAGCCACACACCAAATAATATCTATCTATCTCTTTCTCTTAAAAAGAATATATAAAATTAAAATTTAGATTACAATTGTACTTAACTATGCATAGTCATACATCCAAGTTAAAGTAAGTTCCTTTTGATTCAACTATAATATTCAATCTTCTATTTGAAATTAACCTTAGTTGAGCTAGTATTATTCATCAATTTCTACATTTACATCAAATTAATCTTAATTTAATTAGTATTATATAATTTTATTTAATTAATGTTTACATATAAAAAGGCCCCATATAAAATTTTTGCCTTAGGCCCCAAATTTTGTTGGGCCGGCCCTGGGTCCCACCATCGATGAACCACAGATTCAAGCAAAGGAGATTCCACGTTAGGATAAATAAAGGAGCAAAAATTCAACAGTACTCTTCATTTCTATCACACAGATCATAAGAATTTTAAAGCTTAAATTTGTACAAGGGGCCTATTTTATCTATTTGTTGAAAGAGTGCTTTTTTCTACATTTTTTAGCAACAATGTTTCTTTATTCATTATTTTTTTTTTTTTTAACAACCATACATCTTTCGATATTTTTTTTATTTAATACTTAATTATTATAATAGGAAAAAAATATTTGAAGAATGAACAGTAACTCATCAAGTCTGATGAGCTACTGCTCATGAGCAAAAAAAAAAAAAAAAAAAAAAAAACTAGGTATAGAGAGTCTGCTAGAGCATGACTAGTGGCTTATTTTGTGGATTTGCTCTCTAGAGTGGAGAGCATCTTGTGTTTAGCTAATCTGCTGGAGGTGCTCTTAGGTTTTCTTTTCCTTTTTTTTTTTTTTTTTTTTGCCTGTTTGGAAGTTTAGAGAGGGAGGAGAGTAGAGGGGAATGGTTATTCTTTTAGTTTTTGCCTGCCCACTTTTGAAATATACTTTTTAACAAACTCTCTATCTCATTTAAATATTATTTCTTCATTCATTATTTATTCCTTTTTTAACAACCATACATCTTTCAATATTTTTTTTATTCAATACTTAATTATTATAATAGGAAAAAAAATTTGAAGAATGAACAGTAGCTCATCAAGTCTGATGAGCTACTATTCATGAGCCAAAAAAAAAAAAAAAACTAGGTATAGAGAGTCTCCTGGAGCATGACCAGTGGCTTATTTTGTGGATTTGCTCTCTAGAGGAGAGAGCATTTTGTGTTTAGCTAATCTGCTGGAGGTGCTCTTAGGTTTTCTTTTCTTTTTTCTTTTTTTCTTTTTTTTTTTTTTTTGGCCCGTTTGAAAGTTTAAAGAGGGAGGAGAGTAGAGGAGAATGATTATCCTCCACCTTGTTTGGATGTTTTTAAAATTAGTTAGGGGGAAGAGAGTAATTAGCCATTCCTCTTATTTGGATGTTTTAAAAATTAGGATAGAAGGAAGAGGAAATGATTTAAATAGACAAATCTACCTCTATTTGAAAATGAACTTACAACATTGGTTTATGATTAATTTGTTAAAATAAATAATTATGACTATAGCATACAATATTTTTTTTGATAATTTTTTTTATGTGAATTAAATAATCAACATCGGATTAAATATTTTTTCTGCTTTTTTATTATACTAAAAACAACCATCCTTAATTGATAATACAAAATATAAATCTAAAAAAAAAAAAAAAGGGTATGGCAAAGTGAAAGGTTTTCTCTCTCAGAGATGGAGATGAAGTCAGACACGTGTGGAAACAGAGAGATCATGTTGTTTAGGGTGAGAGTTGTGGTGGACTTTATGAGAAAGAGCATGAGTATGAACAATCTCTCTCAGTATGAACAGCCCCATCATCAACCTCAAGCTCATCAAGATGGAGAGGCTTCCAATAATAGTAATAATAAGATTCAATCCAAAGATAATGTTACTGCTGGTTACGCTTCTGCTGACGACGCCGTCCCTAGCTCACGCGCCACGGGTGAACGTGAACGTAAACAAGGTCTGATTCTGATAGATCACCGATCATTATATTTGGGAAGGCAATTAGATTTCCATCTCCGACCTCGGCCACATCTCCAAGAACCTCAAGAAGTCCCATCATTACAAACACACACTCGAGGTTCGTTTTTTTTCTCTCTCTCTGAAATGATTTTCTTTGAGCTATTTGGTTTTCGAGAAAGTAATGATGGAAAATTTAAAAGTAATTGTGAAATTAAAAGGAAGTTAAAGGTTTGTGTGGGGCCTAAGAATTTGGCAACCCCGGCCCATTTTATACTAAGCTCAAGGTCCACACCGAGGAGGAAGGAAATCCGAGGACGAACGAAGAAAGCCCAAATTGCCGAGGAACATCGCTGAGGATAATCCTGTCCTCGGTGAACCAAGATCATAGAAGGGAAGAGCGGCACGCCATCAAAGGCAGCCTCCCGGAGCATTCCAGAAAGAAGGACGAGTATGATGGGCCAGCCATGGGAGCATAGTGGAGGAGAAATTCAATGAGAAACTGTCACCTCCGCATTAAATGCCCACAACAAATATTATGGCCGCATTAATGAGAACATGACCCCTGAACAGTGCCACCTCGGTTACCGCAACTCACAGAACGCCAGAGAATGTGTCTAATGAGACAGACACTCAAGTATAGGTTTAGGTGCTCAACAAGTGAGAGGTCAAGATCTTTTAAAGAGGAATATATAATAGGAGAAGCCCACCATAAAGGGGGGCAGAAAAAAAGGGAGAGAGAAAGTACTATAGCAATCTCAAGAATTCCTGTAACCATTGTCATCCAATATATGCAAGAGCAAAACTCCTCGGATTGTGCCGATGATAAACTTTCTTTGATAAACTTAGTTCATTTTTGTTTGATTATCATGAAAACCCATTCTAACTGTTATCCATGCACTAAAGCCTAACTCTTTGACCCGCTCTCTACAAATTTATTGTACCGGGCTCACTGGGACAAGATCCCATACATTTTGGGCTTGGTCTGAAAATCGTGACCCTACAGTTTGCTTGTATGATTTATTAGAATTATGGTGATTTAGAAAGGGTAAATTGGAGAATTCATTTAGTCAATAATTTATCTACTCTACTCTCCCTCCAAATCTCTCCAATTTGGGAGAATTAAAAATGAGGGGTTAGAGGTAATTGAAACCCCTCTAAATCCCTCCCCCTCTTTTCTTAAAAAACTTCCAAACAAGATAATTGAATTATTCTCCCTCCTTTTACTCTACTCTCCCTCCTTTGTTAAACATCCAAGACAGAGCATTTGTTTTTCTGTTTGGACTTTGGAGACTGGAGTCTTCAGTCAGACTACTGGGTTTACATTTTTGGACTAAATTTTTTTTTTTTCTTTTTTTACATGTGGGTTGGCTGGCTGGGACGCTAGGTTAACAGTTTACAATTTCAGAGGGGGCCCGAGCTTTTTGTAAGAGGGCCCAAGTCTTTTTTTTTTTTTTGAAAATTAACCTACTTAAAAAAAAATTGGGCCAAGGGGCCGGGCCCCCACCTGTGTCTATCCCTGGCCCTGCGAAACCAAAAGGAAAACAAAAACAAAACAAGATTAATAACAATTCAGCAATACAAAAGTCAAACGGCAAAAAACCGAAATGGAAAACTAAAGAATAAGGATGAGATGTACTGAGATTTTAGTGACGAGAAACGGTGGAGACTTCGAATAGGAACTACACAATGTGAAAATGGAATTGTCAAATGTGAAAAAAGAAAAGAAATGGAACCACCAAATGTGACAAAAGAACTGTTACATGTAATATTGGAACTGCATAATGTGAAGATGAAATTGTCAAATGTGAAAAAAAGAAAAGAAATGGAACCACCAAATGTGACAAAAGAACTGTTACATGTGATGTTGGAACTGCATAATGTGAGGATGGAACCGTCAAATGTGAGAAAAAAGTAAGGGAACCACCAAATGTAAGAAAAGAACTATCACATGTGATGTTGGAACTACACAATGTGATGATGAAACCGTTAAGTGTAAGAAAAAAGTAAGAGAACCACCCAATGTGACAAAAAAACTGTCAAATGTGATGTTGAAACCAATGGCGGAACCAGGAATTTAGATCAGAAGAGGCAAGATTAAAAGTCAAGTTTGAAAGTAAAAAATTTAATCTAAAAAAATTAATCAATATTAATAACAAAATAAACAAACTACTAATAATAATGTAATTGTCATACAGAATTTAACATAAAATGTAAGCTTTAATTTATTTTTTCACACCTAGCTTATTTTACTCAATTGCCCTGGACAATTTTTCATATTTTAAAACTGCTACATGATTTCTTCACACTCAATAGTCTTGAATATATCTTTTTCAATATATGTGACTAAACAATCATTCATCTATTAATCTTTTATTCGATTGCGTAATCGATTTTTAATTATGTTTATTGCCTAAAAAACTCTTTGAACAGTAGCTGCAGTAACGAGTAAGATCAATAATAAAGTCACTAATGAGTAAACTAACGAATATGAAACATCCTTTTTTATTTTTTTTAATTATTACCAAGTGAGACCCATGATTTTATATTATAGTTGTACTTTTTTGTTTTTAAAAGTCCATCAAGCTACTTCAGACTCCTATCCTAGCTATTCAACGTAGAGATTGTTTTTTTTTTTTTTTTTTTTTTTTTTAATCATTACTAAAAGCAAGCCATTGGTTTTATATATTAGAATTGTAGTAGGAGGTGAAGTCTACTGAAAATAGGTACCGTAAATTGATACATTTTTTTTTTTTGTCTTTTGTGTCAAAGGGGGGCAAATAAGGCATTTTAGGTCCTTATAAAATTATTAGTGAAAAAATTTGAAAGTTCAAAGGGGGCACCTACCCCCCCCCCCCCCGCCCCGCCCCTCCCCCCCTCCCTTCGCTCCTGGTTGGAATTCCACAATGTGAAGATGAAAATGTCAAATATGAAAAAAAAAAAAAAAAAAAAAAAAAAAAAAGTAAGGGAACCACAAAATGTGAGAAAAAACTGTCACATGTGATGTTGGAATTGCATAATATAAGGATGGAACCTTCAAATGTGAGAAAAAAGTAAGGAAACCACCAAATGTGACAAAAGGACTATCACATATAATGTTGGAACAGCACAATGTGAGGATGGAACTGTTAAGTGTGAGAAAAAAGTAAAGGGACCATCCAATGTGGCAAAAGAACTGTCATATGTGATGTTGGAATCACACAATGTGAGGATGAAACTGTCAAATGTGAGAAAAAAAAAGTAAGGGAACCACCAAATGTAAGAAAAGAACTGTCACATGTGATATTAGAACTGCACAATGTGAGAATGGAACTGTCAAATGAGAGAAAAAAGTAAGAAAACCACCAAATGTGAGAAAAGAACTGTCACATGTGATATTGAAACTGCACAATGTGATGATGGAATCGTCAAATATGAAAAAAAAATAACCTAATGTGTACCGTAAAATTACTCGTGATTAAGAAATTTGAAATCCCACAAATTCCCAAATTTGCCATACAGATTGTCCAAACTATTCAATGAACCCACCTTTTTATGTCAAAAATACCTTTTCCACAAAATACTCTCCATTATTTGAAATATTCCTTTCTCCAAAGTAAAACCACTCAACTAAGTTTCAGCCACATCCCACTTTCTAACCCCCAAGTTCCCACTCCTACCCTCATGGATCAACAACACGTGGCCCTACTACACCTCCAACTAAGAAAAGTACTCCAAACCGAAAGTAATGGGTAATGGCAGCCTTCAACCGAAGAAAAGCCTCATAATCTCATATATTGAAAAATAGGAAAAATTAATAAAAAGTGTTTCATTAATTTTTTTTTTAGTGTTTTTAAGGACTCAGTAAATCATTCTAGGTGTCCACATCTCAACGAGTTTCAAGGAATAAAGAACCAAAATGGAACTTTTTTAAAGTAATAAATTGAAAAATAGGAAAAATAAATAAAATGTGATTCATTCATTTTTTTTTTAGTGTTTTTAAGAACTCTGTAAATCATTCTACATGTCCAGATCTCAACAAGTTCATTGCATAAAGAACCAAACTGAAGCCTTTTTAAAGTAATAATTTTTTAAAAAAAATGAAAAATTAATAATAAAAAAATGATTCATTCATATTTTAGTGATTATAAGGAGTCAATAAATCATTCTACGTGTCCATATCTCAAAGGGTTTCAGGGCATAAAGAACTAAACCGAAGCATTTTTAAAGTAATAAATTGAAAAATAGGAAAAATTAATAAAAAGTGATTCATTCATTTTTGAGTGTTTTTAAGGATTCAGTATATCATTCTACGTGTTCAGATCTCAACGAATATCAATGAATAAAGAACTAAACCGAAGCCTTTTTAAAGCAATAAATTGAAAAATATTTAATAAAATGTGATTCATTCATTTTTTAGCATTTTTAAGGAGTTCGTAAAGCATTCTACGTGTCCGGATCTCAACGGGTTTCAATGCATAGAAAACTAAACTAAAGCCTTTTTAAAGTAATAAATTGAAAAATAGGAAGAAAAATTAATAAAAATGATTCAATCATCTTTTTAATGTTTTTAAGGAGTTCGTAAAACATTCTACGTGTCTAAATCTCAACGGGTTTTCAATGCATAGAAAACTAAACTGAAGCCTTTTTAAAGTAATAAATTAAAAAATAGGAAAATTTTAATAAAAAGTAATTCATTCATTATTTGTGTCCAAATCTTAAGTTATACATTCTAAGTGTTTAGATCTCAATAGATTTCAATGCATAGAGAACTTAACCGAAGCATTTTTAATGTAATAAATTGAAAAATGGGAAAAAAGTTACTCATTTATTTTTGGGTATTTTTAAGGGGTCAAAAAAACATTTTAAGTGCTCAAATCTCAACAAGTTTCAACATATGAGTTCGTTTGGATATAATTTATTTTACTAAAAATTAAAAATTAAAAACTAAAAATACTGAAGTAAAATAATATTTAAATTTATACAGAACTGCATGAAATCTATTTTTAATAAAACAATTACTAAAAAGTGAAGTTTGTGATTCCTTGATCAGTACAAGGATCTACTGACAATCAAATTCGCACTTAAAATGCTTGCGGACAAAGAGGTAGTGGTTCCGTGCACACGGGACCCACTAGACACTCCACGTAAACGTAGCCGTCAAAAAAAAATAGAGAGAGAAGAAAATGCCGAAATCGAAGACATGAAGTAAGCCAATCCAAACGGTCACGTAGAAAGAACACTTTTAATTTATCCACAACGAGTAAAATCGAGAGAAAGCTGGAGCGAGAAGATCTCTGATCTACTAAAAAGCCTTCTCGCTCCCGCTTTTGAGATATGTCCTACAATCAATCAAACAGGTCGGAGAAGATTGAAACGACGCAGTATAGGAAAACCGATAGGCGATCCTCCAGCTCCAATCAGCAGCGGAGCTCCTCAGGCGCTTACGGTAAGGGCGGCGGTGGGCCCGCCCCTTCTCCGACCTACAATTCCTCAAACTCTCGCAGGTCATCTCTCTCTCTACGGTTTCCGTTTTTGTTTCCAAAGTTCTGGTTTTTACTTTTTTTTTTGTTTTTTTGGTTTGGTTTGTAATTAGAGTTTGCAATTTGATTTTTTGTTTGTTGTTAATGGTGGTGATTTGTGATTTGAGGTTTTGATTGTTGTTTTTTTTTTTCGTTTTTGGAAATTTTTTGTGTTTTGTGTATTTTTTTAGTTTTATATCTGATGCGCCGGGTACAAGCGCAGCTGCCAAGCCAGCTGAGCCGCCAGCACCAGCTGCGCCGCCAGCACCAGCTGAGCCGCCAGCACCAGCTGAGCCTCCAGCACCAGCTGAGCCGCCAGCACCAGCTGCTCCGCCAGCACCAGCTGAGCCGCCAGCACCAGCTGCTCCGCCAGCACCAGCTGAGCCGCCAGCACCAGCAGCTGCTGTGCACAGAAGCACCAGACCTGTTCCGAAGGCTCCAACTTCTCAATCTTCCGCCATGAGCTCTGACCCTGCTGCAGCTCCCAAAACACCCGTAAAGGGTATGTGTTATTTAGATGCATCAGATATAGTTCATAAATTTTGTTATAATGTGGGAGACTATCAGTTTTGGTTTCTCTTGATGGTGATTAGTAGTTCTAACCCAATGTAACTAATGATATGCTATTTATTTATTGATCAGCCCAAGGAGATGCTTCTAAGCCTTACCCCTTCCAGTTTGGGTCCATAAGTCCTTTTTTCATGAATGGGATGCAGGTATGTTTATGATCTCACATTTACTAAATCAACATTGTTAATTTTTTTTTTCTTTCCCTAAAGTGCATGGTGCTTGGTAATTTTTTTTTTAATATTATTTTTGTAGATTTGAATGATTGTTTTTATCTTGTGGTTGTAGGTTCCTGCTCGGACAAGCTCAGCACCCCCAAATTTGGACGAGCAGAAACGAGATCAGGTTTTTACTTACCCTTTTCCTATTTCATCTTTTGACCTGCTTGTCTATTGAAAATCTGATGCTTAATGGTAGCCCCCTAACCTCCCTTCCTGTCCTCTTTCAATTAGTTTGGAGTTTTATACAATGTACTATTAAAACTTGGCATATTTTTGATTTGCCATTTCCTTTGTGCTTCAATTTTTGGTGTTGGGATAATTCAATTACTTAATTTTGAATGTTAGAAATTTATGGCATTGAGTTCTTGTAATTTGACAACAAACCTTTCTGTGTCTTTTGACCCGCAGGCACGTCATGATTCCTTTAGACCTCCCCCTCCATTGCCAATTCCTACTGCATCCAAGCAGCAGTTCCCGAGGAAGGATGCAGTTGCTGCTGAACAATCTAATACTGGGGAGGCTCATTCAGTGCCAAAGGTTGAAAAGGATGTGCAAGTCTCGCCTGGGCCACCTGCAAGCCAACCTCAGAAGCCTCCTGTACTTCCTCCTATGGGTGGGATGTCCATGCCAATGCAGTATCACCAGCCACAGGATTCTGTGCAATTTGCTGGCCCCAACCAACAGCTTCAATCCGAGGGTATGACAGCTGCTCCACTTCAAATGCAGTTTCCCATGAGTTTATCTTATTTTTGGCCGATACCACCCTTGAGTTTATCTTATTTTTCGTTGATACCACCCTTGAGTTTATCTCATATTTGGTTGATACCATCCTTGAGTTTATCTTATATTTGGTTGATGGGTTTATCAATGGGATATCCGCCCCAAGTGCTACTGCCCGTGTTTCTCCAACCCCATCCTATGCAGCAGGGAATCATTCATCAAAGCCAGTACACTGCTCAAATGGGTCCTCAGTTGCCCCCTCAATTAGGCAACATGGGAATGGGCATGACCCCACCATACTCCCAGCAGCAGGGAGGAAAAATTGGTGGCCCCTGTAAAACTACTGTTAAGATTACTCATCCAGATACACATGAAGAGTTGAGGCTCGACAAGCAGGCTGATTCTTATTCAGATGGCGGGTCATCGGCACCTAGGTCTTTTCCTAATATGCCTCCTCAATCCCAGCCTATTCCATCATTTGGACCTTCTCATCCTCTTAACTTTTATAATCCCAATTCTTTCAATGCCGGTTCTATGTTCTATCCGCCTCAAAGTTCAAATGGTGTTGAAAAGAGTGAACCTACTAAACATGTGAGGCCATCTGGGGAAGTCAGCTCATCTCATCCTCAAAGGGAAGTTACTGAATCATTGGCCTCCAAGTCGTTGCCAGTGGCCACTAAACAGTCTGTGGTGGTATCTGCTGCAGTTTCTTCTGAGGGCCTTGTATCGAATCCATCTTCTTCTGCTTCAGTTTCTCCATCCAAGGAATCTGTACCAGTTGTGCCCATCAATGAAGGCAGACAAAGGGAAACTCTTAGTAGGTCAAACTCTATCAAAGATTATCAAAAGAAGATAGGCAAGAAAGGACTTATCCAATCACAGCATCAGGTACTTTTATGCTTTACTTGTCTACTACCTTTTCCATTAATATTCTTCCAATTTCAATTAGTATCTTTTTTTTTTTTTTTTTTTAATCTGTATTGCAAAAATTTAATTCCTTTTCACAGGTTGGCAGTCAATCTGCTTCAATCTCGAGTTTGCCTTCTCGGGCCCTGGAGCAGGGTATATCTTCCAGCAGTGGAGTTTTTGGTACTGTAGAAGCTAAAACAACTGTTGCTACACCTACACCTGTAACTAGTGAAGGTGTTTCATCAACCCAACAATCACTGTCAAATGTTAGTGGTGGTACTCCTGATGCTTCTGAATTAAAATCTGACACTGTTGTAGAAGCCTCCTATAGTGTTTCATCTGAAATTTCTGGTGCCAGGATCATTGTTGATAAGCTTGAAACTGTTCATCAAGCTAAGCTAGACAAATCCTCTTCACAAGATGAGGAATTAGTAAATGAAACTGTAGGAAAAGATGAACAAGGAGAAAACAGTTTACCTGCTGGGTCCACACAAGTTATCAACAGTAGTGAGATATCTTCAGAGCCTATCTCTTTAAAATCCTCAGAATTTAATAAAGAGGTAAAACAATCTGGACGTGATTCTGGTTTGAAGGTAGTAAGTGACGAGGTCTTAACCATAGAGACTGCACAGAAGCAGCTGGATGAACCCGTGAGCCATCATGCAGAAATTGATGGGACAACTGATAATTTAGAGACATTGAACTCCACTGATTTGGGTTCTTCTGATGTTGGAAGCTCTCATGGTGAGAAGACCTCTACTGTAGATGCCACTTCAAGCAGAAGTGACAGCATAGGTAGTAATGAGATTGGTACAATGTCTGATACATCAGATCAGCAGTCTGCTCCTATTCCAGCCCCTGATCTTAAGGAAGCAACTTCAAAACACGAAGGGGAAGATGCAGAGATCATTGGTGGTGGATTGGCCTCTTTGCCAGCATCAGGTGCTAAGGATAAACCTATCCTTGATCGGAATAAGGCAAAGGTTACTTCTAAAGCAACAAAGAAGAAGAGAAAAGAAATACCGAGCCAAAAAAAGAAGAAGGGAAAAGAAATTCTCTCGAAAGCTGATGCTGCTGGGACAAGCTCTGATCTTTATGGTGGACAGCTAATTCATGGAGGACTGGATCATTATGACCATGATGGAGATGGAAGTATGGCCAAGAAGTATTCCCAAGATTTCCTCTTGAAATTTTCTGATCTCCCTGAGGATTTTGAGATTACATCTGATATAGAGGCCTTTACGAGGGCTAATTTGAATCTCTCTCATCTTGTTGAACGTGATTCATACCCTAGTCCAGGTAGAATCGTAGACAGGCTGAGTGGGGGATCTCGAAGATTACTTCGTGGTAGTAGTAGTAGTATGGGTTCTCGGGGTGGAATGCCTAGAAACAGCCCTGGTGCTGACAGGTGGCTGCGTAATGCCAATATTCAACCGAAGGGTTTATTTCCTTCTCCTCATACTCCCTTACAGATGATGCACAAAGCTGAGAAGAAGTATGAAGTGGATAAAGTGACGGATGAGGAACAGGCAAAGCAAAGGCAGTTGAAAGCTATTTTGAACAAGCTAACTCCTCAGAACTTTGATAAACTTTTGGAACAAGTGAAAGCAGTAAACATTGACAATCCTGGCACTCTAACTGTTGTCTTCTCACAGATCTTTGACAAAGCTTTAATGGAACCTACTTTCTGTGAAATGTATGCCAATTTCTGTAGTCATCTTTCCTTGGAATTGCCTGATTTCAGCAAAGACAATGTAAAGATAACTTTTGAGAGGGTGCTTTTGAACAAGTGCCAGGAGGAATTTGAGAGAGGGGAAAGAGAGCAAGAAGAAGCTAATAAAGCTGATGAAGAGGGTGAGATCAAACAGTCTGCAGAGGAAAGAGAAGAAAAGATAATTAAGGCTCGAAGACGAATGTTGGTTAACATTAGATTAATTGGGGAGTTGTACAAGAAGAAAATGTTGACTGAGCGAATAATGCCCGCATGCATCCAGAAGTTGCTGGGTCAGTATGATAATCCTGATGAAGAAGATATTGAAGCTTTTTGCAAATTGATGAGTACTATTGAAGAGATGATCGATCAATATTCCAAAGCCAAGGAGAATACGGATGCATATTTTGAGAGAAAGAAGACGTTATCCGACATTATGAATTTATCTTCTATGGCTATGGCACAAAAGCTTGCTCAACTTGGAGAAAAAATTGAACGCGTCGAGAACCAGCTCTGCGAACGCCGGAGGAGCCTCCGGCGCCGGAAGGTCTCTTTAGGCATTCGATCATACCTACCAAAAGACCAAATAATAAGGGAAGCCGAGCTCACGCTCCAAAGGCTGCGAGCTGCACAGCACTGGTTCATTCTCTCATGGGCATTGTGGTTCCGCTACAAAGCCAAGGAGCATATGGATGCATATTTTGAGAGAAAGAAGACATTCTCGAACCATATGAATTTATCTTCTATGGGTAGGGCACAAAGGCTTGCTCAACTTGGAGATATGAATTTATCTTCTATGGGTAGGGCACAAAGGCTTGCTCAACTTGGAGATATGAAGTTATCTTCTATGGCTATGGCACAAAGGCTTGCTCAACTTGGAGAAGAAATCGAACGCGTCGAGAACCAGCTCCGTGAACGCCAGAGGCAACTTTTAGGCATTTGGCAATACCTACCAAAAGACCAAATAATAAGGGAAGCCGAGCTCACGCTTCAAATGCTGCGAGCTGCACAGCACTCGCTCATTCTCTCATTGGCATTGTGGTTCCGCTAAATTTAGGATCAGTTTTGTTATAGTATTTTTCTTCTTATTTTTGTACTTTGTTATAAGCAAGAGAGATGTACAGGTTCAATTCCCTTGGTCTTTTGCAATGTACATAGTTTGTGGATGATTGCATGCACGGTGATTAGACTCAATTCAAATGGAATATCCTCATTTAATTAAAAGAAAAGAAAGCACAGCTAGACTGAACCTTTTAAATGCATTACTTGCCTAAATTATTAACTCAACTTTAACATGGCATTACTGTTTATCTTTCTTGTTTTATGGAGATTTGTGCTTTTTGTTTACCAATTATGCAGGGTTAGAGGATTAAAACTTTCCCCGTTAGTTCCATCAAGTTCTCTCAACTTCGGATTATGCGGACAACTCATTAGACAGTTGCTGGCGAAGATAAGTTTCTTCAGAAGATTTTAATGCCGTTGTGTGATTTCAACTTATATTGTAGGCTGCTGTGATAACTCAACTGTTAAAATATATAGGAAAGGAGATTCACCAAATTTATCTTCTTACACTATATATTGTTCTTTTTTAAATGCTGTTTTGCTAAATCATGCTGAACATTAGTCATTAGTCAGTTTTGCTCACTGAGGATAGCTACTGGTTTTTTTAGTTGTTATTTTGTTCATACATAGTGACTTTTTTATCTGCGTCCAGAAGCTCCAATGTAGCATTTTCTTCTTCTTCTTCTTCTTCTTCTTCTTCTTCTTCATCTTTTTTCTCTTTTGCTCATGAAGTTATCACTAGAACATCTTATGTACTGTCCTGCAATTTCAGTATTTAGAGTTTTTCTCCATAATCATTAGCCTTTAACTATTTCTATGCTCATGTTGCTTGCCTACTTAAGAAGGTATCAAGATGTTCATGTTGGGTTCTTCTCAAAAAAAAAATAAATAAATAAATAAAGAAACGAAAAGAAAAAATGAAGAAGAAGATATGTTCATGTTGTGCACTATCTTATAAAGCTACTAGTAGCATGCTCACAAATTAACTAAAAATTTATGTGAAAGGAAAAAATATTTTCAAAACTATCATATATATAAAATTAGTAAGCCACTTAAAACTCTAAATTAACTATATAATGCATACATATATATTGAACCAGTCAATGACAGAATGTAGTGTGAATTGTGAAAGTTTTATTATATTAAAATATAAATATTAAATTTATTTTTAATTCCTTGAAATTTTGGGCAATAGAATTTTAGTTGGAGTGTAATTTTAATTTTTTTGAAACTTAAATAAAATGTATACTTATATTAAAATATCCAAATAATTAATAAAATATATATTGAATTTTAGCTTGAGAAGAATTTTAAATTCCTTGAAACTTGGGTAATAGAGTTTCAGTTAAATTAAACTATTTTAATAATTAATATAAGACAAACCAATTTAAAAGTTTCGTAGAATACTTCTTAACATGTATGTACCTATTGACAATGTGATTGGTTGAAGTTGGAGTTGCTATAAATATATGTACACATCACTTTACCAGGTACTTGATGATTAAGCCATGCCGATGACACTCAGAGTCTGAGATAACCTTTGCACCTATCACTTTCAGGTACTCTAAACTTTCTCTCTCTAACTCTCTCGATGTGTTTCTATTTTTTGTTTACGCTTGTTATAGTTTGTTTTCTTTGTTGTTGTTGTTGTTGTTGTTGTTAATTGTTGTGGTTGGATCTTGTTTGGTTACAGAGAAAATTTTGTATAGAGAAAAAAAATATATCGGAGAGTGGAATCTTACGGATTGGGATATATGTCCTACAATCAATCAAACAGGTCAGAGAAGATTGAAACGACGCAGTATAGGAAAATCGATAGGCGATCCTCCAGCTCCAATCAGTAGCGGAGCTCCTCAGGCGCTTACGGTAAGGGTGGCGGTGGGCCCACCCCTCTCTCTCTCTCTCTCTCTCTCTAGGGTTTCCGTTTTTGTTTCCAAAGTTTTGATTTTTTTTGTTTGTTGTTAATGGTGGTAATTTGTGATTTGAGGTTTTGATTGTTGTTGTTGTTGTTGTTTATTTATTTATTTATTTTTCTTCTTTTTGGTTTTGGGATATTTTTTTTTTTAATAGAAATTGATGGGACAACTGATAATTTAGAGATATTGAACTCCACTGATTTGGGTTCTTCTGATGTTGGAAGCTCTCATGGTGAGAAGTCCTCTACTGTAGATGCCTCTTCAAGCAGAAGTGACAGCATAGGTAGTAATAAGATTGGTACAATGTCTGGTACATCAGATCAGCAGTCTGCTCCTTTTCCAGCCCCTGATCTTAAGGAAGCAACTTCAAAACACGAGGGGGAAGATGCAGAGATCATTGGTGGTGGATTGGCCCCTTTGCCAGCATCAGGTGCTAAGGATAAACCTATCCTTGATCAGAATAAGGAAAAGGTTACTTCTAAAGCAACAAAGAAGAAGAGAAAAAAATTTCTTCTCAAAGCTGATGTTGCTGGGACAACCTCTGATCTTTATAATGCTTATAAGGTCCCAAAGGAAAAGAAAGAAACTATTTTGTCTACAGATTATAGTGAGAGCATTTCTACTTGCTCAACTTGGAGAAGAAATCGAACGCGTCGAGAACCAGCTCTACGAACGTCGGAGGCTACTGCCAAGAGACCAAATAATAAGGGAATCCGAGCTCACGCTCCAAATGCTAGGAGCTGCACATCACTTTCCCATTCGGTTTCACCGCATTTAGTTATTTGGTAATTTATTTGTGCTATTACACTTATCGCAATTAATTGAATCCAATTAATTTCACTTGACTAATTAATTTGATTAAATAATCAAAAGAGTCAATACATTCTTAGCCTATCAAATATATATATATATATATATAAATGAATCTTTAAAGATAAATTTTTAACTTTACCACTACTCATCACTGGACTATTACTAGAACTCCTCATATTCAAAAGATAATCTCATACTTGATGATAAAAAAAAAAACAAAAAAGGGTTTACTAATTCGCAACATAAGAGCATTCACAGCAAAGATGTCAAAAAATATAGCTTTTAACAATTCAAAAAATCATTTTATCTATTTTAACAACTCACTTTTAAATACACACAATATTAAAAATTTTATTTTAACATACAACACATTAAGATAATATAAATAACACAATAAAATAATCTACCAACACAATAAACAATAGTGATTCACAACAGTGGCGGAGCCAAGAATTTAGGTCGGGGGAGCAAGATTAAAAGATAGGATTGAATGAAAAAATTAATCTAAAAAAATTAATCAATATTAATAACAAAATAAATAAACTACTATATGATAATCTAATTGTCATATAGAATCTAATATAAAATGTAAACTTTAATTTGTTTTTTTACACCTAACTTATTTTGTTAGTTGTTACTGTCAAGAACTAGGCATTTTCGTTTTAACAATCAGCACTGTTTTACCCTATAAAAAACTCATAATGTTTATATTCATTTTTTCCCCCAAGTAATTAGTGGCGGTGTAGAGAGAGGTGGGGTTCGAATCTTAGACACCAAATAGCACTATATTGGGCTATCATTTGAACCACTTTCAGACATACACACATAAATATATTTGAGCTAAATAAATAGTAGAAGTTGAAATGGGGTTCAAACTTCAAACCTCAAACCAGGCATTGGAACTCCTCATATTCAAAATATAATCTCATACCCGATGATTAAAAAAAAAATGGCTTTACTAATTTGCAATATAACCATTTGTATCATGTCCTTATGCCATAAAATGTTTGTTGACTGAACATTAATTATATATGCATATACCCTTAAATATGACTTTGGTGCATATGATTAACTAGGACTCTCTCTTCTTTTTTCTTCTTCTTTTTTTTTTTTTGAAAGAAGTAATTAAATTTTATTGAAATAAATCTGATTGGAATACATCACCTAAATCACTAGGTACAGATTCCACCTATACATCCATGTCTGTAGATAAAACTGCTCTTCTAGCTAAGCCGTGAGCTAATCTATTTCCTTCCCTTCAAACATGCTACTTTTAAATTTGATGGATTAGACATCTCTAAATTCAATGTCAATCACCACAACACATAGAAGATTTTATTGCAAACAAATAAATAGTTAGGGTCTATATATATTTTGTCAACCCATGACATTCGGGAAAGTATCCAATTTAATTTTACTCCCACCACCATTTTTTTTTTCCAAAAGATGAGACTATGATAATGAAATTGCAGTTTCTTGACTTATGATGATACTATGTTCTTACTAATCACCAAATATTTTCTACTTAGATTCTTACAATTTTTTCTCCTAAATGGTTTTTATTTTTTATTTTTTATTTTTTATTTTTATGTGCTAATCAATTTCCTACAAATTGTGACATGTATAAAATGAAGGTGACAGAAATTTGTAACCTTATTCAGTTATTTGTGCCAGAGAATTTGGAAAGGTTCAATTACCTTTCTCTTTCAAATTGGGCTTCAATTTTCAGCCCAAACTGAGGTCAGCTCAATCTCAGAGCAAATAACAATGGGAATGGGCCTGATAAAGCATTAACTAGCCCAAGTGCATTTTTAAATTTGCTTGAAGAATCTGATCGTCTTCAATCAGCCCTAAGCCTATGATCAATCAATAAGAGGGAATATTAGATTTTAAACCATATAGTTTGAGATATAAGATGATAAATATAATTAGTTATTTTATATTTAAATATTAATTAAATAAATTTTTTGATATTCTAATCAAATCAAGGTACCTTAATTTGATAAGTTTAATATGAAATAATACTGATGATGCCGTAAATATCACCAGTGAGTCACACGATCTTCGCACACTCGTAACGATACCTGCACAGTAGAAAGAAAAGACCTGACAAAGAGCACCGGTGTGGTGCCAACCAAATACCCTCCAAAGGTCAAGTTAGAACTATTATCACAACTCTAGAGTGCTAGAGAGGGGTAAATTATGCATACCTTGATTTGTGAGAGTATCGGGGTTTTTATAGTAATAGAGGGTTAACCTCTCTTCCTTGGTATAGAAGTCTTTTCCTTATAGGAATCCTCTTGAGTGGTCCAAACGTGGTGAGCAAGTCATTTCCTTATGGAGAAGATCTTCCTTAACGCGCGTATCTTCCGGAATCCTCCTTCTGTCGGAATTCCATTGATACTAGGGTTCTGTGATAGCCAAGCGTGGGCCACAAGGGTTTTCCATCTAGGGTTTCATGGAGGCCATAAGATGACAAGTTGGATGCTACACGGGCTCTTGACCCGTCCGTGTTGAGTCCGTCCATATGGGATCCGTCCACATTAGTCTTACTTGCCCAATCTCGTTCAGTCCACATGGGTTAATCCATCATGTATAATTCTTCCTCTTCAGTTACCCCCTTCACCCCGTGGGTCCGTGATAGTCGGACGCCATGGGGTGATGGTTTGATAGGGACTCCGTGAATTGTGCATGACCCTGATAGTCCTGTCTAAAATCATTTATGTCATACGACACGTGTCATCTCTCTAATGGTTCTTTTCTCGAATCGAAGCGTCGCTTCATCTTCCGTGCACTCCCTCTATATATATCACTCGTCTTCCCTTCATTTTTTTTAAATTACGCCAAGAACACACTCTCAGAGCGCATCAGTCATCCTTGTCAGAGACCACTTCGTTCAGTTGCTGTGTCCGTCATCAACGCCCTTCTTCCGTTCACTTACAAACTTGGTAAGTACTCTTTTTCACAAGTCTTTTTACCATCAAAAATACTCTTTAGTTTCCTAGACTTTATACCCCCGTCACCTCTTCTAGACCCGTCAGAGTCTTAGGTTTTGTCATCACGTGTAGGTAATGTCTAGTGCGTCAAGTAAACAATCAGTTGTCCGTGACGGGGTGAATTACGAGGAAGTATACCCATCAAGTCACAAAGACCAACACAATCCAAGCGAAAAGAGGAGTCCGTCCACATCTTCCCCATCTCAACAAATGTGGATATAGAGATGGTTGACCCATAAGAGGGTTCTGATGACGGCAAGGAGCAACCAATAAAGTCCGTCGTAGGTGCTGATGGACTTAGGGAGTTCATCATGCTACCGGAGTAGACGGTGAATGATTTTAGGTCCACCATCAAGGAGAAACATTTCAACACTTTTAGGGTCAATTACCAAATTCCAGATAACATCCTTATCCGTCTACCCTATAAGTTAGAGAAATGCTACTATGAAGGGGTAGAAAGCGTCGGTGTGTACAAACAGATGCTGAAGGCAGGGCTTAGGTTCCCACTAAGCTCCCTTCACCGTGAACTTCTTAAATACCTAGGTCTGTCCGTCCACCAAGTATCCCCAAACGCCTGGAGGGTCTTCATAGCCATGGAGGTCCTATACGGTGCTATGTGAAACGGCGCTAGGAGACTGACGGTGCGGGAATTCCTTCACTACTACCGTCCAGATGAAATAGACAAATCAAGGGAAATATATAGTTTTGTACCTAAGAGTCCGTTGTTGAAGGTTATATTTGAAACCCCAGACTCTAATAAGGACTAGAGGAGCTGTTATTTCTTCCTAGAGGGCAACGAGTGGATGTGTCATCCAGGGGACACGAACCACATGCCCGTCGACACGACTTGGGGCATATTGCATCCGTCCAGTATTAACCCGTCCTAGTGTGTGAACCCTTTACATGGCCATTCTGTTTATTATAATTTCTTCAACACTTTTAACCATCTTTTTCTTTGCAGTTTGACGGCATCCACAAGTAAATTTTGAGGAGTTCAGCTTTCTTGAGAGAATTTTTGCCAAGACCAAGCCTGAGGAAAGGACTTGGGCCAAACTGGTCACACTTTATACCATTAATTGGTATTGTGACGGACTTGAAAAAACGCCAGCAGTAATCAAATACGACGCTCGAATTTGCCAACGTAAGTCCGTCGACCTTATTTTGTTTGAACGTTTTGATTTTTATCATAGTAATTAACTTCATCCATCTAACTCTACAGAAATGGACAACGCTAAGAGAAGGGCAATGATTAAGGCACAGGCTGCCAAGAAAAAGGAAATCGGCGATGCGGATCCCAAGGGGACAGCCTCAAGCCATCCGTCCACAAAAAGGAAGTAGCCGTCCAAAGGGGACCGTCCTCCCAAGAAACCTAAGGTCCCTTTGGAGCCCGTTATAGGGCTAATGGCTGAGGGTGCAAAGATGGTCACCCCAACGAAGCATGGGGCTGGCAAAAGCTTTATGAATGCTCTATCCACTAGTCAGGAGAAGCCACCCCTCCTCCTCAAGGAGGACTCCAAATATGCCTTAGAGAGGCTTTCGTCCCTCATAACACCTAAAGATTATGAGGACTAAAGTAATCACTCGATGGAGGCAATGGGGGAGATGGGGCTTTTTAGCATCGCCCAGGTAATCTACTCATCCACATTTTATCCGTCCTTTTATCTTTGTTCGAAACTAATTATTCCTTTCCATTTTTCAGGCCATGATTATGATGAAAGGGCTGATGGGTCAATGTCTGAATCACGAGACAACATTGGACCATATATGTGCAAAGGCAAAGTTGATGGAGGATAAGCTAAATGAACTGAAGGCCTAGAAGGTGGTCTAGGAGAAGAAATTCATAATGGATGAGTTTTACCAGCAGACGGAGTAACTGAAAAAGGTCTTGGAAGATAAGGAAAATGAGATCCGTCTCACGAAGGAAGTTGTGGTACGAGAGTACCGTGACTCCGACGACCTTTTGTCAGAGTTGGGAGTCTCTTATGGTGACAGTTTTGATGACGCCCTCCGTCAAGTAAAGATTCTATATCCCGAGTTGGACTTATCCACCGTCAAAATTAACGTCCAGGATCAGTCGTCAGTTCAACCCGTTTATTCTGAGAACACGAACGAAATTTTTGGCGAGAATGCCCTTGTCAACAATGCCCACGGTGACGAAACATTTGTTGAAGGCCGAGATGAACTACAAGATGATCAAGCCCATCACCAAGAGGATCTATTGGTTGAGGAGAAAGATGGGACCCCCACTCTAGCTTTGTAGTAGTCTCTCTTCTTCTTTTTTTTCTTCTTTTTTTTTTTCTTTCTTTTATGGAAGAATATTTGGAGAACAATTTACTATCCATCCGTCATAGTTTTGGATTATGTAGACATTTCCCTATAAGGGGTTTTTATTATTCCTATGTTTTACTTTCTTGCTGCTTTGGCTTAGTCTGTCTATTATAACAACTTATTTGATATTTTGTTCATGGAATGCATCCGTCCACTTTGTTGAACATTAGTTTATATCCATCCGCTATTGGATTTGATAAGAATTTTCACCTTCCTGGGACGATCCATCCACTTTATGGACTTTTATCTATTCCCGTCCACTTTTTGGACCGAATTTTCATCCTCTGGGGATGATCTGTCTAGTTTGTGGACTTTGGTTTATAACTGTCCACTTTTTGGACTAAGAATTTTCATCCTTTGGGGATGATCCGTCCAGCTTGTAGACATTAGTTTATACCCATCCACTTTTTGGACTGAATTTTCATCATCTTGGAATGATCCGTCCAGTTTGTGGAGTTTTGTTTATATCTGTCAACTTTTTGGACTAAGAATTTTCATCCTCTGGGGATGATCCATCCAGCTTGTGGACTTTAATTTATACCTGTCCACTTTTTGGACTAAGAATTTTCATCCTCTGGGGATGATCCGTCCAGCTTGTGGACTTTAATTTATACCTGTCCACTTTTTGGACTAAGAATTTTCATCCTCTAGGGATGATCCATCCAGTTTGTGGACTTTGTAAGAATTCAGGTAGAAAAACATAGTTGTGTCTGAATATTTCTCTTATTAATTAAAAAACCATGTGTTTATAGAAAAGTACCTGCCCCCTTGGGCTTAAAAAGATACATATTATAGCAAAAAATTGTCTAAGTAAAATTATAATTGTAGTAAAACTAAATAAACTGGGAAATTGGGGAGCATTGTTATTCTTCACATTATCTCTGCCGGTAGTATTTTCGTAGGTACTCCGTGTTCCATTGCTGCAGCTTTCACTCGTCCAGCGTCTCGAGGAGGTAGGTGCCCTTCCTCTACCATGATGTGAACCTGTAAGGTCCTTCCCAGTTAGGACCGAGCTTTCCTTGTGAAGGATCTCTAGTAGCGCCCATTACCTTCCATAGTACAAGATCTCCAATCTGAAAGTCTCTATGCCTAACATTGGAGTTGTAGTATTTTGCCATGAGATTCTGATACCGTGATAACCTTTGCTCCGCCGTCGCCCGGACTTCATCCACCAGGTCGAGCTGAAGGCATATGGCCTCTTCGTTCTTATCCTCCTCGTAGTTCTCCACCCAATAACTTGTGAGCCCTACTTCTGTTGGGATGACAGCGTCACTTCCATATGCTAGTCGAAACAGCATTTCTCCAATGGGTGTTCTTGCTGTGGTTCAATATGCCTACAGAACGCTTGGTAGCTCGTCCAGCCAGATAACTTTTTCCCCTTTAAGCCGGGTCTTGATGATCTTGAGCAAGGATCGATTCGTGACTTCAACTTGCCCATTGGCCTGTGGGTCTGTAGGCGATGAGTAGTGATTCTTTATACCTAGTTCCGAACAGAAGTCCCTAAATACACTGTTGTCAAATTGCTTTTCGTTGTCAGAGACAAGCACTCTGGGTATCTCGTACCTGCAGATGATATTCCTCCAAACAAAACTCCGAATATTCTTCTCTGTGATAGTGGTTAGGGCTTCTACTTCCGCCCATTTGGTGAAGTAGTCGATGCCAACTACCAGAAACTTTAGCTGCCTAACTGTTGTAGGGAAGGGGCCCGTGATATCTAGTCTCCATTGAGTGAATGGCCAAAGGACCGTCATGGGGCTCAGCTCTTCGGGCGGTTGTCTGATAAAGTTACTGAACTTTTGACACTTTTCGTAGGTCTTGACATAAGCTTATGCATCCTTCAGCATTGTAGGCCAATAGTATCCTGCTCGGATCAACTTATGCACTAATGACCGTGCCTCCGAGTTGTTTCCACAGATATCTTCGTGGACTTCTCTCATTACGTAATCTGCTTCCTTGCGACTTAAACATCTCAGGTACGGTTAAGAGAATCCTCTCTTGTATAAGACATCTTTTATCAACACACATCATGATGCTTGGACCTTCAACTTCCTAGCGGCATCTTTCCCGTCTAGTAACATGCTAGTTCTCAAGTAGGATATCAATGGTGTGGCCCAATTGCTCTCAGAATCTACTTCCTACACATTTGTTCCGTCATCAATAAGTGAGGAGGCTTGAATAAATGACAATACCTGTTCGGGGACAAGCATAAATTCTGCTGAGGCTGCTTTTGCTAAATGGTCAGCACATTCGTTTTCCTTCCTTGGGATTTGAACGAATCTGACTTCGAGGCTGCTGAGTCAATTCTTCACATCTTCCAGATACCTCTTCATCCTTTCATTCTTACACTCATAGTCGCCATTGACCTGACTTGTTACCACCTAGGAGTCGTAATGTATGACCACGTTTTCAGCACTTGCCGCCTTTGCGAGGTCTAGCCCCGCCACCAATGCTTCATATTCAGTCTCATTATTGGTCGTGGGGAAGTCTAGTCGGATCAAGCACTCAATCTTATCTCCCTTCGGGGTTTGGATTACCACACTGGCCCCTCCTGCTCATCTATTGGAAGATTCATCCATATGGATGCTCTATTGTGTGGCGATTTCTGCCCCCTTGCCTTCCGATTGAGCAAATTCAATGATGAAGTCAGCCGCAGCTTGCCCTTTTATCGCAGTTCGCGGGTGATACTGTATATCAAATTCACTCAACTCTACTGCCCATAAAGTCATTCGTCCGACAGCCTTAAGGCTACTCATGGCTCTTCTCAAGGGCTGATCCGTCAAGACTATGATGGTATGTGCCTGGCAGTACGGTTTGAGCTTTCGTGCCGCAGTTACTAGCACGAAGGCCAATTTTTCCATTTGGGGGTACCTTTCTTCTGCTCCTCAAAATGCCCAGCTTATAAAGTAGACGGGTCTTTGAGATCCATCTTCTTCTCTTACTAAGGACGCGCTGACCGCCGCTTGCGAAACTGCTAAGTAGAGGTAGAGTTCTTCCCCTGGTTTGGACAGGCTGAGTAATGGCAGAGATGAAAGGTATTTCTTCAAATCTTCAAAAGCCTTCTGACACTCGTTCGTCCCCTCAAAATATTTTCTCAGAGTGTGGAAGAAGGGTAGACATTTGTCCATCGCTTTTGAGACAAACCTATTCAGGGCCGCAATTTTGCCATTCAAGCTTTGCACCTCTTTGACCATCCTTGGTGGTTCTAACTCCATTATGGCCTGTATCTTCTCCAGGTTAACCTCTATTTCTCTTTGGGATACCATGAAGCCCAAGAATTTCCCCGCCGTCACTCCAAACGCACACTTATTTGGATTCAGCTTCATGTTATATGACCGGAGGGTGTCGAAGGTCTCCCAGAGGTCGTCCAGGTGATCATCTTCGCGCAAGCTCTTCACTAACATGTCATCATCATAAACTTGTACCTTCCTCCTAATCTAGTGAGCGAACATTTTGTTCATCAGTCTCTGATACATCGCCCCCGTGTTCTTGAGCCCAAATGGCATCACCTTGTAGCAAAAAAGTCATTGGCTGGTGACAAAGGAGGTTTTCTCTTGATCAATCTCCTCCTTCTTGATTTGATTGTAGCCCGAAAAGGCATCCATGAAACTCAGGAGTTGGTGTCTTGCCGTCGAGTCTACCAAGGTATCTATCCAAGGGAGTAGGTAATTGCCCTTCGGGCATGCCCTATTAAGGCCTGTGAAATTCACACACATTCGCCACTTCCCATTAGCCTTCTTGACCATAACTATGTTTGCTAACCAGTCAGGGTATTATACTTCTCAAATGAAATTTGCTTCCTGTAGTTTCCTGACCTCTTCCGCTATCCCTTTGTCTCGCTCCTGAGCGAAAACTCGCTTTTTCTGTCGGACGGGTGAGGATGCGGGATTTACATTTAACCTGTGAACTATGACTGAGGGATCAATCCCGAGCATTTCCTCGTGACTCCATGCGAACACGTCTTGATTAATCCTAAAGACTGTTGTGAGGGCTTGACGTATTGGCTAGCTGGCCAATGTCTTGATTCTAGTCATCCATTCAGGTCTTGATTCATCAAGGGATCACTTCTTCCAGTTCTTTAACTGGCTCCGCTATGGTCCGTTGCTCTTCTATGCACATAGTTTGTTGGTGATCTTCCATCTCCAGCATGGAAATGTAGCATTCGCATACGGCCACCTGATTTCCTCGTAACTCGCCGACCCCATAATCTATAGGGAACTTGATCATTAGGTGGTATGTTGATGTTGCCGCCTCCATGAGTTAAGGGTGGGTCGTCCAAGGATAGCATTATAAGCGGACAAGCAGTCGACCACAAGGAATGTCACATCCTTAGTGATCTGTAGAGGATAATCGCCTATTATTACCGAAAGTGTGACCCCGCCTAACGGGAATACCCTTGTTCCTCCAAAACCAACTAGCAGAGCGTTCGTTGGTATCAACCATTCTCTGTCAATCCTCATTTGTTGGAATGCCAGGTAGTATAGGATGTCTGCTGAGCTGCCATTGTCGACCAACACCTGGTGCATGTTGTAGTTTCCCACTCATAGGCTGACAACAAGCGCATCATCGTGCGGGTGGTGAAGATGTCACGCATCTTCTTCCAAGAACCCGATGATAGGGCCTTCTCTCCGCGCTATCTTTGGCACGACATCTGGAAGCTCATCCCTTGAGGGCGTTCATCATGACTTCCATCTGTTCCTTCATCACTTGGATCTCCACGACAATAGGTGGTGGAGCCGTATCCGTGAAGGATGGGAGGCTCATATTTTGTCACTCTGGTCTGCTTAGGGCGTTACTACCTTCGGGCTCTTCTCGGTCTCTTCGCTCGGCACTGGTACGTTCTTGGTCCTCCTCCTGATTGCCGAGCCCCACATTCTTTTGGCGTAGCTGTTCTTCCAAATCATGATTCTGTTTGGTGAGATGTTCCACTGCAGCCATGAGGGTTTGGACTTGTTTCTCCAGGGCAGTGGATTGCAGTTCGTTTCCATGAACGTTGTTGGTTGTCGCCATTAAGCGAGTAAGTACCATGCAACTCTATATCCGGGAAGTGATATTATGGTAATCTCTGATTTCCCACAGACGGCGCCAACTGATGATGCCGTAAATATCACCAGTGAGTCACATGATCTTCGCACGCTCGTAACGATACCTGCACAGTAGAAAGAAAAGATTTGACAAGGAGTACCGATGTGGTGCCAGCCGAATACCCTCCGAAAGTCAGGTTAGAACTATTCTCACAACTCTAGAGTGCTAGAGATGGGTAAATTATGCGTTCCTTGATTTGTGAGGGTATCGGGGTTTTTATAGTAGTAGAAGGTTAACCTCTCTTCCATGGTATAAAAGTCTTTTCCTTATAAGAATCCTCTTGAGTGGTCCAAACGTGGTGAGCAAGTCATTTGCTTATGGAGAAGATCTTCCTTAACGCGCGTATCTTCTAAAATCCTCCTTCTGTCAGAATTCCATTGATACTAGGGTTCTGTGATGGCCAAGCATGGGCTGCAAGGATTTTCCATCTAGGGTTTCTTAGAGACCATAAAATGACAAGTTGGATGCTACACGGGCTCTTGACCCGTCCGTGTTGAGTCCGTCCATATGGGATCCGTCCACATCAGTCTTACTTGCCCAATCCCGTTTAGTCCACATGGGCTAATCCGTCATGTATAATTCTTCCTCTTCAAATACTAACCAAACCGAGGTTAGTTTTACATAACAAATCAAATGTCATGGTTCAAACATAAAATTTAACCAAAAAAGATTAATAAAAAGAAACTTTACTTTATCTTGGATATAAAGTGATGCATAGTTAAGTAAAGTACTTGCTACTTGTAATTTAATTTTCAATTTTGAGTTTGATGTAAAACTAAATCATGTAACAAGTCAAGTGATAATAAAAATAGCATAATGATAACCACAAAATAAACGACAAGTACAAGTGATTAAAACAAGATTGATCTTCTTAAATGAAACATGCTTAAAGTTAACTTAACAAAAAAAAAATTGATAAAAGTTTAACTTAACAATTGGTAAAGGGAATAGATTTATGTTGTTCTAAAGTTTGTATTCCTATAGAAAAGCCTTGGGGTTGTGCTAAATGAACCCGGAGCCTATTCTTTGCGGTTGAACTTGAATCAAACCATGACATTAATTTCGCCCAAGTGAGAAAAGTTTGGTCACTTCTGTTCTTCCTAAAAAAGAGTTGGCAAAACATAAGAGTAGGTCAAGGAACACAAAATTATTTTACAATTTTTTTATTCATAATGATTGATTAACCATCACTTTTACGTGAACCCGCAATTTTTTCTTCACTAATCACACTTTGAACTTGAATCATTCCTGGACATTAATTTCCTCCAAGTGGAAAATTTTGGTCACTTCTATTCTTCCTAAAACAAAGTTGGCAAAACATAAGAGTAGGTCAATTACCACAAAATTATTTTACAATTATTTTTGTCATAGGGATTGATTAATCATCACTTGAACCTACCACTTTTTCTTCACCAATCACACTTTGAACTTGAATCAATCCATGACATTAATTTCCTCCAAGTGAGAAAAGTTTGGTCACTTCTATTCTTTCTAAAAAAAAGTTGGCAAAGCATAAAAGTAGGTCAAGGACAACAAATTATTTTACAGTTTTTTTGTTACAATGATTGATTAATCATCATTTTTACATGAATCCATCATTTTTTCTTCACCAATCACATTTTGGCAAGTCACAATTGTGGCAAAAAATTATAAAAATTATATGGTCCTAAACTTTTCAAAATAATAATAGGTTGTGTTAACGAGTACCGTAGGACTTTGTGTCACGCCTCAAACCCAATACCCGGATTTGTGACCATGACTGGCATGCTAATATCAAGCTTAAACCTGATATTAACAAGAACCAACTTAACTTTTACAAAACTTTTTCAAAAGCTTTCCTCTTCTTCTTTTTTTCTTTTTCTTTTTTCTTTTTTCTTTTTTTTCATTCTTGTTTCTTTTCTTCTTTATATAACTTTTCACTTGACATTCAGAGCATCTACATTGTACTCAAAGAATCACATAATCCACCAATTACTCAAATTCTAAACTTCATATAATACATCTCTTAATACTTTAAGGTACACAACTTTCACATAGATCCTAAAATACACAAATACTGCAAAGCTAAACATCACATTACTAGTTTGGGATCTGTACATTAAAACTAAACTAGCTCCTTCCAAGACTCGACTAAGGCTCCCTCTGCTCCAAAATAAAACCTGTTGACTGAAAGAGTGGAAAGGGTGAGCTACACAGCTCAGTAAATGTAAGATATATGAGAATTTAATAGAGATGCATGTAAATCAATTCATTTTATTTTACAAATATTCAGATAGGAGAACATCTTTTCATGCATAGTATTTTATACTATTTATAATAATAACTTATACGCTCTTCGTAAGAAAATAATTGTTCTCCCTTTTCTTGTCAGAATAATTTTACCAAAACCTTTCAGATTGAATTTCTTTCATTTCTTACAAAGTCATCAAATATAATATTGATTGTTTAAAATCAATATATATGTATTCTCATTACAAAATAATCATTTTAACTTTCATGGTCATAAAACTTAACGTTTCATAAAGAATAGATATCTGATAACTTTTTATCATAAACTTGTACTTTCATCAGAAGTTTTATATTTATAGAACACTAAAACCTTTTCATCAGATTCTTTATCTTTAAAGTACAACAAAACTTCAGAAACTCTTATATTTAAAGAACAGTTTTTCTTTTCATCATAAACATCTTTTCATGAGAGCTTTTAACTTTTCATAATGCATTTAAATAATTAATAACATAATATAGTTGTTCATAAATAACTTATTGGTTAGTCCATATTTGATAAGTCTGTACAGAGAAGGCCTCATCACATTTGGGTGACCTTGTGTGCATGATATTGTCCTCTTTGGGAGGCCTGATGGCACATCCCTTCAAGGTTTTGTTCCTCCCTGCTGTTCGTACACATTAGGGAGAAGGTCTTGTTCAGATTAGAGTTACAGACAACCCCATTTCCTCTACTTTAAATGGCCTAGAGTTACGGACAACCCCACTTCCTCTACTTTAAATTGTCAAACAGATTACATTTTTCCATGGAAAGCCAATAATTAACCCCTACTGGCCGAGTTCAGATCACCAGAGGACATAACTCGAAAACATTTCATACTTATATCTCATACTGAAATTTCTTATTTTGCATAACATTTCCATTCTTTTCTTTAAATATCATGTTCGTGGAATTAATAATAGCATCATTATGCTTAAATCATATACATAGGGTTTCGAAAGCTCACGAACATAACTTTGTCTTAAACATGCTTATATGTCATATCTGTCATGACCCAAACCTGTACTTCAGAGTTTAGAGGATGACCGGCATGTTAATATCAAGTTTACCCCAATATTAATACGAACCAACTTAAACTGAAGGTGCTTATCAAGAATTTGTTTCTTGAATTCCTGCTTATTTTCTTACATAAAAACCATAATATACAAATATGATGAAAACCTTGAAACTTCCTTCTATTTGAACTTGGAAGATTACCACTTGGCTGTAACGTCAAGTATTCATGTAAATATTACATAGCTAAACGTTCAGCAAAACTCTTATTACAAACCTAACTCCAAGAACATACAACTGGGGTTCAAAACAAACTAAGGTACCGAATTACATCTGTGTTCAAGGATCAAGTATATCTTGATTCCTCCTATACAACAAAAGAGCTAAACTACCATACAACAAAAACTAACTATACATTCTAACAAACGAGAATCATGAAATCCTTGCCACCTCTAATACTCTCCCTGTTTTCAGGAAGAACCTATGCACTGAAATATAATAGGGTGAGCTACGAAACCCAGTAAGGTTTTAAGCTTCATGGGCCTTTAATAAGAATGCATGTAAATCAAATATTTTATAAATATGCCAGCTTTGATAAAATAGTCTTCATACTTATCACGTTGTTCTTAAAATAACTTACGAGCTTTTAGATGAAAATACTTCATTTTCTTTTCATGTAATAATAAAAGGACATATTAAGGAACTTAAACATAATTCAGTAATCTTATCTTTGAATAGATTATAAAACACTTTATCATAAACTTCTCATCAGACTTATCATCATACTTTTCTTATAATTTCCAAATAGCTTAATAGCTCGTTTATAATACATATTAGTTAATCCAATTGTAAGTCTATCACAACTTTGGGAGGCTTCCAGCACAGAGTGTCAGGCATCCAACATTCCCCACAATGCTAGGTAATTCCAGAATCATATCATAATACATATTTTCAACAATGGGGGTAGGTTGACATCCTTCACAAGTTGGCCGTTACCAACAAGGGCGGGTACAGCAGAGCCAGTCCCACTTTTAATGGCCAATTAGGATCTCTATGAAAATACCAGTACTATAAACTCTACTAGCTAAGTTTAGATCATAACAATGGAATATCTTAAAAATATATTTTTCTGATAACTTTGCTTTTACATAAATTTTTCACAACAGTAGCATATCTGCTTCATTCTTAAATATTATGTTTGTGATATAAATAATAGCATCAATATACTAAAATTATTATGTATATAGGATTGAACAACTCACGAACACATATTTTACGTAAATCATGCATATATGTAATATCTCTCATTAAAAGCTTTAATGCATAATACTTTTTGAAATAATTTTTATACTTATCAAAAGCACATGTCAAAAATCCCTTACCTAAAAACAGAAGACGCGAGAGATTGAACAAAAGGAGCTCAAGTGACCGTGTTCTCGTTCTCGCCACCTAAATGAAAAACCAAAACTTATTACGAACAAACTCTTCTTAATATATAAACTTATACCTCAATCACAACCTAACTCTCAAACTCAAGAAAATCTTAATTCCCATCACATAAAGTTCCCCAAAGCACATGATACAATCATTAAACACATTATGCACCCAAACCATAGAGAAACCAAGGCATAAAATTTATATATAATCCAAACATACCAAAGGATGAGTGTATTAAATTATAGCTCAAAATATTCACCCTAGCTTCACAATTAAATCTACAAAGTCAAGTGTAGCATATGTTGTTCACTGCTCATTCCAGCAGCGTATGCCCCATTTGTAAAATACAAATGGGCTGTCCAAACACATTCAAATGTCATGAAATTTTATAGAAATACTCTCCCTGTATGTCCAGTATATACCATAAAAATTTCGGAATCAAAGCATAAAAATCTGTCCTGACAGAAATTCATGCAAATTAAAAATTAAACTATTATTTTTCTACTCATCCAAATGCTGTGAGATCACTTCCATAACAACCATGTGTGTCTTAGAATTCATAAAAACTACTCCTAGCCTCTTAATTCACAAAAAACGATTCAATACAGATTTTTGCTGTTGTAGACATCAAATCTGTCACAGTGACAGTTTCAGCATATGTTCTTACTAAAATCATCAACAAATAGTAATTGGCCTTCATTTCATTTGGGTATTTTTATACCTATCCTACACATAATAAAATACCTTAATAAGCATCCAATAGACCAAAATATCATCAACTTTCAAATTACTAAAACAGAATCACAAGTTTAGCTTCTAAAATCAGAACAGAGGATAAAGAAGTAGAAATAAACAAAACAATTATACTATCCAAAATACACAAAATCAGATGAAGTTTTAATTACTTACCCACAAAACCTTAGTGTTAGGCTCTTAATTTCTTCTTAGAGAGATGTCTATGATTTTTGGGTGAGAAAGTGAGAGAGGTGTTGCCGTGTAAGAAGGGAAGAAGAAAGAAACAAGAGCAAAGAGAAGGAATAGAGAAAGAGGGGCCAAACTTTCTATTTCAGCAAAAGAAAGATAAGGGAGAAGACTTTTGGGGCAGCCAAAGAAGATAAGGAAATTGACTTTGGGTTTGAAAGAAAGACTCAAGGGAGCTTCCTAGCTTTGGCATTTTGGTTTGTCAACATGCATGATGCTCTAACATTACTTGTGTTGAATTCTCATTGATTGCATATGAGTGGAATTTCCACTATAACATCTCATGCATCATATGCCTAATTAAAACACCAACTATGCATCATACTAAGTATATATTTATAATACAACTAGTTATTTCAATTATTTATAATCTTTACAATTCTTATTCAATGGCATTATATAATAATATGTTTATTAAATACTCTTATGTTAATTTTAGATAGTAAGTGATTCAAATAATAATTAACTACTTGAACACATAGGTTAACTATAGAGTTGGGCGAGTTGTGCACAAAGTTGTGCACAGAGTTGTGTCACCAGAATTTTCCTTTCTTTATATTACTTTTCTGGTTGTTTTAAGGAATTTTTCATGGGTCACGGTGTGAGCGGGAGGTGTGGTCAGGTTGTTTTAAACTCTTCTGACGTCGTGTCTCTTCCTTTTGTACTCCTGTACATTAATATATTTCTATCACTTGTGTCAAAAAAAAAAGAAAAAAAAAGGTGCAGGATATTTTATTAGATTGGCTTATAAATCGAGTTTCTAGTACTCGATTTTTAGGTACCATGTGAAAAAAATGCGTGAATCAAGTTTTTTAAACTCGGGATGTTTAAAGTTTGCAAACAGTACCTACTACTTATATCGTGGCCAAAATGGCCAAATACCACAATTCTTTGAAATTTTTAGCAAAAAACCACTGTTTCGGAAATAAATAACAATCTACCATTTTTTCTAGTACTCAAGTTTGGTGAACTCAAGTACCCTATTTTATAGTTTCACCGTGGCTACTGAGCTGGAAATTGGCGATTAAAAAATATAAAGTGGTACTCGAGCTTGGTAAACTCAAGTACCATGTAACACAATACTCGAGTATACCAGGCTCGAGTACCTTTTATAAATAAAATACAGAAAAAAAAAATTTCTACAGTACTCGAGTTTACTAAACTCGAGTACTATATAATTTTTTTTTTTTTTTTTGCTTGAGGATAATTGAAAAATAAACATAAAGATAAAAATAAGCAGCTTTTCTATGTTTTTATTTATTTAAATAGAAGCATTGTAAGATATAGAGATTTTAATTTTTAAATATGAATTTAATTTCTACATTGATTAAAATTGTTCATAGTTTTCTCATAAAAATTGTTCATTATTTTCTGTATAAACTATTTCTACGATTTTACATAAAATTATTTTCTGTTCAGCATTATTTAAGAAATTGTTCACTCTCTTTTTTGCATAAATTATTTTATGTTCACTATTTAAAAAATTGTTTACTGTTTTCTCATAAAACACCTAGTGAAAATCGTGTTTTCTAAATTTAAATGCCAAATCTGAATGCTTTTTCATGTTTGAATTTCACAATAATCAAATATATTTTTCGGCATTGAAAAATATGTTTCTACATTTATGAAATTTTCTCTCTGCACATCATATTTACTGTATATTCAAATCTGCTTACAGCATTCATAAAATCTGTTTTTTGCATTAATTAAAACTGTTCACTGTTTTGTCATAAAAATTGTTCACTGTTTTCTGCATTAACTATTTCTAGCATTAGCGCAGTTATTGCACTTAAATGGTTTTTGTGTTTTTCTAAATTTGTAACCATATGAATAATGGACAAACTCCATGAAAGAAAAATGAATGATTCGTATAAATCACCTAATGGTAAATGCCTCGAAAAATTCCAATTAGTTGAATGTAGAAATTCGAGAAAAATCAATGAACGTAGCAAATCGTGAATGTGTATATAAGATGTACAGATAGTCTAGACTTGTTGAGAAATTTGATTTCGTTGAAAGTACAAAATAATGAAAATTCAAAGGAAAAGTATGTACGTTAGATGTATAGATCGTATGAATTTGTTTAAAAATTTGAATTCATTAAATGTACAAAACTATGAAAACTCAAGGAAAAATTGTGTACATTAGAGGTACAGATAGTACAAATATGTTGAAAAATTTGAATTCGTTGAGTGTGTAAAATCGTGAAAATTCAAATGAAAATTGAAGAGCATACCAAATTGAGTAAACTTAATGGAAAATTAATTACATTAGATGTACAGATCATCTATTTTTTTGCATTGATAAAATCTATTTCTACATTAATAAAATTTGCTCTCTGCACACCATCTTCACTGTTTTCTCATAAAAATTGTTCACTGTTTTCTGCATAAACTATTTCTAGCATTCTGCATAAAATTATTTTCTATTCAGCATTATTTAAAAAATTGTTCACTCTCTTTTCTGCGTAAATTATTTTCTATTCACTATTTAAAAAAATTGTTCACTGTTTTCTCGTAAAACACCTAGTGAAATCGTGTTTTCTAAATTTAAACGTCAAATCTGAATGCTTTTTCATGTTTAAATTTCACAATAATTGAATTTGTTTTTCTGCATTGATAAAATATGCTTCTACATTAATAATATTTGCTCTATGCACATCATGTTTACTCTATATTCAAATTTGATTACTACATTCATAAAATCTATTTTCTGTATTAATTAAAACTGTTCATTGTTTTCTCATAAAAATTGTTCATTGTTTTCTGCATAAACTATTTCTACAATTTTGCATAAAATTATTTTCTGTTCAGCATTATTTAAAAAATTGTTCACTCTCTTTTCTGTATAAATTATTTTCTGTTCACTATTTAAAAAAAGGCGTAAATGCACTTTTAGTCCCTACATTTTGACGTTTTTCCATTTTAGTCCCTACATTTTATTTTTTCCACTTTTAGCCCCTAAACCAATTAACGCGTTCCATTTTAGTCCTTTCCGTCAGTCAACCGACGGAAATAGCTGAGGTGGCAGCCGGAGCAATTAAAATATTATAAAAAATGCCACATCACCATGACACATCAGCATAAAAATTTAAAAAATTAATTTATTAATTTTAACTAAATAAAAAAATAAAAACATAATTAAAAACAATAAAATCAAACCCAAACCCAGAAAATCATACCCAAGAACATGAAATTTATACCCACCAACAGCAACCCACAACCACGGAAATTTATACCCACCACCAAAACAACACCACACACCATTGAAACTTCAAAACCAACCTAAGAACCACAACCTATTCAGACCCACAACCCATTCAAACCCAAGCCTCAAAACCGATTCAACCCACGGTGGAAAACTCCAGCGATCAAAAGCCACAACCCACAACAAGTGAACCCCAGTAAGCAAAAGCCACAATCGACAACAACAAACCCAATTGAGTAAAAGGTCGTCTTCAAACTTTGTCATCGCCGTCATCGCCTTCAAGATCTACCATCGCCACCGTCACATTCAAGCACTGCCATCGCTGCCATCGTCTTCAAGCTCTGCCACTGTCGCTGTCATCTTCAAGCTCTGCCGTTGCCTTCAAGCTTCGCCATCGAGTGAGATAGCTCAACTCTCATCCTTAGAGATCGTGCTTCGAACCCACCAAAACGAAGAAGAATCCGACGCTGGCAATTTTCAGGCTCGGTTGAAAGAAGCGCTGGAAACGCTGGCTAGATCCGAAGCCGAGTATAAGAAACCCAGAACGAATACCCAAACTCAGAAAATCAAACCCGAAAATCAAATACCCAAACCCAAAAAATGAAACCAGAAAAAAAAAAAAAAAAATCAAAGAGCCGAGTTTGATTCAATGAGCTGAGTTTGGTTGGGTTTTTCTGGGTTTGTGTGTTTGTTTGATTCAATGAGCCGAGTTGGCCAGGTTAGAGTTTTTGGGTTTCTGGGTTTTAAAGTGTTTGAGATTTTGAGTTTGAGTTTGAGGTTTGGCTGGGTTTGATTCAATGAGCTGAGTTTGGCTAGGTTTTGTTTGAGGTTTCTGGGTTATTTTGAGTTTAATTGTTTGAAATAAACTGTGTTTTGTTCTTGGGTTTTATTTTTTGGGTTTTTGTTCTTGTGTTCATAGGCATTTGATTTTAATTCGTGTTCTTGGGTATGATTTTCTGGGTTTGGGTTTGATTTTATTGTTTTTAATTATGTTTTTATTTTTTTTATTTAGTTAAAATTAATAAATTAATTTTTTAAATTTATATGCTAATGTGTCATGGTGATGTGGCATTTTTTATAATATTTTAATTGCTCTGGCTGCCACCTTAGCTATTTCCGTCGGTTGACTGACGGAAAGGACTAAAATAGAACGCGTTAATTGGTTTAGGGACTAAAAGTGGAAAAAATAAAATGGAAAACGTCAAAATGTAGGGACTAAAAGTGCATTTACACCTTAAAAAAATTGTTCACTGTTTTCTCATAAAACACATAGTGAAATTGTGTTTTCTAAATTTAAATGTCAAATCTGAATGCTTTTTCATGTTTAAATTTAGACCGTTTTCATGCAATCCAAAAGGCTAAGAAGCATCTAAAGGGGAAGGCGCAAGAGCGAGCCATCAAGTCTATTAATGAAGTTACTGCATTAGATGATGAAAGAGATATTTCAGACTTCTCAGATTCAAGTAATGATGATTTCCAAAAATTTCTACCTACGAACATTAGACGTTGTTGTTAATGTCTACACATTCTGTGCAATACAAAATGTTGTTGTTAATGTCTACACATTCTGTGCAATACAAAATGTTGTTGTTAATGTCTGACAACTGATGATTATGTACATTCAAGTTTTGTAAATCTAAAGATTAACTGTTCATTAATTATTGAGTTTACATGATCTTGTTCATTCAACGATTTAGAATTTTTCAACAAATTCGGATGATCAATACATTAGTACACAGTTTTCCAATTAATTTTCACGATTTTGTACATTTAACGAATTCAAACTTTTCAACAAATTCAAACTATCTGTACATCTAATTTACACAATTTTATATTGTACTTTCAAGATTTTATACAATCAACAAATTCGAATGATCTGTACATCTAAATTTTGATTTTTACAAATTTGAACGATCTGTACATCTAATGTACACAATTTTCTCTTGAATTTTCACGATTTTGTACTTTCAACGAAATCAAATTTCTCAACAAGTCCAGAATATTTGTACATCTAATATACACAACTTTCCATTGAATTTTCACGATTTGGTACGTTCAACAATTTCGATTTTTCATTAAGATTTCACGATTTTGTACGTTCGACAATTTTGAAATTTTCATCAAATCAGGATGATTAGTACATTAGTACATAGTTTGAAATTGAATTTTCACTATTTTGTACATTTGACGACTTCAAATTTGGAAACAAATTTGGATGATCTATACATCTAATGTAATTAATTTTCCATTAAGTTTACTTAATTAAGTATGTTCTTCAATTTTCATTTGAATTTTCACGATTTTACACACTCAACAAATTCGTACTATCTGTATATCTAATGTACACAATCTTTCCCTTGAGTTTTCACAGTTTTGTACATTCAACGAATTCAAATTTTTAAACAAATTCATACGATCTATACATTTAACGTACATACTTTTTCATTGAATTTTCATTATTTTGTACTTTCAACGAAATCAAATTTCTCAACAAGTCTAGACTAACTGTACATCTTATGTACACCTTCACGACTTGGTACATTCATTGATTTTCCATCGATTTTTCTCGAATTTCTACATTCAACTAATTCAAACTTTTTTACAAATTCGAATTTTTTGAGGGATTTACCATTAGGTGATTTATACGAATCATTCATTTTTCTTTCATGGAGTTTGTCCATTATTCATATGGTTACATATTTAAAAAAAAAAAAAAAAAAAAAAAAAAACACACACACACACACACACACACACACACACAAAAACCATTTAAGTGCAATAACTGTGCCAATGCTAAAAACAGTTTATGCAGAAAACAGTGAACAATTTTTACGAGAAAACAGTGAATAGTTTTACTTAATGCAAAAAACAGATTTTATGAATGCAGTAAGCAGATTCGAATATACAATAAACATGATGTGTAGATAGCAAATTTTATTAATGTAGAAACAGATTTTATCAATGCAGAAAAATAGATTCGATTATTGTGAAATTCAAAAATGAAAATGTATTTAGATTTGACATTTAAATTTAGAAAACATGATTTCACTAAGTGTTTTATGAGAAAATAGCAAACAATTTTTTAAACAGTGAACAGATAATAATTTACACAAAAAAGAGAGTAAACAATTTTTTAAATAATGCTGAACAGAAAATAATTTTTTGCGGAATACTAGAAATAGTTTATGCAAAAATTAGTTAACAGTATATCATGTCCTACTTGAGCCAAAATCCATCTTACAAACAGTTTTTGAGTGTTATGGATCATAACATCGGCATTCAGTACTTTTAACAATCACAACTACTTTCAAACACAAAAAAAAAAAAAAAAAACACAGAAACAAGTTCAAAATCACACACATAAATGGACACTCAAAACATGCTTTGAGGTAAAAGTCATAATAGAAAATTGATTATTGAGCTACATTTTATTTTATTTTTCAAGCACGATTGCAGCCATTAAACCAACATAGATTCTATTACAAACATTTTTTTTTTCCAGACATATAGATTCTATTCTCTCTCAACCCCTAGACAGAGGGAAAGTATATAACAAATCTGATATTGAAAGGCTTTAAAGAAACAAAATATTTTGTCAAGAACCTGCTTCGAAGTTGTATATGAAAACTGAAAACCCAACCTACCACCTTTATTTGATCAGGTGGATGTAGTTTCTTTTTTTTCTTTTTTTTTTTGTTGGTTGGTAATTTATGCTGCTTATGACAACTTATTTAAGTACAGCAACAATGCCGCTCAATTTTTTATTTTGGCAGTTCTTTGGTCTAGATTTCCCGCAATGTATTTCGTGGCATAGATTTTTGGATAAACCCAAAAATGTTTAACTTTTTAGATAAACTAAATAAGGGGTAATAATGATAATATAATAAAGGGAAATTTTCAATACAGTACGATTCATTGTATTCAAATAATCTCTAATTTCTACTCATTTTGTCGCACTTGTTCTATACTTCTACATGGTAGACTGTAGGTGAAGTAGAAAAAATAGTGAGTTTATTAGAAATTGATAAACAACCAATCACAATCTATCATTGTTGGATAATTTTGACAAAGTGTATATCAAAATAGATTTTATCAATGCAAAAAAACAGATTCGATTATTGTGAAATTCGAATATGAAAAAGCATACAGATTTGGATTTTCAATTATGGTGAAATTTAAACATGAAAAAGCATTCAGATTTGATGTTTAAATTTAGAAAACACGATTTCACTAAGTGTTTTACGAGAAAACAGTGAACATTTTTTTTAAATAGTGAACAGAAAATAATTTACGCAGAAAAGAGAGTGAACAATTTTTTAAATAATGCTGAACAGAAAATAATTTTATGCAGAATGCTAGAAATAGTTTATGCAGAAAACAGTGAAGATGGTGTGCAGAGAGCAAATTTTATTAATATAGAAATAGATTTTATCAATGCAAAAAAATAGATGATCTGTACATCTAATGTAATTAATTTTCCATTAAGTTTACTCAATTTGGTATGCTCTTCAATTTTCATTTGAATTTTCACGATTTTACACACTCAAAAATTTTTCAACATATTCGTACTATCTGTACCTCTAATGTACACAATTTTTCCTTGAGTTTTCACAGTTTTGTACATTCAATGAACCCAAATTTTTAAACAAATTCATACGATCTATACATCTAACGTACATACTTTTCCTTTGAATTTTCATTATTTTGTACTTTCAACGAAATCAAATTTCTCAACAAGTCTAGACTATCTGTACATCTTATATACACATTCACGATTTGCTACGTTCATTGATTTTTCTCGAATTTCTACATTCAACTAATTGGAATTTTTCGAGGCATTTACCATTAGGTGATTTATACGAATCATTCATTTTTCTTTCATGGAGTTTGTCCATTATTCATATGGTTACAAATTTAGAAAAACACAAAAACCATTTAAGTGCAATAACTGCGCTAATGCTAGAAATAGTTAATGCAGAAAACAGTGAACAATTGTTATGACAAAACAGTGAACAGTTTTAATTAATGCAAAAAACAGATTTTATGAATGCTGTAAGCAGATTTGAATATACAGTAAATATGATGTGCAAAGAGAAAATTTCATAAATGTAAAAACAGATTTTATCAATGCAGAAAAATATATTCGATTATTGTGAAATTCAAACATGAAAAAGCATTCAAATTTGGCGTTTAAATTTAGAAAACACGATTTCACTAGGTGTTTTATGAGAAAACAGTGAACAATTTTTTAAATAGTGAACAAAAAATAATTTATGCAAAAAAGAGAGCGAATAATTTCTTAAATAATGCTGAACAGAAAATAATTTTATGCAAAATCGTAGAAATAGTTTATACAGAAAATAGTGAAAAATTTTATGAGAAAACAATGAACAATTTTAATCAATGTAGAAATTAAATTCATATTTCGAAATTAAAATCTCTATATCTTACAATGCTTCTATTTAAATAAATAAAAACATAGAAAAGCAACTTATTTTTATCTTTATGTTTATTTGTCAATTATCCTCAAGCAAAAAAATAAAAAAAAATTTACACAGTACTCGAGTTTGATAAACTCGAGTACTATAGAAAAAAAAATTTCTATATTTTTTTTATAAAAGGCACTCGAGCCTGGTATACTCGAGTATTGTGTTGCATGGTACTCGAGTTTACCAAGCTCGAGTATCACTTTATTTTTTTTAATCACCAATTTCCAGCTTAGCAGTCACGGTGGAACTATAAAATATGGTACTCGAGTTCACCAAACTGGTGAACTCGAGTACTAGAAAAAGTAGTAAATTTCTATTTATTTCCGAAATAGTGGTTTTATGCTAAAAATTTCAAAAAATTGTGGTATTTAGCCATTTTTGCCCTTATATCATTATTAAACAGTGTTAATTTTAGTTTTTTAAACATGTTTAAAGTTTGCAAATAGTACCTCCTACTTATATCGTTATTAAATAGTGTTAATTTTCAATTTTGTTGTTAAACACTGTTAATTTTCAATTTTGACCGTTGAAGTTGGAGTTGCTATAAAAATATATGAACACATCAGTTCACCGGGTACTTGATTATTAAGCCATTCCGTTGACACTCAGAGTCTGACTCTGAGATAACCTTTGCACCTATCACTTTCAGGTACTCTAAACTTTCTCTCTCTAACTCTCTCGATGTGTTCCTGTTTTTTGTTTACAGTTTGTTTTCGTCGTCGTCGTTGTTGTTGTTGTTAATTGTTGTGGTTGGATCTTGTTTGGTTACAGAGAAAATTTCGTATAGAGAAAAAAAATATATATCGGAGAGGGGAATCTTACGGATTGGGATATATGTCCTACAATCAATCAAACAGGTCGGAGAAGATTGAAACGACGCAGTATAGGAAAACCGATAGGCGATCCTCCAGCTCCAATCAGCAGCGGAGCTCCTCAGGCGCGTACGGTATGGGCGGCGGTGGGCCCTCCCCTTCTCCGTCCTACAATTCCTCCAACTCTCGCAGGTTATCTCTCTCTCTCTAGGGTTTCCAAAGTTTTGATTTTTTTTGTTTGTTGTTTGATTTGTGATTTGAGGTTTTGATTGTTTTTTTTTTTTTTGGTTTTGAGATTTGTGAATTCATCGGCGAATTCGTCTACTACGTTGGACTCTAGTGCTACTACTGCTGCAGTACAGAATGGTATGGGTTAAAAATTGTGTCTTTGATTGGAGGATGTTGATTGGTTTTTGTTATAATTGAGAAAAAAGCAAGTGGGGTTGAGTTTAATGGTTTTTTTTTTTTATTTGGGTGTTGATAGGAGCAGCTGATGCGCCGGTTACAAGCGCAGCTGCTAAGCCAGCTGAGCCGCCAGCACCAGCAGCTGCTGTGCAGAGAAGCACCCAGCCTGTTCCAAAGGCTCCAACTTCTCAATCTTCCGCCATGAGCTCTGACCCTGCTGCAGCTCCCAAAACATCCGTAAAGGGTATGTGTTATTTAGATGCATCAGATATAGTTCATAAATTTTGTTATAATGTGGGAGACTATCAGTTTTGGTTTCTCTTGATGGTGATTAGTAGTTCTAACCCAATGTAACTAATGATATGCTATTTATTTATTGATCAGCCCAAGGAGATGCTTCTAAGCCTTACCCCATCCAGTTTGGGTCCATAAGTCCTTTTTTCATGAATGGGATGCAGGTATGTTTATGATCTCACATTTACTAAATCAACATTGTTAATTTTTTTTTTCTTTCCCTAAAGTGCATGGTGCTTGGTAATTTTTTTTTAATATTATTTTTGTAGATTTGAATGATTGTTTTTATCTTGTGGTTGTAGGTTCCTGCTCGGACAAGCTCAGCGCCCCCAAATTTGGACGAGCAGAAACGAGATCAGGTTTTTACTTACCCTTTTCCTATTTCATCTTTTGACCTGCTTGTCTATTGAAAATCTGATGCTTAATGGTAGCCCCCTAACCTCCCTTCCTGTCCTCTTTCAATTAGTTTGGAGTTTTATACAATGTACTATTAAAACTTGGCATATTTTTGATTTGCCATTTCCTTTGTGCTTCAATTGTTGGTGTTGGGATAATTCAATTACTTAATTTTGAATGTTAGAAATTTATGGCATTGAGTTCTTGTAATTTGACAACAAACCTTTCTGTGTCTTTTTGACCCACAGGCACGTCATGATTCCTTTAGACCTCCCCCTCCATTGCCAATTCCTACTGCATCCAAGCAGCAGTTCCCGAGGAAGGATGCAGTTGCTGCTGAACAATCTAATACTGGGGAGGCTCATTCAGTGCCAAAGGTTGAAAAGGATGTGCAAGTCTCGCCTGGGCCACCTGCAAGCCAACCTCAGAAGCCTCCTGTACTTCCTCCTATGGGTGGGATGTCCATGCCAATGCAGTATCACCAGCCACAGGATTCTGTGCAATTTGCTGGCCCCAACCAACAGCTTCAATCCGAGGGTATGACAGCTGCTCCACTTCAAATGCAGTTTCCCATGAGTTTATCTTATTTTTGGCCGATACCACCCTTGAGTTTATCTTATTTTTCGTTGATACCACCCTTGAGTTTATCTCATATTTGGTTGATACCATCCTTGAGTTTATCTTATATTTGGTTGATGGGTTTATCAATGGGATATCTGCCCCAAGTGCTACTGCCCGTGTTTCTCCAACCCCATCCTATGCAGCAGGGAATCATTCATCAAAGCCAGTACACTGCTCAAATGGGTCCTCAGTTGCCCCCTCAATTAGGCAACATGGGAATGGGCATGACCCCACCATACTCCCAGCAGCAGGGAGGAAAAATTGGTGGCCCCTGTAAAACTACTGTTAAGATTACTCATCCAGATACACATGAAGAGTTGAGGCTCGACAAGCAGGCTGATTCTTATTCAGATGGCGGGTCATCGGCACCTAGGTCTTTTCCTAATATGCCTCCTCAATCCCAGCCTATTCCATCATTTGGACCTTCTCATCCTCTTAACTTTTATAATCCCAATTCTTTCAATGCCGGTTCTATGTTCTATCCGCCTCAAAGTTCAAATGGTGTTGAAAAGAGTGAACCTACTAAACATGTGAGGCCATCTGGGGAAGTCAGCTCATCTCATCCTCAAAGGGAAGTTACTGAATCATTGGCCTCCAAGTCGTTGCCAGTGGCTACTAAACAGTCTGTGGTGGTATCTGCTGCAGTTTCTTCTGAGGGCCTTGTATCGAATCCATCTTCTTCTGCTTCAGTTTCTCCATCCAAGGAATCTGTACCAGTTGTGCCCATCAATGAAGGCAGACAAAGGGAAACTCTTAGTAGGTCAAACTCTATCAAAGATTATCAAAAGAAGATAGGCAAGAAAGGACTTATCCAATCACAGCATCAGGTACTTTTATGCTTTACTTGTCTACTACCTTTTCCATTAATATTCTTTCAATTTCAATTAGCATCTTTTTTTTTTTTTAATTTCTTCTTAATCTGTATTGCAAAAATTTAATTCCTTTTCACAGGTTGGCAGTCAATCTGCTTCAATCTCAAGTTTGCCTTCTCGGGCCCTAGAGCAGGGTATATCTTCCAGCAGTGGAGTTTTTGGTACTGTAGAAGCTAAAACAACTGTTGCTACACCTACACCTGTAACTAGTGAAGGTGTTTCATCAACCCAACAATCACTGTCAAATGTTAGTGGTGATACTCCTGATGCTTCTGAATTAAAATCTGACACTGTTGTAGAAGCCTCCTATAGTGTTTCATCTGAAATTTATGGTGCCAGGATCATTGTTGATAAGCTTGAAACTGTTCATCAAGCTAAGCTAGACAAATCCTCTTCTCAAGATGAGGAATTAGTAAATGAAACTGTAGGAAAAGATGAACAAGGAGAAAACAGTTTACCTGCTGGGTCCACACAAGTTATCAACAGTAGTGAGATATCTTCAGAACCTATCTCTTTAAAATCCTCAGAATTTAATAAAGAGGTAAAACAATCTGGACATGATTCTGGTTTGAAGGTAGTAAGTGACGAGGTCTTGACCATAGAGACTGCACAGAAGCGGCTGGATGAACCCGTGAGCCATCATGCAGAAATTGATGGGACAACTGATAATTTAGAGATATTGAACTCCACTGATTTGGGTTCTTCTGATGTTGGAAGCTCTCATGGTGAGAAGACCTTTACTGTAGATGCCACTTCAAGCAGAAGTGACAGCATAGGTAGTAATGAGATTGGTACAATGTCTGGTACATCAGATCAGCAGTCTGCTCCTATTCCAGCCCCTGATCTTAAGGAAGCAACTTCAAAACACGAAGGGGAAGATGCAGAGATCATTGGTGGTGGATTGACCCCTTTGCCAGCATCAGGTGCTAAGGATAAACCTATCCTTGGTCAAAATAAGGCAAAGGTTACTTCTAAAGCAACAAAGAAGAAGAGAAAAGAAATACCAAGCCAAAAAAAGAAGAAGAGAAAAGGAATTTGTCTGAAAGCTGATGCTGCTGGGAGAACCTCTGATCTCCCTGAGGATTTTGAGATTACATCTGATATAGAGGCCTTTATGAGTGCTAATTTGAATCTCTCTCATCTTGTTGAACGTGATTCATACCCTAGTCCGGGTAGAATCGAAGACAGGCTGAGTGGGGGATCTCAATTATTACTTCGTGGTAGTAGTGGTAGTATGGATGCATATTTTGAGAGAAAGAAGACGTTCTCCAACAATATGAATTTATCTTCTATGGCTAGGGCACAAAGGCTTGCTCAACTTGGAGATAGGAATTTACCTGCTATGTTTATGCTACAAAGGCTTGCTCAACTTGGAGAAGAAATTGAATGCATCGAGAACCAGCTCTGCGAACGCCGAAGGCAACTTTTAGGCATTTGGCAATGCCCACCAAAAGACCAAATAATAAGGGAAGCCGAGGACACGCTCCAAATGCTGCGAGCTGCACAGTGCTTTCTCATTATCTCATTGGCATTGTGGTACCGCAAAAAATAGTTACTTGGTGCCACTATATAACTCTCTGCTGCTATCTGTATTTATCATTTTTAAGTGGCAATGGCATGTTCTAATTTGGTGCTAGGATCAGTTTTGTTATAGTATTTTTCTTCTTATTTTTGTACTTTGTTTTAAGCAAGTGAGATGTACAGGTTCAATTCCCTTGGTCTTTTGCAATGTACATAGTTTGTGGATGATTGCATGCATGGTGATTAGACCCAATTCAAATGGAACATCCTCATGTAATTAAAAGAAAAGAAAGCACAGCTAGACTGAACCTTTTAAATGCATTACTTGCCTAAATTATTAACTCAACTTTAACATGGCATTACTGTTTATCTTTCTTGTTTTATGGAGATTTGTGGTTTTTGTTTACCAATTATGCATGGTTAGAGGATTAAAACTTTCCCTGTTAGTTCCATCAAGTTCTCTCAACTTCGGATTATGCAGACAACTCATTAGACAGTTGCTGGCTAAGATAAGTTTCTTCTGAAGATTTTAATGCCATTGTGTGATTTCAACTTATATTGTAGGCTGCTGTGCTAACTCAACTGTTAAAAAATATAGGAAAGGAGATTCACCAAATTTATCTTCTTACACTATATACTGTTCTTTTTTAAATGCTGTTTTGCTAAATCATGGTGAACATTAGTCATTAGTCAGTTGTGCTCATTGAGGATAACTACTGGTTTTTTTAGTTGTTATTTTATTCATACATAGTGACTTTTTGATCTGCGTCCAGAAGCTCCAATGTAGCATTTTCTTCTTCTTCTTTCTCTTTTGCTCATGAAGGTATCACTAGAACATCTTATGTACTGTCCTGCAATTTCAGTATTTAGGGTTTTTCTCCATAATCATTAGCCTTTAACTATTTCTATGCTCATGTTGCTTGCCTACTTAAGAAGGTATCAAGATGTCCATGTTGGGTTCTTCTCAAAACCAAAAAAAAGAAAGAGATTTTCATGTTGTGCACTACCTTATATAGCTACTAGTAGTATGCTCACAAATTAACTAAAAATTTTATGTAAAAGGAAAAAATATTATCAAAACTATCATATATATAAAATTTGTAAGCCACTTAAAACTCTAAATTAACTCTATAATGCATACATACATATATATATATATATATATATATATTAAAATATAAATATAAAATTTATTTTTAATTCCTTGAAATTTTTGGGAATAGAATTTTAGTTGGGGTGTAATTTTAAATTTTTTGAAACTTAAATAAAAGGGTTACTTATATTAAAATATCCAAATAATTAATGAGATATATATTGAATTTTAGTTGGGGTAGAGTTTTAAATTCCTTGAAACTTGGGTAATAGAGTTTCAGTTAAATTAAACTATTTTAATAATTAATGTAAGATAAACCAGTTTAAAAGTTACGTAGAATACTTCTTAACATGTATGTACCTATTAACAATTTGATTGGTAGAAGTTGGAGTTGCTATAAATATATGAACACATCACTTTACCAGGTACTTGATGATTAAGCCATGCCGTTGACACGGAGAGTCTGAGTCTCTGAGATAACCTTTGCACCTATCACTTTCATACAAGTCTGTGTGTGTTTTGGTCAACCAGAAATCCATGTGATAAGGACTTCTTTGTATATATATGTAATTAAGAGCATGGCTCTGAATCATGTTATCAACCTATTTGATTGCTTCAAAAAAAATTTCTTTCCCTTTTTTTTCACCTTTCATTTTCATCTTAAACCTGTTCAACTTCCTCAAAATACAGGAAGATTTGACAAAACTTGCTAGTAGTTAGAACACAATTAATTATAATTAATAAATGGGATTTTATTTGCGTACCTCTTGATATCATGGACAACCATGTGTCAATCCATAGAATCAATTATTCGCACACACACTTGGCACACAACAAGTTTTCCTCTTCTAATTATTTATTTTAAAGTGGCTCTCGATGAGGTGAGTTAGGATTTTATCTTTACGGTAGGAGTAGAGAAGAGACTTAATCTTAATACAAAGTGTTGAGGTAGCAAAACCAACAACATAAGCCTTGAAATTCAAAACAAATACCTAAAACCATTACCATATTGAACTATTAACACCAAGTAGAACAATCCATGGGAGCAATGATCCTTTGGGCCCCTTATAAACTTGTAAAAATTCTTTTAATATTAATAATTTTTGTGTTCTTTGTCTTTAAAACTTTAAACAGTGGATTCCTTTTAAAATCTGTAAATTATACTATTACTATACCACTTCCCCAAGACATCCTTTTTCAAATTGAAATCATTTTAGTTGTATATATGAAAATAATTTGAATATTTACTTTTAGTTGTTTAACATTATAAGTTTTGAAGTGATCCTTGAGAAAAAAAAAAAAAAAAAAAGGTGACAATCTTGTAAAAATGAAAAAGAAAAGAAAAGGAAAAAAAAAAAAGTAAACAATTCATTATTAGCACTAAGCAAATAACATATTGTATTATGCACGCATTGTAGCGGCAACAGTGCTTTTCATGAGGCACTTATCTTCATTTTTTTTTTTCAACCCTTTTGTTTAAGTTTTGCACAGTACCTGTAGTGCCAAGCGGCACTGTAGCTACAGTAGTTACTTTTTTTTAGTCTTCCGTTTGTATTTTTTTTTTATTATATATATATTGTTATTCTGGCCCAACAAATTTTACAATATTTTTACAATTATTGAGGTGTTAATTTCTTATAAGTCAAAATAAAATAATAAAATATGAAATTATGACCAATCACAACTGAAAATAAATATTTTGTGAAAATGTTGTGACACTTATTAGTACAGTATTTTTGCACAGTAGTTATAGTACCAAACGGCATGTAGTTACAATGCCTAATTTTTTTTTTTTAAGTAATCTATTTTTTTTTCTTTTTAAATATTTATGTAAGCTGGTATATATATTGTTATATTGACACAACAAATTTTACAATATTTTCATAATTATTGTCATGTCAATTTCTTACAAATATATAAAAGCGACTATGCCCGCTACAATGCTTCGGCACTGTACACCCAACATATTTCACTGTGCAGCACTGTAGCTGCAACAGTGCTTTGGTTTCGTAAGTCTTTTTTTTTTTTTTTTAATCCTTTTGTTTAAGTTTTGCACAATAGCTACAGTGCCAAGCGGCACTGTAGCTATAGTAGTTACATTTTTTTTTTTAAGTCTTCCGTTTGTACTTTTTTTTATATATTATTATACTGACACAACAAATTTCACAATATTTTCACAATTATTGAGGTGTTAATTTCTTATAAGTCAAAATAAAATAATAAAATATGAAACTGTGACCAACCACAACTGAAAATAAATATTTTGTGAAAAATGTTGTGACACTTATTAATACAGTATTTTTGCACGGTAGCTACAGTACCAAGAGGCATTGTTGCTACCGTTCCTAATTTTTTTTTTTTTAGTAATTTGTTTGAGTTTTTTTTTTCTTTCCTTTTAAATATTTATGTAAGCTGGTATATATATTGTTATACTGACACAACAAGTTTTACAATATTTTCACAATTATTGACGTGTCAATTTCTTACAAATCGAAATAAAATAATAAAATATGAGACTAGGACCAACCACAACTAAAAATAAATGTTTATAATAAAAGCGCGAATGCATGCATAGTGTCTTGGCACTATACATCCAGTGTTTTTGCATTGTGCAGCACTGTAGCTAGAATAGTGCTTTGTTTTTTTTTTTTTTTTTTTTTTTTTTGAGAATAAAAAAAGGGAGTCTTTATGGTCATATTACACTCCCGGGCAGAGAGCCAGTGGCCTCGGTCGGGGTAGCCCGATCTCGGGGCCCTTCTGTACCACTGTGTGAGAGTCACCTCACATTTGTGAGTACACCTCACCACTAAAAGTGCTTTGGTTTAGTTAGTCATTTTTTTTTTTTCAGTAATGGGTTTGTGTTTTTTTTTTTTCTTTTAAATATTGATGTAAGCTGACATTTATATTGTTATACTGATACAATAAATTTCACAATATTTTCACAATTATTAATGTGTCAATTTCTTACAAGTCAAAATAAAATAATAAAATATGAGGTTGTAGCCAACCACAACTGAAAATAAATGTTACAATACTTACTGTTATCACAATATTTTCACAATTATTGAAATCTTAGTTTCTTATATATCAAATAAAAAATGTTAAATCCATAACATTTTAACATTAATTTCATAACAAATCATAAGTAAGCTATTATTGATAGATAGCACTGGAGCTACAGTGCTTTTGGTTTATTGGGTGAGCTACATTAAAATTCTTTTTTAACATAATCAAATTGAATGAGCCAAAATTCACGATTTCACACATAAAATTTATATTAATTTTCTCACTACTGGGGCAGCACGTGCCTTGCACATGCAGCCAATGCTAGTATTTCATAAAAGACCAAAAGAAAAGAAGAATAAGAAAATTTAAGAAATTGATGGTAATTATTATACTTTGGGTTGGGCTATCCAACCATCAAATCCAATTTTTTTCTAGTTATTTTGATTGGGCCTTGAGAGATTTTCAAGTCCAAATGCATGGAATCCATTTCTTTGGGCCTACTTTGTTGGGCTGTGAACAAATTAGCCCCAAACAATTGGTAAAAAGCCTGAATGCACCAATGAAGCCCAAAAAGAAAAATGCTCAGTCTCATGATCTATCACCTGACCTCACCTCTTCTCTTAAAATTGGTTGCCTAGTTGTAGTTGATGCATTGCCCATAAGTTGAATCCACAATTTAAAACCCACCAAGAATCTTTGCTTCAACACCAATTATACCAAATTGCCAATAATGTTTCACCACATCTTCAAGCAACAACTTCTGACCAGTAAGATGGACACCTCTTATAGAAGCATCAGTTTGCCAAAACATTCCAAATGTATAGAACATATACATAGTTGGATAAGTGTAGGTTACAAAACTTATACATAGACGTGTTAAAATCACTTTGCAAAATGCTAACAACTTTAGAGCTCTAACTAGGTACATCCACATGTTTCTAACAAAAATGTCTAGGACTCAAATACCTCCCTCTCTTTCCTAGTGTTACACGTTATAACTATAGAATTATCTTATAAATAAAAATAAAAAATCAATATTTCAAAATTTCTAAAAATATCAATTATCAAATCCCTTCCATATCAGTAATCTATATATCTATTGTAGGGATATTAGGGCCAGTAGGATGTATTGGGCCAGGGGCCCTGTCCAAAGACACCTCATAAATCCGAGGATGGATAAATGTATGATAGAGGTCAACATTAATAAATAAAAGAAGGGATTTAGGCGTTATGTTCCAGGGAAGTGATCTAAGGATGAATGCTTCCTCGGCTAGGCGAAGCCAAGGTTAGAAGATGCGGTTTGACATCAAGAGCAACGTTTCGAATAATTCCATTGATGAGGATAAGTATCAAGAAGGAATAGGATATAGGAAGACTATGAAATATTTAAAGGGAAAGTTGCTACCACCGCATTAAATGCTCTGCAGCTAATTCTCTGGTCGCATTAATGAGGAAGTGATATCTGAATAGTAACTTTCAGCCTTACAACTACCACCCAAAGACTTCAGGAAGATGCTGATGGGACAAGGATCAACACCAATAATCTGATATGTACGTGGATGGTGGAGATGAAAGTGGAAGATAGTATAAAATGGAAGAGATACCCTGAGAGAAGAGGATGAAGAAATTAAGAGAAAAACACTGTAGCAATCAAGAACTTAATTTGTAATCAAACTTGAGAGAAATATATAAGAACTGATTTCCTCGGATTGTGCCGATGACGATTTTCTTTAGATTAGACTAATCTATTTTTATTTTCTTGTGATCTGAATCCACTATACTTGTTGTTCAACTCATTAAAACCCAGTTTTTCAACCAATTCTCTACAAATTCATTGTATTAGGCTTTTTGGGCCTAGGTTTATCCATTCTTTTGGGCTAGGGACCCAAATTGTGACCTTACATCTATATATAATAATAATAATAATAATAATAATAATAATAGGTAAAATTGAAAGAAACTCATATTAGAATTCCAAATTAAAGTTCTAATTTTGTGCCATGTGTTTTAAATTATTTATTTTTAAAGAATTTTATTTCTTAATTTTAGAATCAAATGTGGGACTACATCATAAATATTCATCCAAGTGAGTTATTTAGTACAAAAACCAAAGAGTCTAAGATAAATGAATCGTAAAAAAAAAAAATTGCTTCCCAATAATTAAAAAAAAAATGGACAATTTACATTTTATACCTAATAATATCCTTACAATTTTTTACAAAGAGTTAACAAAATATAAAAATGACTATCAATAGTATTTAAATTATATATATATATATATATATATATAAGAATTGTATTATGCATCTTATTGTAGATCTTTAAGTGTATTTATATATATGCATTGAGTCACAAACTAGTATTTATAACTTTAAGGTCATATCAATATAACTGATTTCTTTTATAGTAAATCTCAATTGTCATTCACTCATTTGTGAGGACCAATTAAAGAGAGAAAAGAAAGTTTATAGTTCTTCTATTTTTAAACTTTTAGTGGACATGAAAAAGAAAAAAAAATGTAGTTCTTCTATTTTTGTTTTTTTGTTTTTCAAAAAAAAAAAAAAAAGTTGATAGGTAGAGTGACTTTTTGCCTAAAATTTTATTTTGGTCAATTGTTTAAATTATTTTATTTATACACGTTTATTATGTGATTTGAACTTAGATTTACTCCTACCTACTAATGGAAAAAAACAACTAAATAAAACCATATAATTATTATTCCAACCATATCAACCTCTTTTGATAAATACAATAGCCCAAAGCCATGAAACCCAACCGAACTACATAATAATTGATATGAAACGATTGATTTTCCCATGTGATTAAGAAATCTGAAATACCACAAATTCCGAAATTTGACATACACATTGTCCAAACTATTCAATGAACATACCTTTTTATGTCAAAAATACCGTTTCCACTAAATACTCTCCCATTATTTGAAATATTCCTTTCTCCAAAGGAAAACCTCTCGACTAAGTTTCATCCACATCCCACTTTCTTAAACCCAATTTGCCACTCCTACCCCCATGGATCAACAACACGTGGCCCTACTACAACTCCAACTAAGAAAGGAACTCCAAACCGAAAGTAATAAGTAATGGTAGCCTTCAACCGACGAAAAGCCTCATAATCTCAAATATTGAAAAATAGGAAAAATTAATAAAAAAGCGTTTCATTCATTTTGGAGTGTTTTTAAGGACTCCGTAAATCATTCTACGTGTCCACATCTTAACAGGTTTTAGTGCATAAAAAACTAAACCGAATCCTTTTTAAAGTAATAAATTGAAAAATAGGAAAAATAAATAACATGTGATTCATTCATTTTTTTAGTGTTTTTAAGGACTCAGTTAATCATTCTACGTGTCCGAATCTCAATGAGTTTCGGTGCATAAAGAACTAAACCGAAGCCTTTTTAAATTAATAAATTGAAAAATAGGAAAAATAAATAAAATGTGATTAATTCATTTTTGAGTGTTTTTAAGGACTCAGTAAATCATTCTATGTGTCTAGATCTCAACGGGTTTCAATGCATAGAACTAAACTAAAACCCTTTTTAAAGTAATAAATTGAAAAATATGAAAAATTAATAAAAAGCGATTCATTCATTTTTGAGTTTTTTTTAAGGAGTCAGTAAAACATTCTACGTGTCCAAATCTCAACGGATTTCAATTCATAGAAAACTAAACCAAAGTCTTTTTAAAGTAATAAATTGAAAAATAGGAAAAATTAATAAAAAGTGATTTATTCATTTTTGAGTGTTTTTAAGGAGTCAGTAAAACATTCTTCGTGTCCGAATCTCAACAAGTTTCAATTCATAGAAAACTAAAGTGAAGCCTTTTTAAAGTACTAAATTGAAAAATAGGAAAAATTAATAAAAAGTGATTCATTCATTTTTGAGTGTTTTTAAGTAGTCAGTAAAACATTCTATGTGTCTGGATCTCAATGGGTTTCAATGTATATAAAACTAAACAGAAGCTTTTTTAAAGTAATAAATTGAAAAATGGGAAGAAAAATTAATAAAAAGTAATTTGTTTCATCTTTTCAATTTTTTTAAGGAGTCAGTAAAATATTCTACATGTCTATATCTCAACGTGTTTTCAGTGTATAGAAAATTAAATCGAAGCTTTTTTAATGTAATAAATTGAAAAATAAGAAAAAATGATTCATTCATTTTTTAGTGTTTTTAAAGAGTCAGTAAAACATTCTACGTGTCCTAATCTCAATTGGTTTCAATATATAGAAAGAACACTTCTAATTTATCCTCGAATAGTACAATCGAGCACCCATTAAAGAGTGAAAAAAAAGAAAAAAGAAAAAAAAAAAAAAAAGAGTTGATGAGAGAAAGCCAGAGCGAGAAGATCTCTGATCTCCTAAAAAACCTACTCCCTCCCGCTTTTGAGTTTTGACCATCTCCCTTCGCTGCTCAGTTTGTTACCGCATATATACACACCCTCACCTCTCTCTCTTTCTCTCTAAAAACTCAAAATTAAAAAAAAAAAAAAAAAATTAATTAAAACAGGAAAAAAAAAAAAGAATTTTTTTTTCTATTTTAATTAAAATCTCTTTACAAAAGTAACCCTTCTCTAATTTACATTCTTTTCTTTTTTTTTTCATCTCTCCTTCTTTCTTTCTCTCTCTCTCAACATCTCTGATGAGCGCCCAATAAACCCTAATTTCGGTTTTTTTTTTCTCTGTCCCTCTCTCACTCCTCAGGTACTCTAAACTTTCTCTCTCTAACTCTCTCGATTGTGTTTCTGTTTTTTGTTTACAGTTTGTTTTCTTTGTTGTTAATTGTTGTGGTTGGATCTTGTTTGGTTACAGAGAAAATTTTGTATAGAGAAAAAAAAATATATCGGAGAGGGGAATCTTACGGATTGGGATATATGTCCTACAATCAATCAAACAGGTCGGAGAAGATTGAAACGCAGTATAGGAAAACCGATAGGCGATCCTCCAGCTCCAATCAGCAGCGGAGCTCCTCAGGCGCTTACGGTAAGGGCGGCGGCGGGCCCGCCCCTTCTCCGTCCTACAATTCCTCCAACTCTCGCGGGTCATCTCTCTCTCTCTCTCTAGGGTTTCCCTTTTTGTTTCCAAAGTTTTGGTTTTTAATTTTTTTTTGTTTTGTTTTTGTTTTTGTTTTTGGTTTGGTTTGTAATTAGGGTTTGCAATTTGATTTTTTTGTTTGTTGTTAATGGTGGTGATTTGTGATTTGAGGTTTTGATTGTTGTTTTTTTTTTTTTTTGTGTGTTTTTTTAGTTATAAGAAGAATAGCAACAATGCTCAAGGAGGGCAATCTAGGGCACATGTGCCTACTGTTAGTGTGAATTCGTCGGCGAATTCGTCTACTACGTTGGACTCTAGTGCTACGACCAATGCTGCTGCCGCGTCTACGCCACGGACTACTACAGCTGTTGTACAGAATGGTTCCCATGTACACCCCCAATTACATGGTATGGTTTAAAAATTGTGTCTTTGATTGGAGGATGTTGACGGGTTTTTGTTATAATTGAGAAAAAAATGCAAATTTTGATTTGGGTGTTGATAGGAGCAGCTGATGCGCCAGTTACAAGCGCAGCTGCCAAGCCAGCTGAGCCGCCAGCACCAGCACCAGCAGCTGCTGTGCAGAGAAGCACCCGGCCTGTTCCGAAGGCTCCAACTTCTCAATCTTCCGCAATGAGCTCTGACCCAGCCGCAGCTCCCAAAACACCAGTAAAGGGTATGTGTTATTTAGATGCATCAGATATAGTTCTTGAATTTTGTTATAATGTGGGAGACTATCAGTGTTGGTTTCTCTTGATGGTGATTAGTAGTTCTAGCCCAATGTAACTAATGATATGCTATATGTTTATTGATCAGCCCCAGGAGATGCTTCTAAGCCTTACCCCTTCCAGTTTGGGTCCATAAGTCCTGGTTTCATGAATGGGATGCAGGTATGGTTATGATCTCACATTTACTATATCAACATTGTTATTTTTTTTTTCTTTCCCTAAAGAGCATGGTGCTCGGTAATTTTTTTTAAAAAAAAAAAATATTATTTTTGTAGATTTGAATGATTTTTTTTATCTTGTGGTTGTAGGTTCCTGCTCGGACAAGCTCAGCGCCCCCAAATTTGGATGAGCAGAAACGAGATCAGGTTTTTACTTACCCTTTTCCTATTTCATCTTTTCACCTGCTTGTCTATAGAAAATCTGATGCTTAATGGTAGCCCCCTAACCTCCCTTCCTGTTCTCTTTCAATTAGTTTGGAGCTTTATACAATGTACTATTGGCATATTTTTGATTTGCCATTTCCTTTGTGCTTCAATTGTTGGTGTTGGGATAATTCGATTACTCAATTTTGAATGTTGGAAATTTATGGCATTGAGTGCTTGTAATTAGACAACAAACCTTTCTGTGTTTTTTTTGACCCGCAGTTACGTCATGATTCCTTTAGACCTCCCCCTCCATTGCCAATTCCTACTGCACCCAAGCAGCAGTTCCCGAGGAAGGATGCAGTTGCTGCTGAACAATCAAATACTGGGGAGGCTCATTCAGGGCCAAAGGTTAAAAAGGATGTGCAAATCTTGCCTGCACCACCTGCAAGCCAACCTCAGAAGCCTCCTGTACTTCCTCCTATGGGTGGGATGTCCATGCCAATGCAGTATCACCAGCCACAGGTTTCTGTGCAATTTGCTGGCCCCAACCAACAGCTTCAATCCCAGGGTATGACAGCTGCTCCACTTCAAATGCAGTTGCCCATGGGTTTATCAATGGCAAATGCGCCCCAAGTGCAACCGCCCGTGTTTCTCCAACCCCATCCTATGCAGCAGGGAATCATTCATCAAAGCCAGTACACTGCTCAAATGGGTCCTCAGTTGCCCCCTCAATTAGGCAACATGGGAATGGGCATGACCCCACCATACCCCCAGCAGCAGGGAGGAAAATTTGGTGGCCCCCGTAAAACTACTGTTAAGATTACTCATCCAGATACACATGAAGAGTTGAGGCTTGACAAACGGGCTGATTCTTATTCAGATGGTGGGTCATCGGCTCCTAGATCTCTTCCTAATATGCCTCCTCAATCCCAGCCTATTCCATCATTTGCATCTTCTCATCCTCACTTTTATAATCCCAATTCTTTCAATCCCAGTGCTATTTTCTATCCGCCTCAAAGTTCTGTTCCTTTAACAAGTAGCCAGTTAGCACCCAATTCTCAAGCACCAAGATTTAATTATCCAGTTGGCCAGAATCCCCAAAACATGGCATACATGAATCCATCAGCTCTTAATTCCCTACCTGTAAATAAGACTGGGACCCCAATGCATGTCACTGCAGATCTACCAAACTTGGAACATTCTCGTGATGTACATAATATAATCTCCTCTGCTCCACCAACAGTGATACCAATTACAGTAAAGCCAACTCCTGGTTCTATCGGGGAAAAGGTTGCAGACTCATTGCTGCCAAAAAGCTCACATGGTGTTGAAAAGAGTGAACCTACTAGACATGTGAGGCCATCTGGGGAAGTCAGCTCATCTCATCCTCAAAGGGAAGTTACTGAATCATTGGCCTCCAAGTCGTTGCCAGTGGCTACTAAACAGTCTGTGGTGGTATCTGCTGCAGTTTCTTCTGAGGGCCTTGTATCGAATTCATCTTCTTCTGCTTCAGTTTCTCCATCCGAGGAATCTGTACCAGTTGTGCCCACCAATGAAGGCAGACGAAGGGAAACTCTTAGTAGGTCAAACTCTATCAAAGATTATCCAAAGAAGATAAGCAAGAAGGGATTTATCCAATCACAGCATCAGGTACTTTTATGCTTTACTTGTCTACTACCTTTTCCATTAATATTCTTTCAATTTCAATTAGTATCTGTTTTTTTTTTTTTTTTTTAATTACTTCTTAATCTGTATTGCAAAAATTTAATTCCTTTTCACAGGTTGGCAGTCAATCTGCTTCAATCTCAAGTATGCCTTCTCGGGCCCTGGAGCAGGGTATATCTTCCAGCAGTGGAGTTTTTGGTACTGCAGAAGCTAAAACAACTGTTGCTACACCTACACCTGTAACTAGTGAAGGTGTTTCATCAACCCAACAATCACTGTCAAATGTTAGTGGTGCTACTCCTGATGCTTCTGAATTAAAGTCTGACACTGTTGTAGAAGCCTCCTATAGTGTTTCATCTGAAATTTCTGGTGCCAGGATCATTGATGATACGCTTGAAACTGTTCATCAAGCTAAGCTAGACAAATCCTCTTCACAAGATGAGGAATTAGTAAATGAAACTGTAGGAAAAGATGAACAAGGAGAAAACAGTTTACCTGCTGGGTCCACACAAGTTATCAACAGTAGTGAGATATCTTCAGAACCTATCTCTTTAAAATCCTTAGAATTTAATAAAGAGGTAAAAGAATCTGGACATGATTCTGGTTTGAAGGTAGTAAGTGACGAGGTCTTAACCATAGAGACTGCACAGAAGCGGCTGGATGAACCCGTGAGCCATCATGCAGAAATTGATGGGACAACTGATAATTTAGAGATATTGAACTCCACTGATTTGGGTTCTTCTGATGTTGGAAGCTCTCATGGTGAGAAGACCTCTACTGTAGATGCCTCTTCAAGCAGAAGTGACAGCATAGGTAGTAATGAGATTGGTACAATGTCTGGTACATCAGATCAGCAGTCTGCTCCTATTCCAGCCCCTGATCTTAAGGAAGCAACTTCAAAACACGAAGGGGAAGATGCAGAGATCATTGGTGGTGGATTGGCCCCTTTGCCAGCATCAGGTGCTAAGGATAAACCTATCCTCGATCAGAATAAGGCAAAGGTTACTTCTAAAGCAACAAAGAAGAAGAGAAAAGAAATTTGTCTGAAAGCTGATGCTGCTGGGACAACCTCTGATCTTTATAATGCTTATAAGGGCCCAGAGGAAAAGAAAGAAACTATTTTGTCTACAGATTATACTGAGAGCATTTCTACTTGTGTGAATGAGAAGCAGGCACCTGCTGATGCGGTTGAAGTAGAAGCTGTTTCTAGTGAAAAGGGTGGACTGAATAAAGCTGAGCCCGATGATTGGGAAGATGCTGCTGACTTGTCTACTCCAAAATTAGAAGTTTCAGATGATGGACAGCTAATTCATGGAGGACTGGATCATTATGACCATGATGGAGATGGAAGTATGGCCAAGAAGTATTCCCGAGATTTCCTCTTGAAATTTTCTGAGCAATGCTCTGATCTCCCTGAGGATTTTGAGATTACATCTGATATAGAGGCCTTGATGAGTGCTAATTTGAATCTCTCTCATCTTGTTGAACGTGATTCATACCCTAGTCCAGGTAGAATCGTAGACAGGCCAAGTGGGGGATCTCGATTAGACCGTCGTGGTAGTAGTAGTAGTATGGGTGAAGAGGACAGGTGGGGTAGACTATCTAGTCATTTTCCAATTCGTGATTTGCGTTTGGATCCTGTTCCTCTTTATGGAGGTAATACAGGTTTTCGACCTAGCCCAGGAGGCAATTATGGTGTTCTCAGGAACCCGCGTGGACAGGCACCTATGCAGTACCCCGGAGGAATCCTCTCTGGTCCCTCCATGGGTTCTCAGGGTGGAATGCCTAGAAACAGCCCTGATGCTGACAGGTGGCTGCGTAATGCCAATATTCAACAGAAGGGTTTATTTCCTTCTCCTCATACTCCATTACAGATGATGCACAAAGCTGAGAAGAAGTATGAAGTGGGTAAAGTGACAGATGAGGAACAGGCAAAGCAAAGGCAGTTGAAAGCTATTTTGAACAAGCTAACTCCTCAGAACTTTGATAAACTTTTTGAACAAGTGAAAGCAGTAAACATTGACAATCCTGACACTCTAACTGGTGTCATCTCACAGATCTTTGACAAAGCTTTAATGGAACCTACTTTCTGTGAAATGTATGCCAATTTCTGTAGTCATCTTTCCATGGAATTGCCTGATTTCAGCAAAGACAATGAAAAGATAACTTTTAAGAGGGTGCTTTTGAACAAGTGCCAGGAGGAATTTGAGAGAGGGGAAAGAGAGCAAGAAGAAGCTAATAAAGCTGATGAAGAGGGTGAGATCAAACAGTCTGCAGAGGAAAGAGAAGAAAAGAGAATTAAGGCTCGAAGACGAATGTTGGGTAACATTAGATTAATTGGGGAGTTGTACAAGAAGAAAATGTTGACAGAGCGAATAATGCATGCATGCATCCAGAAGTTGCTGGGTCAGTATGATAATCCTGATGAAGAAGATATTGAAGCTTTGTGCAAATTGATGAGTACTATTGGAGAGATGATCGACCATTCCAAAGCCAAGGAGAATATGGATGCATATTTTGAGAGAATGAAGGTGTTCTCCAACAATATGAATTTATCTTCTAGGGTCAGGTTCATGTTGAAGGATTCAATTGATTTGAGAAAGAATAAATGGCAACAGCGGAGGAAAGTTGAAGGGCCGAAAAAGATTGAGGAAGTGCACCGAGATGCTGCTCAAGAACGACAGGCACAAACTAGTAGGTTGGGGGGTCGAGGAAGCATCAACACTTCAACAAGGAGGACACCTATGGATTTTAGTTCAAGAGGGTCAACTATGTTGTCTCCCTCAAGTGCGCAGATGGGTGGTTTCCGTGGCCTGCCTAGTCAGGTTCGTGGATTTGGTGGTCAAGATGTTCGGTTTGAGGACAGAGTGCCTTATGAGGCTAGGACCTTATCCGTTCCCTTGCCTCAAAGACCTATTGGTGATGATTCTATTACTCTTGGACCTCAAGGTGGTCTTGCAAGAGGAATGTCAATTAGAGGACCACCGGCAATGTCAAGTGCTCCTGCAGCTGAAATATCTCCTAGTGCTGCAGACCCCCGAAGAATGGCAGTTGCCTTGAATGGTTACAGTATGGTGACGGAGCGGACAACTTATGGCCCAAGAGAGGAACTCCTTCCAAGATATATTCCGGATAGATTTGCTGCCCCAGCAGCTTATGACCAATCAAGCCCTCAAGAGCGTAATGTAAATTTTGGTAACAGAGACCTAAAGAATCCCGATCGGAGTTTTGATAGATCAGTTGTCACTTCACCAACTCCACGCATGGAGGGAGCAGCTGTTCCCCAAAATGTTCCTTCCGAAAAGTTGCCTGAAGAACGCCTTAAAGATATGTCCATTGCAGCAATTAAAGAATTTTACAGGTATCTTCATGTCCTATGCATGCATCTATCTTCCTGTTTAATCCAGTTCTTTTTCTCTAAGTTAACTTTAGAGAAACTAGCATCATATGTATGCTAGTGTAAAATTTATGTGTTATGTTTCAATTTCCATCTTGTTTGATTACTTGATTCAAGTACTGAGTTGTTTGCTTATTATACTTTGCAACTGATGTCCATAACGTTAAGTGTTGTCAAATGAAGTATTATGGCTATCCTTTCCTTTGTGCCCTTTAATTTTTTTTTTTTGTATGGATTTATTATACTTTGCAACAGATGTACATAATGTTGTGTTGTCAAATGAAGTAATATAGCTATCCTTCCCTTTCTGCCTATTTGTTTTGTATAGATAGGAGATAGGATTAGTATTTCAATTTATTCCCGTGGAACTTTAGAGAAGAGAAAAAATTGAGCTAAAAGTTCAAATAAATTGAGATGTCCAGTTACTTATCCCAAAAAAAAAAAAAAATTGAGATGTTCAGTTAATTTGTTTTGAGACTTCTTTTATGAATGTGGTGGCAAAAAGTGTTTTGATGGCTCCTTGGGTACTGCTTATCACATTTGGACCTGAGGAGGGTGGAATGATAAAATGGCAGCTTTGGAAATAAGCATGTTTCATTAGATTGTTTAGATGTGGAAGTAACTATTTGTGCCGACTTGTACAATTAGTATTTTTAACGGGGATTTTCTTGGCTTCAATTGATGTGAACTTGAGCTTGTTTCTTCCTCTCTCTCTTCACCCCCCCCCCCCCCCCCCCCCTCTTCTTAAAACCAAATAGCTAGTCCAATTACCCCAATTTTTGGCTGACAACAAATTATGGGATTCTATCAAGTAGATCATGGTTCTAATTCCTCTACCATGGCAATATTGTAACTGTGATTTAATCTAACTTTGTTCTCTTAAGAATTGTCTTATGCAATTCATTTGTCACTTCCAAACTTGTTTCACCAGCATTTTCCCGCCAATTAGTTTGGGAAGAATCTTAGCCTGCTTTTATGGAAAGTACTTATAGTAAATATTTGGCTTGTTTGGAACTGTTGTCTGAGCTTTAAAACTGTTTTGAAAGCACCAAAATGGTGTTTTCTGAAATTGGTTTGTGTTTTCACAACCACCAACTTGTAGTCCCAAATATTTTTGGGTTGGCTATGAATCCTCAACAATCTAGATGGTGTTGGACATGTCTATTCAATTCTATCACGAGTCACGTTTTCTATTACGTCATTAATTGAAATGTCCAAATTGTTTTGTGTTTTAAGTTTAAGATAAATAAAACCATTGAAAACATCTTATTTTGTATGCCTTTTTCCTTTTTCTTTTTCTTTTTTGTGGGTGTGTGGGTTTCTATAGACAGTTTTTAGAAACCTTTTTTGAAAGGGTAAAATTTAGATACAATACATTAAGTTCCCCAATTACATTATAAACACTTGGGTGTATCAAATTTGATTATCCTTGGAAAAGATGACATTGTTTTTGTTTTATTGGTCAAAGCAACTAGGTGTTTGAATTTAATTGGGGAACTTAAGGTACTGCTCCTAAGGTAGACATAAACTAACGACTAGGTTATGAGTAATATATCTTATAATTGTGTGGTAATGCTTTGTCATATGTTAAGTTTTTCTAAAATGATTGACCTATAATTAAAAAAAAAAAAAAATTCTAAAATGATTTAGATGAGACTATGTGAACCTTATATTAGTTAATAAATTCCATGGCCGTGCCATTTTTATTTTATTTTTTTGCCTGGCTAGTTCTATTTTCTACGAGAGGTTCGTTGATTCATTTCTGAGGCATTTGAATATTCATTATATTTTTGGCTTTCAAAGTAAAGAGACGGAATAAATAATATGTAGTAGTTGTTTACCTGCTGTTTGAATTAGGTTTTTGGCAAAAGTGAAGGTCATTTTATTACTTTTTCTAGTTGTTTGGTTTAGGGTAATCTCTTAGGAAGGACTCCCAAGCATTCTCATGTTTGGTTGCAAATGGCTTAAGGGAATTCAGATGCCTGTAGTTTTAACTGTTGGCATGGTTGTGATATATAGCCTTCTTATTTATAATATAGATTCCATAGGTCGTTCTGTTGTATTTATCGATATATTGAACGAAAGTCATTCTACTTTCAGTGCCAGAGACGAGAAGGAAGTCGAATTGTGCATAAGAGACATGAATTCCCCAAGCTTCCATCCATCCATGGTATCTCTATGGGTCACAGATTCATTTGAGAGGAAGGACGTGGAAAGGGATGTTTTGACTAAGCTTCTAGTCAATCTTACAAAGTCTCGTGATGGTGTTCTGAATCAAGCCCAGCTCATCAAAGGGTAAAAAATATCTAACAATTTGTCAATCATAGTTTTATTTGTCTGTCATTTATATTTGGTGTTTTATTTACTTGCTGCTGTTTTTCTCCCATCCGGCCAGGTTTGAATCTGTTATGACTAATCTGGAGGATGCCGTAAATGATGCCCCAAGAGCTCCAGAGTTTCTTGGTCGTCTCTTTGCGAAAGTCATTACAGAAAATGTGGTCCCTTTGAGTGAGATTGGGCAGCTAATATACCAAGGAGGAGAGGAGCCAGGTTGTTTGCTAGAAGTCGGGCTTGCAGCAGATGTTCTTGGAAGCACCTTGGAGGTAATAAAATCAGAGAAAGGAGATTCTGTCTTAAATGAACTCCGCAAAAGCTCCAATTTGCGCATAGAGGATTTTCGACCTCCGAATCCTAACAAGTCAAGGAAATTAGATAAATTTATTTAGAGGATAGTGATGCTCGTTGTATCTTTTAAGGAAAGGAAAAAAAAATGAAAGTGGAATTATTCTCTAGTGCTTTAGGGTACTTAGTAATATCCAAGAAATATTTTTCTGTGGGTGGGTGGGGATTATATATTCGGTTTCTTTGTCCATGTCTTAATATTATTCTTGAAATGTTAACTGCAATTATGAAAGGTTCAATTGAGCATCAGAATTTTAATTTTCCAACTTTTATTTTACTTTTTGGTTTTGTTGTGTCATGAGAAGGATCTCGTTATAGTTTGTGCTTTCGCATCATATCAGTCATTATCGAATGAATGAGTAGATGTTTATTGCTTATAAAATGTCACACAATTTGACTAATTTATCTTAGGATCAAATATTTTATTAAACTCGCTTTTAAGATCTTTACATTAAACTAGAAATCATCATTTCGGAGTTTTTAATAATAGATTTTCACAATGTTTTTTTTTTTTTTTGATGGGGATTTTCACAATGATTTTTGAGTATCAGTTTTTAAAACCTGAATGCAGAAGCCCCCTACCAATGTAGTATGTATGAGAGAACATGCAATTAAATACTGGATTTGGTGAAATATACAAGGAATTGGGAGTTTAAAAGTAAATAATTTCACTTTAAATTAATATTTTATCTAGAATAAATTTCTTTTAGATATAAACGAAATGCCTTAAATCAAATGAGTGATGTTAGTGTATGTCCTTTAAATGAGTGTTCTTCTTTCCCCTCTAACTCAATATATATATATATATATATATATATATATATAAAAGAATTTTCCTTCAAATGTGAGTAAAATACATGCGAATGGTTTCTCTCTTTTACCAATTCTATGATTAAATTACATGTTCTTTATTGGTAATTAGGTGCAATACACTAATCAATTTTAGTAAAAAAAAGTGAAACAATTTAAGGAGAGATTATGGGTGAACATTGGTCATAAGCCAAGCGGGATTGGCTTCGACTTGAGTGTCAATCCCGAGTGATTCGTGTTCACTATTAGTATTATATTAATATTTGACAAGTGTAATGAGTTGGGAAAAAACATATCATTTAATATTATATTTGACAAAATACTTGTCAAATATCTTGTTGACATTATGTATTTATAACTTTTAATTGAATCAAGATTTTAAAATTTCTAATTATATCTTCTCTTTGAACTCAAGATGCACAAAATATTATCACAAAGATAAAATTTTAAAAAATACAATGGTAGAATTAATTTATCAAAGATACTATTGCAACTTTGCTTAACAATAAAATCACCCTATAGTTTCAATTTATTGAAGTAAAGACAGATTCAACACATAACTTGGTTAATTAATACTTGTCAAACCAAAATTAATTTCATATTAGAGAGTCAAATATTATAGTTTAGGTATAAATTTTAACAAAAAGATATGAAATTTTTATTTATTTATTTTCTAAAAATGATTTTTACTTTACTTTTGGTAAAGCGATCATGGCCTAAATCTAATTTTTTATGTTTGATTTTGGTGTTGAGAGAGAAAGAGGTTGTTTAGAGTGTGATCATTTGGAATATCGAGGGCTAATGCTGACAATCTACTATGTTATAGATTGATTTACAAAAATAAAAAAAGTCTAAATAGAAACTTAGACTTGACCGTGACTTAAAATGATCCATATGCATGACTTTTTTATAACGTAAAATAAAATGTTTTTTTGTCAAAACAAATAGATCTTTAACATTTCTAAACACATAATAGAGGGTTTGAAACTATTCACCACACATAAATATTTTAATTAATTAATTAATTAAAAAACAACAACAGCAACAACAACAACCCTTCACTTTCCAACGCCAGAATCCAAATAGATGGGAGCATAAAGTTTTTTGTTCTGGCTTCCTGAGGCTAACTTGGTGAGGTCCTTTATGGCTGATGCTGACTAAAGTTTCTGAAGATTCTATTTAGTAGGCCACTTTTGGTTGATTTGTTCCATCAACATTCACCATTAGGGACCAGAATTTCTTATCAACTAAGAAATTCCATTTGGTGTGAAGACAGTTCTTCACAGAAATTCATGTCCAGAAGTTTTCCATTACATAGCCCCTTTGGAATTCCATATTGCATTAATATGTTGGAAGGGTCCTATTCTGCTGTAGCTGCTTGTTTAAGAAGATGATGGCCAGAGTCATGATGACTGAGGACAGGGAGGTAGGGCTAAGTGTGTTTTATTATATGATTGTTTTATAGCCATGAATGAGAATCTTCAACTCCTTTTCAATGATTAAGTCTCAAATTTAGTCTTCCTGGATTTTCAGGTCATTGATTTCATAGCCTACCTAAGGAGATGGGAGCAGAGGCCAGAGGGTTAAAGCACTGATATTTTATTCGATTCTCGCCTTAAATGTACAAACGTAAGTACATTCTTCGAAGAGGATGAAGTCATTAAACCAATGATATTATACAAAGCTGTAACCTTTGCTTCTTTCATATGCTTCTTTCTGTAACTAATATTATGTCTAACGTCTCCAGGAAATGGCAGTCGCTTTTGTACATGATATGAGGTATTGTTCAGTTCACTGAGGTAGTTTCTCTGGTTATAACTCATAAGAACATAATTTCCAAAAAATGAAAATGAAAATGAAAATGAAATTTCAGGTCAAAGTTGCTGCATGAATGTCATGTATAAAATATGGGGCTTGGACTTTGGAGACACAAAGCTTGTTCCAACAATAAAATACATCATAAGCAATGTGTTTTCAACAATAAAGAAAAACCCTTTCCTCAATATAATATTTAATTTCTAACTAATAAATCTGTAGATAGAATATAAAAAATCACAGGGAGAAAGGTTTTGTATACACATCAAATGTCTGGCAGGCAGTCAACTGTGGCTCCTGTAAACAAATAAAAACACAATGGAAAATGAGTTTAAAGTACTGAAAAATCATTGCTTGCATAAAATCAGGAAGACTTCATATATCATAGAATTGCTTATAGTAATTACACACATCTGATGAGCTTTGATTTAAGAGTAAATGGTGCATACTCATGCTTGGAAATTACTTGCAATTGACAAATAGGGTCATTTAAAAAAAAAAAAAAAAAAAAACCCCAAGGCAACAGGCACAGAATTTGAGAGTAAATATCACACAAAGAAGGACTTTCACTGTATGACATCATATATTAACTAAACAATATAGCAAGCAAATACCTGTCTTAGCCCACCACCAACACTGCCTCCTGTCACAAGCATGGTGAGGAGAGATGTCACAGCACCACCACCAAGGTCATTGCTTCCAGTACTCCGAATGGCAGTACGCATCGAACTGAGTACACTCCCATATGTAGTCGCATGCCCACGCTCAATTGCTTGGATGAAGCAGAAAGTCATGGCACCTGTTGATGTGATCCTTGATAGAGCCTGTCTCCATAAAAACATCGTATAACATGTTATTGCTGGTGTTGGTGTTATCACTGTTATCATCATCATCATGCCTTTTGATGTATAAAAACTTGTAGTTCCATAAAACATTTCCAAAGCGTCTGCTTAGATTTTCAAAAACTTACAGATGTATCAGCAGAGGTCTGATCATCATCGCACCCACTAAAGGAAATAACTTCTCCACCACTTGTTCCTTTCCATATACCTGATCGAGGGCGATGATCCTCCCATATATATTGTCCAGACCTATTACCAAGAAGGAAATTATAAGAACAGTAAAAGATTTGGTCCCAAAGATATATTAAAATGGTATAACTACAGATAAAAGAGAAGGAAATAAATTCAGATAACTTGAACTTAGTGAATGAACTGAATAGAAATAGAAGTGTCATTTCATTTCTTTTCTTTTCTTTTCTTTCTTCCCTAAGAGTGTAATTTCAATTTTTCAAAAACCATATAGAACAAAAGCAAGGTTCTAAGAAATTGTTCAGACATTATTAAAATGAAAACAGGATGTCCATCTCTCTGGAAATTCAAATTTTCTGAAAGACTTTGTTCTTCCACTACACCACTCCCAACTGCTATGTGCTAATAATATAATTATAACAAAGAAAAACTTAATATGTATATCTTTTTTTGCTGAAACTTAATGTATATTTATAAACCTACAAATGTATTTAATATAAACTAACCTGTTCATCCGGCAAAGGAATGGCAAATCTAGTACAGTGCCACTATGACAAGCATCTATTATTGCATGAAGCTTAACGCCAATAGGAAGAGGTCTGACAATTGTTGCATTGATCTCATCATCAACTATCATACCCTGAGTTTCGAAGTCCAAAGGACATAGAGTTTCATCGTATCCATCCACTTCATCACCATTATAGTTCCTCTGCCGTGAACCATGACCAGAATAGTGAAACACTAGGGAATCTCCTGGTTGGCAACCTTGAACAAGCCAATATAATGCCATCCTCATATTGTATTTAGTTGGAATTCTGTATGGATCAGTTTCTTCTTCTGCATTTCATATTTCAGGTAAGAATTACAACTATCATGTTTTAAAATGAGAGACATCAAAAATTTAGGTTGCTGGAACAGGCAACAGCCATATGTCCTTCAATGATTTAAATTAATGATGAATGACATTTAAAAAATTGCAATAAACTCAGTAATTAAAAATTGGTTTCTTAATACAGAGTCTGCTTCTGCCTCATTTGATTGCCTAGAAATACTGAAATAAAACTGTTTACAAATTAAGACTTTATTTATATAAATGAAGACCTTTGCAAATTGTATAACACTGGCAACTCTCTTTTTCTTTCATTTGGTTATAGGCAGCACCAAAAAAGTTTTTTATTTTTTTATTTTTATAAGTGAAACTTATGTGGAAATTTATTTTTTAATACATACATAATGGGGGAGGGAAGGAGGGGGGCTTGAACCAATAGGCAGCACAAAAACACGAGGAAAATGTGGTGATTCCAGATTTTGAACTAATAAGTGCTAATCCTTGGGGGTGAGAGGAAGGAGAGAGGGGGGGGGGGGGGGGGGGGGAGGGAGTCCTGATTATGCTCAACCCAAACACCAATCTAAGGTTGCAGTTCATGACTAGTTGAAAAGCATATTGCAAATCAAATCATGATAGGACACCTATGCTTTACCATGATTGGTTTGCAAAGTCCCGGCCCAAGCGTACCAAGCTTTGCTTTCTACCAGGTTACTTGTTTATACAGTCATGTTCTAGATAGGGAGAGCAAAAACCAAGTATTTAGTCTTTAAATAAATTTAAACCCTGCCATACAACAGATTCTCAATGGTTCTTCAGAAAGGATAAAAGCAGTCAAGCAACCATGTTCCATTCAGAGGCTACTTTTGTCAGTCAAAACTAGACACAACATTGGTAATTGGTTTTAACCATATCGTACTGTCATGCATAACTAACACTGCAGAAGATCAACCTGGAAATCAACACCTTGACATGGAAAATTAAATGCCTTCAATCCTCCATAAATCACAGATATGAACCCTTGGCGATAACTTTCAAACTCAAACAATACATACATGGTTTATTCAATAGATTAATGCCAAGTGCGACCAAAATATAGTGATGCTTTGGATCTAACAACAGAGCTGGCTTTATTGCCTTGCACAGAATTAATCAATTATTTGTAGCACTATGCATTGAGTTATCCCAAGGATCTTCTCTCCTAAGGCCTAAAGTTTTCATGCAAACCCTCAGCCACTTGTGGCACTTTGTGGATCTTGTAACACTGATGAATTGATTTCCTGTCATGCTTCTTGTTGCAGATTTGTGAAGAAATTTCATGAACAGAAGGCTTCTTCCTTACTATCATGCTTCTTCTGGTAACTTCATTTTTTGCTAACTTCCTCTGGTAACTTTCCTGATGCTGACTGGTCAAAATCCTCTCATCTAGTATCATTGGGTTTTTTTTTTTTGTTTTTTTTGTTTTTTTTTTTTGTTTTTTTTTTCATGGGTAGCTCATCTAGTATCATTGGTTGCAGCAATGTTTTCTTTTTCTATTTTAAAGAAATTATTCGGTTACTCTTTAAGCGTGGTTAAACTACACGGAAAAGACAACCACTACTTTAACTACCACTAAACCAAATACACACACAAAAATTATCATCTGGCAAACAGCATTCACCAATAGACCTCATTCTGAATATGTTATGCTCACTTATCCATAAATAGAGTAAATGACTCAAAGCCGAATGATGCACCACTAACCTATGACTCATTTACTAACACAGCTTGAATTAATGCCTAGTTTTCTTGAAGTCCATGTCTCAAAGAAGTCTAGTAGCGAATATACTTCTTTAGCCAAAAAGGGGTGCAACTGGATAGCCATAAAACCAAAGAGTACAGGTTCTCTTGAAAATACATACTTTGGGTTCAATGCAAATATATAATCACAATTTACTGAGTGGTAGGATCTACATAAAAAATATTGAACAGTAATGATACAGGCCGAAATTAATGATTGCATATGCACACTAACATCATAATTGACTTGATTTGAAATCCTTGCTTTCTTTACAGTTATAAAGACATGTAAATACTTCCAGAAATTAATAAGAGATTTTATCTTTCTTGACTTTCAATGTCAAATGATTTGGTGTGCTTAATGCAGCTCAATTTAATAAAACTGAATTCTGGATTGCAGGAAGCTAATGAAAATGCAATCTGATAAGGGTTTAAGGGTTTTTTTTTGGGTAGAGCTTATTTAAGCCACTAATTTGATAGAAAATTTATTTTTATGAAGAATTTTCTATCAAATGTGATTTAAAAAAAAACTGTATGCTACTGATATAATATCTAGATCATGATGGGTGGAAGAATTAAAACATGGCATTTACTTACAATCTGATAATATGCATATATAATATCTTGATCATGATGGGCAAGGCTTACGTTTTGATCACCAATTATGAACACAATCCCTCGAAAATCTCAAATATTTGTTACTTTTTTATTTCCTTTTATGTATGTTACAGTCCAGTTGTAGTTTCTTTCTTTGTATGGATTTGGATGGTTTCGAGTTTATTATAATGTTGATTCCCTTTTACATGTGCTGGAAAAGCTAAATTTTTCTGTTTAAGATGGTTAAAAAATTCCCATTCAAGATTCAGCTTTATATGTGAGTTTGATGGGAGCTTCATCTAAAACTACACCCAAAAAGAACCAAATTTACATACAAAGAGATTCTGAAATCAAACCTAAAACATACTTTATGCACATACACACAAAAATCTAAAGGAACCAAATTTATGAACTCGCATACAACCATAAATATACATAGTACACATACATGCATGACACACACATTACAGTTAAACTGCAACTTGTCCCAAAATCCTAAGCTATTACAAAATGACGTATTTAATCATTTATGATTTAACCATTATCCTAACACATGAGATTTTTAACATTTTAAATAGAAGGTAGCGTAAATACAAAATTTAAACTCAGAGACTAGCTATTATTATTTTATAATTCGATATTTTGGGGATGTGGGATTCTAGTTGAGCTACGAGTCTCTTGGGCACGACTATCTATTATGATACCATGATAAGCTACCACTATTAAAAGTCGCGAATTTAATCACTCAACCATTATTCTAATAGAAACTCTACTCTTAAGAGTGCATGATCATAATCACATTACAATAAGAGAGAGAGAGAGATCATACAAACATTCAAATGAATCCTAACCTTAAAAAGCAAAAAAAGCAATGACATTTATTTACACACAACATGGGGTGTACCTACCTGTGAGCATGAGAATGGACTCTTGAGGAAACTGGAACTTGTTGATCAACAGGTACTTCATGCACTTCGCATCGTTGATGCAACCTTTAAGCTCGTGCCTCGAGTACCTGTACGATATCCCTACTATCACCGCCTTCTTCCTCCCGTGCGCGTTCGGCGGGGGGCCCGGAGGCGCGTGGCTGTACGGCGAAGGAGCAGGCGGCGGCGGCGGCGCGTAGGATTGAGAAACAGCCGAAGAAGGAGGAGGCGGAGCATTGCGATGGTCGGCGATGTGGGTGACAGCCTGGCAGAGAGCGCAGCGAATCGCCGTGGCTCCAGCTGGGAGCTGCAGAGGGGTTTGGCAATTGGAGCAATTCACTAGCAATGGCGGAGGCCTCATCATCATGGTGATGATTGAAAAAAACTCGAAAGGGTATTATTGGGATTTTGAATTTAAAGTTTTGATCTTTGAGAGAGAGAGAGAGAGAGAGAGAGAGAGATACAGAGCTTGTTTTTGTTGAAGAAGAAAGAGAGTGTTGAGGTTTTTTTTTTTTTGTGTTTTTTAATAAATGGATATTATTATTTTAAGGATTTTGTTTGTTTGTATGTTTAATCTTAATCCAACGCGGTTATTATGTCTGCGGAGGAATTATTATTAATTATTAATTAATATTAATTAAAAAATTAAAAAGATATACTTTATGAAGTTTTTTGTTTGGAGGAAGATCTGGCTGTGAGTTGTAACTTTGTAACTTCTGGTTGGTTGGTTGGACTTTTGTTGTTGAAAATCCGACGTAAGAACTAATCAAAAATAACCCCACTACTTTCTAGTTCTTTGATTTTATTTTTTTTAATCATTCGATCCAAGGAAAATTCGTAAGAACTACCAAAACATTGATAATTTTTTTTTTTTTGGCAGTCAAAACATCGATAAATTATATTCCCCATTAAAAATATATTAAAAATATTAATCCAATATAATAAGTTTAAACTTATTTTTACTTATAGTAGTAGTCTAGAGTTTAGTCACTTATATATATTCATGTTAAGGTTTATTGTAATACAGATTATTGTAATATACTCTTACATAATAAAGATATAAAACCATTTGGTACATGTGTTTAAAAATTGAAAATTATTGTTCGAAAACATTTGTAAAAATATGTGTGGGTAAAAATATATATTAAAATATGTAAAATATTGTTTAAAAATTAAATATAATGGTTTAAAAACACAGACCAAACACCCTGATAGCATTTAAAAAAATTCATTCGTTAACGTAAGCTGACAAGACTCACTATAAAAAATGAGGGGATAAAACATCATTTTTTGTGCTTAAGAATTATCCTCAATACAAAAATACTTTTTCCTTTATGGAAGCCGACGCAAGAACAGAAGAACTGCAATAACGAGTGAGTTGGGATATAAATCGGACTCCCATTTTGTAACGTGGCGAGAAGAGATGATGAGAGAGTTGTTGTAGGGCCTGCCATGGACAGACTGGCCAACACACCATCACCATACCTCTTCCTTTTTTTTCTTTTTTCTTTTTTTTTTCTTTTTTTTTTTGTCTTGTTAAAAAAACAAAACTTTGATTATTAATTGTAAAATATATTTTTATAATAAAATATAGTAATTTAAAAAATCTACTAATTTGTATGCTATTTTTAGTACTCATTTTATAATAAATGAACCTTGCACTCCTTTAAAAAAAAATTGTAATATACTTTTTTAATTTTAAAAATAAGTAAGGGAGTGCATGATCAAGAAATTTATGGTTGGTTGTGAGGAAATAATTTTTCCTCACCTTTTTACGCCACTAAATGGAACCATGGAAGCAGTACCGCATTTACAATAAAAAATAATAATAAAATCACCTTTTTACACCACTTTGATTTGACTGTAGTTTTAAAATACCTTTTTATTTTTTTAAATTTGAAATACTTGTTTTTCATTCAATTGAGCCGATAAAGTAGTTAGTTTTCATTTGTATTCCATTTATTAACGGCAGGTAAACTGTTCATGGGTCCGTTCCGGTCAAGTTTGTACCCAACTTGAACTCAACTTGATGACTTTGGGTCCCTAATAATTGGACTTGTCGAAATTGGTTTCTTGAGAGCAAAGACCTGCCACCAACCGCCACAGGCATCAAGTTGGCTGATTTTTGGGTCCATAGTTTTTTAGTGGAATGTTAGTGTCACATTCTCTATTGGCTTCAAGTGGTTATTTTTCAATCATAGTTCGAGCACTCTAAGGCATGACTCATGAATGTCACCATGTTTATTACTGAATAACTCTCCTATATATTGTTTGGTGTGGGTCCAACCAAAATAAAAACTAAATTCGATTTTATTTGGATTCTAATTATGTTTTAACTTTAATATAATATATGATTCATCTTAAAAATTTACATTTCCTAAATCATTTTCAATACTCATTGTAGGGATCAAGTTCGGGACTTCTGATGGGTTAAGGGAGTGGACCTAAGCCCAGCTAGCCCTGCAATTAATTTGTAGAGAGCGGGGTCAAGAACTAGGCCCTAGTAAGGGATGTAATGACCATACGTGGTAGCTCTCAGATGAAAGTGAACAATGATGCTCCTCGGCCTTTCTCTTGGGAGCTTGCAGTTCTTATTACTTCCTTGGTGATTGGTTACAATTGCTCCCAGGAGAATGCAGATTGCTACCCTCCTTTTTCTCCTTTTTTCTCCTCCCCCCTCCTTCCAAGAGGGGTCCCTTACATTATATACTCCTTTCCCCATTGATCCTAGCCCTACATTTGTTGAGCAACCAGGTCACTACTTGAGTACCTGTCCCATCAGCCACCTTCCCATTCTTCCTGTGGGTTGCAGCAATCAAGACAACACTGTTCTGTAATCCCCTCCTCATTAATGCGGTCAGGACGTTAGTTGTGGGCATTTAATGTGGAGGTGACAGCTCCTCTTAGACTTGCTCTTCCGCCGTGCTCCCATTGTTGACGCGTGGCACTTGCTCTTTCCTCCTCGGATATTCAAGAAGACCCCCCATGATGGTGTGGTACTTGTGTACTTCTATGGTCTCGGATGTCCGAGGATGGAGTCATCCTCAGACCAGTTCCTTGGAGACTGGACTTCTTACTTTTATCCTCGGACCCTACATACATCCTCTGCATGGGCTTTTGGGCTTGGTTTGAAGTGGGCCGGGGCTGCCTAACTTTCTGGCCCCACACTCATTATTCTAAATTCGTGCTATGTAATTAAATTGAGTATTAATAAAATAAATGCATTTGTTTTCATGGATTAATTATTTGTAGTGGTACAATAATTATTTATGTAAAATAAAATTTTATGATTACTTTTTGTAAGATTTATTTAAGAAACAACTTATTTGAAATATGATATTTTTGTTCAAATTGAGTTATTTTGGTAAACAAAGTATAATAATAAAAAACAACCCAAAATTAAATACACACAATCAAGAAAATTAGTGGAAATAATTAAGTATTTTTCAATTCAATCAAGTAAAATGCTCAATATTCTTGATTATCATGTCTTTTTAATTAGATATAATCTAATTGAAGTTTATTTCGCAAATATTGTATCACATAATAAGTATTATACATGAGGCATAATATAATTCCTTACAAAATATTTCGAAATAGCACGAGTCATCAACTAGTCAATACCATTATATAATATTTCAACCTATAAATAAACTATTAAAAAAAAATCATAGGGAAAAAGGTTTTGTATACACATCAAATGGCTGGCAGGCAGTCAACTGTGGCTCCTGTAAACAAATAAAACACAATGGAAAATGAGTCAAAAGTAATAACAACTCATTGCTCGCATAAATTCAGGAAGACATCAAACATCACAGAAATTAATAAATATACACATCTGATGAGCTTTGACTTAAAGAGTAAATGGTCATTTAATTTTTTTTTTATTTTTTAAATCTAATGCTATACATGCACATCAATTTGTAGTAGATATCCCATGAATAGAATTCTCTTGTCCGTGGTACTTTTTGTGTTATACTTCATAATCTATCAATTGCAATAGCTAATATATAATATTTTTTATTTTCGTTTTAAGATGAGATTATTTTCTATATAAAAATATATAATAAATTATGATTAATCGACTTTCTGTTTGTTTTAGAAATAATGTTTTCTAAAAAATGAGTCATTTTTCAAAAAGTATTTTCTATAAAACTGTCTCATTTTCCTACGTTTGGTAGAAACCTTAAATAAGTTAAAAACAATCTTCTAACACTTCTCTTATTTAACTTGCTGAGAGATGAAACCGTTTTCCAAAATAATTTAATGGAAAAAAATATCTAAAAATAATAAGGTATTTGACAAATCTAAAATAAAATGAATATTTATTTGTTATACGAGTTAAACGGATTGTGTTAAATGAGTCATTTCGGGTTGACACAAATAAATTGGTGTGTCAAACGTGTCTATTGTGAGTCACGCGGGTTAACCCGCTTATGACTTATTTCTTATCATGTTACTTTCGGGTCGATCTATTTATGACCCAAACCTACTAAGGCCCGACCCTAACCCACAAAAACCCGTGTTGAATTCGGGTCATGTTCGCGAGTTGGGTCGAATATTGACACCTCTAAGATTAAGTAACAATATAAGAAGCAAATACCTGTCTTAGCCCACCGCCAACGCTTCCTCCTATCAAAAGCATATTAAGGAGAGATGTCACAGCACCACCACCAACACCAAGGTCATTTCTGCCCGTACATTGAATGGCAGTACGCATGGAATTGAGTACACTCCCATATGTAGTTGCATGCCCACGCTCAATTGCTTGGATGAAGTAGTAAGTCATGGCTCCTGTCGATGTTATCTTTGATAGAGCCTGCAATCTCCATAAAAACATCATATAACATCTTGTTGCTGGTGTCGTCGTTATTATTGTTATGGAAAAATCTTGTTTCATATTCGCTATTGCATACTCAGTATATATTCTCTTTAAAATTGTATTTTCAAAACACAATTTCAGATAAAATTGTAAAACTATGTTTTTTATCATTAATATCGTATGTTATCATCATCTTCATGTCTTTCGAGCTCTATGATAACTAGTATAGCTCTATAAAACATTTCCAAAGTGCATGCTCGCTTGCATTTACAAATACATACAGATGATTCAGCAGAGGTTTGACCATCCTCGCAACTACTAAAGGAAATAACTTCTCCACCACTTGTTCCTTTCCATACACCTGATCGAGGGTGATGATCCTCCCATATATATTGTCCAGCCCTATTATTACCAAGAAGAAAGCGTAAGTTGTGGATAAGAAGAACTTTATAAAATACATAGTAATTTGGGGACATGTTTTACAATAAATTATGTTGAAAAAAGAAAAACTGAAACTCGATGAAAATATGAGTGTTAAGTATCATTTATATTAGATCATTTATGATACACAAAAAAATAAAATAAAATAAAAAAATCAGATAGCACAGACTTAGTGCTAATGATATAATTAGATAACAAAGAAAAACTTAATATGTACATGTTATGTGTAATGTGTCCATGTATGTGGATAGCTTTGCTTCAAAGTTTTTTTGAGAAAGAGCTTTGCTTCAAAGTTGATGTTATCTTTTAGCAGTTGTAATCATAGTCATCTACATATGTTGGATAAGTACTCATTCTTATTGTTAATAAGCATTCTTATTAGGTGTTTCATAAAAAATGCCATTTTACAACATCAAAAACTTACTTTATCATTTTAACACACCATTTTACAACATGTCATTTATCAGCTGTTCTATACTTCCATTATATATATTAAAATAATATATTCAACCCATTAAATAATATTAAACAAATTTCATCACATTAAACTACCAGCACAGTCAACCTCCACAAACCACCAACAGCAACGGCAACGGCAACGGCACATCACCACCAACGGCAAATCAACATCCACAAACAACAATCACAATCACTGGATCTCCATAAAAATTCCAAATCCAAATCCAAAAACCTCAACAAAAAAGAAAAGAAAAAGAAAAAGAAAATCAAAATCTTCAACAAACCATCAACCTCCACAAACCACCAACGGCAACGGCAACGGCAAATCAACCTCCACAAACAACAATCACAATCACTGAATCTCCATAAAAATTCCAAATCCAAATCCAAAAACCTCAACAAAAAAGAAAAGAAAAAGAAAATCAAAATCAAAATCTTCAACAAACCTTGCCGGCGCACTACAGCCACAAACACCGCCGCCCATACAGCCGCCCAAAACTCAACCAACCACCGCCACAACCACGACACCACCACCGGCCCAAAATCCCAACCCAACCGATCAACCAATGACCCAAAATCCACGCAGAGAAACCCACTACAGCCACAAATATCGCCGGCCCAAAACTCAACCAACCACCGCCACAACCACGACACCACCATCGGCCCAAAATCCCAACCCAACCGACCAATCAATAACCCAAAACCCACACAGATAAACCCATCCCAAATGTCACACCCAGGACCCGATTAAGAGCTCTAAAGGTCGGCGGCAAAGGTTGTGGAGGTCGGCGACGAGAGCTGTGGAGGTTGACGGCGAGGTGAGGCGGCGAGAGATCTTGAGCAAGGATGAAAGAGACCTTGAGCCGGAGGACTGAGAGGGAAGAGATAGAGAGTGACGGAGAGAGCAGAGAAAAGAAAGAAAGTGAGGAGAGAGGAGACAGAAAAGATAATAAAAAATTATTAAACACAAATGCCACATTTGTCTGTACGCTCTCAAATATGAGAGCGTACTGTAGCACGTTCCAAATTTTTGGAACATTTAACACAGCTGATGAGCCCTCATTTTTGTATTTGATGTGTTAAATATGCCAAATTTTTAGCATTTGGCACATTTGAGATACCTGATGATAGTCTGATTGTTAGTCTGATTTTTCCTCAAATTAAAACAAATTATTTTCTCTTTCCCATTGTACAAATCACTCTGAAAAAAAGTGTTACATGCTTAAGTCACCATAGCCCCCACCAGTGAGATGTGTATTGCTTGCTAAGAATGAGGTGGCCATAATGGTACATTTATAAACTATAAACATGTTTAATATTAGTGAAAAAATTCTCTTACATTGTTGATATACACTTCGTACATATAATATTCATAATTTCACAAACAATGTCCATATTTTTATTATTATTGATACTCATATTTAAAATATGAAATAGGTGATGTATGTGTACAATGTAAAATAAATAACTTGCGATAATCAAAGCCTTTAATATCGCTAACCTATTCATCCGACAAAGGAATGGCAAATCTAGTACCGTGCCACTATGTCCAGCATCTATTATTGCATGGAGCTTAACACCGAGAGGAAGAGGTCTGACAATTGTTGCATTGATATCATCATCAACAATCATACCCTGAGTTTCGAAGTCCAAAGGACATAGAGTTTCATCGTATCCATCGACTTCATTTCCTCTAGAGTTCCTCTGTCGTGAACCATGACCAGAATAGTGAAAGAACAGAGAATCTCCTGGTTGGCAACCTTGTACAAGCCAATTTAATGCCATCCTAATGTTGTACTTTGTTGGAATTCTGTACGGATCAATTTCTTCTTCTGCATTTCATAACTAGTAAAGTTCTATAAAACCTTTGTTTCTTAAAGCAGGGTCTGCTTAGAAAAACTGAAATAAAACTTTTTTCTAAATTATGTATTTGCTTTATTGTTTCTAAAAAAAAAAGGTATTTGCTTTTACTGGTAGGCCTCTCAGTCATCCAAAAACAAACATTGCACAAATCAACCTGAAAAAGTACCACCTTGACATGGGAATCCTCCAAAAATCGCAGATATGCAACCTTGGTAATAATGACAAGTAAGGCCAACATATGGTGATGATTTGGATGTATCAACAGATCTAGCTTTATTGCCTTGCACAGATTTATTCAATTATTTGTAGGCCTATTGATGGAAGGAGCATATTTAAAATTATTTCAACATTCATTATTTCAGATTTTTTTTTTTCTCATTTGAAATTTCATATTTTCAAAATTTCACTTTTGAATTTTGAATTTAATTTTGGCTTGATATATGAAAGTTTACCGTATTGGCAAATCTGGTCTTAAAAGCCACCCAATTATTATATTTTAAGCAGGCACTAGTTTTCCACCAGAAGACCTAGGAATGTCTCATTTTTTCTTAAGAAAGATGACGCCTCTAAAAGGATGTCTTCCATTTAATCAGTAGCCAAGGCCAAGACTAGAAGACAGAGTCCTACCATCACTAGGGATTCAAGATAAAGAGATATCAAGCCAAAATGACCACAGGAGATGATTGTTCGGACATGAGATGTGGACAAGTTTTAGCTTAGCTCTTAGAAGAAGGTACTCTCAAATCCTACTTAAAAAAGGCTCCAAGAAAGTTTGAGCATTGCAATTTGAATTCAAAATTTCTAATTAGAAAATATTTTTTTAAGCTTAGTGGTGACTCCAAACACCGTTAGGTGATGAAGTCTAGGGTTTCCTACATATTCTGGGTAGTAAAACCAAGAATTTGTCTTTGTCTTTTCTTTTTCTTTTTCTTTTCCTTATTTCTATTTTCCGCACTTGTCATCCTAGATCAACTAAGTGGTAGGCTCAAGCAACATACAAGAGGCAAGCTCAATCGAGAATATACTAGCACATATAATGCTTTACATAGTACAATCCAAATCAACCTAATATATGCTTAGACATATATATCCACACTCTCACACATGAAATTTTGGTTGCAAAAGCAAGCTAAAGGATGAGGCCTTACTAACATACATACATACATAATGATCGTACTCATGTTGCAAATTACTACAATAAGAAAGAGATGAAACAAACCATTATGATAAGAGTCATAGATATCTTGGGGGAAGTGAAACTTATTGATCAAAGATACAAAGATACACACATACCGGTGAGCATGAGAATGGACTCTTGGGGGAAGTGAAACTTATTGATCAAGAGGTATCGCATGCATTTAGCGTCATTGATGCAACCTTTGAGCTCGTGCCGTGAGTACCTATATAATATCCCCACGATCACCGCCTTCTTTCTCCCGTGCGCATTGATGGGAGGCCCTGGAGGCATGTGGTTGTACAGCAATGGAGGAGGAGGCACGTTGTATAAGGGCAAAGTTGAAAAAGGAGGAGGAGGAGGAGCAGGAGGAGCAGGATCAGGCAGCATATTGTGAGGATTAACGATGTGTGTGACAGCTTGGCATAGTGCACATCGGATCACTGTGGCACCTGCAGGGAGCTGCAAAGGCGTGCGGCAATTGGAGCAATTCACTAGCATCATCATGGTTCTTGATTTCTTGGTAATTTTGGGCCCAAAGGGCATTACATTGATTTCCATGGTAGAGGCGTTACACGTATCCCAATCATGGGTGTAACTGATGATTAAACGCAGTTATTTTAATTTATTTGGTTAATTATATAAATTTTCTGCTGAGAAATTTTGCAACTTACAAAGTTATAACTTACCAGAGTTAACTTTGAACTTTGACTGGAGGAGCTTGGAATTTCATGTCCTGGTTGGACCTCAGTTCTTATTAGAAATCCGACGTATGATAAGAAGGTTTACTCCTTTCTTTTTGTTTTGGATCGGTCTAGAGCTGAGAAGTAATTAAGAACCACAATGATAAAAACTAAAAAGTTGTGCAATGACACTAGGATTGTTACACACTTATAATTTATTTGCCACTGTACTGAGAGAGTATATATAGGAAATGAAAGGAATCAGGAATGTAATTGATTGAACAAGTTGGACTCGGTTGAATAAAGGAGTTTTACACATGTACGATTGGCCTTGGTCATAGTGGGCACACATTTTGTTTTCATTTGTATAATATTCTATTCTAGTCTTATCTTTTTTCTTCTTCTTTTTTGAGTAATATTCTAGTCTTACCTTAGGCAAAATATGGAAGTGGCACTAGAAATTGGATATGCTTTGTGCTTTCTAAAATTCTATTCATTTATTTGGATATAAATAAATTTAATTTTATCATATAAATAATAATTGAAATAAATATTTTTCAAAAAAATAATTTAAATAAATACCAACATAATGATATTCAATACATATTCAACATTTATAGGATAACAAAATCAAATTCACTTATTTTAAAAGAGTTCATATATTATATTAAAGTCAGTGCAAGATCATAATCAAAAATTGATTTTAAATTAGTTTTTAATTGTTGTATAATTTTATGCTACTATCCTTCTTTTTTTTTTCCCGAACAAAATGTTATGTATCTAATTTCATTTTTTTAATTTTGGTACCAAGCGATCCATTCTTAATACTCAACCTAAAAACTGAGATAATCGCCTCACTCACCTAATTAAGACCACATCATCATCACTGTTGTTGAATGTTTTCGTGTATATGCATGCATTACAATCTAGTGAATATAGTTTTAAAAACTTTGTGCGGTGGATATGTTACAATCTTCCAAAATTTATATCACACTTGGGAGGATATGAACCATATAATTTGCTTGTAGAATTCTTTATATAAGGAGATTTTTTTCTCCACGCTCCATTGACATAAGATCCGGAAATTGAATCCCTATTAAAACATAAATAAATTTACTTTTCAACATGAGAGACAAGATGGAGGGGTAATTTATACAGCCCTCGAACAGACCCATAGATTCTTTATACAGCCTTATGACTATAGATTCTTTATCAATAAGTTTAGAGTCACAAAAATTGTCATAAAAAATTCATAATTATTGAGGTGGCAAGTTATACAACCTTCAAAAATATCCATCATTTTGAATCAAGTGCCAAGAGGTTGTGGGTTCAAGTACCAAATATTGACTTGAACTTCAAAATGTAGAAAACATGGTAATGAGGTTTAGTAGCGGTACGCCTTGCTATACACTGGTGGTACCCATGGGAGTAGTTGTATGTCTTGATATGCACTAGTGGTACTCATGAGTTTACCAAAAAACCCAAGTGACAATGTACCATGGGGTGGGGGGTAATGACTAAACAAGCGAATCTCCCTTTTTTTTACCTAGAAAATAAAAAAAGATGATAAAGTGATGTCAATAAGGGGCTTAGATAAAAACCAATAAAAACTTGTCAATGCAACTATATTATGAAAAATGTTATGCATCATTACTCATTCTTTAATTATTATGTTTAAATGGTCATTAAATAATTAAAAAAAGTTGAAAATCCATACAAAAACATATATGGCTGCAAGCAAGTTGAAAAAAGTTGAATTTTAAAATTTTATGATTTTTTTATTAATTTTATCTCGAACATGGGCCAAAATTGAATTGAGCTCAATTTCATTATCAAACAAAATTACATGATCAAATTTGTACACGCATTACTTGATTGTTAACTTATTATTTTTCTATAAATATTAAACACTACAACTAAAATTATATAAAAAAAAAAAATTATAATTATACAATGAGAATTAATAGTTATATTATTATATTTGAGTGAGGAATATCAAATTTAGCCCAAGCTTTATATATGGTTAAAATTTGCAATTTTGTCTTAAAATAAAATCCAAAAGAGAAGTTGGGAACTCATAGGCCTTTGGGTTCACAAACCCGGCCCACGAACACAGGCCTCAAAGGGAAAACATAAACCCTAGTGGCCTCTCTCTCTGTGTCTCTATATATAAATACATATATATAAAGCAATTAACGAAACGATACGCTTAGCTTGGCCGCTCGTGAACAGAGAGTTCATCTTCTAGGGTTTTCAGCTCCTCCTAAGCCCCAACCAAAATGGTACTCTCTCAGCTTTGTGATGTTCAAGTTTGAACTGGAAAATGGATCTGATATATGTTTTTGGCATTTGGGTTTTGAGAAAACTGTTAGCTTTTAGATTTAAAATTGTGTTTGCTTTCATTTTTCCCTGTTGTTTGGTTGCTGAGAAAATAATAAAAGGAGAATTTTTATTGTTTGTTTGTTGTTTATATGTCGTTATTATGCTTACCCATATGCTGGTTTAGCTTGAATCTGATGATTTTTTCCGGTTTGGAAATTATTATATCGTTTTTTTGAAAATATTTGATTTGAAATCAGCTTAAGCAAACCAATTGAAATAGATGGTTTAAGTAGCTTAGAGGCTTTGAATCTATTAAAGATTTTCTGGGTTGTTTATATTTTGTTGGAATTTTTAATTGCTGAAGTAATATTAAAAGAAAATAGCTCAATCCTGTTGAACAATAGTATTATAGATGATTGTCTTCTTTTTACCCAGAAGACAATGGTTTAAGGTTTATATGTTTTGATGTGCTGTGATAGTGTGTATTGGAGTATAGGGTGGTTCTTTTGTAATGGTATGGAGATCCTATAATTTTGGACATGCTATGTTGGGTGGTAACTAAAGTTGTGATTCCAATTGGGTTGATATGAATAGGTATAACCCATTTTTTGGGATGTGTACATTTTGCTTCTGAAAATGTCGATGCAACTTAAGAGTGGTAGTACTTGTGCACTGCTTTATGGGCCTACTTTGTAGTTTGATATCCTAGGCTGCTGTTTTATTGTCCTATTTTTGTGAAAGCATGTGTTGCCATCTGGTCTGTGTGATTTCTGAATGATTTTGTATGTAATGAGATGACTTATTGCTTAAATTTTTGGAAGTTTTTCTTTTATTATATGAGTAATAGCAGTGTGATAATTTTTTTTTCCTTGAGCTTTTGATTCTAGTGTTGTTTCTTTGTTCCTGTTTACCAGTAATGGATGTGTTTATTGTTGGTTGATGTTAATCATAGATATGAAAATGACTATTTCTGGGTTGCCTTTTAATGTTTGTTTTTTATGGTTTGTGCCTTACCTTATGTCTTGATCATTCTGATGGTATGCAGACTAAGAGAACCAAGAAGGCCGGTATCGTTGGGAAGTATGGTAAGTTCTACATACAAATTTTTATCTTTGATATACATCTCTTGAAAATTATAGATCAATGGGAAGATGTGCTACTCTTTTTTGCATTCACACTACTGGGCTAGAATAATTGTAGATGATAAGAAAAAAAAGGTTAATGTTGTGTAGTTAGCATGGTAGGTTGGCCATTCCCTCCTCTAAGTGGCTGGTTTGTGGTAAATTAGACTCAAATAATCTGACTTGCTAATGAAATCTCACGTTTGATTTTATGGACTGAATTTTGTGTGGCATACTGTGCTTAATATTACAAATTCTTGCAATTGTCGTTGTATCATTCACTCAGGAGTCAGGATGCTGTCAAAAGTTTCATTTTTCAAATACTTGTGCAAAATTTATAGAAGCCATGAATACAAACTCAACTTAAACAAATTGAAGATTCAAAACCTAAACAAACCCAATGTTCAAAACCATAAAAGGAGGACCTGACTTATATAAAATCATGGACCAGCATGTGGCCAACCCAATCTACACTCCCAAACACTGTTACTTCCTAGCAAATTGGCAAGATTAATATAAGAACCTAACTAAATAAGAACCAACTGCATCTTTTATGATTAAGTTATCGTACTTATATTGTTTTATTTCAGGGACCCGATATGGTGCTAGTTTGAGGAAGCAGATTAAGAAGATGGAAGTCAGCCAGCACAGCAAATACTTCTGCGAGTTTTGCGGGAAGGTATCTCCCCTTGTGTCCATCTCTTATCATTGAGTGACTACTCAGATGCTGGACTCTGGTTAATGGCTTTACTGGAGTTCCATTTGAGTCTCTGCTTTAATTCAAGCTATCATTTTAATGAATGGTGTAATTTTGCAGTTTGCAGTGAAGAGAAAGGCTGTGGGCATCTGGGGTTGCAAGGATTGTGGAAAAGTGAAAGCAGGAGGTGCTTACACATTGAAGTAAGGATTTTTCTCAAAGCTTTGAGTTTGTTATTCATTTAAAAGTTTGGCAGTTGAGGATTCTAATTTCTGTTTTTCTGCTTTACTTTGACAGTACTGCAAGTGCTGTGACTGTTAGGAGTACCATCAGAAGGCTGAGGGACGCAACTGAGAGTTGAACTGCATTTTCTTGTTTGTCTTAAATTTTGACATTATCGTTCTCAATGTAGTTTTTGTTAAAGGATGTTAAACTGAGTTGGGAGTATCTTATTTTTATATTTTGTCAGATGTCCTGATGCGGACCTTGCAGATTCATCTGGTTTTGATGTTTATTATTAATTTTTACTTTAAAGGCTGCAGCTTTGTTTCTCTTCTGTCTGGGTTTGCATGATGTATGAAATTAAGGTTGATAGGCCGTCCTAAAGTGTCTAATTAAGTCTTTTATATGCTAAACGTATTAGAGTAACTCTTTTCTCTTTTATATGTTATTGGTTCTAATGTAAATCCACTATTGAAATTTCTTTTTTGCCTACCAGTAATAAGTAAAAACTTATCATTTAAGATTTGTTGTGAACATAGTATTTTTCAATATATAATTTGTCTTTAAACTTTACCGAAAGCTCATTTTGATTTTTCGTCCCTAATCTTTGTAAATGGTGCTTATTCAATAGTCTACGGACAAAAATAGGAACAAAGAACTTTTTTCAATTATATGGGAATAAAAAAAAGAATTATATATATATATATATATATTTATATAGAGTTTTGAGTAGAAAAAGTGAAAACATTTCAATAGGTTAGGAATGAAGAACCGACTCTTTAAAATTTATGAGTAATATATGTACCTTTGTTAATCATTATAGCAACTGAGAAACAGAATTGGAGTTTTAGGATTTTAGTTGTTTTTGCCTCAATCTTAGCGCTAGTATCTAGTGAACACATGCTTTGATTCTTTATAGAGATTGATATCAGCACTATTTTATTAATTAATTTTCCAATTGTTTTATTTTTAATCGATAAATTTTTTGGTAATGAATGAATCAATGAATATAGGTAATAGTTGTTTTCGGTAATCACCTTCATTTTCAATGGTTAAATACCATGAATTTTTTTAATAAAAAAACACTCAACGAAAAATCACCCTGGTGAGGCATTTTCACCATTATAAATGTATTATCTGCTGTTGACTCGCATAATTTGATGAGTTTGCAAATGGTTTCACTAGAAAATGCTGTAGACTAGTGTAATGTATTCAGGGTTTCAACCAGGGCAGGTGCATTCAGTTTGGTCATGTAGGATTTGTATCTGTTGGCAAGAATCATATACGTAGTCTGTGGATACCATCTTCCTTTTCTCATTCCAGTTCCTTCAAAACACAGCAACATGGATCATTATTTATTCTTATGTTTGGTAGTGCAGAAAATTCATAAAAAAGATTCAATCACTTTGCTTGGTTTATTTATTCTTATGTTTTCCTTTCCTCATTTTTGGAACCTTAAAACCTCTTTGAAGTTCTGTGTGGGTATTTTTGTTCTACACTAATTGTAAATACTCCATTCGTTCTAAATTGTTAGCCCTCTATTCCATTTTGGGATATTTCAAAATGAAACACTCTTTTCAAAATTATTAAATAAAATTCGTATCTTATCCTTTATTTAAAAAGTCAATATCACTCTTTCTCTATAGTTTAAATGAATAAAAATAGTTTGTGCCATTTTAACTGACAAATAATACATTAAATGATGTTTTCTTAAAAAGTTGAATTTTTTAAATAAGACCAACATTTTGGAATGGAGGAACCATCTTTTCCTCCTAACTAGACAAACAACCACTGGAAAATTGAAATTCTTAGGGTTTCTTAAAGATTACCAAATAAGGTACATTTTTTTTTTTCTTTTTTATTTTTATGGCCACAAAACAAGGTACATTAAGCAAATTATGAATCAGAGAATTTATAGCTTTACAGATTTGAGATTTGAGATAGAGAGCAAAAGGAGAAAGACTAGAGTAAAAATTTAATGACTTAATATCACAAGAGCAACTAGCCAATCTAGAGGATGAGCTCGACTGAGGATAGGTTCTAGAACTTTGAAATCATCACTTTCCAAAATGAATGCGCAAAAGCCTGCTTCTTTTGCTTTGGAAGTAATAACCAGTAGAGCAACTTTGGCTTCTACTCAACCTAGGTTACCATGATAAACGTGACTACATAGTACATAGTGATCTAGAACAACAACAATGGCCAAACATGTGTGGTCGAGAGTACAATTTTTTTTTTTTTTAAACTTTATTTTGATATTCAAGCAATAACATACAAAAACTTAACTATTTTAGACTTTTTGTAAAACTTTTTATAAAACGTACTTAATAGCACTTTTTAGAATGATGGGTCTATGAGCTTGGAATCCTAATCCCAAATATATCTGAACATATGACTCTACATTTACCCAATATGTGTAATAAAGCCTATAGGTAAATCTTAGACTTTGAGCACCCCGTGAGTACAATTTTTTTTTACATTATTTTGATATCTAAATAAGAATAATGCTAGAGATACAAATTTTTTTACAAGAAGTTTTACAAACTATTGATATGGTGAGTGACTATTGGAAAAACATTTGCATATCTTCATTGTTAGGATCCACCTCTCTCTATACCTTTGGTCGAAAATGTATTACATCTATTTTTATGCATACCACAAAAATGTTTCTGTCTAAAAATACATGATTTAATAGTCGCATACAACATTCCTCTTACACAAATGTCATAACAATATTGCATTTACCCATTGAGCAAGATTCACACCTCTCAATACCTATGGTCGAAGATGTTCCATTATTTCTACTTTCATTCATACCACAAAAACGCCTGTGTCTAATTTTGCATGCATTCACAGAGCCCCATCACATTTCCAACATCTACCAATAACTGTTCTTTGGTTTACATTATTTTGCTCTTTAAAATAGCAATAAAAACGTCCCCAACTACTAATTATAGTATATGCTTTTGAGTCTTTCACGCAGCACCTATTCTTCAATGGCATGAAATCAGTAAGTAGCTTCCACCAAATGCTCTGGAATCTGGATAACATTATTTTGCTTTGGTAGGTTCAGTTTCCATATGGACACGAGAAGCAACTCTTGCCACATTCTTAGCAAGTGTGAGAAGCATGAAGTTTGAACTTGGCAGAGGAACCTATATGACGCATCATTTCAAAGTTTTAATGACCAACATCAATGTACCACTATGAATCATATATCAAGGATACGAAAAATCATTAACACATTGGCTAGAATAAGGTTACCAAGCCACCAACATGAACAACAATTTAACTACAAAAAAAAATAAAATATTCTATTATAAATTTTTTTTTTTTGGGGGTTAATTATTTTTTTTTTCAGTGACTAGACAATTTGTTACCTCCATTAAATACCAGCAAATTCACATCAATAGTGGCTGGTTTGAGGTTTTACCTAGGCACCAGCACTTTATATTACATCTACCTGATCTTTACAAAAATGTACTTAAGATGGAAGAGCAAAAATGAAAAATATGGATGCCATCACCATCCACCCTCTCTATCTCCTCTCTATGTATACACAATCTTCAAGCTGTATAGATGACCGTTGCACGCTCTTCAGTAATCTTCCCTACTACTCAGCTTTCAAGAGGCTCTACAAATCAAATCGTCCCCTCAAGGCAAGGGGCCAAGGAGACTACATAAAAACACAAAGCTACTTGTTGAAGAAAACAAACATAAGCCACTGTCCTGATGCTGCCGTCTTGCACATTAAAAGAGCCAGAGCGGCAGTTGGGAGTGTCACACAATTGGAATTGGAACATTGTTGTTACTATTATGGTGCATTTGTTTTTGGACAGCCTTAACTGCCGCTACTCTAGCTGCATTAGCTGCCCTATTGGCTGCTGCAACTGCCCTGTTGACCCTTTCATCCACCTTGGCTACATCATAGGCTTTGTCTGCTGCTCGCCGAGCTTCCTGATTGTAAATAGAATCACAGAACTAATCAGAAAAAAAGACCATTACTAGTTATTTAAATTGCTAATTAACTTTCTGCAGTTTGTTATTTTGTTTCCCCCAACTGCAGTGCTGCCAAAATGCCCTTTTCACGTTTCATTTTTAGTTATAAAACAGTAATATTACACCAGTAACAAGTTTTTACTTTACTAAATAACATAAAAACAATCTTTGAAGAATAAAATGTTAAAAAAGCATGAGGATAAGCAGAGAATTGTAATAATTGTAAAGTATCTTGCTTCAAGTGAACAAATTCAGGCAGATTATATTTCTTTAAATCATCTTGAAAAAAAGAGTTAGACCCAATAACTAAGGGCTAATAATGTGCATGGAAAACAGGACATGTATGACTGGTGATTCATATCAACAGTAAATGGAAAATGAACCATAAATCACAAGGATCATAGCCAACACAACATGATTCTTTTCCTGCCATAAGATAAACAGCCAGGGGTACAAGAAGATAGGATCATCCATGGTATGATTGCAAAACCATGACATAAATAGACATCAAATTAAAACCATCAGCAGCTAAGATATTTACATCAAACACTTGCACTGGAGCTTTTACATAATTAAGGTAGGAAGTAAGGAGTACCTGCACTGCATTGAGTACTTTTGAATGATTAACAGCAACAGGAGATACAGGATGGGTGGTGTTCTGTGTGCTTGGAATGTCAAGAATTCCATTTTGCCAGTGACCAGCTTGTGTTTCACCATTTCTGAATGTGTACATTCCAAGCCCTTGCCTTCTACCCTCATGCCAGGCTCCTTCATATCGATGTCCATTTGCAAAAGAATAGAGCCCAAACCCATGCATCTTGTCCGCAAAATATTCTCCAGCATATGTGTCCCCATTTCTTAATAAAAGAAAGAAAATTTTTTTTTGATGAGTTGGGACAGAGTATAAGATTATTCTTTTTTAGTGCTGCAAATTCATATGCACAGATACAAAATCAACTATGAAATTCACTAATTGATACTCATTAGATAAGTTGGCATGTGTGCGTAGGTGTGCTCTCTTGTGATATTATTTTTATAATAAAAAAAAAAAAAAATCACATTAACAAACTACTAAACTTTGGGAACACATACTTAAGGTATAAATAAAAGAGTCTACTAGACATTGGAGGAGACAAAGGTAAAGTAATCAAGGTAAACATTTATTCAGAAAATAAACACTGGATCAGGTATAAAGTGATATTTATTTAGCAAACTCAAATAGTAGAAATGACCTTTCTAGAATTTACTTCTGTTTGAGAAAAACTGGTCTTGCTTTAACTCCAATATGTAGCCAAATATTGTTCATTAATAAGAAATAGTGTGCTATCCATTTTTCCAACAGCCACGGGTTAACAAAAACCGAATATTTGATAGCAAATGAGGAATAATAAATGTAAGTTCTGAAACTAGCATTAGCTCATTTCATCTATTTGGGAATGCAAACTATATTTCAAAAAATGTAAAGTGACAAATCAACCATAAGTCCATTCTTCTAACCTCACTTAAGAAACATAATAAATAAACACATGATAAAATAAACAAATGGGAATTCATTCGTATAATAATATTGATACCATTGGCTCATTGTTGTAATCATAACTAATCATTATGTTGCTCTGATAAGCCTAGCATTATTACATAGTTACTTGTGCAAGTGCAACATTTAGAATTCAAAACCAATAATGACTTCTGAGTTCTGATTTTAATGACTTCTGATAGTGCAGATGCCATTGTCTTGAAAAGCATAGTGTGAGCAATAATTACCTATACTCAAACCTTAAATGGACAAGATACACTATTGTGAAAATAGATTAGTGTCTTAAAAAGCACAGTTTTGGACTTTGGATGATACATATACGATTTGATAATAGACAAATCCTTAATAGACAAATCCAACTCAATTTCATATTGTCTCTAGTCTAGATGGGCCAAGAGCCTTGTAGCTCAATTGGCATTTCCTAGTGTTTCCAAAGGAGAAGTCTAGGGTTCAAATGCCCCCTTCCCCCATCGTTGTAACTATACACAATTTTCTCTAATCTAGAAAGACCCGACTGTAATCATGATCCACAAATTCATCAACCCCTAAAAAGTAAGAACTCCAAACAAATTGCCACAAGATAATGCTAAAAGATCAAAACATATGCTCAATTATTGAAGCTAGTTCTAACAAATACAACAAAATCAAAGCACTCAATAACCTACAAAACTTCACAAACTTAACCATTGATTACAAACCAAAAAGAAACAAAAAGAACAATAATTCAATAAATCCATTTACCTGAAATGGTAATGCCCAAGACCATGCTTGACACCCCACTTGAACTCCCCAACATACCGGCTCCCGTCCTCACAAGTATGCACTCCACACCCATGACTCTGCCCATTAGCCCATTCTCCAGCATAAACATCCCCTGTATAAAACCGATACACCCCGAACCCCTGTCGAAGCCCCTGGCGATACTGTCCCCGATACCGGCTCCCTCTAGCCCAAGTCTCAACTCCATATCCATCATACTTCCCATCCACCCAATCCCCCTCATACCTCCCACTCATATAATAGTAATACACCCCACTCCCTGAACACTTTCCCTTGTACAACTCACCCTCATACACGTCCCCGTTGCTAAAAACCTGAACCCAACAACCCGAACTCGCTCTCTTTTCGGGTTTTGGCCGAGACCCAATTGACCAAAACACCGGCAGAGGAGGCCTAGATATGGAAGAAGCTTGGGAGAGCTTAATTGGGAAAGAACGAGCGAGGAAGAGACGAATAGAAGGGAGGCGAGGGAGGGCGAGGTTGAGAGAGAACAAAAGCGCGGCCGAGAAAGCGAAAGCGGAGAGAAAGTCAAGGAGGAAAGAGTGGCTCGGGTGAGAGACCAAGAAGTAGAAACATGGAAGGGAAAGCAAGAGAATGAGGCGGAGATGGACACGCAACCGCCGAAAGTGCTTGACTTTGCGAAGGGCGCGAAAAGCGAAGGCTTTTACGGCGAGAGAGAGAGAGAAAAAAGATGGGTTTTGCGAGTTGGCGAATTGCGAAGGTGGGTTCGAGTGGAATTGGTAAATGGTGGGAGATTTGGAGAGAGAGGAGGAGTGGGTCACGAGGGTCGCTCGCTTGTACGGCGTGGAAGACGAGGAAGAAGATGGAGATGGAGACGGAGGGGCAAGAGGGTCATTTTGCTTTTGATGATGCTGATGCTGATGCTGTATTTGTTGTTGTTGTTGTTGTTGTAATTGTTGTTGCAAGAACAATTGTTGTTGAGACAGAGATTGGTGAAGAAAAGAGGGTTGGGGCTGTTTGGGATGGTGAAGAAGATGAGTGGAAGTAGGAGGAGGGAAGAGAAGAGGAGGGGATGGGTTGAAATCGGAAGAGATGCCAGTGCTTTCTTTTCCGATCTGAACTTCCGATTTCTTTTGATGCATTACATATATGAATGATTGATTGAATGAAACAATAATACATCAACAACAACAACAACAACAAAAATACCTTAAACTCACCAAAGAATTTTTTTTTTTTGCTTCCTCTTTGTTTCTTTTGTGTTGATTTGGTTTGGTTTGATTTGAATTTAAATGGGTTTTTGTGGGATTGGGATTGGTTTATTTTTTATGGGAGGGAAATGTTTGTTGGTGGTGTTGTTGGTTGAGAATGGTGTGGATTTGATTGTGTGGGGAGAGAGGGAGAGAAGGAGCGGTGTATGCGAGGAATTTATGGTTTTGGAAAGGGAGGAGGGATTTTGAAAGCAGAAAGAGGGTAATAGTGATACCCCAAATGGGCTATGAATCTATGACCGACCTCAATCATCTGCCCTTAAAGGCTTCAACTCCTCGAATTGAGAAGGATGTAGTTTTTCACATTTTTCACCTTAACCACTCACATTGCCACTCTTTATTTTTTTTTTCCTTTTTTTTTGGGATAATATTTTCCAAGTTTTTAGGTTTTTTTTAAATAATTTTTATATCCTCTCTCTTTTGGGTTTGCTATAAAAATATATTTTTGAAAATTCTAGTCTAATTTTTTTATTTTTAGATGATAGAAAAATTCTAGTCAAGTTTTGACAATAAATCCGTTGTACAAATTTGAATCTTTTTTGTGTGGCTAAATTGGATATTTAGTCTTAACATTTAACTTTTTGTTTCAACATCGTCTTTATACTTTAAAATATTTCAAAAATGTCATCATTGTTATCTAATTGATGAAAAATACTTGCATAACAAGCAAAATTTATGAATTTGAGGGTCGCTTTGGTGATGTGGAGTTTATGATATGACATTAATTCTTTTTGTTATGTCTAAATTTTCTATCTATTAAATGATTTTAAGGATATTTAAAAAAATATAAAAGTATAAGGGTTGAAATGAAACATAGTAAAGTGTAATCACGATTTTGAAACAAAAGTTAAAAAGTTGAATACTAACCAAAAATGTTTTAGAAATTAAACCAATATTTCATTTAATAGTTACACTTAAAAAAATAACAAGTAGTATTGTTTTACTTGTCAACTAAGAAATAGAAGTTTGATTGTGAAGTTGTTATTTGACATAAGTGTTGGTTCTTTTTTTCTTGCTGTTTGTTGACAATAATTTTAATAATGAGAAATATTAATTACATTACCATTAAACTAAGGTATATATATTTACAATTACTTATTAAAATTTAGAGTTAAGAGAGTTTGGAAGAGCATTTTAAATATTATCTAACATAATTCTATTAGCAAAGAAATTATACTTTACGTGAAGAGTTTTGTAATTCAACTAACATCATTTAGTGTTTCTAATAAAAATATAAATCCTTAATGTAACCATCAAATTATAAAAATAAATAAAAATATATACTTTACCTATTACATCATTAAGTGCAATTATAAAATTTCAGCAACTTTCTTTGATTTTAATGAGAATCATTTAATATCAGAAGAATCCGAAAGAGTATCAAGAACAATGCCAAGTCAACGAGAGAGAGATGCATGTCTAGATCAATACCATTCAATTCCATTATTATTGATTTGAAGTTTTGGCATTAATTTTTAAAACTGACTCGGTACTGAAAATTTAAGAATAACTTCAAGTTAGAATTTCCCCCCCTCTCTTTATTTGAGATTCATTTATTTGGTGAAAATAAATTAATGTAATTTCTAGTAAAAGTGTAAAACATTGAACCAAATTCCAAATACAAAGGTTAAGTTAATGTAATTTATGGTCCCTCAAAAAAAAAGTTAATGTAATTTATGGATTGAATATTCAATTTCTCTCTACAAACATAAGAAAGTGAGAATTCCATGGATCTCTGCTAGTCAGTAGTCATACCACAAGTTCCCTGTGCTTCTTTGGATAATAAACGCCAAACTTGCATAACTGTGAATCTGTGATCTAAAGGAAAGAGAACAAAAAAGAAAAAGAAAAAAGAAAGAAGCATTTTGGGAATTTTATTTTTAATTTTAAGTTATTTATTTCACATATATATAATGCATGTGAGAGTCAAAATTCCATTTGTTAGCACATATTATCCAATCCTTTCCGATTCATATCTTGGTTTTTGCTTCTTATATTAACTAGAACTAAATCTAGTGTATAATTTCGTGTATATGCACGTGTGGGGCCCATAGGCCTGATAGCCTCGGCCCATCATGCAGCAGGCCCAAGGCCCATGCCGAGGAGCACAAGCTATTTGGGACTAGAGAGGGGAAAGTCTATTTTCCCAATCCACGCCGAGGACTACCTTATCCTCGGCCTGACAAAGGTAATTTTGGGGAGAGGCTAACCCCAAAGTAAGCTGTTACTCTTGCATTTAATACACTCAACTAACCCCCCTGGCCACATTAATGGGGAGGTAACCCCTTGGCAGGATAACGTTGATTAGAGTGAACCACTTGAGTACCGATAAGGCATCTGATGGGACGGACGACCAGAAGAAAGGCAAATAGATGATCAACAGATGGAAGCAGGGGATAGGAAGATGAAGACTATAAAAGAGAAGCTAGTAAAGCAAAAAGAGGGGGGGAGAAATAAAAGAACATTATGGCCTCCTCGGCCACAGGCCGAGGAGAATCCCCCATCTGTAAAGGAACTCTTAACATTTTTTATAAGAAAAGATTCTTGCATGGTGATCGATGGCCAGCACCTAATCCTGTCAAACCACTCTCTATAAATTTATTGTTTGGGCTTATTGGGCTGAAAACCCATCACTCAGGGTCCATCCAAATTTAGTCCCTACAGCACGGATACATTTTTTTAAAATAATTACAATTATTCACATATATAAGTTCAAATTATATTTAATATTAGAGTTACGACTTACCCCTTCTTTAAATAATGAATTTCTAAAATATAATATATATATATATATATATAATCTAATTAGATTTAAACTCTTTGATTTTTGCACCTAAGAATTTGGATGCCACAAAAATTTAAAAATTAGATAGGACATGTGGCACAAAATTAAACTCTAATTTAGAATCTAATTATTAGATTTAGACTCTTGAATTTTTGTACCTAGTAATTCACTTGAAATAAAAATTTAAAAATTAGATGGGACACGTGACACAAAATTAGACTTTAATTTGATTTAGAATATAATTAGATTTTCTCTAAAGTTTTGAATATAATTATATATATATATATATGATATTAATTATTACATAGTAAAATTTAGATATAGTAGTTCTTTAGGTGCAATAGACTAGGTTCCTTAATTAAATTTAGACACGAGTGCATGACTAATAAACGCAAACAATTTTTTTTAAGGACAATTAGATTCAATGCAAGTATGCAACTATGTGTTTGAATTAATAATAAGACTTGACACTGAAATATTTCTATAAAAAAATGTGTTTGAATTTAATTATGCAATCTAATGTACTCAACTTAAGGAATTGGTCTGTATTTAAGTTTTTTTTTTTTTTTTTTTTTGGGAGGAATTTAAGTTTTACCCTACCATTACCACCACATTTCATTATTTTAATTTAGATGCAAGCTACAGTTATATTAAATCTTCTTTATTTTTGTTTTGCATGGTAAATTTAGAAATGTATTAGTTTTTTATTTTTTATTTTTTTTTATTTTAAGAAAGTAGAAATGGTATTGGTTGATTGCAAACAATATAGGAAAAGCAAAGAAAAACATATTAGGAAATCTAACTTTATGATGGTGGACCGAATTATTAACCATCGATTTGGTCCATGTTCCACAAAATTGTTTCCAAATAACTTTGTCAAGAAAATTACTTGAGATGGAATGAATTCGAACATTTAAAGAGCAATTAAACAATGCAAGTTTCTACTTTCTACTGCACAAAGCCACAAACATATAAATCGTTGCCACATTTGTTTTTTGTCCTACTATGGAATAAACTAAAAATGAGGTTTCTAATTTTAAAATATATCAGTCGGCGGATAAAATAATCCACAACTATTTTAATTCGATTGAAAATAGTTGAATCCTAAAAAGAAAATAATGTTACTATAAAACTAAAAAGTCTTCTAGTATTATTAAAACCCATTCAACAATCTTGCAACTTCTGCCGGCTTTTATATATATATATATATATATATTGATATATATTGTAGCGACACGGTTTGCAACCTAAGTCCAACATATATGAGATCTTGACCCAGTGAGCCTAATATAATAAATTTGTAGAGAGTGGGTTGAAAAACTGGACCCTAATGAATTTGACAACAACTAGTATGGTTTTAAAAGATGATCAAGCAAAAACAAGGAAAATAGAGCTGAATGAATTCACTGTCCGAGAAGGTCTTTTTCTTATATAAATTGATAACAGTTGGGTATAAATACAATTTTGATTGCTACAGTACTCTTTCTTTATTTTTCCGATCCCCTTCTCATGAAGGGTCTTTCACATTATATAGCTCCCTTTAGATCATCTTGATCCTACACTTATTGATCATCTGAGCCCTTACTTGAGTGTCTGTTCCATCAAATATCTTCTTTGACTCTCTGTGAGTCGTGGTAGCCAAGATTGCATTGTTCAGGGGTCTTCTCTACATAAATGCAGCCAGAAAAGTAGCTGTAGTACATTTAATGTGATGGTAGCAACTTTTCCTTAGATATTTTTGAGTTCCCATCACCCTTATTCGTGTATGATGCATGTCCTTATCGCTAGAGCCTCCTGGAAGGTCACCTTGATCGTTGGAATACAGATTTGAATTGCATTCATCATATCTAAGGAGGAGTTCCTCCTCGGACCACCCTCCATTCGTACCTTACTTATGAGACTTTAAAATTGGAACCCCTCACAATTATTTGCCACTCCTCGGTCATGCCCACGTCCTCGAATAAGGCCCAAGGTCCAATAAATAATTTTGGGCCCTTATCCCTACATATATATGTGTGTGTGTGTGTGTGTGTGTGTGTCAATTTCATAAATTTTCATTGAAATATTATTTTTATGAATCAACTATTGGATTTTTATATTCTCTATACTTGCAAAATATCAAAATAATTAATGGTTAATGATTATCTCATCATAAAATATTTAAATTTTAAGTTTTTTAATTTTAAAATTATATACAAAATATTACATGAAAGTTACTTGACATAAAAGTTAGCTAGGCTTTTGAAGTGTGATGTCTATGTAAGACTTATTCATAAAAAATAAAAAAATAAAAGAAATAAAACATGAAACTTGACATACATCTTCTTTTTTGATAATTTGATAGTTGGAAGAGGGAGAATTGGAACTCTAAGAGAATACTTGATTAGCCAAAAAAAGTGCAATATTCTCTATTCATTTTCAATTTTTGGTGGGACCCACCACTAAAAAACTGGTTTGATTTAAGTATTTATACTTAGTTTTCATTTTTAGTATCCTAAAAGTTGGATTTGAATACAAAAAATGAAAGTGAAAAAAAAAAAAAAAAAACCTTTCATCATTTTCGTTTTCTATGAATACAAATACAGTGGTATATTCGTAAATATTGTGAAACACAAAGTTACTTTGTTTGAGTGATGTGATTGTGTGTAAGTGAGAAAAGTTACTTTTTTTTTTCTTTTTTTTTTTATATAATTTTTAAATAGAAAACAATGACCAAACCAGGTATGAAGTATTTTATACGCAAATTATGTATTCAAAACAACTTACCAAACATTACCAAATGTGAAAATAAGTGTTTTTTCTATATTCAAATTCAAGATTTGAATATAGAATATAGAAAATGAAAAGTGGATACACTATTTTTTGAAACCAAATAGGTCCTAAATGTCTCAGTTGGAAATACTAAGAGGTGTCGACCATTTGAGTAACAAGGTTCTTGACTTAACATACAAATCTATATACATATTAATAGGTAAAACTTAGAGAAAGTTTAATTAGAATTTGAAATTAGAATTCAATTTTGTGTCATGTGTCTAAATTTATGTGGGGACCACACCATAATTATTTACTTAAGTCTGTGTCATGTTTCCACTTAAGTTTTTAAATCTTTGTGCCAAGTGAGCTAATGAGTGTAAAATACTAAAAATATAATATCAATAAACTATATATATATATATATATCAATCACATATAGTTAATAAAAATTACCACACTTTCTATCTTATTGAAAATTAGAAGGAAAAAAAAATGATCATAAGTAATATTAAATTTAGGTAAGAATTTTAATATGTGACTTTTTTTTTTTTTTTTGAGAAGAAAGATAGTGAATTTCATTAATAGGTTGGTAAGATGAACCTGTAGTACAGTAGTAATATCTAATGGTATATCTTCCATCCAGACTTGGAATTGTGAGGTGGAAACTGCCCATCTCACAATCGAGCAAGCTACAACATTACAATGCTTGCAAACATGTGAATAATCTATCATTGAAAAGTGGGAGGCAAGATACGTTATATCTGTTACAATGTGGCCAAAGTTTGCTAAGGAGTGAATGTCTTCTTTGAGTGCTTTAATAAGGATTTGTGAATCACCCTCCAGGACCACCCTTCCAAAACTTGTTTCCAAAGCCAGTTAAAGATCCCCTTGTGCTGCTAGAGCTTCAACCTTAATAGCAGTAAACAACAAAGGTATACACTAAGAGAGAGAGAGAGAGAGAGCATTACCTACTTAAGCTCATTCCTAATTATCACCCCTATACCAACATAATTTTCTGATTGAAAAAGAGCACTGTCGAAGTTGATTTTATATTAGAATTTGCCTGGAGGTTTCCAAGTTGTAGGTGGACACCCCACTGGTGTGATCATTGAGTTGTTATGAAGTGAGTATTCACATAACTAGTCTTGAGCTTGGCTTAATACCTGTTCCAGCATGCCAACATTTTCCCCAAGCCTAATGTTGTTCCTTTGAGTCCACATTGCCCAAATAACCATAGAGATTAGGGAAGGTTCTTGGTTTTCTACAAAAACGCACCCCAGTAGGTCGACGAAGGATGTGGCTTGCTTTAGGCTATTGTGATTCCAAATGGGGACCTTGTTCCAAAGTGTTTCTAGTTTCAGGCATTGGTATAGAGCATGCTTCACATCCTCTTGATGCTTATGGCAAGTGTCATAACTATCGCCCTTAATAATCTGTCGCTTTACCAAGTTCTTTTTAGTAGGTAAAGAATTTTTTACTACTCTCCAAGCTAAATTTTTTACCTTACTCAAAACGATTAGGCTCCAAACTACTTGCCACATTGGGTTTAGACGAGTGATATCAAATTGTCCTGGCCATGTGTTCTGGAACTGCTCCCGTAGAAATTTGTAACCCGACTTAACTGTGTACTCACCATTGGGGTTTTAAGGTCATGTGAGTGTATCGGGTTGATCAATAAGGAACATGGGAAATTTCTTTATGATCTTAGCCTCAAAGTGTAGCATTGTGGAATCAATTACTTTACTATTCCAGCAGTTTTGGTCCAGTTCAATAAGGTTGCATACCTTTGCTTCTAACAGTGCTTCAACCCATGGTGATACAATTCTAGGAGAGTGCTTCACTGGCAGCCACCTATCACCCCAGATTGCTACTGTTTTGCCATCTCCTATTCACCATGTTGCCCCTCTTTGGATGACTTCTCTACCTCTAAGGATGCTTTCCCATGCATATGAAGCAAAGCTTGGATTTGCAACTTCCATTATAGTACAATTAGGGAAGAACTTTGATTTGAAAAATCTATAGAAAAGCGATGTTTTATCATGTAAGAGCTGAAATGTCTGTTTAGCAAAGAGTGCATCATTAAACCTTGATAGGTCTTTAAAACCCATTCCACCTTGTGACTTTGGTTTGCATAGGCCCTCTCATTTGACAATGCACTTTTCGGCCTTCTCCTCTTTGCCCCCAAAAATTTTTCTTGATGAGAGCTTCTATTTCATGGCACAAAGCAATAGGCAATTTGAAGCAGGACATAGTATAAGTAGAGTGCTTGAGCAACGATTTTTATTAGAATCTCCCAGCCCACTTAAAACAACAATTTTCCTTCCCACCCTTAGAGTTTCTTCCATACTCTCTGTTTGATGTTATCAAAGCTCTCTTTTTTCTTTCTACCAATGAACGAGGGCAACCCCAAATATTTCTCATACCGTTGGACCACCGGTACATATAGAGCATCTTTTATTGATTCTTGCATTTCACGGGATGTCGATTTGCTAAAAAAGAGAGTCGTTTTTGCTCTATTTATTTTTTGACCTGATGTTCTCTCATATATGGCTAAAATCTCCAAGAGCTTTTAACATTCATTTTCTTTTGCCCTGCAAAAAACAAGACTGTCATCTACAAAAAGGAGATGAGTTAGTTTGGGGCCATTACGACAAATAAAGACTCCTCTTATATCTCCCATAATTTTGCCTTTTTCAACAAGCCATGAAAACCCTTAGTGCATAGGAGAAACAAGTATGGGAAAAGAGGATCGCCTAAATGAAGGTCTCTGGTTGGTGTAATATTGCCATGTGGTTCCCCATTGACCTAAACTGAGTAAGTAGCCATGGATATACAGCCCATCATCAATTTAATCCAAGCCACATCAAAACCCATTTTTTGCATCAATTTCTCCATGTATACCCATTTCACCCTATCATACACTTTACTCATGTCAAGCTTGAGTGCCATATATCATGTATTCCTTGAACTATGATTTCTCATATAGTGTAAGGTTTCGAAAGCCACCATTATATTATCTGAAATCAAGCAATCCATCATGAATGCATTTTGATGTTCAGAAATAAGATGGGGCAAATCCTATTTCAACTTGTTAGCAAACACTTTAGAGAAAATCCTATATAAAACATTGCTGAGACAAATAGGGTGATATTGCAAGATATATTCAAGATTTTTAACTTTGGGATTTAAGGTGATGAAAGGGTGACAAAGTGCTGATGGGAGGGTACCCGTATTTAAATATAGCAAAATAGCTCCAGTGACATCATTACCAACCAATGACCAATAATTTTGATAAAAAATAGGTGGCAAGCCGTCTGGTCCTGGCGATTTTAATGGTGCCATTTGCTTTAGTGCTATATCAACTTCTTGAGCTGTAAACTCACTCATCAACTTAAATTCATATCTTCGGTGACCACTTGAGGAATCTAGTCTAGAATTTCTTCAAAACTGTCCGGGTTGCTAGAGGTGAACAAGTTTTGATAAAATTGTATCACTGTGTCTACCACTCTACTTGGCTATGTGCACCATCGTCCCTCTTCATCAAATAGTCCTTTAATGTAATTCTTGCATCTTCTTTGTGAGGATTTACTATGAAAAAACTAGGTATTCCTATCACGATCCTTGAGCCACTAAACCTTTGAGCATTGAGCCCACATCTTTGATTCACAATCCAAGAGTGTATTTATTTCTTTTTCCAAAATTCGGACTCGATGAACATCTCCCCCTTTGCTGGTAGCTACTTCGGCTTTGGACAATAGCTTCCTTTTTTTTATCTAGCTTATGCCTTACACTCCCAAAATTGTTCTTGCTCCACTTCATAAGCTTTTTCCCACAATTGTCAATCTTTTTCAAAACTCTCATACCATCAGGTTCTTCATAGTTCCCCATCCACACTGCTTCTATTGTTTCTCCATACCCTTACTTAGTCATCCATATTTGCTCAAACCTTAAAGGTTTCTGCTGCTTCCAGTCCATTCCCTCCAGTACAATCCACAATGGTTTATGATCCAAGGTAGTAACATCAAGGTGATAGACCTTTGTATCTAGAAACATAAAGAACCAATTGTTTGTTGCCACCGCTTTGTCTAAATACTCCCACACCATATAATGTTCAAAAATTTTGTGCCAGGTGAACATATGTCCAACAAAACCCAAATCCATGAATCAACACTCATCAAGCACATCACGAAAAGCTTGCATTTGGCAATGTGGTCGTGTTCTTCCCCCTATTTTTTCGGATTGCTTTGTAATTTCATTGAAGTCCCCAGCACAAATCCATGGAGCCTTCCCTCTTGATTTCAAATTTCTCAACTTCCCCTAAGCTTCATGTCTTCTCTTTGTATTCGGCTCCCCATAAAATCCAGTAAAATGTCATTCCTCCGCTTTATTTATTGTGCTATCTATGTGATTCTTAGAAAAAGTCTCAATTATTAATTCAAAATCTTCCTTCCAAAAAATACCTACCCCCCTACTATATTTCTCTTGGGAGCCACAAATTTATTTTTAAAATTCAAATGATTGTGAACTAGAATTAGCCTTGCTTCATTCGTCCATGTTTCAGCCATAAACACAAACAGAGGGATCTTTTGCCCACACCATCTCTACAAGTTGATTTTATGTTTGTTGGTTCCCAAGCCCCTGACAGTTCCAACATATGATACTCATTGCTTCTGGTAGGGCTGGAAACCAGCCTTCGCTAATTCTATTTGCTTTTATTGCCCACCTAAGATGCTTTTTTTTTTTTTTTTCTTTCTATAACTCAGATTGGCTCTTTATACCTCCCACACTTCTCTTCTCACCCACTACTTCCTCTATAACAATATTTTTCCCTATATCTGATCTGCTAATTCTTTTCCATGTTCCTTCATTAGTCACTGGCTTACTGAGAGTAGCAAGTAAAACTAATGGTGGTTTGTGTGGTGTAGCAGATGGATAGTATGCACGTGCTTGTTGAGTGAGCAGAGTTGGTGAATCATTAATTGACAAAGACTCTAAAAAATTTGCATTACCTGTGCATGCTCTATTTTTGGGTAATACTTCTGCATCAGAGTCAAACTTTTTTAATTCCTTATCTATCCCCTCAATTTTCTCCTCAAATATCTCAACTGATAATTTCCCTACCCTAGGGACCTGTGAATTTAAATTCAAATTCCTCAAAATCTCCTGATTTGTGGGGATTTGATTTGAATGCTGTGTATTCTCCTCTTGAAAATTTGCCACAATATTTTCCTATTGCAAGGGCTCTGTACTTTCCTTTTCAGGCCTAATTATCTCTAGTGAAGGCTTCCCTGTGCGAACCACCACTACTAGTGGCTTCTTCAGTGGTGTTGATGATGTTGCTAGGGTCTCCTTCATCTTTCTGGTGCAAAAACGCAGGACCTTGATTACATTCCTTCTTGAAGATGTAAAGTGTCCTGCACGTATCCAAGGACCAAACTACCTAGACTCAATTGATAGACTTCCTTCACTTTCAATCCACAAATCACAATCACAATCATCATGTGTAAGGCAACCACACCAATAACACATATTTGGGAGTCATTCATATTTGAATGACACCCATAATTCCTTACCATTCTCTAGGGATATAACTCTACCTCGGCACAAGGGTTAACAAATATCTAAAGTAACTCGGGCCTTGATAAAGCCATCCCCTTCCACCTTTGCGTTAACTGGTGCTTCGTTTACTGCCCTAATGGCTCCACAAATCTCTTCCGCCACCTTTTGAGTCCTAACTCTAATTGGTATATCATGTACTTGAACCCAAAACATAGCCCTATTAAATTCCATATCTGCCAAGTCTTTTTCCTTACCACAGTTTTGCAGTACCATAAGGTGCTTATCAAAACTCCAAGGTTTAGTTGCTATAATTTTTTCCATCTCATTCCTATCATCAAAGGTGAATAGTACAACATGATCACCTTTTTTCTTGACCTTAAAACCATTTTTGGATCTCCAGTTTGGTGTGAAGGTTTTTGCAATAGCATCTATATTGAGAGCACGCTTGGTCAAATTTTTTGCCGCGAGAATAAACTCCACTACTGCCTGTTCTTCTGTCAGTTAAAGGTTAGATCCTTCACTTTTTGAAAGAGTAAGACAACTCCACGATTTCGTAAGGTCTTCCATCTTAGAGACTAAGAAAAAAATAGTTTCCCAATCCCCAAAAAAAGAAACCACAAAGCTTAAAGGTAAACCTGTTACCTTTAGGGACGAAAGACACCTTCAGAGAGAAGGGATGACTATTCTATGACCTAGGACAAGATGGAGACCCATCTTTCACTAGCGAAGATAAACTTTTAATATGTGACTAATTATGTTTACTTTTTTTTTTTAAATAATTTGACTAATTATTTCTATTCTTATGAGAAAATTTGTGTTTAATTTTAAATGTATCTATACGTATGCATGTATTACATGTTATTTTTTTTAATAATTTGACTAATTATTTATATTTTTATAATAAAAATTGTGTTTAATTTTAAATGCATCCATGCATTTGCATGAGTTATATGTTACTTAAAAATAATGAAATTTGTAATCAAATAATTAAAACTTTAAATTATTAATTTAATTAAAAGTTAAGAACGGTTGTAATATAACAAAGAATTACATTAGGTGCAACTTATTCTTAAAAATAAAAAAAATAAAAATAAAAACTTGGGGAAATGATATGCAAACAAACAATATAAGTATATAAAAAGTAAATTGAGAGTCAAAATATTCCTTTTAAGGTGAGAGTTCACAATTTATAAGATTTATGAAATTCATAAAAAATATATATATATATATATATATATATTTATTTTTTTATATTAAAATACTGAATATTTAATGATATATGATCATAATTTCTTTTTAGGTTTCAAAAGGTTTGGTCCATTCAAGAATAACCAAAAGCAATGCAATCACATTTACCTGGCAATCTTACTAAGCAAAAGTCTTGCAGGCTTGGCTTCTTCTTTTTTTAATATCTTTTAAATCTTCATAAATACAACATTGTTTTTGTTTAATTTATTTTTAAAACAAAATAAACCATACCAAATCAAACAAGCTCAAAAATTAGCCACAGTCCATACATAATAATGAAACTGTAACCCAAACTTTTTCAAATTTAGCATGGATGAACAAATCTTTTATATATATATATATATATATATATTTCCTTTCTTCTCTTAAATTTAGCATTTTTTTGACTTTATTTTTTTTTTAGAAAGAAAAAAAAGGGGGTCTTTCTGGTCATATTACACTCCCGGGCAGGGAGCTAGTGGCCTCGGTCGGGGTAGCCCGATCTCGGGGGCCCTTCTGTACCACTGTGCGAGAGTCACCTCACATTTTGTCTTTAGGTTCTTGGGAAAAAGTTAAACTTCTTAGCTGGCCAATAGAACGGTCCAATCATCTTTTAATTAGGTCAAAATTAGGCTTAACAAGCATGTGTTCAACATATTGATAGGGTTCCCAAAAAAAAAAAAAAAAAAAAATATTATGAAATAAAAGGCTGTATGATGTACAAGTTGAAACAAAGGTAAGCATACTTTTTAGCCATTGAAAAGAATCAAAAGATGTTAGAGCTACAATAGGAAGTTGTAGGAACGTTAAATTTCTGTATAAAATAAATTTTTTAATTTCACTGTGCTCTTTATTTCTATCATTTAATCATAATAAATTACTAGTTGTTTCAAAAAGATTTTTTTTTTTTTTTAAATTCTAAAGAATAGAATTGTCCTAAAAGTTTAACTGTTGAGACATAATGAATTTAATCATTATTCCAACAATATATTTATTTATTGTGTAGGGAACTCAAGGTTTTTCTCAATTAAAAAAAAAAGATATATTAAAGCAAAAAAGGTCTTTATTAATGAAAATTGTCATATTCATGGCCAAACTCGGAAAGATCGACTTTCCAAAAAGGTCGATTTCCCCAAAGTTGAACCATATAAATATCTCTCTCTCTCTCTATATATATATATATATAAAATTGACACCAGTTGTAACTTGTAAACAAATTCTGAAAGCAATAGATTTTTTTTTTTTTTGGGTAAGTAAAGCAGTGCACTCCTCTCTCAAATAAAAAACAAAGAAAGAATAAAGCAGTACACTTCAGCTATTTCAGAATTTTTGATCCATTTGGCCATATTGAGATATTGATTTCTTTTTTTCCCTTTCATATTTTGCCGACTTTATACAACACAAAGTTTTTACTTACGCAAAAAAGCAAAGCACCATAATCTTAAGAATTAACGTAATCTTTAGAGGGCCTCCAATTAACTCTCTTAGCTGATCAATAGCCTAGAAAATAGGATTGTAATTAAATTTACAGGATTAGGTACATAGTAACAGATTATGGGTGTGTTTGTATAAGTTGTTGAAAAACTGTGTTTTGAGTTTAAAATGAACGTTTGTATAAAAATAAAAAAAAATAAAAACTACGAAAAATTGTGGTTGCAAAATAGAGTTTTGGGTTTAAAAAAAGCTCTTTTAATCTTTCAAAACATCTCACCAAACGGATCCTATGGAAGTATTGATCATAACTTTGCTAAGTTAGAGCCTTTGGAGTAATTTCCCTCTCAAAATGTATTACCCTAAACACTGGTAATTTATTGACCAAAGAAAAATAGTGGTTACAACTCATTAGCTAAATAACTAACCTAGCATCACAAGTCAAAAAAAATATAGCTTCTCACAAGTATATGGTCTCCCTACATGCTTTTGTTGTTGATAGGAACCCTTTTTTTTAATAAATGAATGACAAAAAAACATGAACTCCTTAATTTAGAATATTTGCAAGTACTCAACTAACCATGAGTGCCCTTGAATATTTAAGCATTTTTTATAGATATCAAATATTCAAATTTTATTGTTAATAATATTTAAGTATTTGCATAGACTTACATTTTCCTCTGAAAAGTTTAGGAATTTATCATATTTGCATGAATTCAATAAACTCTAGATTTATTCTAGTTCGAATCACAACCTAAAAGAGAGGGGATACTAAAAAAAAGGAAAAAGCAAAAAAGCAGAAGTTCTACCTTATATAATTTTTTGATGTGACTTCCTTATATAATTTGGTGAATTGAACATGTAAAGCAGACAAAGAAACAGCTAGAAAAGAAATTAATTATTAAAAAAGAGAGAGAGAGAGAAATGAGAAAGTTACTGTAACAAAATGATGTGAATGCATTTGAGAGTTTTATTTCCTTGTCAAGAAGGTGGGAGAAGATAGAGGCAGTGAAGCAGATTTTCTTTGGAAAGTTTCAAAGAAGTGAAAGCTAAGGTCATTTCATACTATTATTTTTCTTTTTCATTATTTTAAAATTAAGTTGTCATTAGTCAAGTAGGTTGCATCATTTTTTTACCAAAACCAATATTGTGATGAATACTATAAACAATGCAAGTCCCTATCATTCCAAGCATATGCCATGAATGTGTTTATATATTGAATGTTGCGTGCTGAACAAAATTTGATGATGAAGTTGCTTTGACTTTGAACCATAATATTACATTAGCTACAACATTAGCAAGCTCCAAACAAGTTTTTAAGAAGTTTATTTTACCTCTTTAATATAATAGAAGAGACACTACTACATACTATATATGTTTTTGGCTTAAATAGGTGCCCATCAAATCATGGTTTTCTGCCTCAGTTTTCAGTGCCAGTTAGTTGATAGAGTAAACAATACAACTTTTTTGTAAAAATAAAAAAATATCCTTTTCGTTTTGCATTATTCCCAAAAAATAAACTTAAGGTCGAAAATTATTTTTTTACTTTTACCGTTTGGACAGTTTGGTTCATAGTAACTGTTGTCCTCTTCTACTATGGTGTTCCAAAATTGTATCTTTGAGGCCTTTAGGACTTCATAACAGTGGTGATTACATTTAATCTCTCCCACACACCGATTGAGAACTACTAGCGTTTTAATATAATTGTGTCGTGAATCAATTAAGTACATTTTGTGCAATAACCCCTTCTATCTGATAGAAAAGGAGTTTCACCAAAGTGACCAGTCACCTCATTAGTTGGGTACGAGTCCGGAGAATAATAATTACTGGGACAAATTATTATGTGAAAGAAAAAAAACATGACATTATTATATTCATACTCCCAGAATATTGTAGAATTACTCATTATCTATTATGAAATTAGTGCATTAAATTTTGCTATATCATCAACATTTTTTGTTTAATTACATCAACATTTAACAAACACTGGCACTATCTATTTTGTTGTTGAGTTAAATTATGATAATATGGTAACATACAATTTTACTTATTTTATAATGAATATATAAATTTAAGATTTTGATGATAGAGTTACCTTTGAAACTCTAGAGAGTCTCAATCCAAGGCTGAAAAACCTGTATACAAAAGGTTCTGAATTGGATAACCTGAACATTACAAGTGTAAGAGGATTTATTTTGAATGAATAATGATTATTAATAAAGAGATTTATGAGGCAAGGCTAGTTAGGAGAGCAAATGATCTAACTTTGACCCATGAATATCTCCTTTGAATTTGAAAACAACAAAATGTGTCAATCAAATAAGTTGCAAGGCTCTTGACAAATCAACATATTATTGGTTACACTAAATGTGACTTTTTTCTAGAAGACAAGTGATTAATCATGTTGACTCTTGAGCTCCAGGACATTACAAATCTGCTAGATGAGGTCAACAGCTCCAAATGAGCTGAGCAGCTTGCAACCTGCTTGAGCTCAGCTTCACCTGGGGCTTAATTCGGTTTGCATATTTGACTCATAAATAATTAGCAAATTCATCTCCAAAGTCGAGCATAACGAGCATATGTATTCTGTCAAAATTATTTACACAAATTAACTTACATCCGTTTGATATTACTGACCAAACAAACGTGTCCAAACAAATAAAAAAAATATATGACCGTGAATGTGTTTCATTCTCTTTGTTAAAAGATCTGAAATGTTTAGAAGTTTGGAAAGAAATAGACTAGATAATAAGGTGGAAAAGAAAAAAAAGGAGAAAAATAGTCAGCAATTTGTCAGCTCCAGAAACATTAAAACTTAAGAAAAGAGATTATGTAGCTAAGTTCACAGTTTATCACTTTTGCAAACAAGTTTAAAAATGTTATAGCTCTTGTTCCTGTGCGTGCAAGAAGATAATACATCATTAACAAATTGCAAGTGGGGAAATAGAAAGAGAAACTCAGCATGTTGGCACAATCTAGATAAAACTTCTCCAGCTAAGATGAATTAAAAAGGAAAGACGTGGTTTCCTTGCCTAGTACCATGTAGAGGAGTGAAGAAGTCTAATAGCCCACCATTTATGAGAATTGAGAAGAGGTGAGGATGCTGGACAACCAAATTGATCCAAAACTCTAAAAAGCCGTAGTATTGAATGACATGAATGCTAAAGGCCATTCCAGTCTATCATAAATCTCCTTCATCTTATGCTTTAAGCCCACTCAACAATTCATCATCCATAGTATACATTATTTCTTTGGGCAAGAATGATGTTATCTTGAATATTCCTACCTGAAATAAAAGCAACCTACCACTTAGAGATTAATTTGGGAAACAGAGGTTCCAGCCCATTAGCTAGGAGTTTAGAAATTGCTTTGTAGATCAGATTACATAGCCTAAACTAGTTAGCAGAAGAAGCAAGACAAGAGATCGTATACATTGACATTAGATTAGAGCAGTAATAAATGTTGTTTGAACATGATTAAAATTTTATTAAATTGTAAAGGGTACAAAGGCAAGTACACAAATTCATTAAACAATATTTCCTCTCCCCCAATTTGAGGGAATAAAATAATTATTTGAGAAAGGTACTCAAAATACTCTGAAATCCTTTTTCCTCACTTAAAAAAAATATTCCCACATACCTGATTTTCACTGAAATCAATGGCATGATTTACATCTACAGACAACGAAAGCAACAAAAAACAAAAGGACTTTAATCCCTTCCTAGAATCCTTGAGTGCTAGTTTTGAGATGAAATTAATGCATACTCAACCACGAAATAGTGATAGATAACTCAAGCAAAGGAAACTACAATACACTTGATGTATCCTCAAACCTAGAAAAAGAGAGAAGCTTACAAACGCTCTGTTAAATTCATGAATAAAATAAAAATATATGTTCTGCTATGCTAAAAGGCAAATTTTCACTTTAAACATTTTCATTGTGAATCAATTGTTGTACTCTTGCATTTCATCTCGCTTGTTAGAGCCATTCATATAACAACATAGCATGAGATAATATGAGAACCATCACAAATGAACAGTGGGACAATTCAACACAAATAGTAACTTGCACCTCTCATGTCATGGCCTGTGCATCTTGAAGCCAAAAACTCTTGGAACATAGCTTTGAGACGCCTTTTGCGGCTTTAGGTGTCCATACGTCATTAAAAATAAGTGGGGAAATGTGGTTCCAAAATATGCTCCATCAATATCTTCATAAAGTCAAGGAAATTTTGTCAAAAAGATAACTTGCAAAAATTGGAACATCTCATACATTCAACCACAATTACTCAATACACGTCAACAGTCTTCAGCACAATGATAAAAACAAAGAAGAACTATTTAATGGAAATCACAATCACCCATTATCAGTCAACAATTCAAATGGAAACTCCAAGTGCACTACACAAAATGTCCAATACTATATCTCTAACCACCAATCATATATAGCTTAAGATTATTGGCACAAAAACTTAATTAATTTCGATTTTAGTCAATAATTAGCTTTTGCAATTATACTGATTGAGGAGATTCAGATTTCATGTATACAGCTCTGGGCTTAGGGATCGCAAATGGTAAGCCTACTCTGAATCAACTTAAGCTAAAACATAAGTAGACTAAGAGCTTCTTCACTAGCCTAAAAAAACATATAGCTTAACTTGGAACTCCAGGTTTTAGGCTAATCAGCAAGGTAAGCAGCAAAGAATCAAATGTCAGTTAGAATAATTGTGGCTTTTGAACCAGTAGAGCCAGCAGCAGTACGGCAACATCCAGAGCAGCAAATGAGCTGATATGATTGTCCTGTCAGGCTCGGCTTGTTTTGATGCTTGCCTAGGCTCACTCATTTGTTAACACAAGTAAAGCTCAAATGAATTGTCCAAACTCATTTAAAAAAAAAAAAGCCAAGCCACAGATCCCCCGATTCCATCTTTTAAGCTAACAAGCCTTGTTAAATTACATAAGAGCCCCTCCTTTCTATGAATGTTCTCCCTGTTGGTCATGAATTCCAAGGTCGTCTCCTGGACCCCAAAAGATATACTCACATCAAGTAAATTTAAACTAAAGATTCACTCGTGAATAATTATAAAATGTTACTAATGATCCTTAGGACATAAATATAAAATCTATTTTTAGGCACTAGATCAGCTTAACCACATGTCACATAGCAATAAAATGATAATGATGATGAGAACAAGAAATCACATGATATATAGCTTAATTTGTACTTCCATACATAACATACCAACCAATATATTTGAATTCAGAAGGTCACATGCCTAAACCATAAGAATTATTTATTAGCTTGTAACATACAATTTCATCCAGATGGAAACACCATAGCTCACTTCGCAGGAAGGTCAAAGTAAAAATTCCTCTTTCACACTTAAGTTATATAATAACAACATACTAATCAATTGGGACATACCACATTTAGCAGAAGAAAAATCTATCAATGAGAATTCAATGTTCAGGCAGATGCAGGCAAAATGCAAACAAAGTTTCAAAACAAGTAAAAACTAGTGCAATAAAAGGATACTGCCTTGGTACTTAGATCGCGGGTAATAGATATCTTCACATTTGGGGCAGTAGATTTTTACGGTGCTTGAACGGGGAATGTCTGATTGGCCAACAGGGAGGCAGGGTTGTCCACAGCAGTAAACTCTGGGGCATCTTCCAAAATCATAATTTTTGTACTTCTCTAACTGTAGGAGATTTAACTATGTTTTACTCAACCAGAAACATAAGAAACAAATAAAGTAAGTATAAATTGGCTCAGAAATTTACCATTGCGGCCATTCCCTTGCTGGTGAGTATGTACCGAACATGTATCAGACCATACAGCATCTCTGCTGCTGATTCAACCAATTCATTCTGCTCTTCGGTAAATATGTCACCTGCTCAAAACCATACCCATACCATTAAATAAGGCTAAATGGCAAGATCCTTCACATAAACACACACACACTTGGCAGCAGAAATTAGGTCAGAATTTTACTATAACAATAAAAGATATTTTTAAAATCACAGTCATAGGTGTCACTTGAATTTGTTGAAATGTATATTAGGTAATAAAATGTAGATACAGAGGACAACTCATTGATATGCAAGTTTCACTCAGAACCACCCACGTTAATGCTTGGATGTACTTTACTAAGTACTTTTTTAAATAAAGACATGGTTTGAGACGGAAAACATTATGATCTCAGTTTCTTACACGCTGTAGGCAATAGATCTTACCAAATTCTGACTTCCAACACTCTAAATGACAAAATAGTTGAGATTGATAACTCTTATCACAACAAAACAAAAATAAAGCTTGTCGATATGCTAAAATATTTTTATTCATTAAATTTAGAATCAGACCAAAAAATTATAGTAGTTTGCTAAACAACACCTTTTAAGCCTAGCAATCATAAATCAGAGAAATCCTTTTTGTATAACAAAACATGCAGAGATAAAGTTAATCAGATTTGAGGAATTTTTTTTTTTTCCCTGAAACCATGAAACAATGCTTAGTATATTTAATGCAGTTTCCAAACAACACCATGACATATTAGTAAAAACAAAAATTATATAAAATTTATATCATTTACTTCATACTTGTAGAGGTCACAAGAATAAGATGAGTGATCAAGAGTACATATTTGAGATTCTCGTTTATAAGCACCAAGGACAAGCCCTTGCTTCCTTACCACCCTCAAAGGGTCGATGGGCAACTTATCTATGTTGACAAAAGCTACAAGTATGAGGAGATAAAAACCCATTCACTTTAAATTGGTTAGGAATTCAAGAATGCAGAATTATCAAATTATTGTTGGCAAAAAGAGATAATTTCAAAATGCATAAACCTAAATACAATTTAGAACAGGACAGTTCTTACCGTGAGAAGAGTCGACATCCAAAATCAGATCAAGTGCATAATCATAATAAGGAACTTGACTGCTCAAGCCACAAAGATTGAAATCATCTTGAATGTATTCATCATCAACTTCACAGAAAAATTCATTCCCTCGCAAATTGCAAAACCATGAAATCCACGATGTATCATCTCCATCAGAACCGCTAACATCCGATTCTTCACTGTCTGTTTCAGATTCCTCTGAAATTGATGCAAACAAGGTCATCATCAGCAAAAAAGGTGAAAATACCTATTAAAAATTTTCAATCAGACTATTAAAATAGCTAAAATTCTTTTATGTTTCTTCACATGATGTAATGTTTTTTTTACTCTCAAAATGTAATTAAAAGAAACCAAATCTAAAATCACCCAAATTTCCAATTTTAATCATATTAACCTGACGATATCATATTACAATGCAAGGGAAGCACCGCTGGGGGGGGGGAGGGGGGGGGGGGGGGGGGGTAAAGTACATTTGTTAGCTACCAGGGAACATCTAATTATTTTCACTCTTATTACAGGTTAGATCTAAGCAGAAGTACACGGAAAAAAAAAAAAAATCCATGCCTGAAAATGAGCACCAAGGACACTTGAGCTTCATACTATATACTAAAACTTCAGGATGATACTCTATTACGTGAATTATGATCAAAAGACAATAGAAAGCAATTCTATTTGTCAAACAAAGGCCAAAAGGTAGGATAAGGAACCTTTTTTAGTTAGGAAGTTATACATGCAGCCAGTAGGAATTGAACCCAAGACCTCACAGTCAACCCTGCACTTAGAAGGGAGGAAGTAGGACAGGGAATTTCATCCCACTTGTTTGACAAATAGGATGGAAGACCATCCTCCTTAGTACAAAATGTATCTACAAGGGGCAGTGCTAATGCTAGATGACTCGCTTTCCATTTAGTAAATTACTCATGCACTTGGTCACCGGTGAGTCTTGATTCCACAAACTAACTTTTCACCTTGCTTTTAAATGCCACATAACCTTTTGTTATGATATCTATTCTTAACAATGATACATCCATCTTCCGCTTGAATAGTCCAATCCAGTTCAACACTCCAGCAAGGTGTGGACACTGGCTTGACTTGCACCCCTCGTTGACGTCTACACCCATCTGGCCTCTATCTTCACCAATTGCAATTGAAAGGGAAAAAATTGAAAGATTAAGGCTGATAGGCTCACCGATGTCTACAACCACCTATCCTCTCCATTGCTTTTTTATTATTTTCGTTTCAGCGTTTTGAAGACTGTTTTGTTTACATATTGAAACAATGAAGAGGAAGAAGAGAAAATGACTATTTGAGCCTTGTTGGATTCTTGCCGTGTTCTTGATTTTTTGAATCTTGATTTTGTTTGGTTGTTAAGAAAAATGTAGAAAGTGCAGGTGATCAAATTTATGTTTAGATCTAATGTCAGGTTATTGAGAAAATTTTAAATTAAGTACAGTTATTGCAAAAGAAAATTTTCTGGTCCTTTTGTGTTGATCAGAAAAATTTCGAGAGTATTTATTTGGGGAAAATTGGAACCCAACCCAAAAACCCAAACTGATGACCAGCCCAATGCCTACTGCCCAGGTGAAAGTGGGGTCCACACGGTTTTGTCCAACCATAAGATGGAAGCAGGTGAGTGAGTTCTCCACCCGAAGGGATCAGGTCGAGTTGCATTTTGGCACCAAACCCGATCCGGATCGACCTATGTGCACCCCTCCATAAACAGTTACAATTGCATGAGATTCAATAGTTTCCTACTCCACCTGATTGCATACTTTGTTAACAGCCTGAAACTTCCTTCACTTATAAGTTCTAACATGCATCACAGAATCCATATCCAAATTACATCATATTGAAATTGTGATACATCACTAAACAATATACATACATACACTCACAGATTATATACATAGAGAGACATCATAATGGTCCAATTCAATGCTGACACTTCAAAAAAATAATCTCAAAAACTTAACATATTTACGGGAGCACCCAGAAATTAACAAAGCATGAATGAGAAAATTTACATTATACGGGAAAAAAAAAAAATCCTCCACCCAATTCCAGCTCAAGCATGTCACATTATTCTATCACTAAAATTCCACTATCGATAATTGGGGATAAAAACTAAAACTTTGCTAAATTAAGATCTCATTTACACTAAATTTGCTTCTAAACAAACCATAATTCACACTAACATAATCATAAACACTAAACTTTAAACAAACACCTACTTCAAAGCAATTTTTTTTTTAATTAACCCAAACCCAATAGAAAGTTTAAAAAACATAAATTAACAAAGCATGAATGAGAAAGTTTACATTATATAGAAAAAAAACTGAAATCCTCAACCTGATTCCTGCTCAGGTGCTTAAGACACATGTCACCGTATTCTATCACTAAAATTCCACTATCGATAATCGGGGATAAAAACTAAAACTTTCCTAAATTAAGATCTCATTTACACTAAATTTGCTTCTAAACAATCCATAATTCACACTAACATAATCATAAACACTAAACTTTAATCAAATACCTACTTCAAAGTTCAAACCACTTTATTCAGCAAACTCAGATCCTACAATTCACAAATTTTCTTCATCAATCACTTTCAGTCCTAAAACACAATACCCCACTAGTCCACTACAAGCAATTTACTTCAGAATTCAGACAACACATAATTAGAAACAAATTAACCCCAATTTACAAAGCAAAAGCTGAAACCACCAAAAACTCAATAAACCCAGATCAAAACACACACACACACACACACACACACACACAGTTCAAAATTTTATATACATAAAAATACATACCATCGGAGCACTTGTTCTTCGAAAGCGAGGCGGAACGAGAATCGCGATGATCGAGCTGCTGATGCTGCTGAGATTTACCGGTGGAAGTGGAAGGCACAGAGATTCTCTCCTTGTCCTTACTACTACTATTGATTCCGCCGCCGACTCTCGAAGTGGACGGCGACGATTTCTCGAGGTGCTTATCGAGCGCGTCGTTGATGATTCGCTTTCGATCCAACGGTCCTCCTCCTCCGCCAGCTACCATTTCCGATCTCGACAATCCTCCACCTCCAACTCCAACTACCCGATCTCTGTACATAATTTACAATTTATACCAAAAAAAAAAAAAATTCCCTCTCCCAAAAAATCAAAGCTTTTTGAAAATTGTTGAAGCAGAAGCAGAAACCCTAGATTTTCTTCTTCAAGCTTCGTGTTTGTACATTTGGGGGTTGAAAATTGAACCCTCGAATTTGTGGTGTTAGGGTTTTTGGGATCGGACAGCGACGTTTTGGAGAGAGAGAGTGAGAGATAAGGGGTTGAAGGAGTATGTACTTACGGATAAAGCTAGGGTTTGGAATTTGTGTGTAAGAGAGAGAGAGAGAGAGAGAGAGAGAGAGAGAATTGGGAGAGAGGGACACCGAGATGAGCTCCTTCTTTGGTTCCCCTGAGCCTGACCTCTTTTGTCTCCCTTTGTTTTGTTGTCCTTTCCCTTGTGCTGATTTTTTTTTTTTTCCTTCTTACAGGTTTTTACTTTTTAACCAACAAAAAAATCTTCATTTTTTTTAATTAAAAAAAATCATTATTTTTATATATAATAATTTGATAATTGAGAAGGTTGTAATTTTTATTTATTCAACATAAAAATTATGCTCTTAAGTCTAACTTAACCTAGAAGTGTATAATTGAGAATGATGTAATTTGAATTGTGAATATCTAATTTGAAATTTGGAAACACTCAAAAAATTAACCAATTGAATGACAATAAACCTAAAAATAATATATATATATATATATATATATATATATATATTAGTTTATAAGGTGATTTTATTAAGACGAGGGAGGTCAGGCCCAAAAAGAACCGAAGATAATAATGGGAAAACTAATCCATCATCGTTCTTACAAAAGACTCACAGAAAGATGAAAGAGATGAGTTATAATTCCCAAGTTGAAGAGAAAGAAGCACAAATAGACCATACACAATAAGCAAGTATAATATAATAATGTCTACTTGGGTTGGACCACACTTTCATTTTGCACAAAGAATACATCATTTATATTTTTGATCCTATGTGATGCAATTTTACTCCACAACATGCCCCACATGAATATAATTCTATAAAGTCAAATGAATGGGTCTTGAGTTAAGTTCACTTAAAAGCCTGACATGTCCAATTTTTCATTAATCCACCCATATTAGTCTTTTTACCCTAACTTTTCATGCTTTCGGATCACAATCCTTTTCACTTCAAAATGGGTCATGGCTTATATCTTTCTACAGCACAAAATGGTTCCATGACTCATCTTTTTACATCATATAATGGGCTTATATTGTGCTTTATTTTTTCATCATGAATTGAGCTCATGGCTTCTATTATCTCTATATCATGAATATGACTTATGGCCTACATTTCTTCACTTCTCGTAATAGACTTAAGATCTACATCTTGCAACCCTTTCAAAAAAAAGAAAAGAAAAAAAGATCTACATCTTGCAACTTCTCGAATTGGACTCATGGTGGTTCGCATTATTGCCACCATCAAGCAATAAGCACATGGTCCAAATCTTTCTTACTCATGGGTTGAGCCATTAAGTTACCAATTCTCACAACCCATATTAATTTTCTCACTTTTTAATAATGATTCTCTAACAAAAGCTCATATTTACACAAAATAGTGTGGGTTGAAAATTGTCCAATTACAAGTCAATTAAGCTACTTGGGTTACCAAATTACAAAGGCAATCAAGATTCAAGACCATTTATTTTCTTGAATTCCCAAACTTGTATGGGCACAGCATCACATTTGGTCCCAAAAGACAAACCAACTCACTAAAAAAAAAAAAAATGCCTAGTGGACATTAGTATGTCACGAGAGGCTGAAAGAAGAAGAGAAATCTAGCTCATTTCTCCTCTAAAAGACAGCAAAATTATTTGGTCAAGGACCACAAAGAGAAGAAGAAGTACACTCCACTCAAAAATCTTAGCTCATGGATACGCATCCCTCTCGTCTACCACATTATTAGTGTTATTATCACCTACTTTTGGAACCAGGAGGATTACAAGCTTCAGGTACTAAGCCAAATTTATTGAAGAAGTCATGGCTAAAACTCAAGAAACTTTTAATGAAGTTGCAATTTTTCAAATGCCTACAACTTTGTCAAGTCTTAAGGCCATGGTTCAATTGCAGAGTTTTCATGGGAAAGCTTGGGAACCTATGATTTGGAAGGCCAAAATTTGTATTCAAACAACTCCAATAGTCCTCTAAAAGAGGCCTAGACACCCAGGGCCCGTTTGGTCATAGAGTTTAAAAATTGTTGTTTAAAAAGTGTTGTTGAAAAACGTATTTTTAGTGTTTATAAAACAAAAAAATGTGTTTGGTATTATAGTTTAAACAATATGTTTTTAGTGTTTAAAAAACATAAAAATGTGTTTGTTATGTGTGTTTAATTTTATAAAAAAAGCTGAGCAAAAGTACAAAATAATATTTTTAAATCAGGAGAGAGACAATAAGGCTGATCAGGTGTAAGACAGGAGACAGCAATTGATAAGGCTGATCAGGTGGGCCATATATTTTTCAATTTTATTACCGAATTGCCACTCAAATGTGTGTTTATTGTTTTAAAAACAGCCAGGAGCATGTTTTAAAAAGCCCATGATTTTGAACAACATTTTTCAAACTTCACGTGAACAGAGATGGGCCACCAAACATGATTTTCTGGTTTTGGGCAGTACTGTTTTGTGTTTTGAAAACTAAACATACATTTTGAACTGATAAACCAAACGGGCCGCCAATCACTCATTTTGGTCTTTAGTAACAATGGGACTCCCTCCTCTCCCTTGCAAAATTAGAATTTAATGCTTCATTCAAGACTAAAACACACAGGCCTACCAGTGGCCAAGCCTATTGCCTAGGTTGGAGAAAACCACTCACACACTTGGTTTTTTCCCCCCCTTTTTTTTTTTTTTTTTTTGTGCGCTCAAACTTGGTCCTTTGACCTATATAAAGGTATCAAAAGGGACACAAGAACCATAAAATACCAAAATAATACTTATACATGTTTGAAGTGCTTTCCAGTGTAGTAAAAGTAGTTTTAGGTCAAAATATTAGCTTATTTGTCTGTTTATCCATTGTTTTTCAAATCTCTCTCTCTCTCTCTTAACAAATTTTTTTTTCAAATCTCTCTCTCTCTTTTCAAGTTTAATTTTAAATAAAATTAAACATAGATTTTTTTTTTTTTTTTTGGATTTCCTTAAAACTTTGCAAACTCTTATAACAATTGTGTTTGTGATTTATTTCTTTACCTTTCGATTGTGGGTCATGAAAAAGAAGAAGAAGAAGAAGAGTAGTACAATTGATTATGAGAGTATTCACATTAGTACTTGTATAATAAAAAAAAAAGTACCACATTTTAGCCAATTTAGATCAAAATTCACCCACATCAATCTTTGCAAAATGATGTAACAATACATGGTTGTTACAATAACAATATAAATTTACATTGACATTATTAATTCTTTCTTTATGTTTAACGAGAATAAATAAAGAATGTTGATGATGGTTGTTGTATGTGAAGAAATATATACAATTAAAAAAGATTGTTATGTGTATACGTTGATGTAAATGCTCCAAGGATGAGATCATTAGTATGAACTCCCTCCTCTTTTACTATCTTTCTTCTCAAAAAAAAAAAAAAAAAATCCCTTCTCCTTTATCTATTGAGAAATTGCATTGGCTATCACTTTGAACTCCATCATAATTACCATATTTATTATTTACTAATCATAACATACTTGTGAAAATAGTTGTGCCCCTAAAATTTATTGTTATCTAAAACTCACTTTGAAAAAAACATTAAGGGTTCATTTGGTTAGAGGGGTGGAAAAGTAGATTGATAGAAAATGGGAGGAGGATGGAAAAGTGAGAGGATAGAGAAGATTTTAATTTATCTCATTTTTGTTTGGTTGGGAATAGGAAAGTAAAGGGATGAAAAAAGTGAGTTTGTATAAATTTACTCATATACCATTGTTAAAAAATGATGGTCAATAAAAACAAAAAAAGTGACAAACAACCAAAAAAAAAAAATCACCCAATTTATTAAAAAATAAAAATTATGTCCCAAAAAAATCATGTCTAGTTAAAAATTAAAAAAAAAAAAAAATCACACCCACAGCCCAGGAAATCAAAAAAAGAAAAGAAAAAAGATGGCAACATCTAGGAAAAAAAAAAGAAAAAAAAAAAAAAAGGAAAGAGGCAACATGCCCAGGAAAACACAAAAAGGAAAAAGAAAAGAAGAAACGGTTTTCTCTCCATTTTGAGGAGAAAACTTTTTGGTGGGCTCGGAGATAAAACATCCAGACCCCACTATTTATTTTTCTTTCTCTTCATCCAACCAAACATACTTCAAAAAAGTTTTTCTTTCCATTTTTTCTCCAAAATTTTCTATTTACCCTATTTCACCTTCAAAGAAACACACCCTAAGGGATAAAATAGTTTGTTGTTATCCAAAACTCGCTTAAAAAAAAACATTAAAGGATAAAATAGTTTGTGCACTTATCAACCAAATCACCATTATCATAACCAAAGACGGGACCATATAAGAGTATTCTCATAAAAGGTTTCAAATTCTAAATATGTTATTTTTTAACATCTAATTCTAAAAAAACACACTACATTAAGGGTGTTATACTTTTTTTTTTTTTTTTTTTTTTTTTGAGGGTCGAGGGTGTTATACTTAAAAGTTATAACAAGTAGAATGTCATTTTTGACATCCTACTATAACTGAAATCTTTTAAAAAAAAAATTATTATCACTTCAATTAACAAAGAGAGAGAGAGAGATAGAGAGAGAGGGAAAATAAATAAAATAAAAAAAGAATATTTAAAAGAAGTGGTAAAAAAATAAAAATTTTGATGTTAAATATATTATAAAATGATGTGTTAAATGTTCTAAAGTGACTTTTTAATTGTTAAATACTAAAATTTTTAAGACACTTTATTGAAATGCTCTAACCTGCAATTAATTTATATAAGTAATGCTAAAAACACGTCACAATTTTTGTCGCTAGTGTTATCTGTATATATCTCGGTTAGCTCAATTAGACCGGACAAATCAATTAAAAATCCAACACAATATAGAATTACTCCTCTCTCTTGGAAAATGCTAAAGGTCAAAGGAAAAAGAAAAACAGTGGCCAGCTAAGAAAGAAAACTGTACACAGAGAATCTAAAAGGGTCCTAGTTTTGATCGAAGTCTAGTGAGAAAAGAAGCAGAAGAAGCAGGAACATGGAAGCAAACCCAGTTCTAATGGCGAAGATCACTGTATCAGTTGTTATGGGTGGGTTTATAGTGTTGTTAATGCAACTCTATAACCTTTTGGTTTTGAAACCAAAACTTCTCAGAGCCAAACTTCAAAGGCAAGGTATAAGGGGACCTTCTCCTTCTTTCTTCTTTGGGAACATCCCTGAAATGAAGAGAATTCAACTCCAAGTTCATGCAACACCAAAAACTACTGCTACAAAGGAGTATGATCACCCTGATGCTATTGCTCATGACTGGCCTTCCACTATCTTCCCACATTTGGAGCAGTGGAGAAATGAATATGGTACTTCACTTGCCATTTCCTCTCTCTCTCTCTCTCTCTCTCTACCAAAGTAGGTAGAAATATGGTTTAGGGAGTTGAAAATGAAAATAGGTAGACAATAGCTATAGTCTTTTTTTTTGGCAATAGCAGTAGTCACAGAGGGTACAGCTCAGATTTTAGACAATTTTTGTTGTCAGAATATTCCAATTGTAAATAGAGTAATAAACCTTTGTAGTCCATACTTATGAAAATAGGGGTTCTTTTTGTTTTTGTTGCTTTATTATCTTTCTCTAATAAAAGCATTATTCAGAACAAAAAAGTTAGTACTTTTCCATTAGGTGAACTAGGACATGGATTGGGAATGGGAATTATAGCAGATTTCATTTGAATGATGAATGCACATTTTTACTTAATTGAAACAAGTTGAAAGAAACAATGGCATGTTTTGTCTTAGCAAATACTTAATTTCCTCTGTTTTGTAATCTTTAGCAATTAGTCCAAGACATGCCTAGAATGTAAAGAAATGGACCTCTTAAAGATCATATGATCAAATATGCATATCAACACTAAATCAGAATCTTAAAATTTTATTTTCAACCTTGCTCACCTAATCTATATTGGTGGCAGGACCAATATTCTTATATTCATCTGGAAACATACAGCTATTATGCATAACAGATCCAGAGATGGTGAAGGAAATCAGCCTTTGCACTTCTTTGACCCTTGGAAAACCTTCTTATCTATCCAAAGATCGTGGGCCGCTTTTGGGCCAAGGCATTCTGTCATCAAATGGCTCAATTTGGGCCCATCAAAGGAAGATTATTGCTCCTGAATTGTACATTGATAAGGTTAAGGTAAACCTCAAAGTTTTACATAAATTTCAAAAACAGTTCTTGGACAATAGATCTTAATAATATGCATAAGACTTAAGTGGTGAAATGTTCAACATGACAATTGAAGAAAGACTTTAACAAGGGCATATAATAATGATCACTATTAATTACCAAAATTTCCTATGAAGACTAGAATAATGCCTAAACAAATTAAAACCCTTATTATATGCAATGTAATCCTTTACAAAGACATAATCTGAAACCATTCTTTTATTACTTTTTCTTTTGTTTTTAACTAACTAACCTGAAACCATTTTTGTCTTTTTTTTTTTTTTTGGGATAGTCCAGTTTTGACAATATTGATATGCCATTTTACATGAACAAAACTCAGCAACAATCCCAAAGCACAATATTTCCCGATTGTTTGAGTGAAGATTGCGTTATACTGTTGTTACTTCACTGCCTCATCATATTAAGCTTTAGATTAATTAGTCACTACTATACCATTATTTAATAAATCTCTATAGACTAAGGCTTGGTTTTGTTGTTGTAAACTTTTATACTTATGCGTTTCTTTCTGAAGGGCATGGTAAACCTAATGGTGGACTCAACAACCTCAATGCTAAGAAGTTGGGAGAGTAGAATTGAAAATGAGGGAGGTATTGCAGACATTAAAATCAATGATGATTTGAGAAGCCTATCGGCGGATATAATATCAAGAGCCTGTTTTGGAAGCAACTATTCCCAAGGGGAAGAAATATTCTTAAAACTCAATACTCTTCAAGGAATCATGTCCAAGGGAAATGTTGGAGTTCCTGGTTTTAGGTATGGTAACATTTTGAATCCATTGATCTTAATAACAAAGACTAGAAAACTATTACACTGACAAGTTTTGGTTTGTTGTTTGTGAACATCTTTAATTGACTAGTGTTCTTATAGCCTAATGATACTTCTCTTTCTTATAAAAGAGTAGGATTTAGATTCAACACTGGCCTTCTATGGGTTGAGGATTTATGAGATAAGAGAACTAGGGGTATCTCTATTCTTTTATAAATGGGGGAAAAAAAGAACATGCTAGGGATGATTATTCCTAAATATTTCAAAATTGATGATATGTATATTTTATAGATTCTTGCCGAGCAAAAACAATAGAGCTATGTGGAAACTTGAAGAAGAGATCAACTCAATGATATTAAAGGTGGTAAAGCAGCGCACTGAAGCATCATATGAGAAGGATCTTTTACAAATGGTTCTTGAGGGTGCCAAAAGTTATAATGACTATTATGGCCCATCAACAGATAGTTCTCGTGACAAGTTCATTGTGGATAATTGCAAAAACATATACTTTGCTGGCCATGAGACCACTGCTATCACAGCCACATGGAGCTTGATGTTACTGGCTGCACATCCTGAATGGCAAGCTCGTGCTCGTGCTGAGGTGCTTGAAATATGTGGGGATAGTCCACCAGATGCCAACATGCTCCGAAACATGAAAACAGTATGTATTTTTCTTTAAAATTTATAATTTTAGTTACTGTATAATAGTACTATTAGTTTTAGCTATTTCTCTATTAGATTTTATCAAATTTTTATCCAAGAAACACTCCCACTATATATGGACGCATGTTAATTCAGAATATCCCAGCAAACAAGAGAGAAAAAGAATGCATGTAGCGAGCAATGTTATTTATGGTGCTTATGTGCATATAGTATGTATTTGGAAGAATGTTTCTGCACATATGTTGGTGTCGTATGCACTTATATTTGCAAAGTTTCCTTAGAATTGAAGGTGGTGCCTGGAAAAACGTTCAAGAATGAATTTTCATACCCCATTGAGGTATCATCGGAAAAGTGACTTCTAGTGGCTAGTGAGTCGATTGAATATTCTTCCTCTAATTATGCCTTTTGAGGTTCAAAACAATAATTTTTTTTTCCATTTAATTTCACACATAAAGAACTTAACACATCAGTTACCAAATATTACAAGGAGAGATTAACATCACTGCTACACAAATTCTGAAATCATGTACTCAACATTGAGATATTAATACATGAGAGTAGACACACCCATACATGGACATAGTTTCACTAACCTTGTATTTGATGGCAGTTGACAATGGTGATCCAAGAGACATTGCGTCTTTACCCACCTGCGGCTTTTGTGATCAGAGCGGCCCTGGAAGACATTACATTCAAAGATATTATGATCTCAAAAGGTATGAACATTCAGATTCCAGTCTCAATATTACAACAGCAGTGTGATTTGTGGGGACCTGATGCACACAAATTCAATCCAGAAAGATTCACTCATGGGATTGTTGGGGCTTGCAAGATTCCACAGGCTTATATGCCATTTGGAGTAGGGCCTCATGTCTGTGCTGGCCAGCACTTTGCCATGACAGAACTGAAGGTCATTTTAACTCTTATTCTATCCAAGTTTTGCTTCTCACTATCACCGGGATATGAACACTCCCCTGCATTTAGGTTGGTTATTGTACCTGAACATGGAGTTACTCTACGTGTGAGGACAGCTTGACATTTCCTAGCTTTGACAAAGGCTTTGGTGGATAGAAGAAAATAAAAATATGAAAGAGGTTGTGGACTATTTTTTTTTTTGCTAAACAGGTTGTGGACTATTTGTACCATCTTTAAGTATTACAAAAAGATATTAAGGGCAGGGCATCTTTGGAGAACTTGTAATAGTTCCTTCGGTTTTTACATTGTTTCTTTCTGATTATAAAGATTTGAAGCAATGATGAAGAGCAGTTGGGATGCTAGAATTGCATAAATAGAAGTCCTGGTCTAATCCTCTAATACTAAGCAATTGCTGACGTACATATGAAGATGAAAATTCAAAATCTTGAATCTTATGAACTGCTCAACAACCAGGATAGGCTGGATTTCAAGGAATAGAAATTTTGATTCTGTTTCATAGGCACCCCACACTCTTTAAAAAATACTAAAAAAAGCATTGAAAGCCATAGATGTACCTTGCCATTGAAGTAAATGACCCCGGTTCCTCCATTGGATCTAACGTTTACAGTGACCCCTAAAGATTAAAATCAAGGCTGGAGTACTTCAAACACCAAAAGAATTAGTTTGATATTTCGATAGATAGTTATAACAAAGGGAGGGGATTTTAAAACATTGATTCTCCTAGTAAGAGAATGGACTACGTCATTGAGTTATATGATTTTTGATACTCCAAACAAATAGAAATTAAAATTCACTGTCTAAAATTGTTCAACAACTTGATTATACTGGATTTCCTCATTGTTATGTAGAAACCGGGTCAAATTCTCCACTTACATTCAGAAAAAAGAATTCAATTTGTCAATACTATGTTAAGGTATAACCGTGTTTGAAGATCTGAATGTAGCAGGTATCAAAGTTGTGGTTCGCAATTCTCATGGAGAAATAAAGGCAGCCTTATCCGAGATTGTTCCCATGCCATCTTCAGTGGTAGTTCTTGAAACTCTCGCAGCAAGAAGAACAGTCCACTTTGTTCAGGAGCTGGATTTGCACAGTTCGACCTTCAAGGGTGGTTCAGAAATTTCCATCACTGCTACATACGAAAAGGTTAAAGGTATAACCTTATAAGCCCGTCTAAGGGTCTGTTTGCGATCTGTTTATTTTGCTGAAAGTACTGTAGATAAAGGTAAAAGTTAGATGAAATAATATAGTAAGACCCATGAAAAGCAGCAAAAATAAGCTGAATAGTAAAATAAGTTGGCAAAATTAATCATGCCAAATAGACATTAAGCGTGCGTTTGCCAACAATGTTTTTGCGTTTTGCCTTTTTTTTCCTAGGTCCCACAGCACTGTACACGGACCAACCAACTTATGAAAAACACAGCAATAAGTTTGCTACAGTGTTTTGTGCTTTAAAAATTATTTTGCTACAGTGCTTTTAACAATAAGTTTTTAGTTTTCAACAAAATAAGCGGTATCCAAACAAACCCTAAGTCTAGAAATTCAATCCATTTATTGGATTTAATTTAACTAATCACTTTTTTTTTTTTTATTATAAATTATATGAAACAAAAAGCAAAGCATCCACAATTGACTACTATTTTGAGTATATATTTTCCTCAAAATCCAGCGCAAGAATTACCCCAAAATAAATACTAAGAAACAACAACTCAGCAAGTCCCACCAATATATCATCAATATGTTCCTTATAATAATGTCTTAAATCAAGATACCAAAATTTTTGAAGAAGTCATGCCTAAAATTAGGGTTGTCAGTTTGGGTTAGCGTGTTGGGTTTATGTCAACTAAATGCCTCAGAACTTGACCCATTAAATAATTGTGTCATGATTTTTTAACCCTAACCCAACTTGTTAATAAAGCGAGTTGACATGATCCAATCCGACCCGACCCACTTGACACGCTTAATAATCGGGTTGTGTTGGGTTGACACGAATGTGACACAACCCATTTCAACCTACTTAATATTAAATATAACATCCATATTGAAATAAATTCTTTACATCCCGAAAGCAATACATACATTTCAAGTCTTCAACCCACATTCAAAATAACAAAGTTTAACAAAAATATAACTTCCATCTAGAAAACAAGTTATTTACACTCCAAAAGAAGTGCATACACTTTAACTCAAATTCAATATAACATAATCCAACAAAAATATAACATCCACGGAACTAAATGCTAAGTATTAATATTGAAAGAGATGGTGCAATAGTAGACTGATCATGACTAGGGTTTATAAAGTTTTAATTTACAATTATATCACCTGTAAGTTTTTGTAATTACTCACTTTTCTTTTTAAGTTTAAAATATAGATTGGATATAAAAGGTATTTAACAATTTAAAATAAAATGAATATTTATTTGTTATACGAGTTAGATGAGTTGTGTTAAATGAGTCATTTTTGGGTTAACACAAATAAATTGAAAGAGATGGTGCAATAGTAGGCTGATCATGACTAGGGTTTATGAAATTTTAATTTACAATTATATCACATGTAAGTTTTTGTAATTACTCACTTTGCTTTTTAAGTTTAAAATATAGATTGAATATAAAAGGTATTTAACAATTTAAAATAAAATAAATATTTATTTGTTATACGAGTTAGATGAGTTGTGTTAAATGAATCATTTTTGGGTTGATACAAATAAATTGGCGTGTTAAATATGTCTATTGCAAGTCATGTGAGTTGACCCGTTTATGACACGTTTCTTATCGTGTCGCTTTTAAGTCGACCCGTTTATAATCCAAACCTGTTATGTCCCAACCCTAACCCACAAAAACCATGTCATATTCGCGAGTTAGGTCAAACATTGACACCCCTAGCTAAAACTCACGAAACTTTTAATGAAGCTGCAATTTCTCACATGCCTACAACTTTGTCAAGTCTTAAGGCCATGGTTCAAGCCCAGAGATTTCATGGGAAAGCTTGGGAACCTGTGATTTGGAAGGCCAAAACTTGTATTCAAACAACTCCAATTGTCCTCAAAATTGCAAATGGAGCTTGACATTGATTTGGGCTCTTGAAAAGAGGCCTAGACACCTAATCACTCATTTTGGTCTTTAGTAACAATGGGCCTTCCTCCTCTCTCCTGTAAAAAGTAAAATTAGAATTTAATGCTTCATTCGAGACTAAAACACATTGACTTATGAGTGTTAAAGCCCATTGCCTAAGTTGGAGAAAACCACTCCCACACTTGGTTTTTCCCTTTCTTTTCCCTTTTTTTTTTGCTCAAACTTGGTCATTTGTCCTATATAAAGGTATCAAAAGGAGCACAAGAACTATAATAAAAATACCAAAATCATGCTTATACATGTTTGAAGTGCTTTCTAGGGTAGTAAAAACAGTTTTAGCTCAAAATATTAGCTTGTTTGTTTATTTATCCATTGTTTTCCAACTCTCTCTCTCTCTCTCTCTCTCTCTCTCTCTCTCTCTCTCTCATACAAGTTTATTTATAAATAAAATAAACTATAAAAATAAGTTCATCTAATCATTCATACTCTTAACACTAAGATTAATTTTTTGATTTCCTTCACATCTTTGCAAATTAATAACAATTGTGTTTGATTTCTTTCTTTACCTTTTAATTGGGGGTCATGGAAAAAGAAGAAGAAGAGTAGTGCAATTGATTATAAGGATGCAATCACTAGTATGAACTTCCTTCTCCTTTACTATCTTCCTTCTAAAAAAAAAAAAAAACCCTTCTCCTTTATCTAATGAGAAATTGTATTGGCTATCTCTCTGAACGCCATCATATTTACCATTTTTGTTATGCACTAATCACAATATAAATTACTTGTGAAAATAGTTGTGTTCCTAAACTTATTGTTATCCAAACCTCAGTTGGAAAAAAAAAGGGATAAGAGTATCCACAGTAGTGGAGCCAAATTTTTAGCTTTTTAATACCACAAAAAGTCACTTTATCTATTTTACCTTCTCACATCCAACAATTGTGGTTTTATTTTAGTTTTTAACACAATAAAATAATATAAACACTACAATAAAATAATATTTCATTCAACCACCAAAATATAACTACAACCAAAAGTAGTGTGAATGCATGGTGGACATTAGGAGAGACACAGACGGGTAGTGAGGAGAGAGACAAAGCAGTGTGAACACAAAATATATATATATTTTTTTACCTTTTGGCTACAGTGCACAGCTTTTGGCTGTGCACTGTAGTTGTGGAGCCAAAAAATATAGAGAGATGCTACATCCACAACATTTTTACAATATTTTCACAACAAATTATAGGTGGTTAGTTGTTATTGGTTTAAATTTGAACATAACACTAAGATTACTTTTTTGCTCTAATAATAACAATTAGTAACAACCTGCCACTTAAGATTTGTTGTAAAAATATTGTGAAAATGTTGTGGACGTATCATTTCCCAAAAACTTTGGCTCCACTATTACATGGTACATTTTGATATTTAGTGGTGCTAAAAATAGCTATATAGCTATTTAGCACCACTATTGCTAGTGCTTTTGAGCACTGGCATCAAGTGTGCTAAATGCTAAATTTTTAGCATTTAGCACATTAACATAAAAAAAACCTCCTACATCAAATATTCTAAATCACTAAATGTTAAAAAATTTAGCATTGACAAATAGTATAATTCTAATAGTAGAAACAAAATTGTAAAACTTTTGAATGTTTTTAAATTTTACTTCTCTCTCTTTCCCCATTTGCTTCTCTCTCTTAGCCTCCGTTTGGGAAGCGCATTTTGCGCTTCCTAGCGGTGCGTTTTTTTTTTTAACGGGTCCCGTGTACTATTCATGGGACCCGCAAGTATTTTTTTTTTCAGCAAAAATAACTTTAAAACTGGGTCTCACAGTACTATTTATACATTTAAAAATTATTTTGCTACAGTGTTTTCAATTTTTATTTTTCAGCAATAAGCGATATCCAAACAGACTCTTAGACTCTCTTCCTCTCTCATTCTCACTCTCTACCTCTCCTCTCTTCCATTCTCTAGAGTATGCTAACGATCTCGCCACCTTGCCCACTGTTGATCTCGCTAGACCTCTCTCTCTCTCTCTTACGGTGGTTTGTGATGGTTTTTTTTTTTGGGTTGTTGTACAAATTTTTTTTTTTTTTTTTGGGGGTTGATTTTGATGGGTTGCGATGAGTTGTTGGTGGTGGTTTGATCTTTGTGGTTTTGGTGGTCTAGTGGAAGTTGGATTTGGATGTGGGTTAAGGTGATTCGGTGGGTTCCAATTGGTTTTGGGTGGCTTGTGGTGGCTGACTTGCTACTACCGGTGGGAAGGGTGATGATTTTTTTATTTTTTTTTTATATATATTTTTTTAAGTTAGTAATTTTTTGAAAAGTTATTTTATAAGTGATATGCTAAAGTAAGCGATGTTAGAGCATCAGCAGTGGGCCTTCCAAATGCCAAATGTAAGGTACATTTGGCATTTAGGCCCAAAATATGCTTAGCAATTGGAAGGCCAAAACTGAGAAATGTCAAATTTTTTTGGCATAGTGCTATAGTACCATCTTAAAAAAAGTTGTTAAATCTAATAATATCTTTTGGTTTGCTGTATATTGTTCTGTGTTCTATTCCTTATGTTCATACTATCTTTTATACTTTCTTAGTAGCCTACGTTATTTACCAGTTTCTATAATTTCCCTTTCCCATAATCTTCTTACACTCCTTGTTTCTCCTGTGTGCTTTACCCAATCCTAATTCCAAGAAGCAATGGTAACACTGTTCCAGCCCCTCTTGGCAAATGCATTAATTTATGTTGATGATATTCTCTTGTTCTCAAAAGATGAAGAGTCCTATGAAAAATTGCTCACTGAATTTTACAATTTGGTGAAATCTCAAGGATCACAGGAAGATTGTGAGAATGGTGGATTAATTTAGGAGAATACAGACAAAGACAGGCAGTTCAATGCAATACATTGGAAGATTTTTTCACGACAATTCATAATGAGTTCCTTGGCTCTGTGACTCATTACACGGAAGTAGCATGAGAAGAATTCCTACTGATGAAATGCTGCTCATTTGAAAGAAAAGATTTGGAGAAACATTTTGACAGAATGTCAAGAAGATACTACTTTTTTAATGGCATGGATGATGTCAATTCCAAGCATACTTTTCTCAATTCCCTTCCACAACCATTGGGAGACGAAACTCTTCACATGATGAATCTTTAAAAATAACATTGCATCAAGCCTCCTTGGGAGAAATCTATTAGCATGTGCTTATTGCCTTAGAATAACTTTGCAACCAGAGAAAATTTCTTTCAGAAATTGACAAGATTCATGGCAAACTCAAGGATAACTGTAAAAGAAAAGATTTGCAGATCAAGTGTTATGACAAGAATTGTGCTTGCCCAACAAAAAGAAGAGATCATTCCAAGAAATATTCCTAGAAGAAAAAACACTATGCAAGTCAAAAGAAGAAAACAGTTCAAAGGAAAAACTTCAAAAGTTTGTTTCGTATGCAGAAAGCCGGGCCAATTTACAAAAAATTGTCCAAAAAAGGAAAAAAGCAGCAAAACTTCTGGAGCAAGCATAGATTCATGCAGATGATACTCATTTTTCAGATGTAGAATCACTCTTTTCATTGGATGATGATTATTCCCCTCAAGCTTTGGCAGTTATGGCCTATTACTTCTGAGGAAGATTCAGATCTAGACAGTGAAGAAGATTCAGACCCAGAAATCAAAACCATCTTTACATCCCAGCCCATTATAGCCCCCCTAACCAATCCCACACCTATAGCCTAAGTAAATATCCTCCTTGATACTTATGCCAAACCTATTTCAGTAATAGCTTAATTTGATACAGGAGCAGTAGCAACAATTCTCCATTCTAAGATATTACCCAAAGAATGTTGGTTACCTCATCATCAGATGTTCAGAGCAGCAAGTGGAGAAACATTTTTGGTCACCTTGAAAAGCAAGCCTATCCTCATCAGAATTTTTCCAACCCTCAGCATCAAACACCATGTCCTTGGATCCTTTCTTACAGGTAGAGACCTTCTTATAGGATTTGATCTCCTCCATCAAATACCTAGCCTTAGATGGTCCTCAAAAGGACTTATGCATAAATAGCACCTTCTCACCTGGACCCAAGGTCCTCATTTATTCACCGTTGATCCCTTTGACTCTCTAAGATTTTAGATTATCAATGACTGTTGTGCAAACAGTCACTCTGAATTCCTCCTTAAAAATCAAAATCCTCTATGGAAAAACCCAAATCCCTTCATCCATTTACCCTTCAAAAAGAATGAGGATGTTAATCTCACAAAAGCTAGTCACAGAGGAATGAACCCAGAACACCTAACCTTGGCCAAGCAAGAACTTTCTACCCTCCTTTTAGAAGGCCTCATTGAACCTACAACCTTCCCATGGGCATGTGAAGCCTTTTATGTCAATAAGCATGTTGAGCAAGTACGAGGAAAATTCAGATTGGTAATCAATTACCAAGATCTCAATCATTTCCTCGCAGATGACAAATTTCCTTTGCCAAATAAGAGTGCTCTTTTCCAGCATCTTTCAAATGCCAGAGTATTCTCAAAGTTTGATCTTAAAGCAGGATTTTGGCAATTAGGAATCCATCAAGAAGAAAGATACAAGACGGCATTTTGCATCCCAGATCATCATTACCAATGGACTGTCATGCCTTTTGGTCTTAAAAATGCTCTATCCTAATTCCAAAAAGCAATGGTAACACTGTTCCAGCCCCTCTTGGCAAATGCATTAATTTATGTGGATGATATTCTCTTGTTCTCAAGAGATGAAGAGTCCCATGAAAAATTGCTCACTGAATTTTACAATTTGGTGAAATCTCAAGGGATAATGCTTTCAGAAAAGAAAATGGTTATAGGATAGTCTTCCATACACTTTTTGGGAGTAAATATTTCAAATGGAAAGTATACTTTGTAGCCTCACATAGCTGTCTCTCTTAGTGAATTTTTAGATAAGCTCACAAATGCCAAGCAGATACAACAATTTCTCAGAATTGTCAATTATATGTCAGACTTCATCTAAAAAAATCCAAATACAGGAATTGTTTAGCTTAATTACTGAAGAAATCACCTCCAGAATGGAATTCTGTTCATACAGAGGTAGTCCAACAACTGAAAAAATTAGCAGAAAAGCTTCCCCCTTTGTAGATTCCATGATCAGATAAATGAATACTGCAGACAGATGCAAGTGATGAATACTCTGCAGGAGCTCTTTTTGAAGAATTTAATGGCAAAAGAAGCATTTGTGGATATAAAAGTGGTGCCTTCAAGCCTTCAGAACTTCATTACCACTCCACTTTCAAAGAGATCCTAGCAGTCAAACATAGGATTGAAAAATTCCAGTTCCATCTCCTTGGGCATAATTTTCTAGTAGAAATGGATATGTCTTCCTTTCTCAAAATGCTTCAGTTTAAGAGGAAAATACTTCCACACCCTCAGTTACTTAGATGGTCAAATTGGTTTTCACACTGGTCTTTCTAGGTAAAACACATTAAAGGCAAAGATAATCTTATCACTGACTACCTTTCTAGAAAGCCTCCTGTCCTTAATACCACTATTATTCCTCCACCCCTGTGTTTATATCCTATCACTGATCCATCCTTATCCTCAGGCCCCCCTCTTGCAGACCCTGATCCTTACCATGATAGAAACCCTTCCTCCAGAAATAAAAGACCAAATAAAAACTTTGATCCTTGAAGCCAAATCCAAAAGAATCATTAGAACCCTTCATGAGTACCTTAAAAAATACTAGTGTCACTTCCTAGCTATTTTTCCTAACATCGACCAACCATGGAAAACCCCTTTTGCCTTTTGGATAACCAATTGAAATGTTGCACATTACCTCTACATGTGGTATTTACTCAATGAGTATTACCTATGTCTTCATTTTGAACCAGAATTCTACAAGTATATTTTCCCACATGGAAATAAATATTTTCACAAATTCTGGTTTGAAATCTTAAAAAATGATGCGCATGATGGTGAATGGATAAAGTATCCAAAAATAGAACACCCAAGATTTGGTCATAAAGTCACTTTAGCATGTTTAGTAGCTAAGCTCAATTCCAAAAATGATATCCAGGCAGACAGAATTTTCCACCCTGCAGAGATGCATTGGGTCACCAATTTAGATGGCACTCTCCATACACATGCGGATGTTCATTGGGTATCCTGTTTTCATGCTCTTATAATGGCAGAATCTCTTAACAAAGGAATTTTCCCTGAAATAATAACAACTGATCCAGAGCTTTGTAGACAACAATGGCCACATGAAAATCATTGGGAAATGCCTAATCCCCTTATTGGATATGATGACCCCCATTATCACAACCATGATCTAGATGATGATGTTGATGAAGAATAGTTTCAAGGAAGAGATGGATGGGATTAGATATCTTTAACACTTTAAAAAAAAAAAAAAAAAAGGGTCCTAGAAACGTCTTCAAACGTAATCCTTTATCCTCCACTGTTCAATATCTATCCCTTTGTCAGAACCGTATCTACAACAGTCTACTCATACAACTAGACCCCTACTAGGTTTGACACCTGTTGGTCAGCTCCCGGGCATCTACTCTTCATCTTATCCTGACATGAATATTAATACCTATGGCAGATCTTTATCCTTCAGAAGGCTCTTCGCAGGCCCCCCACCCTTTTGCCACTTGTAAATTCATGAATTAGGCCTCTACTTTTCTGATATGTATCAAGTATGCTATATTGTCTATAAATAGAGTCCTTGTAAGCCTGAGAAGGCAAGAGAGAGTGAAGGAAGCCTTCATAGTTAGACTAAGGTCTTCTAAGTCCCATATGTCTGATGTAAAAAAGTTGTTAAATATAATAATATCTTTTGGTTTGCTATATATTTTTTTGTGTGCTATTCTTTATGTTTATACTATCTTTTATACTTTCTTAGTAGCCTACGTTATTTACTATAACGTTCTGTGTCAAAATTTCTTTCTCAGCACCTTGAAGTATTTGGTCTCCCTCTCTCTCTCTCTCTGACTTCTCTCATCTCTTTCTCTTTGTGCTGGTGCTTGAGGTAGAAGACCTTAGAGTCACCAGTGGCGGCGGAGGGGATGAGTTTGGTGTCAAGGAGCTTGAGGATTTCGTCGCAGATGTTGGAGAGCTCCGACTCGATCTGGGTCAAAAAGCACAGCCGAAGTGGGTTACGATCCGGTTCTTCTGGATTGCAATCTGGGTTTTTTGTGTGTGTGTTGTTGTTGTTGTTTTTTTTTTTTTTTTTTTTTTTTTTTTTCTTCTATTGTGACCGATGCCTAAAGGAAGAGGTCTGGGTTCTTCTGGGTTGCGATCTAGGTTCTGTGTTTTAGATTTGTTGTGATTTTCTTGTTTGATTTGGATGATTTTGGTATGGATTTTTTGTTGTGATTTTGCTGGGGTGGCAGGTGATGATTTTTTGTTGTGATTTTGGTATGAATTTTTAGATTTGTTGTGATTTTTTTGTTGTGATTTTGCTGGGTATGGGTTTGCTAGAGGTTGAGGGAGAAAGAGAGGAAAAGTTTGAGAAAAAGAGAAATAGTAAAAAAGGATTAAAAAAGAATATTTAAATAAAATGGGAAAAAAATAGAGTTTTGAGATGTTGAGTGTATTGTAAAATGGTTTGGTATAATTAATAAAGTAATTTTTTAAGATAGTAAAATATGATAAGATGACATTTTGGGTTGTGGATGCTTTAATGTAGGGTTTGTGGTAAAGTAAAATGTTAAAATAAATAAAGGAATCTTTTGTCAGGTAAAAATAGATTTTTTTTTGGCAACTGATGCTCTGAAGAGTAAAAGACAAAATAGTTCGTGCACTTATTAATCGTTATCATAACAAAAACGGGATCATATAGCCTGCAATGTCTCAAGGTAGTACGTCTCAGTTAGTCCAATTACACTTGTCAAATCAGATAAAAATCCAACACAATATAGGTTTTTTGGAAAATGCTAAATATCAAAAAGAAAAGAAAAGAAAAGAAAAAGACAAAAAATGTGGCCAGCAAAACAGACTATTGACAATTAATACCTGAAAGAAAACACCCTAGTTTTGATCGAAGTCTAGGGAGAAAAGAAGCAGAAGAAGCAGAAACATGGAAGCAAACCCAATTCTAATGGCGAAGATCACTGTATCAGTGGTTATAGGTGGGTTTATAGTGTTGTTAATGCAACTCTATAACCTTTTGGTTTTGAAACCAAAACTTCTCAGAGCAAAACTTCAAAGGCAAGGAATAAGGGGACCTTCTCCTTCTTTCTTCTTTGGGAACATCCCCGAAATGAAGAGAATTCAACTCCAAGTTCATTCAACACCAAAAACTACTGCTACAAATGAGTATGATCACCCTGATGCTGTTGCTCATGACTGGCCTTCCACTCTCTTCCCACATTTAGAGCAGTGGAGAAATGAATATGGTACTTCACTTTTCATTTCCTCTCTCTCTCTCTCTCTACCAAAGTAGGTTGAAATATAGATTAGGGAGTTGAAAATGAAAATAAGTAGACAATAGCAGTAGTCATAGAGGGTGTAGCTCAGATTTTAGACAACTTTGGATGTCATAATATTCCAATTGTAATTAGAGTTTTAAACTTTTGTAGTCCATACTTATGACAATGACCTTGTATTTGTATTAGATGGTTCCTTTTGTTTTTGCTTCTTTATTATATTTCTCTAATAAAAGCATTGTTCAGAAAATAAATTAATAATAAAAGTTGGTACTTTTCTGTTTCAAATGTTTTTTTTTTTTCCACTTTTCCAATAGGTGGACTTGGACATAGATTGGGATTTGGGAATGGGAATTATAGTAGATTTCATTTGAATGATGAATGCTTATTTTTACCTGTAACAAGTTGTAGAAACAATGGCATGTTTTGTCATAGCAAATACTTTCCTCTGTTTTGTAATCTTTAGCAATTAGTCCAAGACATGCCTAGAATATTAACAATGGACCTCTTGAAGATCATATGATCAAAATATGCATATCAACACTAAATCAAAATCAAAATATTAAATTTATCTTTTTCAACCTTGCTCACCTACCTAGTATGCATTGGTGGCAGGACCAATATTCTTATATTCATCTGGAAACATACAGCTATTATGCATAACAGATCCAGGGATGGTGAAGGAAATCAGCCTTTGCACTTCTTTGAACCTTGGAAAACCTTCTTATCTATCCAAAGATCGTGGGCCGCTTCTGGGCCAAGGCATTCTGTCGTCAAATGGCGCAACTTGGGTCCATCAAAGGAAGATTATTGCTCCTGAATTGTACATTGATAAGGTTAAGGTAAATCTCACTTATTATAGGCAATGTAATCCTCTACAAGACATAATCTGAAACCATTCTTTTATTACTTTCTATTTTTTATTTTTGTTTTTAACTAACTAACCTGAAACAAGTTTTGTCATTTCTTTTTTGGGATAGTCCAGTTTTGACAATATTGAAATGCCATTTTACATGAACAAAACTCAGAAACAATCCCAAAGCGCAATATTGTCCCAGTTTTCTGATTGTTTGAGTCAAGATTGCGATATACTGTTGTTACTTCAATGCCTCATCATATTAAGCTTTAGATTAATTAATCACTACTATACCATTATTTAATGAATCTCTATAGACTAAGGCTAGGTTGTTGTTGTAAACTTTTATACTGCTACAAATAATATATGCATTTCTTTCTGAAGGGCATGGTAAACCTAATGGTGGACTCAACAACCTCAATGCTAAGAAGTTGGGAGAGTAGAATTGAAAATGAGGGAGGGATTGCAGACATTAAAATCAATGATGATTTGAGAAGCCTATCAGCAGATATAATATCAAGAGCCTGTTTTGGAAGCAACTATTCCCAGGGAGAGGAAATATTCTTAAAACTTAAAACTCTTCAAGGAATCATGTCCAAGGGAAACGTTGGAGTTCCTGGTTTTAGGTATGGTAACATTTTGAATCCATTGATCTTAATAACAAAGACTAGAAAACTATGACATTGACAAATTTTGGTTTGTTGTTTGTGAACATCTTTAATTGACTAGTGTTCTTATAGCCTAATGATACTTCCCTTTCTTATAAAAGAGTAGGATTTAGATTTAACACTGGCCTAAGGATTTAGATTCAACCCTGGCCTTCTATGGGTTGAGGATTTATGAGATAAGAGAACTAGGGGTATCTCTATTCTTTTATAAATGGGGGTGGAGGGAAAGAGAACATTGCTAGGGATGATTATTCCTAAATTTTTCAAAATGGATGTTATGTATATTTTATAGATTCTTGCCGACCAAAAACAATAGAGCTATGTGGAAACTTGAAGAAGAGATCAACTCAATGATATTAAAGGTGGTAAAACAGCACACTGAAGCATCATATGAGAAGGATCTTTTACAAATGATTCTTGAGGGTGCCAAAAGTAATAATGACTATTATGGCCCATGTGACAAGTTCATTGTGGATAATTGCAAAAACATATACTTTGCTGGCCATGAGACCACTGCCATCACAGCCTCATGGAGCTTGATGTTACTGGCTGCACATCCTGAATGGCAAGCTCGTGCTCGTGCTGAGGTGCTCGAAATAGTTGGGGATAGTCTACCAGATGCCAACATGCTCCGAAACATGAAAACAGTATGTATTTTTCTTTAAAATTTATAATTCTAGTTACTGTATGATAGTACTATTAGTTTTAGCTATTTTTGTATTTGATTTTATCAAATTATCTTCCAAGAAAACACTCCCACTACATATGGATTCATGTTAATTCAGAATATCCCAGCAAACAAGAGAAAAAGAATGCATGTAGGAGTGTATTATATGGTGCTTCTGTGCATATAGTATATATTTAGAAGAATGCTTCTGCTCATATAGTGGTGTCATATGCACTTATAAATGTAAGATTGCCTTAGAATTGAAGGTGGTGCCTGGAAAAACGTTCAAGAATAAAATTTCATACCCCATTGAGGTATCATCAGAAAAGTGACTTCTAATGGCTAGTAACATGATTGAATATTCTTCCCATAATTATGCCTTTGAGGTTCTTTTTTTTTTTTTTTCCATTTAATTTCACACATAAAGAACTTGATGCATCAGTTACCAAATATTACAAGGAGAGATTGACACCAATGCCTCACAAATTCTGAAACCGTGTACTCAACATTGAGAAATTAATACATGAGAGTTGACACACCCATTCATTGACTAGGTTCACTAACCTTGTATTTGACTGCAGTTGACAATGGTGATCCAAGAGACATTGCGTCTTTACCCACCTGCAGCTTTTGTGAACAGAGAGGCCCTGGAAGACATAACATTCAAAGACATGGTGATCCCAAAAGGCATAAACATTCAGATTCCAATCCCAATATTACAACTGCACTATGATTTGTGGGGACCTGATGCACACAAATTCAATCCGGAAAGATTTGCTCATGGAATTGTTGGGGCTGGTAAGACACCCCAGGCTTATATGCCATTTGGAGTAGGGTCTCGTGTCTGTGTTGGCCAACACTTTGCCATGACAGAGCTGAAGGTGATTTTATCTCTCATTCTATCCAAGTTTTGCTTCTCACTATCGCCTGCATACCAACACTCCCCTACATTTAGGTTGGTTATTGCACCTGAACATGGAGTTACTCTCCGTGTGAGGACAGCTTGACGTTTCCTAGCTTTGACAAAGGCTTTGGTGGATAAAAGAAAATAAAAATATGAGAGAGGTTGTGGACTATTTTTACCATCTTTATGTACTAAAAAACAGAAAGCAAGGACACCTTCGATGCACACATCACATGCATCATTACGATTTCTTGTAATAAGTTCCTTCGGTTTTTACATTGTTTCTTACTGGTTATAAATATTTGAAGCAATGATGAAGAGCAGTGGGGATGCTAGAATTTGCAGAAATAGGAGTCATGGTCTAATCCTGTAATGCTAAGCAATTTCTAACGTACATATGAAGATGAAAATTCAAAATCTTGAATCTTATGAATTGTTCAACAACCGGGATATGCTGGATTTAAAAGAATAAAAATTTTGATTCATAGGCACCCCACACTTCTGCCCCACCCGCGTCCTCCAAAAAAAATAAATAAATAAAATTGAAAGCCATAGATCAACATTGTCATTGAAGTAAATGACTCCAATTCCTTTATTGGACTCAGGTATTCACAGAGTATAGTGAAATGACACATTCTCTTCTTACATTTATGGTAAACCCACAATGAATTTAATTATTGAATTCTATCATGAATGTGAGAGAAATGAGCACTATTCATCGTATTCCAAGAGTATTTAAAAATTATTTTGTTTACAATGACTCCTAAAGATTAAAATCAAGGCTGGAGTACTTCAAAAACCAAAAGAACTAATTTTGAAAATTTGATAATTATAGTTTTAAACCTTGATTCTCCTAAACAAAGAATGGATCAAGTCATTGAGTTACATGACTTTTGGTACTACATACAAATAGAATTTAAAATTTAGTCTAAAATTGTTCAACAACATGATTATACTGGATTTCCACATTGCTATATAGAAACCGGGCGAAATCCTCCACTTACATTCAGAAAAAGAATTCAATCTGACAACACTAGGCTAAGGTTAACCGTATAAGCCCGTCTAAGTCTAGAAATTCGGTCCATTTATAATTCCTAGTCAATACTAGAACAACACTCAAACAAATTTGTTGCCAAAATTAACAAATATATAGAAAAGAGGTTAATCTCCATTTGGTTGTTGAGAAAAACTAAGGAAAAAATAAAATAAAATTTTGAACAACTTCATAGGTTACTTTATAATTTTTTTTATAAATTTTGAAAAAAAAGGGAACTTGAATAGCTCAAAAACAATTGCATGGACATTGGACACTGACCAAGTAAAGGGTCTTCGTTCCCCAGTCCACTCTCACATGTTAAAAGATACTCTAAAACATTGCTAGGTGTTTTTTTTTTTTTTTTTTTTTTAAGGAAAAAAAGAAGAAGAACGGTTCTTTGTAAATTGTGATCGTTGAAGTTTACAAGGAAGATTTTGAGTTAATGATATAGGACAGAATCTACAATTTAATTATTGTAATTTATTAATTTTGGTATTTAATTTGTAATTTTCGTTATTTTAGGTTTAGGGTTATTATTTTCTTGCTTTTAGGTACTTTTAATGTTTTTTAAGTCAAATTAGTTCCTATTATGGTTAGGTATTAATTATGAGTTATTTTAGAATATATTTTCTTGTCTGTCATGTTTTATGGAGCCCTTAAATAGACCCCTAAGTCTGTACACGTTTTTGGAACAATTATTCAATCAATAAAATTTAGACTTTTGTCTTTTTATTCTCTGGTGGATTCCAGACCATTTCTCCTTGTGGATTTAAAGACCTTTGTGGATTCAAGGAACCCTTGTGGATTCGAAATTATTTTTCAGAAGCAAACGTGTTTTGTTTCTTGTTTTCTACAAGTAGATGTGTTCTACTTCTTGACGCTTCTACATCCTGCATCAGTTGGTATCAGAGCCTTGACATACCCTGGTCTGATGGCTAACCGGCGAGACGGTGACCACCACAACAACGATGGCGGCAACAATGTCGACAACATAGTCCTCACTAAGGCTGAGTTCCTTGTTTTTCGTGATGAAAATCAACAATTTCGTGAAAAGAGTTAGCAAATTATAGGCAAAATCAAGCAAATGATTGCTACTCTTCTTGCTAGAAAATCATCTCACAACAACAATGATCAATATATTCAATGACGCACTCCTAACTACAAGAAAATTCCATTCTTTGATGGAGATATGTGTAAGTTGGGTTTTATTGACTGGCTTCTTGATTTGGAAGAGTATTTTAATTTTTGGAAGATTAGTGATGAATTAGTGATGAAGAAAAAGTGCGGCTTGCATCTAATAAATTGGATGATGAAGCAGAGGAATGGTGGGAAGACATTCAAATCGATAGAAAGCGACGAGGTAAGCATCCAATCCGCTCTTGGCAAAGAATGAAAAGGGTATTAATTGATTTATGGTTTCCTAATGACTATTATGATATACTAGATTATACAAGTGTTGATTATAAATCTGTATTCATATGAAAAGCAATATGTTTACAACATGAAAGGTCAACCACAAAACCAAAATTATCACAGCCAAGTCCATGTGTCACGTAAAGAAAAGGGTTTGAGGGTTAAGAAGAAGCAGCTTATTTCTAAAGAAAATTTTGAAGTGGTTAAAAAAGATCAAGACTTGCAACAAGTTATTGAATTGAAGATTGAAGCTACCACTTGTCAAAAGTTTGATGAAGATGTCAAAGAAAAGAAGAATGAGTTGATTGTGGATAATGACAGAAATCAAGAGATGGTAATTAATGAGAATATTGTGGAAGATCCAATTGAGGTTAAATATGATGATGAGTCCATCATCCACAACCCCCAGGTTCCGATTGATTTGTTGAAGATGACTACACAATATGTTGATTTTCTTGGAGTAGAAAATTTTAATTTTATTTTCAACCCTTTGTTGATTGATGTTGCAAATAAATTGAAGGTAGATGAGAAGAAATTTTCTGCTACACTTTATGAAGAATTCATGTTTCAAAATTGGATCAAGTTATTAAAGCATTCGAAGTATTTGTTTATTTGGAGTGGAAGATTTCAAATTTCGACCATCAACTTGAGGATGAGTTTGTTTCAAGTGGAGGGGTTTGATGTAGGACATAGTTTAATATTTAATTATTGTAATTATTTAATTTTAGTATTTTTATGTAATTTTTGTTATTTTAGGTTTATGTAATTTATTTCATTCTTTTTAGGTGCTTTTAATGTTTTTTAGTCAAATTAGGGTTTGGATCAAGTTATTAAAGCATTTAAAGTATTTGATTATTTGGAGTGGAAGATTTCAAATTTTGACCATTAACTCGAGGACGAGTTTGTTTCAAGTGGAGGGGTCTGATGTAGGACATGGTTTAATAATTAATTTTTGTAATTATTTAATTTTAGTATTTTTATGTAATTTTTGCTATTTTAGTTTTTAGTAATTTATTTTTTAGTCAAATTAGGGTTTTATATACTTTCGTAGCTGCCTTAGGATTTCCAGTTGCCCTAGGTTTTGTTTTTACTATTTAAACGCATTGTAGCCTCTAAAGGCAAGTAAGTTATTAAACTATTATCAATAAACATAGATTTTTTGTCAAATTATTTCTCTTGTGGATTCTAGTTTTCTTCTTCTTGTGGATTCAAGGAAACCCCTCATGAATTCGAGGTTTACTACCAGAAACTAATAGTTTAGTTTCTGTTCCATCAAGAGAGCATCATGTGTGCTTTCTTCAGGCTTCCGCGACATCAGTTAAAGAATGAAAAACCGTAGATGTTTGAGAGAAACTAATTAGAAATCTCTCTCTCTCTCTCTCTCTCTCTCTCTCTCTCTCTCTCTCTCTCTATATATATATATATATATATATATACCCATAGAAGTGTGTAGGTGAAATGTTCTTGCCTAGGTGAATGAGTGTTATCATTGTGGCTTCTTGCCTTCTGTGTTAGGTGCTAATGCATCATTAACTTTTGCACAAAATCCAAAATCTATTTATATATATATATATATTAATAGGTAAAGTTTAGAGAAAGTTAAATTAGAATTTGAAATTAAAATCCAATTTTATGTCATGTGTCTAAATTTATGTGGTGACCACATCATAATTATCCACTTAAGTTTGTGCCATGTATCCACTTAAGTTTTTTAATCTTTGTACCAAATAAGTTAATGAATGTAAAATACTAAGAATCTAATATTAATGAACTATAAAATTAAAAAAAAAAAAATCAATCACAGATCCTCAATAAAAATCACCACACAACAAAGATCACCACACTTTTTTTTTTGGTAGAAAAGGATATGTATTAAAAACTAAGAACAAACATTAGAGTTAAATTGAAGCCTTTCAAAGAAAACTCCAGCAGAGTCATACAACAAAGGCAAAACTACCTCTGAAGGGGGGTATTCAAAGACAACAAAATCTTACTGAAGTCTTGCATCAGCCTTAGCCAATCTACCTGCACAATGGTTCACCTCACGAAAGCAGTGTTTGATTCTTACCTCTGGGAAAGTAGTCACCAAATCTCTGCAGTCTGAAATAAGCAAAGAATGTTGTAAGTTAGTCCTCAAAGGATTTACTAACCAGTTAACTACAATTCTGCACCCAGTTCTGCCTTAAGGGCTTGAATTCCTATTGTTCTGCATAATTGTAAGCCATCCCGTACTGCCTACAGTTCAGCTTCCATGCTGGTTGCAGTGCCAATAGCTCTACCAAATGCAAAGAAATACATCCATGGAAGTTGGTTCCTCATCATACTTAAACTATTTTCCAGATTATTCTTTAACCAAGAGCACAGGTCAACATTAAAGAAATTGTCATTGCAAATGTCAATATTTGCTCTTTGCCAAAAGTCTTTTGCTGCAGCACAGTCCCTCAGCATGTGTAAAATTGTCTCCAATTCACTTCCATAGCCCTTACACTGGTCTACCTTTGCTATCTGATAGGCCAAGAATGTATAGACCCATTGTGATGAATTAATTGATTAATTAGCCAAGTTTATTAATTAATCAAATTAACATGCAAAATGCATGGTAGCACAAACAAATCACCAATTAAACTAAATACAGCGGAAATTAAATTGACACGGTGATTTGTTTACGAATAGGGAAAACTTACATGGCAAAAACCTCACCGGGAGATTTTAAGGTCACCACTCCTAAGAATCTACTATTATCAAAACAAGCGGTTACAAGTAAAGGAATCCCAATACCTACCTATAGTTGAACCCTTACCCCAATACCCAATTGGACTTGTTTTGTAGTGACAATCTCTCCTTTCAATGCATGGCTCCCAGTACGTGACTAATCAATAGATGCGCGGATCCCAGTACGTAACTTAATCACTAACTTAAGAAGGATGTTGACTGCAAAGTTCTTCAGTTCATCACACGATGAAGATCAAGAAACTCCTTGTCACAAAACCCTACGGTATATAAACACAGCAGCTTCCTCAAGAAAAAAATGAACTAGGGAAAATTCTATTTTCACTCATAATTTGCATGAACAAGACTTTGCTTCACACTTGTGCAACTTGTGTAACCTGTGACGATCCTCAAAATAATCCTTATATATGTTTTGGGTTATGAGAAAAGAAAGCCTAAACATATACTCACGGAATGGATGAAAAATTAGCTCTGAAAAATTGAGTTTCATAAACCTCAATAGATAGCCATCTATCGAGATAGCTATCGAGTCACGGGCTAAAATAGCTTTTAAACCTCGATAGATGCTAGTTGTCGAGCTTTAAAATCCAGCACTTTTTTACTTGATTCTTTGACAGACTTGCATGGCTTTAACACTTGAACTTGAAATCTTGTTCCTTGAAGTATTAAACACATCCTAGATCTACCCAATTACAAGTAAAGTGCGTTTTGTCAAAGGATTAGCCAATTATATAAAATAGTGACATATGTTCCTAATATTGAATCACATATGTCCTAACACTATCCCTCGATGAACCAACAAGGATTTAACTGGTAGGCACTTCATATAACACTTCTACACAAAACATTGAATTTTTGGCAATGTGTCAAGCTTCCAAATCCACTGACCTTTAAAGCTTTACTGTAGTTGAGATACAACACAGGCCAATTTGTAAGCACTCCTCCCATTGAATTCACCTGAAGGAGAGTTTGACTAGCATAGACCATCCACTCTGGCGTCTGAGAAAGGAATGGGAATGGCCTTGATCTTCATTCTAAGGACTGCAGGAAAATCAAAAGAGCAGAGGTTAAGATTCCAAGAACCCTCATAAACCTCTGATCAGTAATAGATCTTCATCTCTATTTAGAGGACCTTCCATTAAGCTCCTAAGGCTCCCCTCATTTAGCCATTTATCATGCTAAAAATTAACTGTACTATTTGCATCAATGAGCCATTTAGTGCCTTGGATAAACACTTCCTCCCCTTTCTTAATACTTGATTAGGTTCGGGAAAACACACTTCGAGTATTTGCATATTTACTCCAAAGCATTCTGGCCCAAGCTTGATCCTTCTCCATTCGAAGTCTCCAATTCAATTTAGCAAGTAAGGCAATGTTCTTCGGTTTAGTTGCTGAAAGACCTAGTCCGCCTTCCTTTTTTGGTTTGGTAATACTCTTCCACCTAACCAAATGGATTTTCCGTTTCTCATCAGTGGAACCCCAAATAAAATCCCTTCCAATCTTATCAACAGCTGCAAGAACTCGACTAGGTAGCAATGTACCCTACATGACATATGCAGGAATAGTTGCTAGAACAGACTGAGCCAGAACAATTCGACCAGCAAAGGATAGAAGATTTGCTTTCCAGCCAGCTAGATGCCTTTGAACCCTTTCCATTACAAAGTTGAAATCTTGAGTTGTTGAACATGGATTCTTCAAAAGAAAACCAAGATAGGTGTGATAACGCCTTAAAATGTGTACTTGTTATATATTTATGTGGGTGTTATCTCCTTATTACTACGCTTAATTTGTATAATTAAGCCATGATTTGTATTAGTTCCTGTGGGGGGAGGAAAACCCAGCCCAACTTATTGGGCCCAAGGCCCTGAATGAGGAACACTCTTCGTCCGAGGAGATGGGGCCTTCAGTCGGAAGCCCACGCCAATGGGGGATGCCTGGAGATGAGCACGTATACCATCCGAGGAGATGCTCGTATGTCCGAGTAGTCATGAGTCCTCGGATCCGAAGAGGTTTGATCAAGCACGAGTATGGGAGGTTCAAGTGATCTATTTGACAAGTGTCAAGAGGGAGAGGAACCTCGGACACACATAAAGATAACGGCAACAGAGAAATATCAAGGAGGCATACTTCAACCACCACATTTAATGCACTGTACCTACCTTTCTGGCCGCATTTATGTGGACAGGACACCTGAACAGTGCTTTCTCAGCTACCGCCACTCACATAAGGCTAAAGGTGGGATGATGGGACATGTACTCAAGTGGGAGCCTGGATGACGAACAAGTGGACGGAGGAGATGTAAGAAGGTAATGCTATATAGGGGAAGGGTACCCCTGATAGAAGGGGGAAGAGGAGAGAGAAAGGAGATATTAGATGGTTGTAGCTCCAGAAACTGTAACCTTTGATTATCAATGAAAAATATCTCTTCGGACAGAGTACTCATATTAGTCCGAGAGCACATTAATTCAACTTCTCGCATTGGTGTTGCTGTTTAATACTGTTATTTTCATTATTTGCCTAGCCCTTTCACCCACTCTCTACAAAATTTATTGTTTTGGGCTCAGTGGGTTCCGAATCCATACCTCCTTGGGCTTGGGCCGCAAAAACTGACCCTACAATTGGCGCCGTCTGTGGGGAGAGCTTGTGCAAGAGTGAAAACAACGGTTGATGATGGCAGGACAAGGTGAACAGCAAGCAGAATCCAGGGCATCCCAACACGTGGACCATTTCGCCAACCTGGAGGGGAGACAAAATCGTGAGGGTAGCGTACGCACAGTGCGCCTTAGCCAGGGCCAATCGCAGAGCGGAAGTCACATGTCCCATGCAAAGAAGAACCGCGACTTGCAACTGGAAATAGAAAAACTAAAGAGAGAGCTGCGCCATGCAAAGAGGAAACGGGCTTCCTCATATTCTGAGGATGATCTTGATGATGAGCGAGATGTCTCTTATCAGCACAAATCCAAAACACCAGCCAGCGAGTCCTACACTTGTGAGGAGGAATCCCATCGTAAGAGACAACGTAGAAGTCCATCACACGAGGACATGGAGAACGATGCCATGAACAGGGCTTTGAACCAGATATCTGAGTCGCCCTTCACGCGTAGGATAGAGGGGGCTAGACTCCCTCGGCGTTTTAACCAGCCAACGTTCACCATCTATAATGGTAAGACTGACCCCGTGGAACATGTGAGTCATTTTAACCAAAGGATGGCTGTCTACGCCAGAGACGAAGCCCTGATGTGCAAGGTTTTCCCTTCCAGTCTAGGGCCTGTGGCCATGAGGTGGTTTGACGGTTTGAAGGCAGGCTCCATCAATTCCTTCAAAGAACTCACTCAGGCATTCGGTTCCCGTTTTGTTACATGCCGAAGAGCGGTCAGACCTGTTTCTTCCCTGCTATCCTTATTCATGCGAGAAGGTGAATCCTTGAAGGCATATTCAGATAGGTACTGGGAAATGTTCAATGAGGTGGAAGGTAACAACGATGCAATGGCCCTCAGCACATTCAAGCTCGGCCTCCCTACTGATCACGGTTTGAGGGCGTCTCTATCTGGCAAACCGGTCGCAAACGTGCGTCAGCTAATGGACCGCATAGAGAAGTATAAGAGGGTTGAAGAGGATCAGTAGCAGGGCAAGGGAAAAGACAAGGTTATCTCTCAGGAGAGGAGGGATTCGCGGTCGGACCGCTACAATTACAATAAACCGCGAAGGGATTTTGCCGGGCAATCGGGATCGATGAATCCTCAATCGGTCAACGCCGTGTTCAAAGAGCCAGTACACCAGGTCCTGGAAGAGATCAAGAATGAATCGTTCTTCAGGTGGCCGAATAAGATGATAGGAAACCCCGAGAAACGCAACTATAATCTCTACTGCCAGTACCATCAAGACCATGGGCACACCACGGAGGATTGTAGGAACCTGTGGGATTACCTGGACCAACTGGTCCGCGATGGTAAATTGAAACACCTCCTGCACCCCTCTAGTAGCCAAGGGCAAACGGGATCAGGGCCACGCAGAGATGACCTCCCAAAGCCGCCGCTGGGGACTATAAACGTCGTCCTCGCCGCGCCAGGAAGAACAGGATCCTGGCCACTGAAAGTTATGTCAGTAGGTCGACCACCCGCAGGGGAGTCAAGCCGAGGACCCAAGAGAACTAAGTCTGGCGCCCCGTTAGTCATAGGATTCTCGGACGAAGACATGATTGGCACCACCCAACCCCATGATGATGCACTAGTTATCACCCTCAGGATAGGAGGGTACGATGTGAAGAGGGTGATGGTGGACCAGGGAAGTGCGGTGGAGGTAATGTACCCAGACCTCTACAGGGGATTAAGCCTAAAGCCCCAGGACCTGACGCCGTATGATTCCCCCCTCGTGAGCTTTGAAGGAAGGCCTGTCGTTCCGAAGGGCCGGATACGGTTACCAGTGCAGTCTGGCGACGAGGTGGTGGAATTAGATTTCATAGTTGTGGATGCGTATTCGCCTTACACGGCACTAGTGGGCAGACCTTGGATTCACGCACTAGGGGCTGTCCCCTCTACTTTGCACCAAAAGGTCAAAGATCCGTCAGGAGGGCAGATACGCGAGATCCGAGGGGACCAGTCTGTTGCTCGTCAGTGCTTGGTAGCTGCCATTCAGCATAAGGCCCCAGCCGAGTCCTCGGACGCAGCTGAGAGGGATTCATAGCAACTACAGTCTCGGGGTTCGCCCTTTGAAGAACCAGATGAAGGCACTCGATGTGAGGATCTAACAAAAGTGGTCATCGGAGATGATCCTGATAGGTTCTTCCAAGTCGGATCTCTGCTGCCTCTCCGAGAGAAGGAAGAGCTGATAGAGTTCCTTAAGCGGAATCTCGATGTATTTGCCTGGAATCCCTACGAAGCCCCGGGGGTAGACCCGGAGTTTATATGCCACCACTTGAAGGTGAATCCACTGATCGTCCCCAAGAAACAGCCCATTCGGCGCCCATCCAAGGAGCATGCTGATGCAGTAAGAGACGAAGTAGCGAAACTCAAGGTGGCCGGGGCTATCAAAGAAGTTTTTTATCCCGAATGGCTGGCAAATACCGTGGTAGTGAAGAAGAAGAGTGGGAAGTGGCGAGTATGCGTAGACTTCACGGATTTGAATAGGGCATGCCCTAAAGATCCGTTCCCAATGCCAAAAATAGATCAGCTGGTCGATGCCACTGTCGGCCACCCTCGGATGAGCTTCCTAGACGCCTTCCAAGGCTACCACCAGATACCATTGGCCCCAGACGACCAGAAGAAGACCGCATTTGTCACCCCTATTGGCAACTACCACTATAAAGTAATGCCGTTTGGCTTGAAGAACGCGGGAGCTACCTATCAGAGAATGATGACGAGGATGTTCGAGCCACAGCTGGGCAAGAATATTGAAGTTTACATAGATGACATGGTGGTAAAGAGCAAAGTTATAGCCGAGCATGTGAAGGACCTTGAAAGTACCTTTGAGATCCTACGAAAGTACAGGCTACGATTGAATGCTTCTAAGTGCTCGTTTGGGGTGGGGTCCGGAAAATTTTTGGGATACATGGTCACGCACAGAGGAATCGAAGTCAACCCTGACCAGATAAAGGCCATCAACGAACTACATGCTCCTCGGAATCCCAAGGAGGTTCAGAAGCTAACCGGAATGACCGCTGCCCTCAATCGGTTTATCTCTAGATCAGCAGACAGGTGTCGCCCCTTTTTCTCCCTACTCAACAAGTGGAAGGGATTCGAATGGACTGAGGAATGTGCTTCCGCATTCCAGCAACTCAAGGATTATCTGGCTCGGCCACCTATCATGTCTAGTCCTGAGCCTGATGAGGTACTATTCGCCTACATCACTGTAGCTCCCTATGCAGTGAGCCTGGTGTTGATACGATCGGATTCTGGCGTGCAAAGGCCTGTTTATTACGTAAGCAAGTCGCTGCATGAGGCCGAGATTCGCTACCTGCCTCTGGAGAAGGCTATCCTAGCAATAGTGCTGGGCACACGGAAGCTACCTCATTACTTCCAAGCCCACACGGTCATTGTGCTCACACAACTCCCACTCAAAACTATACTCAGAAGTGCTGACTATACCGGTCGGATTGCCAAGTGGGGTACAATCCTAGGGGCTTTCGATATAAGGTATATGCCCCGTACATCGGTCAAGGGACAGGTCCTCGCAGATCTAGTGGCTGAGTTCACGGAGCCCCAGTTAGAAGAAGTAAAGCCCACTTCGGACATGGATGAAAAATCAGTTGGCATGATCTCCCAACAGAATCCCTCCCATTGGGAAGTGTACGTTGATGGCGCGGCAAACCAAAGAGGATCTGGAGTGGGGCTGGTATTAATATCCCCCGAGAGAATCACCATCGAGAAGTCATTGAGGCTGGACTTCTCGGCAACGAATAATGAGGCGGAGTATGAGGCCCTACTGATGGGAATGACAATGGTCCGTAAAATGGGGGGAAGGTCCGTGAAATTGTTCTCGGACTCAAGATTGGTAGTAGGTCAAGTACAAGGAGAGTTTGAGGCAAAGGACGAAAGAATGCAGGGATACTTGGGACGTGTTAAACAGCTGCAGTCAGGGTTCGACTTTTTCAGTTTGCTGCACATTCCCAGGAGTGGCAACTCACATGCTGACTCCCTGGCCACGCTCGCCACCTCTTCAGCACAAGACCTGCCGAGGGTCATCCTCGTCGAGGACTTGCACAGGCCTACAGAGGCGAAGCCAGGGACAGTCCAGGTTCACCAGGTCAGAGCTGGGCCGTGCTGGGTGGACCCTCTAGTCAGATTTCTCAAAGAAGATGTGTTGCCTGAAGACAGGGGAGAAGCTGATAAAATTCGAAGGAAGGCGACTAAGTTCTGGTTGTCCGAGGACCAGAAACTGTACAAACGCTCCTACTCGGGGCCATACTTGTTATGCATGCATCCCGAGGAAACTGAGACGTTGCTAGAAGAGCTGCACGAAGGAATCTGTGGTAGCCACACTGGAGGCAGGTCCTTGGCTCACCGGGCCCTCACCCAAGGCTATTGGTGGCCTAACATGCAAAAGGAGGCACGTGAATACGTTAAAAAGTGCGATCAATGTCAGCGCTTCGCTCCCAACATTCACCAGCCAGGGGGAAACCTTAATCCGCTATCTAGCCCATGGCCTTTCGCCCAGTGGGGCTTGGATATCGTGGGACCCTTCCCCAAAGCTGTAGGAAACAAGAAGTACCTCCTGGTCGGAACTGACTATTTCACCAAGTGGGTCGAGGCTGAGCCCTTAGCCAATATCAGGGACGTTGATGTGCAAAAGTTCGTGTGGAAGAATATTGTCACCCGGTTTGGGGTTCCTCACACTCTCATCTCAGACAACGGCTTGCAGTTTGATAGCAGGTCATTCAGGAACTACTGCAGCGAGCTGGGAATCACGAACAGATACTCCACTCCAGCCTATCCCCAGGGTAATGGGCAGGCAGAAGCCGTCAACAAGGTCATACTGAATGGCTTAAAGAAGAGATTAGATGATGCGAAGGGCAAATGGGTGGACGAACTCCCGCACGTACTATGGACTTACAGGACTACGCCCCGTAGGTCTACTGGGGAGACCCCTTTCTCAATGACTTATGGGGCTGAAGCTGTCATTCCTTTGGAGACTGGGTTCCCAACAATGAAAACAAGTTCCTTCAGCCCGGCCGATAACGATGAGCAACTACAGAGGGGTTTAGACTTGATTGAGGAAAGGAGGGAGAATGCAATGGTTCGACTGGCATATTATCAACAAAAACTCAGGCAAGGCTATGATGCTAACGTAAAGCTAAGGCCACTAGAGCCTGGTGATCTAGTGTTGAGGAAAGTTGTAGGCACTGCAAAGAACCCGGCTTGGGGAAAACTTGGGCCCAATTGGGAAGGACCATATCGTATCACCTCGGGAGCAGGCATTGGAGCATATTTCTTAGAAGACCTAGACGGTCATGTAATACCGCGCCCATGGAATGTAAATAACCTCAAGAGGTACTTTTATTGACCAAAAATCCTCTTCAACCGATGTGTCAATTCTCTGCGTAAAATATTCATTCTATAGTGTTTAAACTTAAACCCAATCATGCCTGTAGTCCTCGGACCAGATGACTTGGGTTAGTTAGCACTCAGTTACAATTCTAGTGTTTAAACTTAAACCCAATCATGACTGTAGTCCTCGGACCAGATGACGGGTTAGTTAGCACTCAGTTACAATTCTAGTGTTTAAACTTAAACCCAATCATGACTGTAGTCCTCGGACCAGATGACGGGTTAGTTAGCACTCAGTTACAATTCTAGTGTTTAAACTTAAACCCAATCATGACTGTAGTCCTCGGACCAGATGACTTGGGTTAGTTAGCACTCAGTTACAATTCTATAGTGTTTAAACTTAAACCCAATCAGGCCTGTAGTCCTCGGACCAGATGACTTGGGTTAGTTAGCACTTGGTTACGATTCTATAGTGTTTAAACTTAAACCCAATCAGGCCTGTAGTCCTCGGACCAGATGACTTGGGCTAGTTAGCACTTGGTTACGATTCTATAGTGTTTAAACTTAAACCCAATCAGGCCTGTAGTCCTCGGACCAGATGACTTGGATTAGTTAGCACTTGGTTACGGTTCTATGGTGTTTAAACTTAAATCCTATCATGCCTGTAGTCCTCGGACCAGGTGATTAGGGTTAGTTAGCCCTCAAATACATTCGAACCCCATGATCCTTGAATCAATCGACAAGTTAGTCAATACGCCCCCCACGCAGCTGCCTTCACTGGGGTTTTTAATTGTTGCAATTCCTTACTGCGTTTAAATTGATTCTAATTTACATATATCTTCCTCCGTTATGTTTTAGTCCGAAACCGAGGGGTAACGACTTATGTTTTATTTGGGAAGACATGCAAAACTCGCGTATGCACTTATTCTAATCATTGCTCATCAATAACTCTTATTCGGCCTGTCCTTTTCAATTTTAGTTTTTATTATTCACACTACCAGTACGATGCATCAGTCAAATTATTCACATCATTATTGTGTCACAATTGCAATGAATGATTGTATGTACGGCAATAATAAATAACAAAGCGAGTATCGAAGACACCAAAGATAAAAAGGGGGGCCACTTCATTCCAGAAAGAAACAGTACTTAAATCAGTAAAACAAGAAAGGAAAAACTACAATCTCTTAAGCAGAGAACAAAAATGCAAAGGCAAAATGAAAACCCTATATTTCTATTCTTTTGCGGGAGGAAGCACGGGGTCAGCAGCTTGGCTTGTCCGAGCAGTGGCTCTAGAAGGCTTTTCCTTGGGCTCAGAGGGAACTTTCTCTTCGCCGGACCCTTGGCCTTTTCCTTTGGCTGCATCAACTGGCTGATCTTTGGCGCCTGGCTGACCAGTTTCTTTACTTGCACCAAGGGTGGACGGAGGAGCCTGGCTGGTCTGGCTTGACCGAGAAGCCTCGAGAGGCGGGGGAGCAGAGGAATCGTCCACTGGGTTCTCTTGGATATCTGGATCGTAGTAGACACTCCCAGGTAACCTCAGGGGAGAGTCCGAGGGCACTCCAGCTGCGTCCAAGGCCTTTTCCCAAGTTTTGTCGCAGTACTCGCGACAAACTGTGGCAAACTGCTCGGTGAGCCGCTGTGCTGTCTCATCTGCCCCCAGCTGGTACGCTGCCTTCTTCTCGGTTTCAATTGACTCCTTGGCCAATTGAACCTTTTGCTCAGCTGCTTTGGCGTTCCCTCTAGCCTTCTGCAGCTCAGCCCTGAGGCCCTTCACCAGCTCTCGTTCGGTCGCTAAATTGACCTCTGTGGCATTCAGCTGTTTTCGCTGCTCCTCGGCTTGTTTTTCAGCGTTTTTGAGCCCAGCATCAAGGCTTTTATTCTGGGAGATCACCTCTTTGAGCTCCTCAGACACCTTAGAATGCTCCTCTTTCAGCCTCCCAAGAGATGCCTCCGCCTCAAGCCAGGATTGGTTTGCTGCTTGGGCCTTGACCCAGGAGTCTTTGCTCAAACCCTCAGCCACGTAGACTTGCTGAGTAACCTGCACGACAACACTTTCAATGTTAAAAAGAGAAACAAAACCAATTAGGTATAAAACCTAAATTAATAAGTGGCGCACTCACCATGGCTAGGTCCCTCTTAAGAGACATGAAGAGCTCCTGCGGGTTGAAGTGCCTGTAGGACTCCATGTCGTGGGGGAGGAGGAGTGGTTGCTGCAAGGCCTCGGCGACATAGCCTGCCCTCCCTCCGTCATAATTCCTGAGGGAGGTATCCCACAGGATTGGAGCGCCATCCAGCTCCAATCTGGGGGACCAGATTCGCGGTCCTCCCCCTCGGCGGACATCTGCCACGAAAGCCTCTTCTCGGCTTTCAGTAGACGAGGCCCTATAGGCTCGGCTGTCCACTTTTTGATGCTTGGCCCCCTTGTCTGGAGGCGCTTGTTTTTCCCCTACCTCAACGTGGGGCCTCTTCTTCTTCAAATCCGGAATGGGCTTCAGACTCGGGTCAGGAACCTGCGTAGACACAGGAGGCAGTGTCACTACCACCTTTGATGTCCCAACCCCTTTCTGCTCGGGCTTTTTCCCCCTGGCTTTCATCAAACTCCTCAGGTCCATGTTATCGTCCGAGGAGCCTTCGGAGTGAGTAGCTAACAGATTAAGGCGAATGCCTGAGTGCCTGTCGGTATCCTCCTCGGCGTCTGAAACCTCTATCACTCGAACGTCTCCTGAATCCTCGCCCTCAAACTGGAATCTATCTATCTGCTCTTCTAGCGAGGAAGTGGAAGAGCCAACCCCTTCGCCTTCAACCGCCTGTACGAGAGGGACTTGCTGGAGTGGTCGGACGAGAGGGGGTATAGCTTGAGGGCGTGGGTGTGGTACGGGTTCTAGATCATACGGCGCCAAAAAACCCTTCCAACCAACGTCAATACGAGCAAGGCGATGGTCCCCCTGAACAATTGCGTTGCCGACCGGTTGGTAACCCTTTGGATATCCTGTGTAGCCCAGAATCAGGGGAGCTGATCGGAGCTGTCCGTCTTCGCTCACAAAAATCTCAGATCTCAACAGAAAATTGAGGGCGGCGACATTCGTAAGGCTTAGCCGAGGAGATACGTGGTTTTTATCTGTTTCAAGGCACCGCAAAGCTATGTTAGGGACTCAAAAACAGTATCACAAAAAGAACCAAAAACGATTAGAAGACAAGGACTCTAGGCCTATGGTTAGTGTGCCTAAATCTAACATGGCCCACCTGGCTTTCCACGCTTGGTTGGGCAGTGATGGCCGTCATGCCATGCACCCGAGACGATCACATAGTCGTCTTTCATCCCTTTGTTGGATTTGGGGAGGCAAGAAATGAGCCTGACCACGTCCGACCGGGATTTTAAGTAGTACCCCGCGTCTTGCTGGCTGTGGCATTCGTACAGATGTACTACATCGAGCCAGGTGAGGCCCAATCCTAGGTGGAGGTTAAGGTGTTCAATGGCCCCTAGAATCCTAAACATGTTGGGCGCGCACTGCCAGGGAGTGATCCTATGGTTTCGGAGATAGCTAGTGGTAATGGGACCCATGGGGATGGTCATCCCCCCTTCTTTGAAGGCGATAAGAGGAATAACCACTTCTCCCGTCTCCCGGTCCGTTAGAATCTTTTCTGGGGGGCAGTATCTCACACCCACGTTGGGAGGGATGTGGTACGTGGCCCTAAATTCTTCTAATCGCTCAGGGGTAACCACCATGTACTCGAGTTTTCCCATGGTGCTTAGTTGAAATTGTTGGCCGAAGAGAAAATTAAAAGGTGTGGTGGACGATGACTCACCGGGGCTGAATCGGAGAGAAGATTTCAGGCTTGTAGGAGGGTTCTTGATGGCTCTGAGGAAGCCTGAAAGCAGCGATTGGGAGTTTTGGACGGAGCGGTGCGTCTGTTCTCTCTGGAGCGTCTGAAGATTCGCAAAGTGAAGAAGAAATAATGCCCTCTGAAGCTTTATACGGGGTCAAACGAAGGGTCAGGAGCACTCCCGCCCAAATTTCGAGGAAAAACCCCAGCCGTTGGATCATGCAATCACCGTTGGATAGGAAGGACGAAGCGCCACCTGGTGCAATTAATGAAGCGCCTGGGGAATAAGGAAACCGCAGTCACATTAATGAAGCGACAGTGCCTATACTTATGCACGTGCCAATTCAAATTTGCCTGTTTACAAGCTTTGCTCCAGGGCAGGTCAAAATCCTACTTTTTCTCTTCGGATGCGTACGAAAAACTACAATTTTGAGGGGCTAATGTGGGGGGAGGAAAACCCAGCCCAACTTATTGGGCCCAAGGCCCTGAATGAGGAACACTCTTCGTCCGAGGAGATGGGGCCTTCAGTCGGAAGCCCACGCCAATGGGGGATGCCTGGAGATGAGCACGTATACCATCCGAGGAGATGCTCATATGTCCGAGTAGTCATGAGTCCTCGGATCCGAAGAGGTTTGATCAAGCACGAGTATGGGAGGTTCAAGTGATCTATTTGACAAGTGTCAAGAGGGAGAGGAACCTCGGACACACATAAAGATAACGGCAACAGAGAAATATCAAGGAGGCATACTTCAACCACCACATTTAATGCACTGTACCTACCTTTCTGGCCGCATTTATGTGGACAGGACACCTGAACAGTGCTTTCTCAGCTACCGCCACTCACATAAGGCTAAAGGTGGGATGATGGGACATGTACTCAAGTGGGAGCCTGGATGACGAACAAGTGGACGGAGGAGATGTAAGAAGGTAATGCTATATAGGGGAAGGGTACCCCTGATAGAAGGGGGAAGAGGAGAGAGAAAGGAGATATTAGATGGTTGTAGCTCCAGAAACTGTAACCTTTGATTATCAATGAAAAATATCTCTTCGGACAGAGTACTCATATTAGTCCGAGAGCACATTAATTCAACTTCTCGCATTGGTGTTGCTGTTTAATACTGTTATTTTCATTATTTGTCTAGCCCTTTCACCCACTCTCTACAAAATTTATTGTTTTGGGCTCAGTGGGTTCCGAATCCATACCTCCTTGGGCTTGGGCCGCAAAAACTGACCCTACAGTTCCTATTATTTATTTTTACATAATTTCTTGAATAAAATGCTATTCATTGTGTGTAATTTTCTACTTTCAGGAAATCATGTGAGAAAGATGAGTTTATAGAAATTTGTGAGAGAATGGAGGCCAAACTAGAATTAAAGTGGAGCTAAAGGACCATGCCTAAATGTCTAAGGAGGTGCAGCTGGAGTGCTTCGATCATCTAACATGATTGGAAGCTTCAAATAAGGAAAGAAATCAAAGAGGCAGAATCTAAAAAGGAAAAATCTGATTTGAGCACTGATCAGTATTTTGGGCGTATCTCTCTCCTCAAAAATCCAATTGACACAAGACCAGATGGGTTGGAACCGTGACTTAAATATCTACAACTTTTCAGTTTTGAGTTTTTTGAAATTCTCAATTTTTGAAGGCAAAAATTAACTCACAAGTTACTACTGTAAATTTGGACGGAAATTTAAATAGTGAAAAGTTTTATTTTCTTTGGACACTTAGACATTAGGGTTTTAGAGGGAGGTGGTGAGAATGAATTTTGGCAAAATAAAACCTTGTATTTTTCTTTCTCTAATGGCAGCCTAAACTCTTTGCTAGGGCTAGGGGTTATGTTTCTTCTCTACGGTATGAATATTCAATGTGATTCTTTCTAGGATTTTATCAATGACATATTTGATTGTTCAATTAGATTTCTTTTGATGTATTAGTTCTTCCATGCTTTCAATAAGTTCAATCATGTTTTTCTTATTTTTTAGAGGAATTTCTAATAGTTTCAAATAGAAATCATGTTTTAAAGTGAATGGGTTTTTCTGAAAACTTTTCTAACCGCATTATTAATCGAGGTTATCATGCGTTCTTGAATTGTCTCAGTTCAACCGAATCATAAGTTTTTAATTGTATAAGAACAATCAATTATGAAATATATATTTTCTTAGATCACTAAGAATTTCATATCGATATAGGGAAATACCCTGATGCCCTAGTATTTACATTATTGATTTAAATCAGTTTTTATTATTATTCTTGTTAACAATCACCAAGCAAAAGTATTTTTCTTCTTCACCCAAATTACTGTTTAATTATATTGTCTTTGAATTTACCCTGCTCCTTGTGGTTCGACCTCGGTACTCCGAGAATTATATTGCTACGATCTCCTGCACTTGGGAGTGAGCAAGCAAGGTGCCTAGATTTGATGTAGAGTGGAGGTTTAGGTAGGAGCAAATCATGTCTCGTCTATAATCCTCCACATTGGGAGAGAAATAGATTCTAGACTTGTCATTATTCACCTTTTGTCCAGAAAGTTCATAAAAGACCTCCAATGTATCTTTAATACTTTGGCAATTCTTCTCATTTGCCTTACTAAACAACACAAGATCATCTGCAAAAAAGAGATGGGAAAAGGCCAGACCGCCTCTAGAGGCTTTAATAGGATCCCAAAGATTTGAATCGTACTCATCTTTTATCAAGAAGTCAAGGACTTCCATGCACATAATGAAGATATATGGCGAAAGAGGATCACTTGTCTTATCCCCTGGGAAGGTCTGAAATCCTCAAGAGCACCCCCATTGAAGAGAACAGCAACTGAAGAGGAGGAGACACAACTCCTTATTACATTGATCAAGTAAGGAGGAACATTAAATAGAGCAAGGTTGTCTCGGATGAAGCTCCACTCCAATCTATCATAAGCTTTTTCAAGATCAATTTTAATCGCCATATAATCAGTTCCTCCCTTTTTAAGCTCATGGTCTGCAGAATTTCCTATACTATAATAACATTATCCAACCCGTTTCTCCTCGGGACAAAAGTTGATTGCATAGGAGAGATGAGATCTAAGAGGAGTGGTCTGATCTGAGCAACAACAATTTTTGTGATTAACTTGTAAACTGTGTTACATAAGCTAATAGGCCGAAAACTGCTAAGGTTAGCTGCACTAGGATGTTTTGGTATCAAAGTAACTACAGTTTTATTTAAGAATTCTGAAACCTCGTCACAACAGAATGCCTCCTTTACTATCTCTCTGACCGAACCACCCACTAAAAGCCAGAATCTTTGGAAAAATCTTGCATGCAGCCCATCCAGGCTGGGGGCTATGAAAGGCTTCATAGACCATAGAGCTGCTCTAACTTCTAGATCAGCCACAAGACTTGATATTCAGTCAGCATCCTCCTGGGAAATACGTACTTACGACTTTGGAATATCCCAAGGCCTATGGTATCCACACTCCATGGTAGAAGTATATAAGGATATGAATCCTTATCTGATGTGATTTGCTACCTCAGCTTCCTCATAAATCCACTCTCCATTATTATTTTTAAGGCTCACTATCTTATTTCTCCTTCTTCTAACTAAAACCAAAGTGTGATAAAAGGAGGTGTTGTGATCACTATTCATTAAGAAGCCTATTCTAGACTTTATTACCCAGTACTCTTCTTCTAAAGCAAGCACTTTCGCATATTCCTTTCTCAACTTCTAGTCCAAATTTAATAAGAATTGATTTGGATTGGATGCAATGCATCGCTAGATGCCATTAAGTCAAGCTTCAAGTCTTTGTTTCCTCACAAAGATATTACCAAAGATCTCTTTATTCTAGATTTTTGCTGCATTAACAAAAGACTTAATTGCACTCTCCAGAGGAATAGAATCTCTCCAAGCCTTCTAAACAAGTTTATGGAACTCCGGATGAGACGGCCAACCAGGCTGGAATCGGAATGGACAACTCAAGTGAAGACTAGATTTACTATCTAGATCAATAAGCAGGGGAGAGTGGTCAGAATGCAACCTAGTAAGATGTTTAACACTTGCTTCTAGATACATGAGCCGCCATTTCGCGTTGCAGAAGCTTTTGTCTATTCTTTCTTGTATAAGATTAGCCACACCTCTTGACTTAGTCCAAGTAAACCTATTTCCACTAAATCCCATATCCATCATACCACAAGTGTCTAAGAAATTCTAGAATTTCATAGCACACCTAAAGTTAACAGGCCTACCACCAAATTTATCATCACTCATGAGTACCTCATTAAAATCCCCCATCACAATCCACGACAAGGACTGAGCTTTAGGAACATTAGTCAGATTATTCTAAAAGCCAGGATAACTCCAAATTCCTAACCTTAATCATGGCATGCACCTTCTGTTCAGTTGAAGCTATATGATCCACCTTCACGCAATTTGAGTTCCACAGAACCCATAAATCTCCAGCATACCCAACTGTATCCATGTGTAAAGCACCATCAAAAGGAAGACGGCTAGAAATGACTTTAGCCCTAGAACCTCCAACTTTGGTCTCTGTCACAATAAGAATATCAGGCTTATTTGTATTCACCATATCATTGATTGATCTATGAAAACTAGCACTGAGTGCCCCTCTGCAGTTCCATACCATAATCTTCATGATAAAGTCTAAGTTGGGAACATAACTACCAGAGATTAATCCTCTCTTTTGACCCATCCAGTCCTCTCCCTTCAGATCACCATACTTTCTATCTTATTAAGAAAAAAAATGATCATAAGTAGTATTAAATTTAGGTAAGAATTTTAATATGTTACTAATTACGTTTACATTTAAAAAAAAATAATTTGACTAATTATTTATGTGAGGATAAATAGGCTGAGTAAGTGTGTTGGGCCGTGGGCCATGCCCGAGGATATATAGAAGCCTAAGGACGGTCAAAAGGTTTGTTAAGTTTTAGGGACAATGGGCCGAGGACAGGAGAGGATAATAACGGATTGACGATAGTTCTCGAGGAGTCGAGCCTCCTCAGGAAAGCATTGTGGAAGGTTGGAACCTAGCCATCTCGAGAATGCTTTACGAAAGGCAATCATTCTTTTGAGGATAAGTATCAAGGAAGGTAACAGAGATAAGCCTACAATAAAGGAAGAAATATCTGGGGAGAAGGCTGTCACCACCACATTAAATGCTTTGCATCAAACCAACTGGTCGCATTTATGGGGAAATGACACTTGAACAGTGTTATCTTAGTTTACAGCTATTCACAAAGCTTCCAGGAAGTTTTGATGGGACAAGAATCCAAGAGATTACCTACGAGATTAATAAGTGGAAGGCTAGGATGGAGGTTGGATGGACTATATAAGACACTGGCCACCGTAAAAAAGGGGGGACGAAATCTGAGAAGGAAGAAAAGAAAGAAGAAAGATATTGTATTAATATAAGCTTGAGTTAATATAAGAACACTTTATCCTCGAACTTGACCGAGGAGCGCTATTTCTCTTAATTTGTGTTTTCAATCACATTGGCATGAATCCGACTATCTATGGTCCATATTTAATTTGCTGAGACGTTTTCCTATAAAACCCATTCTCTAACAAATATATTGTTTTGGGCTTGTTGGGCCATCATCCATTGTTCTTGGTGGGTTGTGGTTTTAATTCCAGTCCTTACAATTGGCGTCGTCTGTGAGAAATAGGGAAGCACTTACAATTTTGATTAGCCATAGTGGGTTCAGGATCAAATAGAGAAGAATCTATGGGATCACAACGTGAAGATCAGTTTGTTAATCTTGAGAGGAGAAGAGACCATGAGGTTAATCACCTTCCTAGTGTGCATACAAGTCATACCAGCAATAGCCACTCTAGAACTGGAAGCCACGTCTCACATGGGGAGGAAACTCAGAACCTTAGGTTGGAGATAGACCACTTATGTAGGAAGTTACGTCGTAAACAATGAGAGGCGTCCCCTTTTAGCTCCAGAACAGACTCAAGTGAAGATGGTAGTTACAGGCCAAGTAACACCTCATAGTAAATCCTTTTTGTTAGGACATATGTGTTTTCACTTGTTAAGAACATATGTCATTTGTCTATGTATATTGGCTAATCTTTTGACAAAACACACTCTACTTGTAATTGGGTAGTTCTAGGTGTTCTTAATACTTCAAGAAACAAGGTTTCAAGATCAAGTGTTGAAGTCTTCAAGTCTGTCCAAGAAAAACAAGCTGAAGTGAAATTTCATTAAAGCTCGACACCTGCTCGATAGCTCCTTGACACCTAGCTATCTGTCGAGATTTATAAAATCAGATTTTCTAATCTGATTTCTTGGGATCCGTAAATGTGTTTTTGGGCCTTCTTTTCTCCTAACCCTAGACATATAAAAGGATTATTTTAAGAGCCGTCAAATTGTACACAAGTTGCACAAGCATTGAGCAAACTCTGTTCAAGCAATTTGTGATCAAAGACGAAGTTCTTGACCTAGTTCATCTTCTTTGAAGAAGTTGCTGTGTATGTGCACCAAAGGGTTTTGTGACTAAGCATCTTCCTTATCTTCATCGTATAGGATGAACTGAAGAACTTTGCAGCCAACCTCTCCCTCTAAGTTAGTGTTGAAGTCGCGTACTGGGATCCGCGCATTAGTTAGTCACGTACTTAGGAGTCGTGCATCAAAAGTGAGAACTGTCACTACAGATCAAGTCCAATTGGGTATTGGGGTAAGGGTTCAACTGTAGGATGGTAAGGTACCTAGGATTCCTTTACTTGTAGCCGCTTGATTTGATAATAGTGGAGTTTCGGGAGTGGTGACCTGAAAATCACCCGGTGGGGTTTTTGTCGCAAGGGTTTTCCCCATTCGTAAACAAATCACCGTGTCATTTAATTTCTGCTACATAATTAGTTTATTGGTGATTTTCAAGCGTTTGCATGATAAATTGATTAATTAATAACTTGGTTAATTAATTAATTGGTTTAATCACAATAGGTTATTCAGTTTGTGGCCTATCACATGGTATCAGAGCGGGCACACTCTGATTAGGTTTAATCTTTGCTGTGTTTGATCTATTGACCCCTGTTTATCATGGATAGAGGACAGTCGTTAATTATACCTCCTTTGTTTGATGAGACTAACTATGCATACTGGAAAGTACGCATGAGAGCCTTCTTGCAGTCTTTAGATGAGAAGGTGTGGCAAGCTGTAGAGATTGGCTGAACCAAGCCAAAAGAAGAGCCGGCCGATTGGGATGAAGCCAAGATTAAGGTGGCAAACTTCAACAGCAGAGCGTTGAATGCCCTATTTAGCGTAGTCACCAATGAGAGTACAAAGGCTGTTAAGAATTCAAAACTTTAAAGGCTCACTACAAGCTTTGAAGAAATAAAGATGGAGGAGGATGAGTCGTTTGATGAGTTCTATGCCAAGCTCAAGGACATAGTGAACTCAGCCTTCAATCTTGGGAAAACCATCCCTGAACTCAAGATTGTAAGGAAGGTACTCAAATCTCTACTTGAGAGATTCCATGCGAAGATTACTGTTATAGAGGAATCAAAGGACATTGACAAGATTCCTTTAACTGAGCTAGTTGGAAACTTGCAGACCTACGAGATAGGATTATCTAGGATTGGCAAGTCGGGTAAAGGCAAGAGCATGACCTTGAAGGCAAAGAGCAGTGACATAGATGAGTCTTTAGATGATGAAGATTCCAAGATGAAGTCCTACATTACAAGGTAGTTCAAGAGGTTTATGAAGAATGCAAATGGGAGGAGCTTCGACAAGGACCACAAACAATCTAATTCTTCTCAGTTTAAGAGCCAAGACAAAGGGAAGAAGGATGCTAAGGATGGCGGTCAGTACACTGTTCCTGCAGGACCAAAATGTTTTGGATGTCATGGATTCGGTCACATGAAGCATGAATGCCCTGCATATCTCAAGAGCATTGGAAAGAGTAAGGCATTGGCTGCAACCTTGAGTGACACTGAGTCTGAAGATGATTCCGACAATGAGGATGACAGAATCTTAAATGCCTTCACTGCCACAGTCAATCCTACTGAAGGGATTGTTGATGAAGTGGAAGAAGAAGAACAATTGGTGGATCCTAAGTGTGAGAAGATGGATGATCAAGATGATATCCATTCAGCCTATGAGAAACTATACAAGCTCTCTGAGAAGCATGAGAAACTGTATAGGCTTGCCACCAAGAAGCTCAGTGATGTGGAACTCGATCGTGAAGAACTTTCCACAAAGTTTGATGAAGCTAATCAAACGATTGGTACACTAAGGTTTGAGAACAATTTCTTGGCTGAGAAGACCAAGAAGCTTGAAACGGAGCTGTTTCAAGTCAGAGCACAATTGGAGAGGACTTCAAGTGCAAAACTTGATGAGATGCTCAGCAATCAAAAATCTGCTTCGGATTGAACAGGCTTAGGGTATGGTCTTTCTTCCTCTAATACTGCTTCTACTAGTACTACTGTTTTTGTCTCTCCTGCTAATAACACTGAAATTGAGAACACTGATGTTAAAACTGAATTAGCTAGTGAGAACTTAGACAAGGGTAAATCTATCTTAGGAGCACCCTCTAAGCAAGATAAGAAAGATGCTAAAAACCCTAGGGCTAAGAAGGCTAACTCTCAAAAGCCTAAACAAAAGAAGCAGCATCTCTGTCATCATTGTGGAGCTGCCAGTCATACTCGACCAAATTGCTATAAGTGGCTAGCCACTCAATAGAGCAATGGCATGATAGCATCTGGAAGTCAAAATCAGCTTCAATCCTCTCTTGCTCCTCTTGGAGATCTTCTAAAAGCCCTCATGCTCCTTTCGAACTTGAACGGTTTTAATTTTTCTCCCTCACAGCCGGTTCAAGGGTTCAATCAAAGGAAAGGTTCTTCCAAGGTGTGGAAGAAAAAGGACTTTAAGTTATTTTATCACTTTCTTCTATCTTCTGGTTTTTTATTTGTTGCACTACTTATGTGTTTTGCATTTTCTTTGAGTCAGTCTTGTTTTATGTTTTGCTTTGTTTGACATGTTTTTGTGTGTTTACTTTCAGTTTTGTTTATTTTGTTTTTGATATAAAAATAAAAAAATAAAAAAAAATTGAAAAAAAAAAACAGAAAAATACAAAAACAGTGTGTGTTATGTGTACTTTGGTACTTGTGTACCTTAGATGGCCATTGAAACAAAGTTTTCTAAACTTTGTATCTTTTGTAGCTTAGATGGGCATCTCCATGCACAACTAAGCAAGTGAGCTTTGTGGCTCTTGTTTGTGATGAGTAAGATTAAGTTATCTCTTAAACTTGACACTCATATCACTCTTTTTGACGGGTAGGACTAGAAAATCCTAAGAGAAAGGTATAAATAACCATCTCACCATTGTTGTCTGCCAATCATAAATGACACCTGTATGCTTCGGCATAGCAAAAGTGCAGTGTCATAGACACCTGTATGCTTCGACATAGCAAAAGTGCAATGTCAATGCTTAACATCTTGGGTATTTCTTTTCTCTCTTTATATGCTCATGCATGATATACTAAAATAAAAGAAAATATGCAAAGAATATTAAAAAAGCAAAAAGATCAAAAATACTTTAAATATGATTGCAAGCGTGTTTTCTAGGAGATGTGGGGGTTATAAGATGTACCTCGAAGGTAATAGTCCCCATCAAACAGTTATGATTGTGTGTGAGTTAAAATTATTTTCCATATCTCAGATTGTCATAACTTGTATACACATATGCAATCTTGCGATGTTTTTCACACACAACACGCAATATTCTTTGCTACTCTTGATACATGTGCAGGTACAATGTGATTTGGCCATCACAAGTGTTTACATGTGCTACTGTATGCTTACTAAATTGTCTTGATTTGTTTTTGAAAAATAAAATTGGTTAGACTTGTTTAGTGTGTGTGTGTGTTTCTGAGGATCCGTGTGCTTAAATTTTTGCTAAGAGATGATTTTGAGAGCTTAATATGTTGATTGGATCATTGATTGAGGTTCATGATGGATTGCATTCATGTCTGTGTTTTTCACTTCTCGAAAAAACTACTTTTAAAAGCTGGCTCGACACCTCCTCGATACCTTGGTATCTGTCGAGCTTCTCAAGCCTTTTTCTTATCGCAATCTGGACACCTCCTCGACACCTGGTGGATCGATCGAGAAAGTTCTTGTCTCCTTGATACCTTCTCGATACCTTGTCGATCGATCGAGTTTCTGTTCTTGGTTTTGGTGTTTATTTCTCGATACCTTCTCGACACCTGTAGCTGTCGAAGTTCATTTTCTCGACACTTACCTCGATAGCTGGCTCGACACCTCTCGACACCTTAGCTGTCGAGAATTACTAAAGCTCCTATATAAGCTTCTATCGCGATCCGGTTCTCATTTTCTCGATCTCTCTCGACCTATCCGCGGCTGTTCATCTCCCTAAACCCTTTTTCTCACTCAAATCTTCAACCCACATGATTTTCAGCCATTCCTTGCTTCAAATCACTTGGTAAGATCTCTTTTTCCTTTATTATTCATGCATTTCATGTTTTGAATCTTAGGTTTTGGGGTTTTTGAAAATTTTTGGGGTTTTTCAAAATTAATGAGTTTTTCTTGAAATTTTGGGTTGGGTTTTCACTTAAATGTGTTCAAAATATCATACATTGCATTTCATGTGCATTAGAATGGTATTTTCATGCATTTAGATGTGTGTTCTATGCTTGCGTGCTGGTAGGATTGGATTGGGCTGAGCCCATGATGTTTTTTACTTTGCATGTCACATGTTCATGCATTCCCCATGCATACGTACTCATTGTTCAATATATTTGATATATGTGAACTATTTTGGGACTTTTATGATTGTCTCATTCTCTATCTCTTTCTCATTCTGTTTATGTTAGTAGTGTCTCTGGCACCTAGCGTAAATCCACTCCGACTCGGAACCCTCTGCGTTTTGGAGCTTCTTCATTTTCTGATTCTACTCCTCTCAATCTTCGGTTCCGTGATGGTGATGCTCACAAGGCATTTTCGGAGAACTTTTCTAGACGAGGTGTTCATTCGGGACGCCAAGTTATTTTGGCGGACTTCGCCGACACTAACCTTCTCTCTGTCATTCACAGTAGGGGATGGGAGTCACTGTGTGACGTCTCGGTCACATGTCCTCTCGTGCTTATTCAGGAGTTTTACTCCAACATGCACGGGATCGATCGTTCAGTACCTCTCTTTTTCACTCGCGTTTGAGGTACACGCATCCTTGTCACACCGCAGCTAGTTGGGGATGTGCTTAGGGTTCCTAGGATAGAGTTTCCTAACTATCCTTCTTGTAAGTGTCTGAGGACTGTGTCCAAAGATGAGCCCATCTCTGCTTTTTGTGAGCACCCCGCTGATTGGGGTGAACATCAGTATACATCATGTAGACCTTTTGCTAAAGGGTCTAGATTCTTAAACATGGTGATGACTTTTGTACTCCATCCACTTTCTCACTACAACTCCATAACAGAGCCTCGTGCTCGATTTTTTTTATCTCTTCTTGAGCATCTGACTATAGATTTTCCTTCTCATTTCATTTTTTATATTATTGATATTTATTTAGATTTGGCGTCCCGTGATAAGCTCATCTTTCCTTCTGCTATCACGAGGATCTTACACCATTTTTCTATCTCTTTTCCTGTGTCCGACCACTTTACACACATTTGTGCCATAGATGCCGCTACCATAAAACGTAGTGAGGCTCAGTTTAGGTCGAGACAGACAGATTCCACTCCTCCTTCCCATTTAGCTCCATCCAGATCTGCTCCATCTACATCTGCTCCTTCTTCCTCAACGGGTGATGTATCTCTCGGAGACATCATGGCACAGATGCAGCACATGGATGCTCGCCTTGATACACTCTCCACTGAGTTGTATCAGGTGAATGTTCATGTTGGTCGTATTGCACGACGGCAGGCGACCATGGGTGGTTTTGCTCTTGAGGCTACTCCTTCACCACCCCCTTCAGCAGCTTCTGATTTTGAGGATGATGATGACGAGGACGATGATGCTTCAGATGATGATGATGGAGATGCTAGCTCTACTGATGAGATGTCTACATGACACTCTACCATTTGTCACTCGTGACAAAAAGGGGGAGTAGTTTTGGGGATATGAGAGTAGTCATCTTAGGGGGAGAGTTAGTATAAGACATTTTTGATAGGGGGAGTGTTGATTTTTGAGGGATGTAGTGAGGTTTTGATGTATTTTTTCTTTTCTATTCTTTTTAGATACATTGATCTTGTATATGAGGTCTTGTGACCAGTTTTACATACATTGTACTTATTTTCTCTATATATGTAGATGTATGTTTCTTTCACCTATCTCTTCATGTGTTGTTTCTTCTCTATCTTTATACACATGTTCATTATACTTGTATGCAATCTATTATTTCTGTTTCACACAAGATGCCTTGATGAGTTTTGTTTAAAGTGTTTTAGAAATATAGGTTGTCAAAGTCTACTTGCCATAAACTCTTTTCTTGCAAAGTTTTTCAAGGGTTTGTGATAGGATAGATTTTAATGTATTCAACAAGTGAATATGAGTTGAGTGATTTATGACTTCTCTCATATGTTCATTTGTTTGTTGTAGTTTTGTCACGGATTGCCAAAGGGGGAGATTGTTAGGACATATGTGTTTTCACTTGTTAAGAACATATGTTATTTGACAAAACGCACTCTACTTGTAATTGGGTAGTTCTATGTGTTTTTAATACTTCAAGAAACAAGGTTTCAAGATCAAGTGTTGAAGTCATCAAGTCTGTCCAAGAAAAACAAGCTGAAGTGAAATTTCATTAAAGCTCGACACCTGCTCAATAGCTCCTCGACACCTAGCTATTTGTCAAGATTAATAAAATTAGATTTTCTGATCTGATTTCTTGGGATCCGCGAATATGTCTTTGGGCCTTCTTTTCTCCTAATCCTAGACATATAAAAGGATTATTTAAGAGCCGTCAAATTGTACACAAGTTGCACAAGCATTGAGCAAACTCTGTTCAAGTCATTTGTGATCAAAGACGAAGTTCTTGACCTAGTTCATCTTCTCTGAAGAAGTTGCTGTGTATGTGCATCAAAGGGTTTTGTGACCAAGCATCTTCCTGATCTTCATCGTGTAGGATGAACTGAAGAACTTTGCAACCAACCTCTCCCTCTAAGTTGGTGTTGAAGTCGCGTATTGGGTTCTGCGCATTTGTTAGTCACGTACTTGGGAGCCGTGCATCAAAGGTGGGAACTGTCACTACAGATCAAGTCCAATTGGGTATTGGGGTAAGGGTTCAACTGTAAGTTGGTAAGGTATTTGGGATTCCTTTACTTGTAACCGCTTGATTTGATAATAGTGGAGTTTCGGGAGTGGTGACTTAAAAATCACCTGGTGGGGTTTTTGCCACAAGGGTTTTCCCCATTCGTAAACAAATCACCGTGTCATTTAATTTTTGCTGCATAATTAGTTTATTAGTAATTTGTTTGTGCTTCTATATGTTTGCATGATAAATTGATTAATTAATAACTTGGCTAATTAATTAATTGGTTTAATCACAAGGGGTTATTCAGTTTGTGGCCTATCACTTTTATGTACCTTCATAGTTGGATAGAGAGGAGCGATATCATAGGAAAAGGGATAAAAGTCGGACCCCTAGGAGCTTGGGAAATGACGCAATGAGTAAGGCTTTGCGCCAGATTTCAAAATCACCTTTTACCCGCAGAATTGATAGGGCTAAACTCCCTCACCGTTTCACACAACCTACTTTCACTATTTATAATAGGAGGACCGACCTCGTGGAGCACGTCAGTCATTTCAATCAGAGGATGGCTGTTCATTCTAGCAATGAAGCTCTGATGTGCAAGGTTTTTCCCTTTAGTATGGGACATGTCGCAATAAGGTGGTTCGATGGGCTGGATGAGGGCTCAATTAGCTCTTTTGAAGAGCTCACTAGGGCTTTTGGGGCCCGATTCGTTACATGTAGCAGGGTTTCTCGTCCTTTAGATTCTTTGTTGTCCATGGTGATGAGAGAGGGTGAGACCTTGAAAACTTATTCAGATAGATACTAGGAAACGTTTAATGAGATAGATAGAGATTTTGAAGATGTGGCAATAAGGACATTTAAAGTTGGCCTTTCTACTGAGCATAATTTAAGAAAGTCCTTGACAATGAAGCCTGCGCGAAGCATGCGCCAGCTAATGGATCGGATTGACGAGCACAAACGGGTTGAGGAGGATCAGCAACAAGGGAAGGGGAAGGCAAAGTTGGCCCCTCCTGACCAAAGAGACTTCAAGTTGGAGAGATATAACAATAACCGACCTAGGAGGGATTTTGCTAGATATATTGGGCATCCTAGTGCGTAGGTGGTTAGTACAATGTTCAAGGAGCTTGTTCATCAAATCCTTGAGAAGATAAAAGCTGAACCATACTTCAAGTGGCTAAATAAAATGGATGGTGACCCCACGAAGCGTAATCAGGGTCTTTACTGTCAATATCATCAAGATCATGGGCGTACTACCGAAGATTGTAGAACTTTCTGTGATTACTTGGAGCAGCTAGTCAAGGTTGGGAAACTAAGAAAGTTTTTGCATCAGCCCTCTGGGCAAGGGAGTTAGGTTGGGTTGGCATACCAAAGGGAATCTGTCTCGATATTCTTTTTTTCTTAGATGATGATATTCTTTTTTTATTAGACAAGAGATAGAAATTTAAAAAAAAAATTATATACAATAAAATAAATTTACATATTGTTTCAATTTTTAACAAATTTTTTTTTTCAAATACACACTAGAAAAAACTAAACCATTTCCAGCTTGGTTTGGTTGTTATGGGCTTACTAGCTTCTTTTCTTTTTGAGAAATAAACACATACTTCGGTCCATTTGGTAAATTTCGGTATGCTTTTGTCCATTCGGTCTAGGTCCACTTCAGTCCTTTCTGTCCATTCAGTCCAGTTCTGTTCATTGGTCAAGTTTAGTTCATTTATGTCCATTCGTTCTATTTCAGTCCATATTTGCCCAATTTGGTCTAGGTCAGCCCATTTCGGTCCATTCATTCTACTTCAATGAAAGCTTAAATGCTTTGCATTTGAATTATGTACTCCTCGTCTACCCAACAACATATTTGGCCAACGTTTCAACATTAAACCCAACTCACTAGTAATTAATCATTCCTTGTCCTATTCTATTTTTTTTTTTTTTTTTGCCTCTTCCTCTCTTGGAAATTAGAATTCATTGATTGAATTCAACCATAAACCACTCTCACGTTTCTTCTTCTTTTTAGCAACGTTTAACGCTTTCCCATCTTTTCAACTTTCTGATTTAACTAAACATTACTACTCTCTTCCCTTTTCTTATCTTAAGTGCAATTAGTTGATCTAATTTGGTTGTGTTTGTAAGTTGTTATCTTTTTCTTCCTTTGATTGTTAGATGTAATTCTATTTAATTATAAATATAATATATAATGATATAATATTATTCTATATTATAGCATACTTTGGATAATTTGATATTTACAACTATACTTTTTATTTTGAATATATTTGTTTCTCATAATATTTTATTCTATAAACTAGTTGTAGACCCATGCAATGCGTGAGGATATATAATTATTTTGAGATGTCGTGTAATGTATAATTTATTCTCTAATTTTTATTGTAGATAATTTGTTTTTCATAGAAATTAAATAATTTCTAAAAGTAATTTTCATTTCTCTATTTTTAAAAATATATAATTTTAACATTTTTGGTGTTTTTGATTGATATATATATATATATATATATACATATTTAAGTGGTCCATATTCTTCTAAGTATTGTTATTGCCAATTATATTTTCATAGTTCTTTTGGTACTAAAATTTTTAAGTTTCAAATTTATTATTCAATTTCTCATTCTTTTAAGGAGATTATCATAATAATCAAAACTTATAATATAATTATTGTTAGGTTCTAAGACTTTAGGAACTAATGTATTAGAACTTCAATTTGTATATGTTGGCAAACCATGATCAAAACATTTAGTTTAGGTTTAGACTTGTTCAAAGGTTGGTTTAATGTAGGTTTGGAATCAAGTAATTGCAAGAAATTACTATTCAATTTTTGCAAGGTCCGGTCGATAAAAAATTAGACTCGATCGATCGAAAATCGTGGATCAGCAATTTTCTTCAAAATTCTCAAACCAGCCTAAGCCCATATGACGTGTAGGGTTAAGTGTTTCGCTCCAAGTATAAAAGAAAAAACCCTAGCTACATTTTAGAGGTCTTTGTTAAGTTGTGTGTTGAATCTTTTGTGAGATCTGAGATGTGTTTACCTTCAAATACACACATAGAGCTATCAATATCAATATTCTCATAAAGAACTTGATGGTTGTTTCAGTTGCTGCACAAAAAACCTTTAAGAAGATCTGAAACCTTTGAGAGGTGTCTTAAAGTCACAAGTAGGAGAACTTGTGGTTGCTGTAGATCAAGGAATGAAGTAGTCCGTGGACTCGGAGTTGTCACGTGATCGTGGTAGTAAGTTTTCTACACGAGGTAGCAATAGGATGTTAGTGATCTAAGTTTTATTGTATAAACTTCAATTCTTTCATAGTGGATCGATTTTTACCTTGAGAATAGTTAGGTTAAATCCTCCCCAGGTTTTTTACCAGTTTGGTTTTCTTGGGTCATCAGATTTGTGTGTTCTTTACTTTCCGCATTATATTTGTTTTACACATATTTGTTTAACCTAAATTTAATTAACAAATTTGTTAATCAACTTGGCTTAATATTAGGTTAAACATATTTTTTTAAGGGGTCTAGAAACTAACAATTACAATTGATATTACTCAAATAATTGATAGTACTCAACCCAAACTTGTCCTTTCCCATTCTTAAGTAAGTATATCAAAATGGACCAAAAGGACCAAAGCGAACTGAAATGGACCAAATGGATTGAATAGGTAAAATTGATTTGATAGACCGAAGTGGACGAAATTAGATTTTTTTTTTTTTTGACAAAACAGACTAAAGTAGACTAAGTGGACTAAATGGACCAAAGTTGGTTTTTCCCTTTCTTTTCCTTTTTTGTTTTTAGCTCAAACTTGGTCCTTTAACCTATGTAAAGGTACCAAACTCAAAAGGAACACAAGAAGTCAAAGACTATAAAATACCAAAATCATGCTTATAAATGTTTGAAGTGCTTTCCATGGTTGTAAAAACAGTTTTAGCTCACAATATAGGCTAATTTTCATTGGTTGTTTATCAATTATTTTTTAAATCTTTTTTTTTTTTTTTTTTTTTTTTTCAGCTCTATACAAGTTTATTTTTAAATAAAATTGATGAGAATAATATTCTCACCCTTTAAGCGAACTGCCTACTACTGTACAATAGACTTATTTGACACATCCACCAAGTGAGCCTTCCATTGACAATGATGAAAGCTAGTCGTCCACCTCCATGGAAGACTAGGCAATGACAAAGCAGCTACTCCGAATCGACAACATCACCTCATGAGAGTCGTCCAACCCCGTAGATGGCCAAGTGCCACATACGGAAGTCCAAGTTACCAGCACCACCCAGAGTAAGTCATCCCAACTCCATGGATGACCAAGGTGCATTACATTTGAAAAAAAAGGAAACTCACTCAAACCACCTTGTCCAACAAATGTAAGCTATTCCAGAGGAGAGTCTCTTCCAAATGAGGCTCTTCCAAAGGAGACCTATAGGGATAACCCCTTTACTTAATGACTATGACTCTTCTAGTGAGTAGCCTCCTCGTTTGACACTAATAAAAGTGTCCAATAGGTGCCCTAGGCCACTTGATACATGTCACTTGTCCGACCCTCTGGACAACAACAACTTCGATGAGAGCATACTCATATGAACCCATTCGACATACACTAGCAATGGTAGTCATCAAATGTAAGATCCCACTCGTCTAACCTTCAGGACAATTTCCCTTGGGCATCACACCCAAGGTCTTCCTACCAACCCCCAAATGTCCAATTATGGGCATTGCTAGGAAATGATTCTACATCAAGGCTAGAAGAGACCAACTTGAACCCCTTGTTTGATGTAACGTGACTCGTTCAGGGAGACCGTTCATCTAAGGAGAGCATCTAGGTTGACGTCTCGTCCAGGGATGTCTTGGTCATCCAAATGTCAGGAACAACTTTACATCTATGCAAACCAAACCACACATGGACTTTAATATGGAATAAAATGACAAGCTTGTCTAGAGGGTTGTCCATCTCATGTTGCTTATTTCCACTATAAGATCGTAATTAACCGCCAAAGGCCTTGAAGTTGAATTGACACATCCCCATGTACAAAGTGTTTGGAGGTTTAGGGGAAAAAGTGTTTAAGCTGCAGGATTAGCAGCATTTTGTAATTATTTTTCAAAAAAAAAAAAAAATCGTAATTAAGGATTCGTTTGGATTGAACTTATTATTGTTGAAACTGAAAACTGAAAACACTGTAGCAAAATAATTTTTAAATGTGTGAATAGTACCGTGGGACCTATTTTTAATATTTTTTATTACATGAACAGTGCATAAACAGTGCGTAAACAGTATACGCACAGTTCATGCACAGATTTTTTATCTCTCAAAGTCAAACAATACGGCCCAAAAAAAAAAAAAAAAAAAGAAGAGGAAAACGCAGACTCTTAGACGCAGACATTGAAACCAAACACTCACTAACCATCTATATGGCATTATGGTCGTCCACACATAGGACTCGACCACATAGATGCTCATTCTACACTTAGAAAAATTTAATCATACTTAGATGTCACAAATATACTTACTCCACAAATCCACTATCTCAGAACCTAGGAGTAAGCTCCATATATTTTGCTCCCACTAACTCCACTAAGCCAATACACCTCCCATGAAGATAGTGGCACAAATAAGGAGACCCACTATATAATGGTTAGACTGCATTCAATTAAAGGTACATGAGAAAAAAACCCCTAAACTACTACCATTTGAGTTTTATTGGATTCACATGAGTCTCTAACTTAAGCATCAGAGAAACTTAGGCCAGCACCCCATTGATGCCTTACGATAGCTTTTTTTTCCTTCTTGCAAGTCTTCCAGCACCTCTGGATGGACAAGTGGCTTATTGATTTTCATGCACCATAAAAAATAAAAAATAAACAATAAAAATAAGTTCATAAGATCATTCATACTCTTTAACACTTAGATTAATTTTTTGAATTCCTTCATATCTTTTCAAATTAATAACTTTCTTTTCCTTTCAATTGTGGGTCATGGAAAAAGAAGAAGAGTAATATTAATATGTTATAAGGATGAGATCACTAGTATGAACTCCCTTCTTCTTTACTATTTTCTTTCCAAAAAAAAAAAAAAAGAATAAATAAATCCTTTCTCCTTTATTTAATGAGAAATTGCATTGGCTATCCCTTGAACTCTATCATAATTACCAATTTTATTATGCACTAATCAGATAATATAATACTTGGGAAAATAGTTGAGTCGCTAATACTTATTGTTATTATTATTTTTTTTTGAAAAACTAAAACTTATTATCAATCAATCACCATTATCATAACCAAAAACAGGACCATCTAACCTGCAATATATCAAGATATAATTTATAGTTTTATTCTAATATATTATATGTCTCAGTTAGCCAAATTGGACTGATCAAATCAATTAAAAATCCAACACAATATAAAATTACTATTCTCTCTCTTGGAAAATGCTGAAGGTCAAAAGAAAAATAAAAAATTGGCTAATATACATCACGTGAATGAAAACAGTACACAGAGAATCTTAAGGGTCCTAGTTTTGATGGAAGTCTAGTGAGAAAAGAAGCAGAAGAAGCATAAACATGGAAGCAAACCCAATTCTAATGGCGAAGATCACTGTATCAGTGGTTATAGGAGGGTTTATAGTGTTGTTAATGCTACTCTATAACCTTTTGGTTTTGAAACCAAAACTTCTCAGAGCAAAACTTCAAAGGCAAGGTATAAGGGGACCTTCTCCTTCTTTCTTCTTTGGGAACATCCCTGAATGAAGAGAATTCAACTCCAAGTTCATTCAACACCAAAAACTACTGCTACAAAGGAGTATGACCGCCCTGATGCTATTACTCATTACTGGCCTTCCACTCTCTTCCCACATTTAGAGCAGTGGAGAAATCAATATGGTACTACTTCACTTGTATTTCCTTTCTTCTTCTTCTTCTTCTTATTCTTTTTCTTTCTCTCTCTCTAACTACCAAAGTAGGATGAATTATAGTTTAGGGAGTTGAAAATTAAAATATGTAGACAATAGCAGTAGTCATAGAGGGTGCAGCTCAGATTTTAGACAACTTTTGATGTCAGAATATTCCAATTGTAATTAGAGTTATAAACTTTTGTAGTCCATAGAGTTATAAACTGTTGTAGTCCATATTTAGGACAATGACTTTGTGTTTGTATTAGATGGTTCTTCTTCTTCTTCTTCTTCTTCTTTTTATTTTATTTTATTTTATTTTATTTATTATTATTTTTTTTTTGCATCTTTATTATATTTCTCTAACAAAAGCATTGTTCAGAAGATAAATTAGTAATAAAAGTTGGTACTTTTCTGTTTCCCAAAAAAAAAAAACAAGTTTTCACTTTTCCAATAGGTACACTTGGACATGGATTGGGATTTGGGAATGGGAATTATAGTAAATTTCATTTAAATGATGAATGCACATTTTTACTTGTAACAAGTTGAAGACACAATGGCATGTTTTGTCATAGCAAATAGTTTCCTCTATTTTGTAATCTTTAGCAATTAGTCCAAGACATGCCTAGAATATTAACAATGGACCTCTTGAAGAACATATGATAAACATGCATATCAGCACTAAATCTAAATCTTAAATTTATCTTTTTCAACCTTGCTCACCTAGCTAGCATGCATTGGTGGCAGGACCAATATTCTTATATTCATCTGGAAACATACAGCTATTATGCATAACAGATCCAGAGATGGTGAAGAAAATCAGCCTTTGCACTTCTTTGAGCCTTGGAAAACCTTCTTATCTATCCAAAGATCGTGGGCCACTTCTGGGCCAAGGCATTCTGTCGTCAAATGGCCCAATTTGGGCCCATCAAAGGAAGATTATTGCTCCTGAATTGTACACTGATAAGGTTAAGGTAAATCTCACTTATAAAGTCATAATACGTAATGTAATCCTCTAGAAAGACATAATCTGAAACCATTCTTTTATTACCTTTTTTTTAACTAACCTGGAACAAGTTTTGTCATTTTTATTTTTATTTTTTGGAATCGTCTTGGCAATATTGATACGTCATTTTGTACAATGCTCAGCAACAATCCCAAAGCACAATATTGTTTCAGTTTTCCAATTGTTTGAGTGAGAATTGCGTTTTACTGTTGTTACTTCACTGTCCCATCATATTAAGCTTTAAAAATTTAAATTTAATTAATCACTACTTAGATTCTAAAAGTTTAGAATAATTACTATACCGTGAGCACAAACTTGTATAGATATAGATAATTAAATTTGTAAAGTTGTGATTTCTAACTATATTGTGCTGGCTTTAATTCCGTGCCAAATTTTATTGGAATTTTTTCAATCATTTTTCCTGTATGTAAGGGACAAGTGTGAGAAATCGGTGAAGAATCAAGTTTCAAAAGATGAACAAGTGGATTTTGCAACTGCCTCGCAAGTAACTCACGAGAAGCAACCCGTGAAAATGCTACGTGTAGAGCACATGACTGGAAGATGAAGAGTCGTGCCAGACTATTATTTTCGCGATTGTTTCGCGAGAAGGGCCAACTCGCAAAGGACCCGTGAAAGTCTCTATTTGGCAAAAAGTTGTGTTTTGCTTTACCAAGTCTTTACCCAAACTCATTCTCCAAAAAAAAAAAAAAAAAGTCTTTACCCACACTATATATACCCTCATTACCCACAAATTGTAAGGAGCGCTTTTCAGAGAGAAAACCCTAGAAAATACACTTGGGAGTTTGAAATTGTTATATCCACAATCATCTATACATTTTCTTAGAGTTTTTCTCAACTCCTACCTATCAATCTCTAGATCTTTGAGAGGTTGCTAGCTTAAATATTTACCACACCCATTCTGAGTATAAAGTTAGATTTTGGTACTGCTAGGAAGCATTGGAAGGAGTCATTTATTGGCAGATGCAATTGGGCTGAATTGCGGGATTCGAAAAGTTAGAGAAGACAAGGCTCCGAGAAGTCAGTTGGTAGCAGGAACTTAGAGGGCTCAAGTACATTGGGTAGACTAGGCTTGGAAGGTCTTTTGTTATTCGTGTACTTCAACTTTATTCTTTAGTAGATTGATTTCGACTTAGAGAGTCACAGAGAGGTTTTTTGTCGAGTTTTTCGGTTTCCTCTTCAATAACACATCTCGGTGTTATCTTGTGTTTGCATCTCTCTTTCCTACTCTTTAAGCTTTCATTTTATTGTTGATGATGAATGAATATGAGTTAGGGTAGTGTTATCGGTTCATTGTACTTATTTACTCTTGTTTTGCACTTAGTCTAAGTTAGAGTAAAAGCAATCTAGTCGTATTTTTTATTTGGTGGTTTGAATAAGCTCTTGTATTTTAGCACAAATCCGAGCTTTCAATTGGTATTAGAGCGAGTATACTTGTCAGATTTCAATATCCTAGTGTGATCTTAGACCCCGAGTGAAATGGATAGATCTTAATCCCTTAATGCACATCCCTACTTTGATGGGAGTAACTATGATTTTTGGAAAGTAAGTATGCGTGCTTTTTTATGTGCGACTGATGAGACGGTGTGGGATTTCGTCGAAAATGGTTGGGAAAAACCCACTACAACCAAATCCAAACGGGATAAGGCTGCTCTTGCATTGGCAAACGCCAATAGCAAAGCAATTAATGCTATTTTCTGTGGTATTTCTACTGACGAGTTTCACAGGATTTTGCATGTGAATATTGCCAAAGAGGCGTGGACCATTCTTGAGATAACCTACGAAGGTACTAAGAAGGTCAAGGATGCCAAGCTTCAAATGCTTACTACTTGGTTCGAGGAAGTAAAGATGAGTGATGATGAGTCATTTGATTCCTTTTATGGGAGATTCAAAGAGATTGTGATTGCCAAGCTCAATCTTGGGGACAAGATTGAAGACGCCAAGGTGGTGAGGAATATTTTAAGATCCTTACCCAGAAGCTTCCGGGCTAAAATCACTGCTATAGAGGAGAGTAAAGATTTGGATGAGATAAAGATTAAAGAACTCATTGGATCTCTCCCAACCTATGAGCTCGGACTGCCCTCTCACAAGTCCAGCAAATCACTTGCTCTCAAAACTATAAATGAGAGAATGGGTGATTCCCCCGATGAAGATGATGTAGAAAAGGATGTGGCGTTTCTTGCAAAGAACTTCCGAAAATTTCTCTAGATGAAGAACAATGGGAAGTCATTTGGCCAAGGAAGTTCTCATTTTCCAAAAATGACAAGAGGGAGTTCAAGAAGAAGGATGGGAAAGATTCGTTATCAACCCAAGGAATAGTGTGCTATGAATGCAACGGTCATGGACACCTAAAGAAAGAATGTCCAAACTACTTGAGAGGAAATGGTAAAGTACTTGCTACTACTCTTAGTGACTCGAAGAGCTCAAACTCTAATGCAGAAGGAGAATGTGATAGTGATGGAAACTATTCGGCCTTCATGGAAATTACCACCATTGATTCCAGAGATGAGTTAAGTGACTTGGTTGATGAGCTTGGTGTACATTCTGAAGGTGAAGAAGTTAATGATTCAGAAGATGAAGATGTGTATCTTAATGAAGGTGAGAAGAACCTTCAAGAAGTGTATGATGCGTTGCTTGAAGATCGTGGCAAATATGTCCAAGTTGCAAAGAATGTTGTTAAGAAGATGCAGAAAATTGAAGAAGAGCACAAGTCCACACTTGTGCAACTTAAGGAAGCTAAATGTGAAGTTGAAGAGTTAAAGGAAGAGTTGCTGGATGCTTATTCTAAAATCAAGTTCCTTGAACTTGAAATAATCCAAGCAAACATCAAAGTGGAGTGCATTTCCACCAAGAAGCTTGACAGTGTGCTCTTTTCTCAAAAACCTTCAAATGACAGGACCGGTTTAGACTATATCGGTGAAGGAAGCTCAAGCAGCGAACCCAAGAAGGAAGTGAGGTTTGTGTTGGCCAAAAATGTAGAAAAGCCCAAAGTGGAGAAGCCCAAGGTTGAAATGCCTGTTGTTGTAAAGAGAACCATTGGTCCAAAATCAAAGGAAAAAGGGAAGTTATTACCCAAAAGTCAAAGGGACCTTAAGTGAAGCATTTGTGTCATCATTGTGGCTTGCGAGGACATACAAGGCCAAATTGCTTCAAGCTTCAAGCACTTAAAAGGCTGATTCTTTGCATGGCCAAGACAATTCAAGAAAAATGCCAAAGGGATCTCAAGCTAAAGGAGAAAATAAGAGACAACTCATTGGAGATGTTATGGAGATGTTGAAAAACATTTCACAATGCCTAGATAGCTTCACCCCAAGGTTTGAAAGTTATGTCGGTCATACCCCTCCTTCCAAGGATCTCACCCAAAACAATTGTACAATGTGGGTGAAGAAGGGTACTCATGCATGATCACTCTCTATGCCCATGCATTACTACTTCCAATGTATTAAGGTTATAGTTTCATGCATCATGACATATGCAATATTCTTGTGTCATTGCTTCCGTTTTAAAGCATGTTTCTTTTATAGGTCCTTGTTTGTTTACCTTGTTTTTGTTGATCTTACTTTATTACTTTGTTTTTGAGTGTGTTGCAAAATTCAAAAACCCATAAAAAATGAAAAATCTCAAAAAGTTTGATTGCTTGTGTTGTGTTTATCACATGTTGAGTTTGATTGATTGCTTGTGAGCAACATCTAGAAATCTATGTTTGATTGTTGTAAATAGATCTAGCTTGTCATGAATGATTAGTCAATAGTCTTGCTTGATCTTGATACATGCGTAGGCTTGCGCCTATATATCTCCTTATATTTTTTTTTTCTTTTTCAAAAAGCTCTACAAATGTCTATCTCTAAAAGGAGAAAAGAACTGAAAAAGCTTTGCTTCAAAAACTAGTTTAACCAAGAAAAGGTGGAGCAAATTTGTATTAAAATGTATGGTGCCAAAGCCAAAGGCTTATTTATCAAAGAAATATCAAAAAGTTTATGGCATTGTTTCTTAAAAATTTGAGTTGTATTTGATCAAAAGTATGAAATATGGAAGCCAAATGAAAAGCTTTTAATCAAAATGTAAACACATTGGTGAAGGATCATATATCTTCATTTCTACAAGTGAGATCGGTCTAGTTGTGTATGATTTGATTGAATTGATCATTAAAACTTCATACTAAATTATGGACTAGTTCATACTTGATCCACACACATAACAAACTTGTTTAATGTTCAATGAATGTCTATTTCATTTCTGTGATTATACGTGTTCAAATGTGATATGTGTATACTCAATTGCTTGATGATCAAACCCAAAAAGATTTTTGAGTATTTTATATGTTTTTGAAAGTGTTTTTGTATAGCATTTTTGTGTTAAGAGTTTTTCCAAAAAGCCCATTTTGTTTGTTAAAGAACTCCTTTTTGAGGCATTTTCGCAAGTAAGATCTTACCTGCGAAAATGAGGAAGTTAACTCTTTCGCAACTCTTTCATGAGAAGTAACTTCCTACGAAACTTGTCATGTACTTTAGAGGCCATTTCGCGAGTAGCTTACAAGCGAAATGAACAGATTTTCAGTTTTAAAGGCCAAATAGTGTTAGTTTTTTCGAACCTTATGTTTTGCCTCCTTTGTTCCCCTCTCAACCTAAAACACATTTTTCTCCAAAAACTCAACCAAATCTCAAGAGCTTTCATCTCTAAAACTCATCTAAGGTATGTTTTAACACTTCTTCACTCTTAAATCCTTAGATTAAGCCTTAGATTCTAGGATTTCTAGGGTTGGGTTATTTTCAAAGGGGTTGGGAAAAACTTATTTTCTTGTCAAAATTTTTTAATTTTCTTGATTGGGTTGTGTCCCATTGTGTTTATTTGTGTTTGTGTTGGCCTCAAGTGGCATTTTAACATGTGTTTAGGCAACATTTCAACATGTTCATGCATTATTTTACATGTTAGTGGCTTGTATGCACTCTAAGTGTTTGATAAAATGCCCAAATGAGATTTTCTCATTGTTTTGGACTCCGATGAGTACCAATTTTTAAGGATTACTATGTTTTTACATCCTTAACATGTTTTAAACATTCTTTGTGTGTTTTTCACATTTTGCCCCCATGAGTGTCTTGTCATGCATTGCTCTTGCATCTCACATGCACACCACAAGAACACTTGACGCACACACTCGATCACTTGACATGTTTTTACATTTCACTCATGCTATGTAAGTTTTGTTAGACCTTTAGCACTTAAAACAAGATCTTGTGACTTTGTTTTATTGCTTTTATGCTTTTAGGACTATTGTGTTCACTTTTTTTGAACTAACTTATGTCTAATCAAGTTTGTTTCTATGTTTTTATTTGTTTTTGTTTCTTTGTGTTGGTGTCTGTTTTACAGATGTCTCCTATTAAGAAAAAGGCCACAAAAAGTCTTCAAAACGTCCCTGCACCTCCTCAGATTCATTTTGAAATGACGATGCTAGCATGGCCTTCCTTGATCACTACAAATGGGCTCTAATCTTCATAGAGAGGGCTGTGGACTTAGAGTCCCTAGAGGACACCTTTATTCTGGATGTGCTTAAAGAAAGGACATGGAAAAAGTTGCTTAATTCGATAGGCAATGTGTTTGAAGATATGATTCGAGAATTCTTTGCCAATGCCATTGTGGAAGGTGATCACATCAATTATTGATTTAGGGGGAAAGAGTTCTTAATCTCAAGGGAATCAATTCAAGAGATCTTGGAGATTAGACCCAAGACTTCATACACATCTCTACAATATGATGAGAGAAAGGAGAAGCTTGAGCCCCTCGTGGAAGTTCTTGGTGGACAACTCAAGAAAAAGGCATTGCATACCATTGAGTTCACTCCTGAAATGCGTGCTTTGGCCTACATCATGATCTTCAACCTCTATTCAATGAAGAACTTGACGACATTGTCAGCACCAAGAACCATATTCTTATTTGATCTCTTCACTCAAAAGGAGATCAACATCTGTGGTCACATTTATCACCTCTTCATCAAAAGCATCACAAAGAGAAATGCAAGGCCAACTCTACTGTTCCCAAGCCTTGTCATGTCTTTTATTTTAAGGGTAAGGGTGAAGATTCCAAGTAGGCTTTTGGTATGCAAAGGGAAGACCCTATTAGTGAGCAGATTGTCATCCAAAGCAAAGCTCACATCCCAGAACCAAGTGTCGATGTTTCTCAAATTCTGAGGGATGATGTTTCAGAAGAAGGAGGAAACCTGATGAGGAAATTAAGCATTTCACTTCAGTCCCGGAGGATACTGCACAACCTTCTTCCCAAGCGCAAGCAAGAGCACTCAATCGCTTTGATCATCTAATTGGAAGGGTTGAAGAGTTGCATATAATGCTAGCTTCACATATCAACTACTCCACGACTCAATTCACATACCTTCAAGGCCAGATCACTGCCCTCTCATCTCAAGTTGATGACTTGATGCACAAATTGGAGCTAGAGTTGGATTTGGAGTCCGATGCATTCTAGTACCTTTGGCCATTCCGGTCAAAAAAGAGGAGTAAATCATAGCTTGAGTGGGAGTACAGCTTGAGGGGGAGTAGTAACATTAGTATAGTATTGGTTTATTTTGGTGGTTTCTAGTTTACTTTATGTTTTTATAACTGCTGGATGTTTACATTGCTTTCGTTTAAAACTTTCAAGTACTTCAGTTTAAAACTTAATTTTCTTCAATACTGTTTTGTATCTTGGTTTTTATAGCCGTTTCTTGATGCTTATTGTTTTCTATTGCTTATTGCTTTAGTTTCTTTAATGCATCATGTGTTTGTTGGACATGCAATTGATTTTAGCATTGCTCTTAATTGCATTGCATGTCTACATGATCATTTACTTGATAAATGTTCGTTGTAGTGATTTCATAATGACTGTTTATGTTTGATCAAATTATGCTTATTGTCATATATCCCTTTTGATATCTTGATCCCTGTGTTCTACTTGTCTTTGAGCTTAATGAAGTTTTGTTGTTATATGTAAGTGTTTCAGGATACAGGCATTTTTGGTGCAAGTGCTTCATAGTCTTTAAATTTAGGTGTGAGTGAGTTTTACCTTATGTTCCCAAACTCACATTTAAGTCTAGAGTTTGTTTAGGGATTTTGTCACGGAATAGCCAAAGGGGGAGATTGTAAAGTTGTGATTTCCAACTATATTGTGTTGGCTTTAATTTCGTGCCAAATTTAATTGTAATTTCTTCAATCATTTTCCCTGTATGTGTGTGAGTTTAATTGTAAGGGATGAGTGTGAGAGATCGGTGAAGAATTAAGCTTCAAAAGATGAATAAGTGGATTTCACAACTGGCTCGCGAGTAGCTCACGAGAAGCAACCCGTGAAAAAGCCACGTATAGAGCACATGACTGGAAGATGAAGAGTCATGTTAGGTTGTCATTTTCGTGATTGTTTCGTGGGAAGGGCCAACCCGCGAAGGACTCGCGAAAGTCTCTGTTTGGAAAAAAGTTGTGTTTTGCTTTACCAAGTCTTTATCCACACTATATATACCATCATTACCCACAAATTGTAAGGAGTGCTTTTCAGAAAGAAAACCCTAGAAAATACACTTGAGGGTTAGAGATTGTTATACTCACAATCATTTACACATTTTCTTGTGATTTTCCTCAACTCCTACCTCTCCATCTCTAGATCTTTGAGATGTTGCTAGCCCAAACACATACCACACCCATTCTGAGTGTAAAGTGAGATTTTGGTGTTGCTGGGAAGCATTAGAAGGAGCCATTCATTGGCGGATGTAATCGGGTTGAATTGCGGGATTTGGAAAGTTAGAGAAGACAAGGCTCGAAGTTAGTTGGTAGCAGGAGTTTGGAGGGCTCAAGTACATAGGATAGACTTGGCTTGGAGGGTCTTTTGTTATCCATGTACTCCAACTTTATTCTCTAGTGGATCGATTTCGACTTGGAGGGTTGCTGAGAGGTTTTTCGTCGAGTTCTTCGGTTTCCTTTTTATTAACATGTCTCGGTGTTAGTTTGTGTTTACATCTCTCTTCCTTCCTCTTTAAGCTTTCATTTTATTGTTGATGATGGATGAATATGGCTTAGGGTAGTGTTATTGGTTCATTGCGCTTTTTTACTCTTGTTTCGCACTTAGTCTAAGTCAGAGTAAAATCAATCTAGCTGTATTTTTTATTTGGGGTCTGAACAAGCTCCTGTGTTTTAGCACAAATCTGAGCTTTCAAAGTTCATAGGTATAATTAGACAATACTTAGGATGCTGCAAGTCAGGATACAAGAACAAGGAAACTGCAGGTTTAGGAATTCGAAAAATGACAGGCTCGACCGATCAAACTGTGTTTCTGCAGAATTTAATTTCGGCCCAATAGCCCATTAAAGCGAGTAAGTGATTAGGGTTTCAAATCTAATTCACATAGAGTTTAAAGGAAACTCTAAAGCATGTTTTTTGAAGAGACGTTGGAGCTTCTCTTTTGAGATTAAAAATGTTATGTGTCTATTCCTTTCAAAATCACTATCGAAAATGAATCTACATACTTTTAGAACTGGTAAATCTAAAGTTGCTGAATACTAGTAATCAAAGTTGCTGGATCTAAACCTTCAAGGGTGGTCTTGGAGTCATAGACTGGGGGTCTATGTTGGAGATCTAAAGCATGAATTGGAGGTTAATGTTGAAGTAGATCCACGTCAAAGAAGTCTAAGGGTTTCAGAGCTAGATTTGATAATCATAGTTAAGTTTAATATGGATTTATACTCTTGATTGTAAACTTCTATCTGATATAGTGTATTATTCTCTTGGGATTGGTTTCCCCAGGTTTACCTTAAAACTGGATTGTTTCATTAGTTTTCCTGGGTCATCATATCTTATATTAATTATTTATATTTTCTGCTGCATGATATGTTTGATATATGTTTAACCTAGGTAACAACTTTGCTATTGAATTAGGTTAAACGAAGTGTTTTTAGAGGTCTAAAAACCAACAACTACTATACCATTATTTAATAAATCTCTATGGACTAAGGTTTGGTTGTTGTTGTAAACTTTTATATAGCTACAAATAATATATGCATTTCCTTCTGAAGGGCATGATAAATCTAATGGTGGACTCAACAGCCTCAATGCTAAGAAGTTCGGAAAGTAGAATTGAAAATGAGGGAGGGATTGCAGGCATTGAAATCATTGAGGATTTCAGAAGCCTATCCACCAATATAATATCAAGAGCTTGTTTTGGAAGCAACTATTCCCAAGGGGAAGAAATATTCTTAAAACTCAAAGCTCTTCGAAGAATCATGTCCAAGGAAAATATAGGAGTTCCTGGTTTTAGGTATGGTAACATTTTGAATCCATTTATCTTAATAAGAAAGACTAGAAAACTATAACATTGACAAATTTTGGTTTGTTGTTTGTGAACATCTATAATTGCCTAGTGTTCTTATAGCCTAATGATACTTCCCTTTAAAAGAGTAGGATTTAGATTTAACACTGGCCTTAGGATTTAGATTCAACCCTGGCCTTTTATGGGTTGTGAGGATTTATGAGATAAGAGAATTAGGGGTATTTCTATTCTTTTATAAATAATGGGGAAAAAACAAGAGAGAACATCGCTAGGGATGAATGTTCCTAAATATTTCAAACTTGATGTTATGTATAATTTATAGATTCTTGCCGAGAAAAAACAATAGAGCTATGTGGATACTTGAAGAAGAGATCAACTCAATGATATTAAAGGTGGTAAAACAGCGCACTGAAGCATCATATGAGGAGGATCTTTTACAAATGATTCTTGAAGGTGCCAAAAGTAATAATGGCTATTATGGCCCATCAACAGATAGCTCTCGCGACAAGTTCCTTGTGGATAATTGCAAAAGCATATAGTTTGCTGGCTATGAGACCACTGGCATCACAGCCTCATGGAGCTTGATGTTGCTGGCTGCAAATCCTGAATGGCAAGCCCGTGCTCGTGCTGAGGTGCTCGAAATAGTTAGGGATAGTCTACCGGATGCCAACATGCTCCGAAACATGAAAACGGTATGTATTTTTCTTTAAAATTTATAATTCTAGTTACTGTATAATAGGACTATTAGTTTTAGCTATTTATGTACTTGATTTTATCAAATTATCTTCCAAGAAAACACTTCCACTACATATGGATCCATGTTAATTCAGAATATCCCAGCAAACAAGAGAGAAAAAGAATGCATGTAGGAGTGTTATATATGGTACTTTTGTGCATATATATAGTATATAGTTGTAAGAATGCTTTTGCACATATATTGGTATCATATGCACTTTTGAATGCAAGATTTCCTTAGAATTGAAGGTGGTGCCTAGAAAAACGTTCAGGAATGAATTTTCATACCCCATTGAGGTATCGTCAGAAAAGTGACTTCTAGTGGCTAGTAACATGATTGAATATTCTTCTTATAATTATTCCTTTGAGGTTGAAAACATTTTTTTTTTCATTAAATTTCACACATAAAGTACTTAACACATTAGTTACCAAATATTACAAGGAGAGATTAACATCAACGCTTCACAAATTCTGAAACCATGTACTCAACTTTGAGAAATTAATACATGAGAGTTGACACACCCATACATTGACATAGGTTCACTAATCTTGTATTTGATGGCAGTTGACAATGGTTATCCAAGAGACGTTGCGTCTGTACCCACCTGCGGCTTTTGTGGTCAGAGAGGCCCTGAAAGACATAGCATTCAAAGACATTATGATCTCAAAAGGAATAAACATGCAGATTCCAATCCCAATATTGCAACAGCACTATGATTTGTGGGGACCTGATCATGGGCACAAATTCAATCCGGAAAGATTTGCTCATGGGATTGTTGGGGCTTGCAAGACTCCCTAGGCTTATATGCCATTTGGAGTTGGGTCTCGTGGCTGTGTTGGCCAACACTTTGCCATGACAGAACTGAAGGTGATTTTATCTCTCATTCTATCCAAGTTTTGCTTTTCACTATCGCCAGTATACCAACACTCCCCTGCATTTAGGTTGGTTATTGTACTTGAACATGGAGTTACTCTCCGTGTGTGGATAGGTTAATATTTCCTAGCTTTGAGAAAGGCTTTGGTGGTAATAAGAAGATAAAAAGATGGGAGAGATGTAGACTATGTAGTAATTGGAGAAGTTGTTATAGTTCCTTTGGTTACATTATTTTTACTGATCATAAATATTTGAAGCAATAATGAACAACAATAGGAGTCAGGGTCTAATCCTGTAACACTAAGCAATTGCTAACATACATGTGAAGATGAAAATTCAAAATCTTGAATCTTATGTACAGTTCAACAACTAGGATAGCTGGATTTCAAGGAATAGAAAATTTGATTCATAGGAACCCCACACTCCTGGCCCAACCCATATCCTTAAAAAAAAACTAAAAAGAGCATTGAAAGCCGTAGATGGACATTGCCATTGAAGTAAAGGACCCCAGTTCCTCCATTGGATCTAACGTTTCAAACACCAAAAGAGTTAATTTTGATAATTCAGTAGTTATAATCAAAGGATGGGATTTTATATATACCTTGATTCTCCTAAAAAGAGAATGGACTACGAGTTACATGATTTTTGATACTTTAAACAAATAGAATTTAAAATTCAGTCTAGAATTATTCAATAACCTGATTATAATGGATTTCTTGTCACCTATTGTAACTCTATTATTGGATGTGAATTTTGACAAATCTACCGTTGAATTACATTAAATTCATATAATCTCCGTGCTTGCAAAATTTCACCATGATTATCAATCAATTGTTTAAATTCAATTTTTTGTAGTTTAAAATAATTCATAAAAGATAAGTTTATAGAAGTTTATAGATTGCATGGTAAATAACATTTGATTGGCATGAAAATTGGCATATATTTTAAGCACATACAAAACATGTAATTCAAATGATAAAATTTTTAAAATATGAATTTAATAATAAGTTATTAGGTTGTGTTACATTGTTTAGAGTTATACCAAGTACAACTTGAATCCAACCCATATATATATATATATATATCTCTCTCTCTCTCTCTCTCAAGGAGCTGTAAGGGCACGATTTGCTCCCAAAGCCCAAGTGGATGGTCAATGGCCCAAAGAGCCCAAAACAATGAATTTGTTAGAGCGTGGGCTTGCAAATGAACTTTCAATGATTTAAGGTGATGGTGCTCAGAGTAGGTTAGTTGGTGCTAGAAAGAATGAAACAAACAATTTTATGTAAGAAAAATTCTCCTCAGCCAAGTCCAAGGATGCTCTGCTCTTATATATTTCTCTTAAACTTATACAAAATTAAAGTTCAAGTACACAATGATATTTCCTTAGCTTTTCTCCCAATCCCCTTGTAATGACGTTTTTCTCCTTTATATTCTCCTTCCTTCTTTCATCTCAGCCCTCTACTTGTAGAACAGATTGCTGGCTTTGATACTTGTCTCATCAGCACCTTCTTGAAGTCTTTGGTAAGGCTGAAGATTACTGTTCAGGTATCAACTCCACATTAATGAGACTAGAGGGTTAGATGCAAAGTATTTAATGCGGTGGTAGCAGCTTTCTTCTATATTTCCCAACTCTCTATCTGATGTTTATCCTTACCAGCACGATCGTCAGTTGCCTTGTTCTTGATGAAGGGTCGGACCTTTGACCTCTACTCTGTTTAGCCGAGGAGGTACTTCTCCTCGGACAACGTTTCCAGCTCCTTATGCCTTGGTTAGTATTCACTTGTCCTCGAGTTATCTGATGTCCTCGGGCACGGCCCACGGCCCAGTACTTATATCTGGGCCCTTCATCCCTACAAGAGCGTATTAACATTAGATGCTACACTCATACTTTAATATTGCTACGTTCCTTTCGAGCTACCTAATCCACCACGTCATACCTTTTTCTATTATAAAAAAATCCTTTTTTCCTTTATGATTTTTCTCTAATTTTTTTATAAAATAATTAGATATAGATCATGGACAAAACTATTAATGTATTCTATTACTATTCAACTGAACTTTTATTTTTCTTAAATGCAAATGTTATTGTTCCAAATTACAAACGTTACTATTCATTAGATACAAATGTTTGACTATTCAGCCACCCAGATTGATTTCAATTTTTTTTTTCTTATTTCTAATTTCAAGTAATTATTAAAATTGAATAATTCATTATTTTTTTAGTGGATACAATTAAAATTTCAAGTATCCAAACCAAATTGTAGCACTCAAATCTCCTGCCCAAAGATGTGTTTTATGTCTCTTCGTTTATCTACCGTTACAATGTTTCTTGTTCCAAATTTCAGTTTTTCACAACCTTATATATATCTCTCTCTCTCTCCCCCTCTCTCTCTCTCACACCAATTATTTATTTAAGCTTTATAATGTTATATATACTAATGCACATTATAGGATGATCACCCCATCATCTACAACAAGATAATCTAGCTCAATATTAAGTGTTCATTTGGAAACAACTTATCTAGCTTTTTGTTAAAAGTGTGCATAAGTATACTTGAATCTTGAAATAAGTGAGAAAAAACGGAAAAAAAAGTAAAAAAAATGTGGGAAAACATGTTGTTTTAAAAAGCTGCACATAAGAGTTAAAGGCTAAAAGTTAAAGCTAATGCCAGATAGACCTTAATTGTTCTCCACATTTTTCAATCAAACTTTAGTTTTCACAATTTTGAGAAGTTATTGATTGTTTTGTCAGACATTTTCAAAGTTAAGACCATTGAGGTGAACAAAATGCACATAGAAATGATCTTCTTTTTTTTTTTTTTTTCCTTCCCTTTTTGGTATTCTTGCATTTGGTCTTTGTGAAGTGATTTTGCTATTTTTGTTCCCCAACTTTTCAATGATATTGACTTTTGTTATTTTTAATTGACTAAGAATTGTCAACGCAATTTTATTTGGCCCATCATTGTTGTGAAAATTCTTAATGTTGATATGAAACATATTGATAACGAAATTTTTATTTATTTATTTTTGGTGTATTAGAAAAATAAAAAAAATATCCAGTGTAGTAATTTTGTTATTGTTGAATTCCATGTGTGTGGTCAAATTCGTTTTAAAAATATTTATAGTTATTCTAAAATATTTTGGTCATTCTATTACAAATATTCGACATCTTTGCCATCAAAATTTTTAGCTAATATAAGTTTTCTTGGAAAACTTTTACTTTGATTAGTTAATCTTCTTTGAGGAAAAACCAAAAAGAGAATAAAACAAACTACAATTTACTCCAGAGTATAATTACACTATTTAATCTTTTTCTATATAGATACTCGAGGAACTTGATTAATTCTTTGTTAGAATTCCAATTATCCTTATGCCTAGCCTTTTAAATTAATTTTTGAGCTTCAAGTGATAGCTTAACGGTAAAGATATTCTTTGTAGTGACCCATGTTTCTAGTTTAAACATCACCATCCCCCCTCCACCACTACCTACCTTATGAAAAAAAAAAAAAAAAAGTTTAATGTTTGCCTTAGTTTGAATAACATTTTATGTCCCATTATTTGCTTAAATCTTTCATATATGCAATGCTTAATTCATTTAAAAATTTTGAATTAATCTTTTGTTTCTTTTCCCCTTAAGTCAGTTTATGATTTTGAAATTGCAAAAATTCTATTACATAGCACCAGATTAAGCTCATGTTGTGGGAACAACAAACGCAACGCCTAAGGTGCCCCCACTCTTGCCCTATTAAGCATTACACCACATAAACTTCTCAATAGGATTGGTTTCTATGATGAAGTCATTGGTATTTGTAATGCAAGCTAGCATTAAGTATGTACAACACATTGAATTGAAAGAAGAATTTATTTGTACAAAGTTTTGAACAATAATGTATTGAATATTGTTGTATAACTACTCTATAATTATCGTAGATTAAATATGTCAATGCCATTTTCATTCTGAAAAGTGAGAAACCATGAAAAACAAAGAGCAAACTAACATAGTTGATAGTGATTAAAAGTTCGTTGATTAATTCCTCTTGGTAGAACATGTATACTCCCTATAAAACAATATCTCAATCTCACTAAGTTGAAGTTAGTATACTATTCAATCATTTGCCAAATTTATGTATTAAAGTTATCGATTCTATCCTCTAATAGAAGTTTGTATTGGATGGTTTATATATATATATATATATATATCAAATTATACCCGGTGTAACTCTAAGCAATGTTATACCACCTAATAACTTGTTATATAATTCATATTTTGAAAATCTTACTGTTGAATTACATGTTCTATATATTTTTTAACATTCATGCCAATTTTCATGTCAATTGGATGTTATTTATCATTCAATCCATAAACTAAAATTTTATGCATTATTTTAAACTACAAAAATTTGAATTTATACAAATGACTGATGAGATGATTATTAATCTTTGATCACCTTGAACATTTGCAAGCATGGAAAATATATGAAAATAATGTAGTTTAACGATGGATTTGTCAAAATTTGCATCCAATTAAAAAATATTGAGTGGTGTAACATTAATTAAAGTTACACCATATTTAATTTGAAACTAGCCCCACATATATATATATATATATAATTGACTGTTCAAACTAAGAATTTTGTCATATATCTCTAAAGATCTTATTAACAGTATAGATGGTATTTTCGTTTATGAGACTAGATAAAAAAAAAAAAAAGAAGTGATTTAATATAATTATATCTACATGATACTGTAATGTGATGATGAATATGTTGGTCTTATTTTACCGTATAATCTAAGTAATCATGTGGTTTATGAATTTGAAGAGTTATATATTATGGGATTTATTTATATGTTCATATGATGAAAAAAGTTTTCATACATATATCATTATATATAATACCTGACTACAAAATATATTATGTTACACTTCAAAAAACTTCTAATTTAAAACATAATTTCAAATAACACATATTCACTTCTAAAAAAAATATAAAATCTAATATATTAATTCAATAATTATTCAATAAAAAATAATCATATCAAATTTTTCCGCGCATTCGTAAGTCTTAAAAAAGAGAGTGTTTGTTTAAATGATAGTGATTTGATAAAATGTGAATTACTCATCCCTAATTCTTTTGAACATAGTAGCTCAAAGTAATGGATAGGCACTAAAAATTCTATTGAAGCTTGAGGTATTAAGACGAAGGGTTTGTTTGGGTTCTGTTTATTTTGCTAAAACTGAAAACTTTTTGCTAAAAGTACTATAGATAAAGGTAAAAGTTAGCTGAAACAGTACAGCAGGATCTATGAATAGTATCAAAAAGTGCAGTGGAGCCCATGAGTAGTACCAAAAATAAGCTGAATAGTAAGATAAGCTGGCATTTTAAGCTGGAGCCAAATGCACACAAAAAAAGTAGAGAAGCATATGGTTAACAAGTAATCCATATATACAGGGATGGACTCAGGTGGGGGCCCGGGCCCCCCCTGGGTCCAAAATTTTTATTTTTTATTTTTTTTAGTTACAATATTTTTCATTTTTGTAGTTAGGCCCCCTTCCAAAACCTTAGACCCCATTTCTTCACAATAAGCTTAACTAGCCTCATCCAAATAGCAACTATCCAACCAAAAAACTTGAAAAATAAAATAAAAATATTCACAATGGTGATTGTATTTTAGCAAAATATATATATATATATATATATATTACCACCAAAGAGCCAAAAAATCATGAGTTATTGGAGAAACGAAAGCTAAATTTTTTGGAACTACAATATATAGTTGACTGTAGCAAATTGTTAAAAATAAAATACAATATTTTATTAAGATTATATCTCTCTCTTCAATTAAAAAACTCAAATTCTATCGCTTTATTGTTTATATTATTTTAAATAATTTTTTTTAAAAAATATAACATTTGATATTGGGTGTATTGTAAAGTGGGGTGGTAAAATAGATAAAGTTATTTTTTGAGGTGCTAAAAGCTAAAATTTTTAACACCACCAATGTGAATTCTCTAACTTCAACCAAAAAAAAAAAAAAAAATCCTAGCCAACCTAGTATTAAAGACATTATTTTGTTTTTGTTTGTCTTTATTGATAAATGATTACATCTTAATGTATTTAGAAACAACAATTTTGAGTATTTATAATTTTTTAATACTATATAGATGCCTATTTGGAGTTTTTTTTTTTCTTCTTAATATATACTTCGGCTCCTGTTAGCTTAAAATCCTAAGTCCGTCCCTGCATATATACACAGTAACTACTCCGAAGGTCAGGCTTATGTGTGATTAATCTAATTTATGTGTAATATCTCCCAAAGGCCCCCCCCCCCCCCCTTCTTTTTGTTTTGTCTTTTTAAGTTGAATCTGTAACTCATAAGAGTTTCACTATAGCGCACATGCAAGCATAGTTTTGAAACCCGGACTGGACCGTACGGTCTAACAGGAAAAACTACGAACCTCTCATTTTTGCTGTTCTTTTAGCCTCAAGAACCGCTTTATGGAAAAAAAAAATGCTAGGACTCGTGCGAACCACGGTTGGACCTCACGGTTCTAAGAACCGTGAACGGTTCTCGCAGTTCTCATAGGTCCCTTTTAAAAAAAAAAAAATTAAAGCCTTAAATGGCATTGTACCAAAATATTTACTATATTTTGGTCGAAAAAAATATCCACTGGTAAAGAATTTGAATAAAAGTAAAAAGAAATCAAAAAAGAGAGAAAAAAAAAAAAAAGAGTTACTTTGCTACCCACTATTTTACATCTTCTCAGGTTTGTTTCTTGTTTCAGCTAGATACCAGCTTCTCCTTCTTCTTGTTCTTTCAACTTCTACCTTCTAGAGCCGTTTCTAACTTCTTCTTCTCTCTTTCTTCATCTGCTTTTGTTTGTATTGCTTTTTTATCTCTTCCTTTAATTTCATTCACTTTTGTTTGTAATGCTTTTTTAGGGTTGTGAGCTAGTCATGTGGGCATTGGAAAATGGAAATTGGGAAGACAATTCTGAGACTTTGTTTTTTACAAAGCCTTGAGCCCCACATGATATGATGATACATCATATCATCCTCTTTTGTCCACTTGTGCTGGTACAAATTGATGCTTTTAATTTTCTTTTTATAAAAAAATGGTTATTATTATTATTGGATAGATATTTCATATTTAGGCTTGAGATGGATATGTTAGACATAGTTAAAATATGGATTTTATAGTTTTAATTGGACTATTTTAGTTAATTTTTCTATTTTTTTTTACTAATTTAATATTTTTATATATTTAAAATAATTAATAAATTAATTATGATGTCATCACAGTTCGACCTCGGTTCAACCTAGATTTGATCTCAAAAATCTTGAATCTCTCCATTTTATGGTTCAATAAATGGTCCGGGTTTCAAAATTATGCATGCAAATGCAAACAATATTGTCGCTTTCCTAGGAAACCTAGGAGACGATTTTGTGGCTTTCCCTGGAACGTGATTGAAAGTTGAAACGCTACCAACCATGATAGATTTATGTATGATTATAAGCTTACACTATGGGAGTATTTGGTTTGCCGTGATATTATATTACACCATAATATTACGTTATTATAATCTTATATTAATATAATTTTAATACAAAAATATAACATTATATTGTTTAGGAAGATGATAAGATTAAGATTATGTGATATATTTTGTAATTTTAAATTATGGTAATGTTAGAAAAAATAAAATAAACCAAAAATCCTATTGTCACATTATCGTAATGTATATCATATCAAAGATACATTACAGCGAACCAAACGCCCCTAATAGTCTATGAACAGCAATTTCTCTAAAAGCCGCTTATGTATGATTAATCTAATTCATGTGTAACATCGCCCAAAGCATTTTTTATTGGGATGAATGACAAAAACTAGATGAACTGAAACTATAATGTTTGGAGTTTGTTTAGCGCACATGTAAATCTTGAACCTGGGAAAGACAACTTTGTCTCTCTTCGGGCTGGGAACGCCGACCAATGTGATAGACTCTTTGAAAAAACCATTTGGTCAATCTGTGACAGTCATTCACTTGGTGCAATGACAGTCATTCACTTGGTGCAATTTTATATTGGTTACACAGACTCTATCTTTTAAAACTGATTGTGTACATTAGTATTTGCCGTATACACATGACTCGCATCTCACCTACTAAAGTGATCAAACACCCCTTGAACTCAACTCTGATCTCATGTATGGAATGGAAGAGATCAAACGCCGTTTTTGAAACTTTTCATGCATGGGTTCAAAATGGAACTTTTTGAGTATAAGTAAGTTTAGAACATTTTTGTTTTTTTCAATATTGATATAACATGTTGTGATTAATACATGATAATAAAAGTTATGTTAGTGATAAATTTGGATAAAAATGATATTATTATCAGAAGAGGTCATATTAGCAATCATGAATAATGATAAAATTAAAAAGGTGAAAAATATTATGTCTCTAATGTTCCTCTTTTAAGTGTACGTTAGCTTTATTAAGTTTATTTTCTTGATGAAAACCATGAGCAAAACACGGTACAACTTACCAATTGGTAGTAGTGCAAATTTGATTATTGGCCAAATTGATGTGACGAAGTAGAGAATATAAATATTTTTTCCTATATTTTGAGGTCCATGCCAAATATTTGATTTATTTATTTTTAACTTTGGGGTATTTTATAAGAGAAGTAAAAAGAAATTGTGACTAGTTATAATTGGTGAAAAACAAAAAATGAGTTAGACTTTAGAGGATTTTTATTCGAAGGTAATGAGCATGACGACACAACTTACCAAATTTGAGTATCAACAAGCTAAAGATAATAATTTTTACCATTTTTTTTTATTACATATGAGATAATATATTGTAATGAATGTAATATCACTTTTACATGATTATTTGCTTTTATTGTATAAATATCACAACCTATCATCCTAGTAATTGCTTTGAAAGAATAAGAATAAAATTCTATATATTGTTTGAGTATTGACTATTTTGGCGGGGTTAATCTGGGAGAGTGAGCAAACACGACTGACAACACAACTTACCCCACCCACCCCCCCAAAAAAAAAAGGTGCAGATAACGTTGGATACAAAACAACAAACACAAGTTGAAAATTTCACATTTGTATATGGTTTTCTTCTGTTCTCGAACTTGAAGACCATGCAAGTTGCCGTGAAGTCCGGTGACGCCTTAAGCTACAGTTTCCTTGCTTCTTTCCATTCATTATTGAGGGCATGATAAATTCTGTCTTAGAATCTTAAGACAGAAGCTTACATAGCTAGCAGGTGTGCAATGGCTTCCACTAGCTAGCACATAAAAGCTGCCCCATTTCTCTTTAATTTCTCTTCTTGTTCTAAAAGGTATAGTTTGCTTGCTTCTTGCCAACTCCTTATGAAGACATGAAATTGTCTGTCATACAATATGAACTCAAACAAGCTTCGTAGTAAGTACGTACCAATGGCTTCCACCAACATTCAAACTGTGCCATCATCTTCTACCTCTAGTTCTAAACCCCATCCAGAATACGACGTTTTTCTAAGTTTTAGAGGTGAAGACACCCGTTATAAGTTTACGGATCACCTTTATCATGCCTTGGATTTTAACAGGATTATCACCTTTAAGGATGATATAGAACTTGAGATAGGAAAGCCCATTTCTCAGGAACTCTTGGATGCAATCGAGAAGTCGAGGATTGCAGTCATCATTTTCTCTGAAGATTATGCATCTTCCACATGGTGCTTGGAAGAACTTGCAAAGATTGTTGAATGCAAGGAGAGAGGGATATTAACAGTATTGCCCATTTTCTACCATGTGGAACCTACTGATGTGCGACATCAGAGGAAGACTTTTGCATCGGCCTTTTCAAAACATGAAGAACGTTTCCGGGAGAACCCAGAGGTGGTGGAAAAGTGGAGAGTTGCTTTAAGAGAAGTGACCAAAATTGCCGGAAAGCATTTAGGGGAAGGGTAACACTTCTGATCTTCTTTTAATGAGAATCTTTTTTTCCTTGTTCTTACTGCAATGCTTAATTACTTTAAATGTAGAAGTTAAAAGGATGACGTTTCATCACCATAAAAGCTTAACTTGAATACTTTAAATGTAGAAATGCTAGTTTTATAAACATCACTAAATAATAAATATATATTATTGCAAGATTAAGAGAACGGTTGACGCTATTTTTTTTTTGAGATAATTATAATATATTGATAATTTTCGCAGTTGGAACCCTTTTCTCCCTAAATTTTTAGGCATTTTGTGCATGTAGAAGTGCTAATTCAACTATAAAGCCCTTAGGTGGTTGACACTATTTTAAGTTTCGAGTTTGTCACTAAATATACATGTGCAGCCCATAGGGAGAAAAACAAGAAAAAGAAATACAATGTGGGGTGTGACAGGGCAAGAAAGAAAAAAAAATAGAAGAAGAAGAGGATTTTCACCCCCTTTAACTGTAAGGCGCACACAATAAGAAAAGTTAAGGTTTTTTTAGAGAAAGGTTTTGGGAGTTATAACGTCAAAGAGTTATCATTAAATTATTTATAGTAATGATGAATTTATTTAGAACTTGTCTTTTATGCATGTGGATTTGGATTTGGATAATTAAAATCAAAATATTTTGGTTAGATTGTTTAATGGTCAATAATTTGGATTTACTACTGCATACCCTTGACATGATGGTCACCTCATAAGTATAAGTGTTTGTGAAGTTTGAAGGGACAAAGGCCGGGGTTCAAGTCTCTATAAAGGAGTTTCACACACATCAACATGAATTTTGGCCAAATTCACCAAGAATTTTATTTAAAATCCTTAGATTTGAAATAATGTTTAACCCAAAAAAAATTTAGAGTTCCTTAACCATACTCCAAAATAACTTAAAACCATAAAATGATCAAAATGACCAAAGTGCCTCCATATCCCTAAAACCTCATAAATAACCGAAGTACCTCCATATTTCATGCGAATTGATTTAGTGAAATCTCATGTTTCATATATCAGAAAAAGGTCAAATTGTACAATATCCATCCATTATTCTATATCTTCCAAGGCAAGCATTCAAGAATTACGCCAAAATCTCAAGTAACTATTTGATTGTTATTGAGGAGGAATAAGGAATCCCAATCTTTTATAATTTTGCCATCATCTAATTGTTTTCAAATGGGTATATTCAATGATGTAAAATATTACAAAGTAATTAAAAAAAAAAAAGAATCAATGGAAAGAGATAGCCTAGGTTTGGATAGCGCTTCTTCTTGCTGAAAGTAGAGTTGCGTTTTCTGGTTTTTTTTTTTTTTTTTTTTTTGCCGGTTTTGTTGACTTTTGAGAGACAAAAATCACTGTGCGTGTACTGTGCGTGCACTATTCACGCATTGTTCATGCACGCATTGTTCATGCACTGTTCACGCAATATTTAATATTAAAAGTGGGTCCCACAACACTATTCACACATTTAAAAATTATTTTGCTACAGTGTTTTCAGCTACAATCAGTTTTTATCAACTTTCAGCAACAATAAGTGCTATCCAAACGGACCCATAGTCTAATTCCAATTAGGAATTCCTTTCTCTAAAAAAGACTAGAATAACCCTAAACCTTTAAACAAACCAAAATAGCTCAAAAATCAACGAAATACCCCAAAAGCACTAAAAGGACCAAAATACCTCCAAAAGCTCCAAAAAGATTGAAATATCCCAAGCGATCAAAGCATCCTCCAAAATCAAAAAATGACCAAAATACTTCTGAAAGCATCAAAATGCCCAAATTCCCATAAAACTTTTAAAATGACCAACATACCCCCCCTAAAGCTCTCAAAATGACCAAAATATCGCCAAACTTCTAAAATAACTAAAATGTCTCCAAAACCTCTAAAATGACCAATACCCCTTAAAACTCTAAAATGATCAAAATACATCCAAACCTCCAAAATAAACAAAATACACCCTTCCCCAAAATTATAAGAATTAATGAATTACACTAGAGATAACATGACCTAATAGGACAAATGCGCTATAAGTAGACATGGCAAAACGGGTTAGAATTTTCTGACCTGACCTACCCAACCCAAAAAATACTTGACCCGAACCCGATTTTTTTGACCCAAAGCAAAAACGGGTTGACCCGTGACCCGATCCGTGTTTTTTGCAGGTCAACCCGATCTGACCCACAACCCGACCCGAACTCGAACCATTTTTTTAAAACTTTTTTTGGGTAAAAAAAAATAGCAAAATTAAGATAATATTGGTTTAATTGTTTATTGTGAGTTTTAAGGAAACAATTGATACATTTACGTAACTGTATGCAAATTAATTGAAAGATAAATGCATGTGGTTGAGCATTTTGTAATGAGTAAAGATTTTTAGATATCAAATAGCAAAGTATATGCCAAGATAATCCGTAGAGTTAAAAAAATATATTTAAAATTGTAGACATATGTGAGAAACATTCACAAGTGTGAAAATAGTGAAGCCAAAGTATCAAATTAGCATAAATTATGAATGTTTAGACCTATTTTTTTAACAATTCATGTCCAATATAAACGGCTTTTCAACATAAATTATGATATTTCCTAGAGTATGTGTTGCTTAACAATAATATGATTTTCATAAAAAAGACCATATATAAATAAATAAGCAATCAAACTTTAATGTATATCTCAAATTGAAATAGAGTGTCAACCACAATTGATAATAGATTATAAAATTAATTTTCAAAACTGCAAATTTCTTATATTTTTTTATTCTTTATCAAATGAGTTATCTAATAAGTCATTTGTAATTTTGTTTTATGTTTTGGGATGTTGATATTGTGTAGAAATAAAACTTGTGTATTTGTTTTACTTATCTTTATGTTATTTTGTTTTAGATAGTAATGTTAGGATTTGTATAATATTGAAATGATTGAATAAGTTTTAATAAGTTTAACTGAGTTCATTCTTGATATAAGTTGTGAATTCAAAATAATGCATTTTACATCAAGTAATTTGTTGCATAACTTTCCAAATGACAAATACATGTTATTTTCTTTATAAAAATAAAAAATTAAAAAAAAATCATGTGAAAAATACGGGTCAACCCGACTTGACTCAACCCGCAACCCAATTGACCCGAACCCCTTTTTAACCCGTTTTTGACCCGTGACCCGTTTGACCTGACTTGACCTGCCCGTTTTGCCATGTCTAGCTATAAGCATCATGATGTTGGGGGGTTTTTTGTGCTTCCAAAGTTTGTGAATTACTTTGAAGGTCTTGAAAGTTATTTTCATTCGAACTTTAAAAGTTTGAGGGTGATACTTAAAGCTTTGAGACATATTGTGATCATTTTGGAGATTTATAATTTTCTTCATTTTGATGGATTTTTTGGGGGGTGGGGGTGAGTGGGTTATCATTTTGATGGATGGTTTAGGGTATCTCAATCTTTTTGGTGGTTTTTGTTTTTGTTTTTTTTTGTTTTTTTTTTGGATACTATGATAATTTTGGAATTTTTAAGTTTATTTTGGAGGTTTTAAGGTCTTTATTTAGAAAACTAATGGAAATAGTAAATACAATGACAAGGGGAAGAATGGATAGGTTTGAAATCTAGTGAAATTGAACATATAGGATAAGAATTATGGTATATATGAAAAGATAACAACAGAATTAGGGTGGTGATAAACATAGACAAAAGTTTTAAAAAAGTTGTTGATGTTAGTAGGATGGGGGATAGAATTATGTTAATATAACTTGTCCTAGGAGAAGAATCAAACAGGGAAAAGATTTTTATTGGAGGGGAGCTTAACGGTCATGTTGGAAAAGATTAATGACGGGGCTTTGAAAGAGTTCATAGAGGTTAAAGATATGGAGTAAGGAATGAATCGGGAGATGCTATCCTAGACTTGGCAACTGTGTATTATTTAATATTAACAAACACTTGGTAAAAGAGAGAATTGCGTAGATTTCATCTTTACTCGAAATGTGGGTACGTAGTAGATGTTGTAAATATTGTAAGGTGATATCAGGAGAGAGTGTAGCCTCTCAACATAGGGTGTGGGTACTAAATATTTGTATTAGAAGATGGAAAAAAGAGAGATATTAGACAGAGAAGCCCAAGGATTAGGTGGCGGGGTTTGAAAGGAGAGAAACAAGTTATGTTTAAAGATTACTAGTTTCGGATTGCCCCTTTGAGTGAGAAAATTAAGATAAAACTTCCATTTAAAGAAGAATGAAACCATGTACTTAAACTTAGAGTAACTATTTTAATATATGATTATTTATTTGCCATGATAGTTTCTTAAAACTTATTTGCTAAAGGCAGTATTCACTCACTAAAGACTTTTAAGAGTGATAATATATATTATCTTCTTCCAATAATAAACAATTGAGTTTTGCTAAGACATTGTCAAAATATTTAAATTTTTGAAATGAATAATGTCATATACTACAATTGAAGGTCTTTGTCAAATACTTGCAATTATCCACAATAAATATTTTGTTATTTATACTTCATTTTTTATTATCTTACATTTTATGAGTCTAGTCATGATATTTAACTTAGTTTTTAATGAATACTATTTTAAGTAAGAAAAGAAAAAAAGAAAAAGAAAAAAAGAAGAAGAGGATAACAGAAGGCATGTGTCATTGAAGTTTCCATTAGATTAAATAAAGTTTAGAATATTTAAACTTGGGAAAATTAACGTTCTCTAGGTAACAAATAGAATACTATATATCGTCATTCCAACTTTCCAAGTATGACTATCACATAAAATTCAAAATTCCCGAAATTTGTTTTGGGATATTAAAATTTAGTAGAGGTATTTTAAACAATGTACAATGAAACATTTTAATAATCATAAGATTTCAAAATGGTTTAACTAAGAGAGTATCAATTGGGGGTATTTGCTCGGTTTTAAAGTTTAGCGAGGAATGAAACTACCCCAAACTTAAAGGGTCCAATTTTACTTTTTACTTTTGGTGTAAAACTGTTTTTTTTTTTTTTTTTTTTACTTTAAATTTTAAATAGTGTGTTAAAAAAAAAAAAAAATTAGCTTAAGAAAACTATACTTGAAATAGTGAATTTTGGCTTACCAAATTTGACTAAACCAAAAAAAAAAAAAAAAAAAAAAATCTAAGAACGCAACAAAATATCACATTTTCACAATACCTCTATTTTCAACCACAGTGGATCCTAGTCTAATATTTTATTATCTTATTTTGATATATAATGAACTTACACCTCAATAGTTGTGAAAATATTGTGATAACAATAAAATGTCATGACATTTTCATGATACAATACTTTTATTTTTAGTTGCGCTAGTTCTCAGGTTGATATTTTATTATTTTATTTTATTTTAGTTTGACCCATAAGGAATTGACATGTATCCCAACATTTTCATAATATCTCTATGTTTACATTGTACTTGCAATGTAAATTCATTCTGTAGACACACAAGAATTGGCAAATATTTTACACATTTACAAATTTTTTACAATATTTACCATTTTTTTTTTTTTTTTTTGCTGAAAGTTCAAATTAGTGTGAAAACACTAGAGCTTGTTCAGACCCTAATTTTAAAGTTACGGCTAGATTGCTTTTACTCTAACTTAACAAGTGCGGAACAAGAGTAAATATGTGCAATAAACCAGTAACACTACTCTAAGCCATATCCAGCCATAATGAACAATAAACAACAAGCTTAAAGAGTAGAGAAGAGAGATATAGACACGAGATAACACCAAGACATGTTATAGAAGAGAAATTTGAAGAACTCAGTGGAAAACCTCTCCGCGACCCTTCAAGTTGAAATCGATCTACTAGTAAATAAAATTGGAGTACACAAATAACAAAAGACCCTCTAAACCTAGTCTGCCCTATGTACTTGAGCCCTTCAAACTCCTACAACCAACGGATTTCTTGAAGTCTTGTCTTTACTAGCTTTCCACATCCCGCAATTCAGCTCGATTGCATCAACCACTAAATGGCTCCTTCCTATGCTTCCCAAAGGCACTAAAGCTTGACTCAACACTCAGATTAGGTGTGGTAAGTCTACCCCAATGTATAGATGATTGTGGGTATAACAATCTCTAACTTTTAAGTGTTTGTGCAAGAGTTTTCTCTCTGAAAAGCACTCTTTACATTTCATGGGTAATGGGGATATTTATAATGTGAGTAAAGAATTTGGTAAAGCACTTTTTTTTTTCTTTCCAAATAGAGACTTTTGTGAGTATCTCACAAGATGGTCTTTCTCTCGAAGTACTTGCAAATTTGACAGCCTGGCATGACTTTAGCTTCTAGTTATGTGCTTCACACGTGGCCTTTTGCAGGTTACTCTTCTCGTGAGCTTCTCGCGAGCTAGTTGCAAACTGCACTGAATCTTCTTTGAAACTTGATTCTTCGCCAATCTCTCACACTCATTCCTTACAATTAAACCCACATAAATATAGAGAAATGATTGAAGAAATTACAATCAAATTTGGCACAGAATTAAAGCCAACAAAGGCAAGTTGGAAATCACAACTTCACATTTGCAAATGTGTATAATATTTACCACTTTTTGTGTGTCTATATTCTACAATGTAAGCTTACATTGCAAATACAAAGTAAACATATAAAAATCTTAAAAAAAAAAAAAAAAAAACAAAACAAAAACAAGCTTAAACCAAACTGGGCGTACTTGAAGAAATAAAGAAAAAAAAGAAAAAAGAAAAAGAGCAGCTCATCAATTCTCCTTATGTGAAGGCTTTTAGGTAATAGTATTAAGTAATAAGGGTTATGTCTACAACATTTCTACAATATTTTTACAACAAATCTTGGGTGGTATGTTGTTAATAATTTTAATTTAAACCCACCACTAAAATTATTTTTTTCCCACCAATAATAGTCAATAATAACTTGCCACTTATGATTTATTGCGAAAATATTGTGAAAATAAAATTTTTTTAATATTAAAAAATTTTCTTTCTAGCCCAAACTCATTGTTTTGGCTTGTTACAAGAGACAAAGACTTGGTACAAAAGACAAAAGTTGAACAAACCAAAATTACTGTAATTAGAGCCATTGGCTCTTTTTATATAGTTAGTATAAATGACCAAATAAGAGAAGTGAAATTTAGACAAATATGTTGATAAGATATGGAATGAAATGGCTAGTTGTATTAAAAGAGTGGCTATAGATGTACTTAGAGAATCTAAAGGATGTGAGTGATTGACTAAGGAGATATAGTGGTGGGATACGGAGGTTAAGCATCAATTAAATTAAAGATAGAGCTACAAAAGCCTACCTAGGTTTAAGACAATGCTGCTTAATTACGAAAATTCTTTTAAGTGGTGAAGAGGGACGCAAAAAAGGTTGTCCAAGAGGCTAAATGTAAGTCTTATGATAGACTATATAGTGAGTTTGGAGCAAAGGACAGAGAAAAGAATATTTAAAAGCTTGCTAAGACATGGAAAAAGAAAACCAGAGACTTAAATAGTGTCCAGTGCATTAAATATGAAGTATCATAGAGTGCTAGTAAAAGAAGAACAAATTAAAGAGAGATCGAAAAGTAATTTTGATGAGCTTTTTAATGGGAACAGTATGGATTTGAAGCAATTTGGATAACCTAATTGAGAATAGGAACCATAAATTTGTTTGAATAATTAGGATGATTGGAGTAAAGGATGCATTATGGAGGAAGAAAATGGAAAAATCAAGCTTTGGGCCCATGAAATGCCCATTGAAGTTTGTAAGTGCTTGGGTGATGTGGGTATTTGCTGATTGACAAACATTTTTTGACAAGATCTTAAGTGTTACCAAAATGTCTAGTGAGTGGAGGAGTACTTTAGTACCTATCTAGAAGAACAGAGGCATATTTAAATCTATACATTTTATAGTGGAATTAAATTTATGAGCAACACTACGAAACTTTGGGAGAGATTGATTAAAAATAAATTAATTCATAAAACAAACACATCAGAGAATTAATTTGGTTTTATGCCAAGAAGATATACCATGGAAGCAAATTTCTTACTTAGAAGTCTAGTGGGAAAATATAAAGAGACATGTAAATATCTTCATAGGGTTTTTATTGACCTAGAGAAAGCATATGATAGGGTCCCTAGAGAAGTTATTTCATGGGTTTTGGAAAAGAAAGAAGTATCTCTAAAGTATATTAAGTTGATTAGGATATGCTTTATAGTGTTGTAACTAGTGTGAGAACAAGTAGAGAGATCACAAGTGAGTTTTCTATCACTATAGGTTTGCATCAAGGATTTATGCTAAGTCCATATCTCTTCGCACTAGTGATGAGTGACCTCACAAAATCGATTCAGGAGGAAGTCCCTTAGTATATGCTTTTTTGCAGATGATATAGTTTTAATCAATGAAACTAGAAGTTGACTTTATTCCATTTGGTGAGTCACTGTAGAATCTAACAAATTTTGATTAAGTAGGACAAGAAATGTGCTACTTTTGATTAAGTAGCACATGAAATGTAAGTTTAGTAAAAGTAGAAATGGTGGTGAACGAGCGGTAAGACTCAACGATTAAGAGATACTAAAGAGCAAGAAATTTCTAATCTTGGAATAATGATTGATAAAGACGGAGAGATTGAAGAGAATGTGAGTCATAGGATAAGAGCAAGATGGATGAAGTGGAGAAGAGCATCATGTGTATTGTGTGATCGTAGAATACTTATTAATTAAATTAGAGGGAATGTTTTATAAGACTATTATAAGACCAACTATGCTCTATGGTACTAAATATTAGGCTGTTAGGAAGTAATGTATTCATAAAATAAGTATAGTTGAAATGAGAATATAAAGATGGATAAGTGAACATACACTAAAATATAAGATTCGAAATGAGGAAATTCGCTTAAAGATAGGCGTGATCTTTATTGATGAAAGGATGGGGGAGAGATGCTTGAGATTGTTTGGTTATGTTTAAAAAATAGTAACTGATGCATCGGCAAAAAAGAGTGGGTTGATTTAAGTTGAGGAAACATAAAAGGATAGAGTAAGAACATTAGTAGAATTTGTAAAAAGAGACATGTCAATTAAGGAAGTAATAAAGAGTATGACTTCAAATAAAATAGAATGGAAAAAGAATATATGTGGCTAACCTTAACTAATTTGTTGGGAACAAAAGCTATGTTGTTGTACGTTGTTGTCATGTTGAATATTTCTAGGTTTTTTTTTTTTAATCATTTAGAGGTTTCAAAGTTATATTGCCCATTTTATAAGTTAGGAGGTATTTAGGTCATTTTGGAGGATTAAATGGTATTTTGGCTATTTAAAAATTTTTAGCAATATTTCAATCATTTTGGATATATTCAAAGTAAAAAAAAAAAAAAAGAGTTTCAACTGTATTTTGGTCATTTTATAGTCATAGGTTATTTTGGTTCTTTTAAATATTTTGATGGTATGCTGTCAATTTTGAAGATTTTAGACATTTAAATTCAAATTTAAATTCAAATCAAAATTCAAATTCAAATTTAAATTCAAGAATATGAGTGCAACCTTGTTTGAGTTCTTCATTCACATAAGAATAGATGGCCCAATATGTGCTGCTACCTCATGTGTAGTCTGGGCATCCATTCAAGCCAGGCGTCAACAATTCTTATGGGCTGCTGCTTAGGATCATGAAATCAAGATGATTTTTGGGTCATTAATAAGTACTGACTGTATACTTTTCATACTTCATAGCATGACATTTAAGATTTACTTGTGGTTGACATCTAGGTTTCAAAAAGCCAATCAGAATTTTCAATAAAATTATAGTATTTTCCAAAATAAAATAAAATAAAAATAAAATTCATAGACGTTTTGTTCTTGCTTTTCTTTAAAAAAAAAAAAGCCTTTTTTTGGGTGGAAAATTAATAGTTCACTTTGATCAAATTCGACCACGTAGTTTAGTTCAATTTTAGAGCTCTCTAGTGAAGACGCAAAACAGCTTACATCTCTAATTGGTTTGTTTTTGACACAAAGATTATGTCATTCTTATAGGTTGTCCGAGGTAGAGTTTATCAGAAACATTGTTGAGCGGATTTCTGAATTGATTGATAGTACACCTCATGAAGACAGTGTTCACGGTCTTGTTGGGATAAGGTCTCGGGTTGAGGAAATGAATTTATATCTAGATATAGAGTCCAAAGATGTTCGCTTTATTGGGATATATGGGATGAGTGGAATGGGCAAGACAACTCTTGCAAAAGTAGTTTTTGAGAGGATCCATCATAAATTTGATGCTTGCAGTTTTCTTGAAAATGTGAGAGAGTTTTCTGAAGATCCAAATGGCTTACAGAAGTTACAAGATCAACTCCTTCATGATATGAAGTTGAAGACTAAAGGAGATTTGAGGAAGGGAACCCAAGTGATTAGAAATAGGCTAGGTGATAAAAGCGTTCTTATTGTTGTTGATGATGTGAGTAAAACAAGACAATTAGAAAATTTAGTAGGAAAGCCTGATTGGTTTGGTCCAAGAAGTAGAATCATTATAACTACAAACGATAAACATTTGTTGGCGAGCTATCAAGTTCACATGGGGTTCTTAGAAAAAGAAGATATTACTCTATGTAAGGTTAAAGGACTAAATAATGACGAAGCTTTACAACTTTTTAAACAGAAAGCCTTCCACAGACATCCTTGTCAAAATGATTTAAAGGATTTGTGCAATGATTTTGTCAATTATGCTCAAGGCATTCCTTTGATTCTAGAAGTTTTGGGTGCCTTTTTGTCTGATAAAACAACAAAAAGGGAATGGGATAGTGCTCGGACTCAACTAAATGCAATTCCTGATGGAAAAACTATTGAGAAACTTAAAATAGCTTTTAATGGACTGGGCCCCATGGAGAAAGAGCTATTTTTGGATATTGCATGTTTCTTTAATGGGGAGAACTGGAATCGTGTAGCTGATATACTAGAATCAGTTTGCTGCTCCCACATTAATATAAGGAGTCTCAAAGACAAATCTCTGATTACTATAGTAGGTGAGAAATTGTGGATGCATAATTTATTACAACAACTGGGTTGGGAAATTGTTCGTGAGAAAAAGGAAACTGGAAAATGTAGTAGGTTGTGGCTTCATGATGATGTCCTTGATGTATTAAAGAACAATAATGTAAGTGGATAGAGATATATTTAGAGAAGTATATAATTCTACAATTCATGTAAATTTTTGCTATATCTTTCCTTATGCTAATTTTATTATTCTTGGTTACCAGGGAACAAACGAAATAGAAGGCATGGTGCTGAAATTGACTCCAAATGAAGAAAAAGAAGTGAATGCTGAATCATTCTCAAAGATGAATAAACTAAGATTGCTCAAAATTTGTAAGGTGCGCCTTTGTAATGGTCTCAGTAATCTTTCTAATGAGTTACGTTTGTTGGAATGGCATGATTATCCTTTGAAATCATTGCCAAGGAGTTTTCAGCCAGGCAAACTTGTTGAGCTCATAATGCATCGCAGTCGTATTCGGCAACTTCCAGAGGAATTTAGGGTAAGATTTCCACTTTTGCAGTTTTTTCTTTTGGTTTTTTATTTTTATTTTTATTTTTTATTTTTAAGATTAGGTTCTTGATTGCTTAATTTCTATATTTGCTTATTGTTTTATCACAGAACATGGACAGGTTAAAGCTCATTGACTTGAGTAATTCTGAATACTTAATTCTGACTCCTGACTTCACTGGATTCCCAAATATCGAAAGGCTGATTTTTCAAGGTTGTTCAAGTTTGCATGAGTTGCACCCATCTGTTGGAGGTCTTAAGCAACTTATTCTATTAAATCTATCTGGCTGTTCAAAACTCAAGAAGTTTCCAGAGATTGGGACAGATATGACAAGCTTGTTGGAGCTTCATTTGGATGGGACTTCCATAGAAGAACTACCATCATCAATCAAGCACCTAACTGGTCTGTCTGTATTGAATCTTCAAGACTGCAAAAACCTTTTGAGTTTTCCTAGTGTCATTTGCAGTTTGACGTCTCTTAAAATTCTCACTCTATCAGGTTGTAAGGGTCAACAGCCAAAACACGCTTTCCCAGGCATTTATCTCATAAATCTTATTTGTGCTACACTTAATTTATGGACCTATTGTTTCTCCATTGCTTCATGTCTTGAATCAGAGCCCATCAGCCTTTTGTTGCCCAACCCGTTCTCAGGATTAAGCTCTTTGGTATCTCTACATCTGAGTGACTGTAATCTGTTGGACGGAGCTTTCCCTGATGATCTTAGCTGCTTGTCCTCGCTAAAGTCTCTGAATTTGAGAAAAAATAATTTTACAAGCTTGCCTGATAGCATTTCTGAACTTTCTGAGCTCAAACTTCTTCTGTTGGATCATTGTGGGAAGCTTAAATCATTACCATATATTCCTATAAGTACACAGTTTGTTTCAGCACGAGGATGTATTTCACTTGAAAATTATAAAAATCAAGTTGTTGTTTGGACTTCGGGTGAAGCAGGATTCACTTTTATTGATTGCCTTGACTTGGCTGATGATGAAGGTGGCAAAATTACTGAGATTTCTTTGCTGGATATACATTTCCAGGCATTATGGCAAAGATTCATGGAGGTCTCTCTCTCTCTCTCTCTCTCTCTCTCGCACACACACCTGCATTGAACATATTTTTTACTTTTGCCCTTAAATATTTGCAGGAGCAAATTCATCAAATTGAAGGCTTTTACAGTGTTGTTCCTCAAACCGAACTTCCAGATTGGTTCAACCATCGGAGTTCTAAGTCATCTGTAGATTCTGTACCAATCCAACTACCACCTGATCAGTTCAATAAAATAAGATGGAAAGGAATTGCTTTATGTGTCATTTTTGAAGTTGCGAATTTGAACGACGTTTCTCCTGGTCAGGATTCAAAACACTACCATGAATTTATTTGTCGTTTGGACTTGGATGGTGGCCTTAAAGATTGTCCCTTAGTCTATAATATCCCTAAGGAAAAATTCCATGGTGGTTCATTTGGGCTTTGGCTATTTATATCGCACGAGAGGTTCAGAGAATATTTAGATGAACGGAGTTGCATTAGTCCTTTGATCAAAACCGACAGCCAGGATATTGAGATTAAAATGTGTGGTGCACGTGTTCTATATGAGACAGATATGGCAGAATTTGTAGAAAAATTAAGCCAAGAAACTTTCGGGAGCCCTGATGACCTCTGTCTCCGTGAAAAAAAATTCATAACATATCATATGGGTAATCCCCAATACGTTGATGAGGTTGAATCCAGTCAGTCTAATGGCCAAAATGAGTCAAACCCCAGGCTGAAAACACAGTTCAAGTCACTGCTTTCAAAATTGTATCAGGTCTCTTCCTATGCATCACTGAACTCCTTATTTTTTACTGTTTTCATGTCTCACTCATATGCCGTATGTTTATGTATTTTTTCAGGTAGATTTGGCACGAAACCACTGGTATGATTATATCTTTCCTCAGATTGCAAGACCACCACACTGGTTCAGCTATCAAAATTTTGGGCCATACATAAAAATGGAGTTGCCTCCAGATTTGCATGATAATTCAAGATGGTTGGGGTTCACGGTATATGCTTTGTACACTATTGGGAAGCAAGGAGATGCTTTCGGTTACAAAAAGGATTCAACAAATTCAACAATTTTGCTTCGCTTTTCTAGTCTTTCAGCTAGTGATGGAGTTTCTTTTGCACCTTACACGGCCTTTCCCCTCTCTAGAGACGTTTTTGATGAATCATCACAACGACTTTTGGTATTTTACATACCACGCCTGCTTTTTGGAATGAATCGGTGCAGTCACATTGGGGCTTTATTTGAAAGCGATAATCCAGGTGTGCAAATTGGAATGTGTGGAATCCGTCTTGTATACGAGAAAAATGTTGAAGAGTTTGTGCAAACACTTGTGGAGTATATGTTAGGGACTTCAGAGGTCTATCACCAAGCTATTTACCTAAATCTTATAGATCAACTTGGAAAGTTGCAGGGCTGCAACCATGGAGAAGATTTTTGTTGCACTTTCACACCGGAAAGGTTAAAGTTTACTTCACAAGATTTTGTTACCACACTTGAATGTAATAGATAAGAAATTCGAAATGTTTTTTGATATTTGCAGGAGGCCTCACGCCATGCATATGCCTAAGCTTCTACCAAGTAATGCTATACAAGAGAAGATACAAGAGAAGTGTACACCGGAAATTCACAGTAATGCAGTCGGCACTTCAAGAAACTCAGATCGCTCACCTATTTATTTAGGCATACCATTTTTTAATGGCCAATGTGGAAGTAAGATGTCAAGCAGCCTTGAATCTTGGTTTAAACCATATTTGCAGGTCTCTCTCTCTCTCTCTCTCTCTCTCTCTCGGGAAACTTAAAGAAGGGAAAATTACACTTTTCTACCATGAACTATAACTCACACACTTACCTCTTGAACTACAATAATGCACTATCAGGCCTCCTAAACTAAAATCTGTATAATGCTCTACCCCCTCTCGTCTATTTCCTAAAGAAGTTGGACGGAAAACTAAGTCACGTGCAATTCACGTGACACGTGCTTATGTGGAACCCCTTAAAATGACCGAATTCCCCCCTCATTCACTTAAAACAAATCATCTCTCTCATGTCTTCTTCCTCTAGGCCATTACCATTCATTTGAGACCCTAGAAATCCAAATCAAAACACACATTTACTTTCATCAGAGACCAAATATAAAACCTTGGAACCATACTCAATTCCCACTCCTCAAACCTCGAACAAAATACCCAAATCCTTACAACCAATAGAAAACCCAATCCTTAAATCAACCAAGACCTAAACCAACAAAGGACCAAACAAAAAGAGAAAATAGATAGATAAAAAAATAAAAAAATAAAAAACATAAACCATGAAATAGAAAAGAGAAATGGTATGGCTCGCCGTGACTAATAACCACTAAGGCTTGGGCAAGGGTTTCAAGTGTGTGTGTGTGTGTGTGAGAGAGAGAGAGAGAGTGTGTGTGTTTAATCTAATGCAGGTTAAAAGGAAAAAAAAAAAAAAGAATCAAAATTAAAGAGAAATAAAAGAGATAATCAGTTTCTACAGAAAAATAAAATAAAAGGGATAAGTGTGATATGATTTCAAAGGTTTATTTGTTTTAAGTGAATAAGGGGGGGCATTTCAGTCATGAGAACTTTTTTTTTAAATTTATTTTTTGCAAACATTTTAAATACGGGTTGCCAATATATAATAATTTTGACCTAACAAACATAAATTAAAACATGGAATAATAAATAGTTTCTTTTGTACTAAATTGTGCTTATTGCACACACCTTAATTCACACATTTTTACGAACAACTAAAAAAAAAAAATCATGACTTCAAATCATGATTTTTGACATTGGAATCATGATTTTAAGTTACAATTTTAGTTGCTTTTTTAGTTGTGTATAAAAATGTGTAGATTAAATAAATTATCATTGCACTTAACTTAGTCAAGCTTATTAACATTTCCGATATGTTTGCAGGGCCACTACAACAAACGTAGTATTTTCAATCACTGTTTTCCTCAAAGTGAAATCCCAGAGTGGTTCAGCCATCAGAGCACTAATAGATTCTCTGTGAGAATGTGGCTACCTCCAGATTTGTATGACAATCCTGATTGGATGGGATTTGCATTTTGTGCTGTTTTCTCATTTCACAAGCATCCTACCGCGGTTTGTAAGAACCTGAATTCCAAATTTGCTCATATCTTCAGTTGTCATTTGAAGACCAACTTGGGTTGTATGCGTCCATTAATCTTCCATGGAATCCGTGAAGATGACGTATTAATTTCATTACATCAACGTGCATTTATTTGGGTTTCATTCATACCACGTGTGATCCTTGCACCCCATTGGAGGCGATGCACTTGGGTTGAATTCTCATTTCTAAGCGGTAGTCCAGATGTGTCGCCGCTGAAGTGTGCGGTGGGTCTTTTATACAAGCAAAATTTGCAAGAGTTTACACGTACCGTGGTACAATGCGTAATCTCGTATGTTGACTATTTATATGTCATCCGTGGCTCTTGTAAGAAGGCAGTATATGAAAGATTGCCGTTTTATCGTAGTGATGAATTCAATGGTGGTGACGGCTTGTATGAGGACCTTGACCGTCCATGCTTGCCCATTTCTCAGGGGGAGACAAGTGGAACTTCTAGCCAGTATTCTTATGAGAACTCACACTCTTGGGAACAATTTTACAAAACTGGCGCGTTGGTAAAAATTTCTACACTATATAGTATATATACCCTTGTGCAAATATAGTTAAAGTTTTCTTTCATTTACACAAACCTTATTTTATTCCTTGGAGCTTCGACAGGCATTTGGTGATGATTAAACGATATGACTATAGCATCCCCGTACAGGAGTTGGTCTTCGACCATGTTTCCTTGTGGGTGCAAGTTCATGACATTCCGACAAAATACCTAAGCAGGGAAGTGGCTGAAAAACTCTGTGAAGCGGTGGGAGTAGTGAAGAAGGAGTCTAGCCTTGTTGAGGTTGATCGTGGCAATGTCATGAGGGTTCGAGTCAAGGTTGATGTAACCCTTCCTCTTTGTCGAGGGCGAATTTTCAAACTTGGCAATGGGTCGAAGGGATGGGTATCCTTCAAGTATGAGCGGTTGCCCAATGTTTGCTACTGGTGTGGTCGTTTGAACCACGTTGATAGAGATTGTGACCGGTGGATACAAAGCAGTGGCAAGTTGACGAAGGAAGATCAGGAGTATGGTTCTTGGTTGCGTGCATCCCCTCTACCAGCACACAACAACTCGGTGTTAGTAGTACCGGGGTTTTACGAAACAAAGCAAAAGGAAATCGGCATGAGCAGTAAACAGAAGGGGAAAACTTCCACCGGAAACCATGGTGAAGCACGTGGAAGGGCAGAAGTGGCGGAGAAAGAAGGAATTCCGATGGAGGAGCCGGTGGGTGACAGAATGACTGCGGTAAATACACCAATTATGACTGAAGACGTTATGGACGTTACTCATAAAGAGGCTGCAACGGATGATGACTCAGGTCCAATACAGCTGGAAGAGGGAGCCGGATTTCAAGGGGATCTCTTTAATGAGAAATTAAGGGAGATTGATTCGGAATTAAAAAAGTTTGACGTGGAGAAGGACTCAACTGCTGCATCAGTTTTAATTGTGGAAACAGAGAGTGACATAAATGGAAAACACAATTATTGTGGGAATATGACAGAGAATCCCTATCAAGAGCTGGCGGCGTGTAGGAAATTGAATAAAACAGAGCAGCACGTGACAACAAATGAAGGAAACCCTAATGTCCTTGAAACTCACGTGACAGATGAAAAAATTAAGGAGCAAGAAAACACGGCTGGGGTGGTTGTGAACATAATCTCTACGTGGAAGAGGGTAGAGCGAAAGAAAACAGGTAGCCTAGCTGTGGTTCCTCCCTTGAAGTCTCTGAAACGTCCAGGTACTGAACTGTTGAATTTTGAGTTACCTAAAAAGAAGAAGCAGGTTTCTCATGATGATCAGGATACTAAAATTGAATTGGCGGGGTCTGATATTCAGCCCTGCCATAAGCAATGAATATCTTATGCTGGAACTGTCGTGGGCTTGGGAACCCACAGACAGTTCAAGAGCTCGGTGACTTAATCCGGGCACAAGATCCCTTAGTCGTGTTCTTAGCCGAAACATGGCTTGACAAAGCTAGGCTGGAGGAAATTAAAGTTCGGTACAAATTTAAAGGGTTGATAGAAGTGTCAAGAATAAGTAGAGGAGGGGGGGTGGCTATTTTTTGGAAAGAGGAGTGCAATCTCTCCCTTGACACATACTCTCCCAACCACATTGATGTGATCATGAACAAAGGAAAGGAAGATGAATGGAGATTTACTGGGTTCTATGGAGAGCCTGATACAAGAAATCGCAATGAGTCCTGGGAAAAATTGAGAAGACTAAAACATAAATTCACCCTTCCATGGTTGTGTGCGGGTGACTTTAATGAAATTTTGAGAGCAGATGAAAAATTGGGAGGAAGACCCAGGCCAAGTAGACAGATGGAAGCTTTTAGGGAGGTTCTTGATGAATGTGAGTTTAAGGATTTGGGTTATGTGGGAGGAAAGTTCACATGGTATAGAGGTTCCGGAGGGGGTAGTACAATATGGGAAAGGCTTGATCGTGCGGTTGCTACCACTGACTGGATTGAGATGTTTCCGGCAACAAAGGTTGTGAACCTAGAGTGCGGCTCGTCGGATCATAAACCACTAATCATTCTTCTAAAAGGGGTCCAAATAAAGCAGAAAAAACCTTGGAGGTTTGAGCATATGTGGCTTGAGGATGAGAGGTGTGGTGAGGTGGTGGATCTTGCTTGGAGGAGAGTTTGTCCAGGTAACCCGATGGCTCAAGTGGAGAGTAAAATAAAGGTGTGTCAGGCAAAGCTTAAACAGTGGAGCCGGACCTCCTTTGGGAATATAACTCGTGCACTAAAAGAAAAGAAGCAGCAACTCCGACAAGCAGAACAGAGAGCAACCAGGGAGGGTACGATGGAAACAGTGAACCGATTGAAATGGGAGATAAATGGTTTGTTGATAAAGGAGGAAAAAATGTGGAAACAGCGGTCAAGGGCTTTGTGGTTACAAGAAGGCGATCAAAACACTAAATTTTTTCACAATAAGGCCTCCCATAGATATAAGAGAAATAGAATTGAGGAATTAAAGAATGAAGCGGGAGTGGTATGTACTGATGAAGAGGAGATATCGAAGATCTTGATTGATTACTACCAAAATCTATTTGCTTCGGCCTCACCATCAAATTTGGAAGAAGTGTTGATGGCTGTTCCCACAGTGATTACAGATGAACAAAATGCAATGTTAGCTGCAGAATATGTTAAGGCTGAGGTGGAGGAAGCACTTCACCAAATGGCACCACTAAAGGCACCTGGACCCGATGGCTTACCTCCTTTGTTCTACCAAAAATTTTGGCCATCTATTGGGGAGGATGTTTCACGGGCAGTCCTCAATTGCCTAAACTCAGGTTCAATCCCTTCTTCCATTAATCGCACTTTTATAACTTTAATACCTAAAGTTAAAAGCCCATCTGTAGTTTCAGAATTCCGCCCCATTTCTCTTTGTAATGTCATTTATAAAATTGTTTCTAAGGTCGCTGCAAATAGGCTCAAAAAAGTCCTACCCTTTATTATTTCTGATTCACAAAGTGCTTTCCAATCTAATAAAGCCATTTCAGATAATATTTTGGTGGCTTTTGAGCTGCTACACCATATGAAGACACAGAAGTCTAAGAAAGCAGGTTTTATGACCCTCAAGCTAGACATGAGCAAGGCGTATGACAGGGTGGAGTGGCATTTTCTGGTGGAAATTATGAGGAAGATGGGGTTCTGTGATAGATGGCTGAATCTCATGCATGAGTGTATTAGCACGGTGTCCTACTCGATTCTGATAAATGGGGAACCTAAGGGTGAAATCTTCCCTTCTAGGGGAATTCGCCAAGGGGACCCACTGTCACCATATTTGTTCTTATTATGCTCAGAAGGTTTGAACAGAATGATTCAGAAGGCTGCAAGGGAGGAGATTATTAGAGGTTTTTCATTATGCAAAAATGGTCCAAAAATTACTCACCTATTTTTTGCAGATGACAGCTTATTATTTTGTCGTGCAAGGAGGGAAGATTTACAAGGCATCCAAAAAATCCTAGCCAGCTATGAGCAAGCATCCGGTCAGAAAATAAACCGTGAGAAGACAACACTTTTCTTTAGTAAAGCTGTGTCAGATGATATGAAGAGAGAAATTATTGATCTCCTAGGGGTTGCAGAAATCAAGGAGTATGAGAAGTACCTAGGGTTGCCTGCTGTGGTGGGAAAAAATAAAAAGGCGAGCCTAAATTACATCAAGGAGAGGGTGTGGGCCAAACTTCAAGGTTGGAAGGAAAAACTGCTATCTCAAGCAGGTAGAGAAGTATTACTAAAGGCGGTGGTTCAAGCAATTCCTACTTTTGCGATGAGTTGCTTTAAATTGCCGGTGGGTTTGTGCAAAGAGATTGAAATGCTAATAAGAAAATTCTGGTGGGGTGAGCGTGGTGGCCAAAGGAAAATCCATTGGAAAAGTTGGGAGATCCTATGTAAAGTGAAATCCGAGGGAGGAATGGGATTCAAGGATTTGGTTAGGTTTAATGAAGCTATGTTGGCAAAACAAATTTGGAGATTACATACTGAGAAGGAGTCCCTACTGTATAAGGTTTTCAGCACCAAGTATTTCCCTTCAGGATCGGTTTTTGAAGCAAGAAGCTCCACCGGGTCGTTTGCTTGGCAAAGCTTGCTAAAAGCTAGGCATGTCATTGAAAATGGAATGCTATGGAGAGTTGGAGATGGCACACAGATTCAGGTGTTCCATGATAAATGGATTCCTGGAGGTTTCCCAGCAGGAGCTATACCACGTACGCCAGGCTCTGAGGATGATTCGACTGTTTCCTTACTCATAAATCAGACCACAAGGGAATGGGATGGGCAATTGATTGATCAAAAAATTGCACCATTTCTGGCTCAGAAAATAAAAGCCATTCCGCTGTGTAGATCGGGGATGAGGGACTGTATAGTGTGGCCACGTACAAAGGACGGCAACTACTCGGTAAAGACGGGTTATCAGCTGCTGGGAGACTTAGAAAACAGAGAGGCAGCTTCGGGGTCTAACAGCAACAACACAAGAAGTTTTTGGAAAGGAATTTGGAAGATGCGGATTCCAAATAAAATAAAAAATTTCTGTTGGCGAGCTTGTACCGAGTCCCTTCCAACTTTGGCGAATTTACATCGGCGTAATATTGTAACCTCTCCTCTGTGCAGCAGCTGTGGAATGAACAGAGAAACCGTCTTGCATGCTCTGTGGGAATGTGACTATGTTCAGGCTTGCTGGGGTCGTGAGTTTATTAAAGTGAGACAAGCTCAGTTGCATTTGGGTTCCTTTGCTGACCTGGTGTCCGCTGTACGCCATTATGAGGAAGACGTAGAGCTGTTCACGGTGAGTGCATGGTTAGTTTGGTGCAGGCGAAATAAATGCCATTTCAAGGAGCAAAGCTTGCCACCTGAGAAGATTTTGGACGCGGCAGCATCAGTTCTAAGAGAGGTCCAGGACAGAGCCGTGACTAGGACAGCAAGACCACAGCCACAGCCACAACGATGGTCACCACCTGATTATGGTATATATAAAGCTAATTACGACGGGGCTTATTTTGAGGAGGAAGAAGCTGCAGGAATCGGTGTCGTAGTGAGGAATGAAATGGGACAGGTAATGGCGTCTTTAGCAGAGAAGATTATCATGCCTTCATCAGTGGAAATTCTGGAGGCGATTGCAGCAAGGAGGGCTATGATCTTCATGGAAGAATTGGGTTTGCGAAGGGCCATTTTTGAAGGAGATTCGGAGACCGTTGTTAAGGCTTTATCAGGGGATTGCCCAGACAGGTCTAGTATTGGGCACATAGTAAAAGACTGTAAGTCTCTAATGGGTTGTTTTCAATCCTGTTCTTTCTCTCATGTGAGGCGGCAGAGCAATGGAGTTGCTCATGCTTTAGCTAGGAGAGCAAGAATGTCTTCCCCTTTGTCCGTTTGGATGGAATCTGTTCCACCAGACATTTCCTATTTAGTTTATGTTGATGTAACGACTTAATTTTCCAAAGAATTCAATAAAGTGGATCGATACCATTTCTCAAAAAAAAAAAAAAAAATGGAGAGGGATTACTTAAAGATATCTGTTAAATTTTAGGACAATGATAGGTTTATATGATTGATATATTGTAAATTTTACACATTCAATATATCCGTATATACTTGGGAGAAAACTATACAATTATTTTAATTACAATGTACACTTTACATGAATATGCACTGTACAATTAGTGCTGTCCATGGATTGGGTTTTGGCTTTACCCGAACTTGACTTGATTCCGATGGGTGGTAGAATGGAGGATCTTCTGCCAATTGATAATTTCAATAGGTTGGATTAAGTCGGATCAGTTTCAGTCAAAACCGAGAGAGGTGGTGACAATCATGATCTCAAAGGAAATCAGAGGAGATTCGATGGAAATCTCACCGGATCTAGCGAGATCTCTAAAAAAATTGAAACTCGCTAGATCTGGCAAGATCTTATTGGATTTGGTGAGATCTCGCCAGAAATAGTTGAGATTACGTTGAAGTTTGGTTGAGTTTTCAGTCAGATCGGTTTGTTCGGGTGTTGGAGGAGAGAAACCAAGACTTGACCCGGAGGAATCAGATTCTACAGCCACCAACCACCACAGCCACTAGATTTGGATTGGTTCTGGTTAGGCCACTCGGGTGGGTCGGTTTGTCGAATCCTTGGACAGCCCTAAGTACAATGTAGAAATAGAGTTCTCTTAAACTTTATTTGATCGTGGCAATATAAAAAGTAAAAATGGAATGGACCGTTGTAACATCTCTAATTCTCCAAACCTCTCTATATTTTTGCCTCTTTCAAACAGTTGTTCTAGAGTTCTCTAGCCTTTGCAAAAACCACATACGTAACCAGACTCCTAATTAACATAACCATACGTTACAAAATGAAATAGTTTGTACAAAACATGCTGTGTCTCTAATTTCAAGCTGTATTTCTATTTTGCAGGACTTTAATCCATGCACTTTGTATAACTTTTGTTTCCCTCCAAGTAAAATTCACGAGTGGTTCAGTCATAAGAATCATGGACATTCAGTGACAATTGACCTACCGTCAAATTTGTACCATGATAATAATTGTTTGGGACTCATTCTATATGCTTCTTTTTCACTCCATGGGGATCCACATAGCATCTTGAATTATCTGGTTTCCGGAATTCCTCACTTCCTATATTGTCAATGCCAAACGAGTATGGCTAATGTGAGTGATGAGATAATTTCTTGCTACACTAGTAGAGAAGAAATCACGTGGTTACTTAATCTATGTGAATTCATTTGGATATCCTACGTACCAGTTGAGTTATTTAAAAATTTGTTGCAATACTGCAACCACATTGAGGCTTCATTTGTAAGTGATTGGCCAGGCGTGATAGTTCAGAAATGTGCGTTACATCTTTTGTACCAGCATGATCAAGTACAGTTCGAGCAAGAACTAAGACACTGCAACGACTTGATTTTAGAGCAACGGGAGATTGTTCGTAAACATACAGAGGATCATGAAAAGAAAAGAAATGAACAAAGTGGTTGACGCAGGACAACCAGAACAAAACTAAAATAACGGAAAAATAAAATATATGACCTAGGAGTCAGCACTTAGGCCTTGCTTGGAGTCAGCACCAAGCGAGGAAACCACTAGGAGTCAGCACCTAGGGTAGACCTGGAGTCAGCACCAGACCAAAGAAAGACCAAACGGCCATTGTTTTCATTCATCAAAATATCAGCTATTTCCTCAAGGAGTACAATAGGTTGTTTATATAGGATTGCTAAACCCTAATTCTAATTGGCTAGGAAACCCTAATTGCCTTATTACAAAAATAACCTTACTTTTAAATTAAAATACTAAAAGCCCAATAACTAAAAGCCCAATAAACTAATAGACCTAAAACATAAAAATACAATGGGCTTGCAAACATAAATAATACTAAATAATAATCTTCTTGTGTCTCCCGCATCATTCTCCTCTGGTTGGAGAAAACTCGACCTCGAGTTCTAAAGTGTTGAAGGATTAGGATGCTGACAAGTAACACTTGCTTCAAATCTGGAATCACCTTAGGGAGCACAGGGAAAAGAAAAACCGTGAATTCCACCACATCAAACTCACTAGGAGTCAGCACCTAGGGTAGACCTGGAGTCAGCACCAGACCAAAGAAAGACCAAACGGCCATTGTTTTCATTCATCAAAATATCAACTATCTCCTCAAGGAGTACAATAGGTTGTTTATATAGGATTGCTAAACCCTAATTCTAATTAGTTAGGAAACCCTAATTGCCTTATTACAAAAATAACCTTGCTAATTGGCTAGGAAACCCTAATTGCCTTATTACAAAAGTAACCTTACTTTTAAATTAAAATACTAAAAGCCCAATAACTAAAAGCCCAATAAACTAATAGACCTAAAACATAAAAATACAATGGGCTTGCAAACATAAATAATACTAAATAATAATCTTCTCGTGTCTCCCGCATCATTCTCCTCTGGTTGGAGAAAACTCGACCTCGAGTTCTAAAGTGTTGAAGGATTAGGATGCTGACAAAGAACACTTGCTTCAAATCTGGAATCACCTTAGGGAGCACAAGGAAAAGAAAAACCGTGAATTCCACCACATCAAACTCATTTGGAATAACAAAATCAATGTGTGGAATTTGTATAATCTCGTCTTGAACCTTATGAACCATAGGAAGCACTGTAGTTTTAATCTCTTCGACTTCACCAAGATGTAGATCTTCAAGGACTATGGAGGATTGATCAAAAGCACATTCAACAACTTCAGCTTTCACATCATGTGCACCCCTTAACATAATACTCTCTTTAGGCACCATCTCTTCACCTTGCTGCTCTTCAATAGATTCATTTCCATGCACGCATATTAAAGCAACACTTGTCGAGGTACGTACGTCTGTGTCAACTTTAGGCTTTGGTGTTGCTGGAGGATTTTCAACGACCAAGATATCATCATCAATGTTGCCTTCTATTGGGGCAGCAAGAAGTTCATTGTGACCTAGTGTCCTTGGTTTCCCAATTGAATCGGATTGAGTCTTCTTGTGTTGAGCAATCTTGTCCTGAATATCTTTCATGAGCTTTATAGTTAATTCTGTTACTTCCCTGGTAGATATTTCCTTGGTAGATTGTTCAAAAGTGCGTTGAGGACATGAAATAGGATGATAATGATGAGAATTCATCGTATTTGCTTCAACTTGAAAAGTACCACACTGAGATTGAGATTGGGGTAGATACTTAGCTCGATAGTATGGTGACAAATACTCATCACAAAGTTTTTCTTTCATATCTTCCCACACACTGATGGCAGGTTCATAATCCACATAGCGGAAATATTCAAGCTTCTCCCAAAACCTTTGTGCGTGACCTCTTAACTTCAACTTGGCATACCTAACCTTTTTATTATTTGCCCAATTTGTTTGCTCAAAGAATTGCTCCATCCCATTTATCCAGTTGACAAAATCTCGTGGATAAGTATCATCACCATCAAAATAAGGTGCGTCAGATATTACCATAGCTCACCTTTTCAGTGGTTAACTTACTGCACTTGATAGTCACGAGCTTGGCTCCTCAATTGAGTGGGTTCAAAACTGAAAAGAAAAATCTCTGCAATGAGAGTCTTCTGACGGGTAGCACAATTATAGGACAGCAACTTTTTTTTTTTTTTTTTTTTTTTTGGGTATGTGATTTTTTTTTTTTTTTTTTTTTTTTTTTTTTTTTTTTTCTGATTCTTTCCTGCGGTAATTCTTCAACGGATCGGTGTTTGCTCTGATACCAAATATGACGCAGGACAACCAGAACAAAACTAAAATAACGGAAAAATAAAAGATATGACCTAGGAGTCAGCACTTAGGCCTTGCTTGGAGTCAGCACCAAGCGGGGAAACCACTAGGAGTCAGCACCTAGGGTAGACCTGGAGTCAGCACCAGACCAAAGAAAGACCAAACGGCCATTGTTTTCATTCATCAAAATATCAGCTATTTCCTCAAGGAGTACAATAGGTTGTTTATATAGGATTGCTAAACCCTAATTCTAATTGGCTAGGAAACCCTAATTGCCTTATTACAAAAATAACCTTACTTTTAAATTAAAATACTAAAAGCCCAATAACTAAAAGCCCAATAAACTAATAGACCTAAAACATAAAAATACAATGGGCTTGCAAACATAAATAATACTAAATAATAATCTTCTCGTGTCTCCCGCATCAGTGGTGTTGATGAAAAAAAAATCTTTTCCACTAGCGACTTTGAAGTTCAATTAGTTCCAAGATTTATTGATCAATCAAAGACCAATGAAACTAAGACTAAACTTGGCAAAAGTGACTTGCTGGTAATTCATAAACTAATAGTATTAGCTTTGCTACAAACATACTATTCCATCACCCTTTTTCTCTCACTTTCACTCATTAGACACAATTATTTATGTTCATTTACAGGACTTTGATCAATGCCGTGTCTATAATTCTTGTTTTCCTTTATGTGAAATTCCGGAGTGGTTTAGCCACCAGAGTGATGAGCCTCCAGTGACAATCCCTTTACCTCCGAATGTGTTCAATGACAATACTTGGATGGGACTTGTTCTATGTGCTTCTATTGCAGTTGAAGCAAACCCAACTGCCATCCTTGACATTCAGAATTCAGAAACTTCTTACAACCTCATTTGTCATTTGGAAACCAATATTGAATGTGTGGAACCTCTCCATGTCCATCACCTAACTGAAGAAGATCTCAAGTTGTTACAGCAAGGTGGATTTATTTGGCTGTCCTATATTCCACGTGGTACATTTCAAGACTCGGTGAATCAATGCAGCCGGATTGAGGCTACAGTTGCAATTGATTTTCCCGGTTTGGTGCAGAAGTGTGGATTTCATCTTCTTTACAATCATGATGAGGTAGAATTTAAGGAAACAATAAGACAATGCATGGTCTTGTTCTCTAATGAGCAAGAGTTAGTTCCAAGACTTATTGATCAATTGGAAACTAATGAAACTAAGACTCAACTTGGCAAAAGTGACATACTGGTAATTCATAAACTATTTGTATTTGCTTTGTTACAAATGTACTATTCCATCTCCTTTTCTTTCTCCTATTCTCACTCATTAGACACTATATTTTCTGTTAATTTACAGGACTTTGATCAATGCCGTGTCTATAATTCTTGTTTTCCTCTATGTGAAATTCCGGAGTGGTTTAGCCACTGGAGTGATGAGCCCCTGGTGACAATCCCCTTACCTCCAAATGTGTACAATGACAGTACTTGGATGGGACTTGTTCTATGTGCTTCTGTTGCAGTTGGAGCAAACCCAACTACCATCCTTGACATTCAGAATTCAGAAACTTCTTACAGTCTTATTTGTCATTTGGAAACCAATATTGAATGTGTGGAACCTCTCCATGTCCATCACATAACTGAAAAAGATCTCAAGTTGTTACAGCAAGCTGGATTTATTTGGCTGTCCTATATTCCACGTGGTTCATTTAAAGACTTGGTGAATCAATGCAGCCGGATTGAGGCTTCAGTTGCGACAGATTGCCCTGGCTTGGTGCAAAAGTGTGGCTTCCATCTTCTTTACAAACATGATGAGGTAGAGTTTCAGGAAACAATAAGACAATGCATGGCCTTGTTCTCTAATGAACATGAGGTAAGACCCAAAAAATCTAGTAGCTCCAGTGAGGACCCTCAATCTGAACCTGTTGATCGGACCATTCATAAAGACAAGGGTAAGGGAGTTATAGAGTACTAACATCTATCGGTCTGCTGCTTTTCATCTTTGGGGACACCTCTTTTTTTTATTGGTAAGCCATTCTCTCTCCAAATTTTCAGTTTTAAGTCTATACGAAAAATACCCATAATTGTAGCTGTTTTGATAAAGCAGATGGGAAACAATCCTTGAACTAATGCAGGAATTTGGTTTGAGAACATGAGTTCCTTGGAATGCTATTTTGTGGGAGTTGTTTTATGTGGTTAGATGAAGACATAATTTTATCAATAGTCCTAATTTTATTTGGAATATTAACAGCCCTAATTTTACCATGAAAAATCCCATGTATGTGTGTCAGCACCACTATCTTCGTTCTCTTCATTATTTGGTATGTTAATAATAGTCCTTATTTCATGTACGATTTTCCTCTAATTTATCTTACAATGAACCAAATATTCCAATTTTGAAGTGGCATATCCCTTAAAATGATCTCTGATGTCGATTGAGACAAAACTGTTAATAAGATTCTAAGAGAAATACAGTTCTCTATTATCTTTTTGCGATTAAATACTAATTTTCTGTTATCTTTGTAATAACTTCTGTAATTTTTAAAAGCTAGCTAGCTTCCAGCAGTGAACCAAAGAAGTCACTAGTAGTTATTTTAAAAGGAGAGCACAACTGAATTGATTAATACACATAAAACTGTAACACAAGATATTCATTGGCAAAGTAACTCTAGGCTAAGTGTAGTGGGGAAATTACTTGTTCAACAGTGGAAATGTCTCTTTATTACGGTTGACATACTCTTGAGTAAAATATTTAGCCATAAGACTAGTTTTATACCAGTCAAAAAAATACACCATTAGGCTGAGTTTGAAGGTGTCAATTGTTTGGTTTGGCAAATGAATATATAATGTAATAACAATTCTAGGGCCACAACCTACTTCACACGATTTGCCCCAACTATGTTATGTGGCAGACTATAATTAGCTACCTATCATTTTTATATAGGCCCATAATTTTTTTTCCACCGCTCTCAACTAGTCACATAGGAGAGTTGTGGCAAAGTGTTTGGTACTAGAATTATTTATCAATTTAATAGAACCTTAAGTAGGTGGTGCTGATTTAGCAAAGTTTTATCAATGAGAATTACAATCTTTTTTCTCAAAAGAAGGAAAAAAGAAAGAAAACTACACTGTTAGGCTGAGTTTTGATTTTATAAACATATTGATAGCCAACCTTAGACTTTTCTGGAGGAAAGAAAACTCAAGAAATTATAATTATCAGGAAAGAAGTTTTTTTTTTTTTGGCTAAGTAAATGATTTTATTCAACAAAGCCAGATGGTAATTATAGGTAGAAAAGGATTCATGGGTTGCACAGTGTTTGTTTGGATAGAAAGAAAGACATGGGCAAAATAACTTTGTTTGGATTCATGGGTAGAAAAGGATTGCATGGTGTTGCAGATAGTGGCGTTTTTTGTTATGTTTTGTTTTTTATTTATTTAATGGATTCCCAAGAGGGTAGTTCTCATTCTTGTGTTGTATTTTCAAGTGATTTCCACTAAGAATGGGGCTCGGATTCCACCAATCCTATGAATTCTAAGTATAAAGGCATAAAGTTCCTGTTTAATTCTTCTCACATAGTAAGTGTCACTGCCTGAATTTGGGTTTCAGCCTTGTGCGGGGATAATAATTCTAAACCAAGTATTATATTTCGATATTGATTTGTGGATGATATTCTTTTAATTTTATATAGTATTTTTTTTATAGTTATTTGGTTGATAAATTATTTGACATTCACCTCTTTGTATTGTTGTATACTTGATTTTTCATATAATACTGAGCTGAATTTTGGGTGTAATGAATTGGGTGTCCTAGACACCTTGTGTAGAGAAATTTTCAGCTTTGAAACCATTTGTTGGTTCACTTACTTGTTACATTCTGTTATTGATTTTAGATAATTTATATATTGTTTACAGCAACAATGTCTCAACCTCGGTGCTTGATAAGAATAATGTTTTTGGGATATATGAAATCATTAAGTATCTGTTGGATTAGGTCATCAATTAAATTAGATCATCGGTCTTGAAATGGGTTAGGAATCTAGTTTTGCCTATCACATTCATCAATATGCAGATGTATATACCAGTAAGCAGGACAGCTTATTTTACCATCATGAAGCATGGCTTAATGTAATTTTTTTTTTTGGGGGGATAAGTAAGCTTAATGTAGCCTTTGACAGGATCATGTTGCATCATGTGAAGGTATGCCGTGAGCACTGCCATAGTCCTAGGGTCTTGCACCAAGATATCTAGTGTTTTATCTTTAATTGATTATAACGAAGTTCTTAAGAGTGAAGACTTTGGTCTGGCCACTGTTTATGAGATTGATCAAAAGTAATCGTTGACTATTTATGTTGTAACTCTTGTCGTATAGAGCACCTTTTAGTGGTTGGGTTGCTTGATGATAATGTGTTATATTTTGTAACAGTTGAAATATAGTTCAATGGAACAGCATTAAACTGATAAAATAATTAAAAATATTATTTGTATCAATATGTAATCGTAGTGAGGTATGAGCCTATAGAACAAGTCCTGTTCAAGTATAATCAATATTTAATCATTTGAATTTCCCATTGTTTATTGGAACTGAAATTGCGAGTTCTTTTATTATTCTATGTTCAGGAGTTTCATAACATGTGTATGACAAAAGGAATGTTGAAGATGCTAACGAGAAAAGTTGGAAGGGTTTGTTTCATAAGGTCTTGTCTGGTGTTGAAGGGATCTATTCCAAGGGTCTTGTTTTTAATTTTTTTAAAAATTTATCTGAACACTGTTGAATGCACTTAATCTGTTTATTTTTAAGAGACTCGTAGGATTCAAAGAGATTGTGGTCCTGATGAGTTTGGGAACTGGGGCTATTTAAAAATCTGATTTGCTTATCTGGATTTTTTTGCTTCTATTTTGGTAAACATATCTGGTGTGATGCTTTTGTTTGGAATATGCATCAAAGTTGAAAGATTATTGTTGAATTGATCTTTGCTTTGTGAACTCTTTGAGATAAGCATTTTAAAAAAGTGCGGACAGACTGCTACATCTATGGGATTGGAAGAAAATGTCCCATAGAGGGATTTCCTTGTAAATTTAAGTTTTGTCATAGAATTCTTATGCCCATTGAGGGTATCATCTAACATCTTCTAGGAAAAGTGACTTCTAGTAAGTAGTAACATGATTGAATATTCTTTGTGAAATACTTCATTTCAGGATTCAATCTCATCTTCATTTGATTTCACCAATAGAGAATTTAACACATCAATTACATGAAATTGTTGATATCGGTAAACCAAAAGGTGCCTCTGCCTCTGGTCTTCCATAACAGTTTGTCTTTGGATCTTCTCCATTCTAGAATTCACTACATAGTAAACTGAAACAGTTACAAGAAAGGGACAAATCGTGTGTCACTCGTTAGGTAATAACATAAAAGGGAGTAGTGAGGTAGTGTGAACCGTGAAGGTATGAGTTGGAAGTGAAGTTCTCTGTTCTCGTGTAAAAAGTAGCAGGCAGCAGCCTTGTTCTTCATTTGTCTTCAAATGAATGTTGTTTGCATTTTGTATTTAACTTAGTCTTCATTCTTTCATATTCTTTTTGAGTGTTTTCCTTATAGCTTCTATAGTATACTATGATGCCTTTGCAAAGCCAACAGATTTTACAGAGACAAGTCAAAATCAATGATTCAAAAATTTTGATACGATGTACACAACATTGACGAAATTGCATACATGGTAGACAAATTTGATGGCAATTGATAATGGTCATCCTAGAGATATTGTCTCTTTGCACCAATAGTTTTGTGACAAAAGAGGCTTTGGAAGATCTAACATTCAAAGTCATTAAGATCTCGAAAGGTATAAACATGCAGATTTCTATCCCTTTATCACAACACTAATGTGATCTGCGGGGGGCTGATGCTCAAATTCAATTTAGAAAGATTTGTTCAGGGGATTGTTGGAGCTTGCAAGACTCAACAGGCTTGTATGCCAATTGGAGAAGTACTGGTCAATACTTTGCCATGACAAAACCAAAGGTGTTTTATCTCCATTCTATCCAAGTTTTGCCTCTCACTCTCACTAGCATACTGCCAATCCCTGCATTTTGGTTAGTTATACCTGATTCTGAACATGAAGTTACTGTTCTGAGGACAGCTTTACATTTTCCAGCTTTGAGAAAGGCTTTGGTGGAAATTAGAGGGGGGAGGATTAGTGAAGTTAAGTGAACCATCTTAAAAACATTGTAAAGACCAACTTGGATGCACAATTCACACGTCTTTACTATGGAGCAATCAGAGAACTAAAGCAATGATGAAGAGGAGTTGGGATGCATGAATTGCAGAAGTTACTCTGTGTTTGAGGACAATTTGACATTTCTCAGCTTTGAGAAAGGCTTTGGAGGTAAAAAGAAAATATTAGAGAACCATCTGTATGTATTAAAAGCAATGTAAATGCTACCTTGGATGCACACTTCGTATGTCATTACTATGTAGCAATTAGAGAACTTGAAGCAAGGATGAAAAGGAATTGGGATGCATAAATTGCAGAAATAGAAGTTCATTCATTCTGTCTCTTGAAATCAGGATGAGAATGTAATCATCATTTAATTCTAAAACACTATGCAGCTCCCGGAATTGACCCGAAGATTAAAATTTGGTACCGAAATATGCAACAAGTACCTAGTAATTGGATGGTTTTTCATTGACATTATACAGCAGATGTATGATCTTGTCATAGGTTTTCAGTTTTCATATATGATAATGGCATGTCTCTCTACATGTGCATTTGATAGCACGGTAGGTGTCTGAGCAAGAGAAAACATTTCCTTCATTCATATTCACCTATGAGTGAAATCACAATCATATACTGAAAAAAGCACTAGGCCACAACTTGAATAAAGAAATTGATCTCGATGTTATTGAAAGCTCTCCTTAAGCAAGAAGTTTATACTTTCTCATTACAGTATTACTGATAAGCTCTAGACTTAGTAAAACCAAGAAATAAACATGAAAATTACAAGTTTATCATTGTCATCGACACAAAAGGAATAAATCTGGAAAAAAAAAACAACCAAGCCAAGTCCACCTAACTCAATTAAAATCAAATAAAATACCTCCTACTCTATATGGTGAGAGGAGCCACCAATATGGTTGGAATAATGAACAGTAATTGGGATGCTTGAATCTTAGAAACAGGAGTCATGGTCTAATCTTGTAATACTAAGCAATTTCTAGCAACTCTCTCTTTGAAAGCCACCCTGTCTACCGGGACAAAAGTGTTGTATGCACTTGGCACATGAGATACCTTCTCTTCTACTAGGTTTTGAGTAGATGATGACATTTGTCTACAATGCAAGATAGAGCTAAAGACCCTAGAGCATCTCATTTTCAAATGCCCATTTGCCATTATTGGACCAACTCTCATGTTAGAGGATTGGCAAACAGGGATGAAGCACACGCTATTTTGTTGGTGGCAAAAGAAGCATCCATGTTACTTTAAAAGCTAGATTTTTACTGGACTCTTCTTGTTTTGTATGGGTTTCAGGTTTTGTCCCTTGGCAAGATAATTTTTTTGGCCCATAATGTGACTTCTTGGGCTGCGTTGTGTCCCATTCCCATCCTTACTATATGCAAATGAGTCTTTTGCCCAAGTAGAAATGGTTTGGGCCCCTAAGCATTTTGGGATTTGGATGGTTCAATAGTTGGCATTATGCAATTACCATTTTAATGTGAAAAGTAAAGGTTCAAGGTAAAAAAAAGAAGAAGTAAAAAGTTAAAAATTTTAATTTTAATAAAGTTTTTGATTCAAAGTGAACTTTCAAGTTTTAATCTTAGAACTTAAAAGTGGTATTACATAACTATTGACCATTGCACCGAATGACATTTTGTAATCTCATTTTTACTGAGAAAAAAAAAAATTTGTAAGCAGAGACCCTTTTTTGGTTTTTGAATTTTGGTTAAGAAATAGTTCTGTAATTACGAAGTGGTGTTGCTGCCAACATATCAATAATTTGCTCTACTATTTCTCATAGTCTTATAAATTAATTGGTAATTTTTTTATAGTATTTTTAAATTGTTAGAATTCAAAATTTATCTCATTGTAATTATCGATCTATTATTATTAAAAATAAATAAAATTTATTTAGTTGAGAATATAAAAAAGTGTTGAGAAGATACATAAAACTAAAAGTGAGAAAATATAAAATATTTTAGTTTTTCATGATAAGTATTTGGTACATAAGATGTAAAATAATTATAATTTTTTTTTCGATTTTAAAAAAAAAAAAAAAAAAAAAAAAAAAAAAAAAACCTGGCAGCCAGAGTAAATGACTAAACGTCTCGTCGTTTTACGTACTCTAAAACCAAAACTCAAAAGACCAGAACAGAAGCTCTTTCAGAAAAAAATGAGCAGCAGGCAGGGCCCCCCAAAGCACCAAAACAAATTCGCCTGGATACCCAACGCCTACAACAAACAGTCGATTTCTCTTTCTCTGGAAAACATTTTACTAAGGAAAACTAATTCATATTTATGACAGGAAGTTGGCGGAAAGTTTAGGCCGTATTCTGAGATTACGGGTGCGTGTCTACGTTGTAAAGAGCAGATCGAATGGAAGCGCCGTTACGGAAAGTACAAGTCCCCTGCCAAATGGTATTTCCTTTCCCTTTTTCTTTTTCTTCTTGTCTTCATAGTTCGTGTACAAGTCCCCTGCCAAATTTTGAAAAAACGCGCTGTTCGTCAGGCTTACCATAATCTCTGTCGTGCTTTGTGTTTCTTTCACAGAAAAAATAGTAACATTGTTTACAAGTTGTCAAATTTGTGTTGGAATATTCAAACTAAATAGCCCATTTGTAGCTCTGATTTATTGAATCAATGTACTTTTTTATAATATATGTTTTGCTAAATTACAAATTGCACTCTCTGATTTTGCCCAAGATTCAAGTGTCTTATAACTTTTGAGTTTTGATTTATTCATTTCTGTTCTAACTTCTAGTAAAAGATTACAGGTGCATTTGTAAAAAACTATGAGGAGTTGTGGTTGCAAAACAGAGTTTTGTGTTTTAAAAACACTCTTTTAAGCTCCCAAAACTCCTAACCAAATGAACACATTGAATAAAAGTAAAAGTAATAAGACTGAAATGAATAAATTGTAAGTTATTGGACTGAATTCAATTTTGGGAAAAGTTTTATTTTATTTTATTTTTTTGCTACTGGGTTTTGGTTAATCTAGAATTTAGGCATTAGGTTGATGTGGATGTAGGTTGTGCCAAGGAGAAGAGTGTATGCGCAAAATGCCGTTGCTGTGTGGGTCGTATAGTGGGAAGGTTTTGTTTGGTAAATTTATTGCTTTGATATGTATTTATATATTCATTATTTATTTTGCGGGTGTATGAAATTTTGTTTATATGGTGTTTATTCTCGCAGAGATTCTTCAGAAGTAGAGGCCAAGCAAAAATTGCTTGACGAGGTGGTTATTTTATTTTATTTTTTTCCTCTCCACTATGTCAAATAATTTGTATGAATAGTGCAGATAAGGCTTGGTTTTGCGTGTTAAAAGTTAATGGATTTGGTGATTTTGTTGTAGGCCATTAAGAATATTTGAGAAAGAGACTGGAGGACTCTGCTACGTGCAGTAAGCTCTCTAAAGCAATGCTTTTCAGCTATTTGATATTTTTTTTTTATAAGGCTCTGGCTCAAATGCACTTTTTCAGTTCTTTCATTCTTTCATACTAGTATAGTATATATAGGTAATGAAATAAACTTCATCTCAAAGTAAACAGTTAAAAATCAACATTCTTTATGTTATGAATCTAACTTTTTGTTATTCATGAAATACTTTTATCATCAATGTTATACTGAGAAATAGGTAATCATGTTGTAGCTTCTAAATTTTGATCATACGTAGTGACATATTCCAAGAGATTGTAATTGCTGCGATACTCAGCTTAAACAGGACAATGTCTCTTTCGTTATAAAATTTCTAGATTATTATTGGCAGTTGTGTTAATTATGTGTTGGTCTTTCTTGGACCCCTTCCATAAAAAGAAGAGTGGAAAAGAAACATTTTTTTGTAAGTGTTAGGAAAATTAACTTTAGAACTTTCAAACCCTTTTTGTTAACTGACTCTTAGTTGAGCTAATTAATGTAGGCATTCAGAAAATACTTAATCATTCAATATGTAGAGAGTAGGAAAATAATCAACTTTCTAGACTACTGGGGAATTGGAGCCTCCATTGATCAGATTAGTTCATTTTATACTAATAGTGAGACTAAGATGACTGTACTCCTTTCTTGTCTGTTTTATTGGACAAGAGATAAGATACAAGTTGTAATTTGCAATCCTTTTGCCTGGTAGGCCAAATTTGCTTACAGGTTCAGGATGACACATGACACATCATCTGTTTACTTTGAATGTTATTTTGCATTGTGAATTCCATAATGATATGGTTTTTGCATTTATATAATATATATCATCTCTCTTTGCATTTTATTCTGTGTTTACATGTATCTCTAATTGTGTCACCTTTCCCAGTTTTTGTTTTATTTACATATACTTCTAGCTCTTACCAAGTTGAGCTTGTTTTTATGTGCATAGTTTTGGATTAGATCCTGTCCCGTGCCGTGGTACTTTACTTATTGCAAGGTTCAATTATGCCAATGAGTTCTATCTCAATTCATATTTTCTTTTTACGTAAGAATGGGTAGATGATGTGGTTATGTGTTCAAAACCTACTTGTTACTTCCAATGAGCTGTAGCCTATAACTCAATTGGCACTTCCTCTTCAGATAATAATGGAATGAAGGGTAAGGTCGTGGGTTTAAAACTCACCAATCACCAAAATAAAAAAAAATAAATGAAGTACTCTATGGCTATTTTTGTGACTTATGAAAAAAAAAAAAAATGCAAAACTATGCCAATAAGAGTGCTCTATACTTGTTTCCTTTACCCTTATGCTTTTGTACCACACATGTTTTCTTTTTGTATAATCCCCCCCCCCCCCCCCCCTTCTTCTCAATTGCACCATATAAACAAAGATAAATCTGAAAGTATAGAGAAATTGCAGCCATTGAAGAAAACGAGGCTGGGGAGTTAATTTCCAATGTTTCACTTGAGGATCATGCTGAGCTGAGTACAGATGATACTGGTGATGAGGGAGATAAGGATCTAGGTTTGAATTAAGGCGTGTGAACTCCCAATTCTCGACAACAACATGTACTAATGTATGTGGTTTATTACATATCAAGACTCATAAAGAAATGAAATATTTTGTATATGGACACATATTTAAAGCGTAAAATATACGAAAATTTTGAAAAATTTCAAGAGTATAAAAGGGAAGTTAAAAATCAATTAGGATAGAATATTAAGATACTAACATAAGATCATGTAAGATAGTATATATTAGAAGAGTTTAAATTCTGTCCGAATGTGGCATAAACCCCTCGAATTATGCCACCAATAATATAACGCGACATCAGCCTTTAACTAAAAAATTAAATACATCTTTCTACACAATCATATTTCAGAAATCAAAACAAATCAAAATCTCAAACCTCTTCTTTCTATCGTTCAAGTCTTCAAGAACAAAGAAGAAGTACACCTAGCACCTCACTACCCATGCTGCAATATGCCACCATAAGCCGCCGTATGCCACCACAAGCCGCAAAATTTCTTGCCATTGTCATCATCCTTTCTACTATCCCACTCTCCACAACAACAACAACATATGCTGTATATGGCTTAATTGGGGTTTGAGGGTATGGGCTTTTTGTGGGTTTGAAGGATTTTTTTGTGGTAATGGGTTGGTGACTTGGTGGTTCATTGTGTGTGCACAAAGATGGAGATAAGGATGGTGACTTTAGAGTTTGATAATATCCAAGACTTATGGTTTTTTTAACATGATTTGTAAGATTTTTCAGTTGGGTCACTTTTGAATTGCTCTATTTTAGAGGAAATTTAGGTGGGTTTGTTGTATTTTGGGGGTTTCATGAAATGAGTTTTGTAAATTTCATTATTGGTATATAATTGTCTTAATCTAAGTAGTGATCATGCTTGTCTCTGCTTATAGTCTCTCCCTTGTTTGGTCTTGTCTCATTTGAATCTTGTTCATTAGATTGGCTGGTGAGTTGTAGCAAAGGGTGTAATGTGCTAACATGAATCTTTAGACTCTTTGTATGTTTTTCGTAAAAATACCTGAATTACCAAAAAATGAAAAAAGAATGAGTCACATATTGCTGAGTGGGAAAATAACAAATAATGTCATCTATGTTACTTATCCATAGAATTTGGGTTTCCATGAAAAAGAGATGAAAGGGAAAATTTCTAGAATTTTCAATCTTTGTCTGTTATCGACATATAACTCTATTGCATTTTTTTTTACCCACAATAAACATGATGTTATAATTTACAGAGAGATCATTGCCATGCTAAAAATGCTAGAACAACTTTTCAATGAGTTTGTAAAGGGCTTTGACACAAAGTAAGATTATATGGCCAATCCCTGAATTTTGGATCCTAACGAACAGCTCCAATTAATCAATAAAAATTCCTACACTATGGGTGTGACATATATACGTGTGAATGGGTTCATTTTTTCAAAGAACACTAATTCAGGCCAATGTTTAGTCTATCTTTGTCCAAAAAGTGAGATTTTACTATCCATAGTTTGTCTTTTATTCCATACTAATATATGCTTCATAGAACTTGAAATCCATTTTGTGAAAAAAAAAATCAAGAGAAATAAACCTTGAGATCGAGAAACGTAGGATCCGACAATGACTTCGGTGACTTGCGTGGCAGAGCGAACGATTGGACGATGCTGTTGAAACGACTAAGAAATCTCAGTAGAATTTGCTTAAGCGAACAATTGAAAAATCTCGAAATCTATTTAGGGAAAAAGAAGAAATCAAGAAAAATTAAAACTTAAGCGAACTTGTTGAAACAATGAGATTTTAGATTTGTTTGTTTGTTTGGTTTTTTTTTTTTTTTTTTTTTTTTTTAATAGGAAATGATGAGATTTGGGTTTAAGTTTGTTCTAAATTAAATTTCAATAAATTACCCCATAAAACGCATAAACTCTAAAATCAAATTTCAAGTAAAGAAAGCACATCTTATATCGATTACAATGGAAATCACAACCTTAATTGAAACTCTAATATCGTTATTGGGCCTCTACCATCACCAGTGTGACCGCCATCTTTGCCATCACCAGTGTGAAGGCATAAGAAAGAAAGAAAGAAAGAAGAATAAGAAGCAACCAGAGTGAAGACGGAAGAAAAAAAAAAAGAAAAAAAAAAAAGAAGAAGTAGAAAATGAAGAAGAAGAAGCAGCTGAGCAAAGAACCTAGTGCGATGAAGAAAAAAAAAAAAGAAAGAAAAGATAAAAGAGGAAAAAAAAAAAAAAAGGAAAAGAAGAAAGAAAGAAGAGAAGTATCAACACACGAAGAGAGAAAAAGTGAAGAAGAAAAAGATAAAAAGAGTGGTAGGGCACGTGTGGTTTGACCATGGGTCCATGAATTACCAAATATTTATGAAAATGCTTATATCTCAATTCTCGATCATTTGAAAACTCTTAAAACTTGTTTTTAATTCTCATTGCTCTAACTCAGTTTTGAGTTATGAAAACTCAACTCAAAAATTAAACCAAACAACATACTTTTAAGTAGGGCCTACATTCTTTGAGTTTTGGGTTATATAATTCAAAACTCATCAAACTAAACACCCTCCTAGTATTTTATTTTATTTGTTTTAATACTAGTAAGGTTGCACATGCAAGGCACGTGCTGCCCCTTGAGTGAGAAAATTTAAGATAGAATTTTTTTTTGAAATAGTATCAAACCATGTATCTAAATTTAGAATAGTTATTTAACATATGACTATCTATCGAGTATGATAATTTCTTAGGAGAAAGTATTTGGTATCAAATGATACAATGTCAGCAGTATCAAAATCCAATAAGTGTAAGACATGTTAGCAAAAAATAATTAACCCACTAACAATTAAAAGACACGTGTTAGTGGGTAGTTATTTTTGCACACGTCTCTCATTTGTTGGATTTTGATATGAATGACGTGATATCATTTGATACAAAAGACTTTTTCATTTCTCAAAACCTATTTACTAAAGATAGTATCTACTCACCCAAAAAAAAAAAAAAAAAAATCTACTAAGAATGATAACAAATGTCTTCATCTTTCAACAATTAACAACTAAGTTTTGATAAAACATTGTCACAATATTTAAATTTTTGCAATAAATGATGGCATATGCTACAATTGAAACTCTTCATCAACTTAAATGCCTACAACCATTTGCAATGAATATTTTGTTATTCATACTTCATTCTTTATCATTTTATTTTATGAGCCCAATTACGATGCTTAGCTTACTTAATTTTGAATGAACACCTTTTTAAGAAAGAAAACAAATAAAAAAAAGAACAAAAGAACAAATGACATATGTCATTGAAGTTTCTATTCAATAAAATTATAAATCTAGAAGATTTAAACCATTAATAAATTATGTTCTTTAGATAACAAATAAAATACCATACATCACTATTTTTACTTTCTAATTATGGCTAACAAATAAAACTCACAATACACGAAGAAAATTTTTGGGACATTAAAATTTAATGAGGCATTTTAGTTATTGCACAATGAAATATTCTAGGAATTATAAGATTTGGTTAGGGTTTAAATAAGAGAGTAATAGTAGGGACTATATATTTGTCTACAAAATATAAAGGAAGAAATTATTCAACTTTAAAATTGGAGGAGATGAAACCACCCCAAACATAAAAGGGGAAAATACTTTTTTCCATAATTCTTTTTTGTTAGTAAAACTATGTGTTAAAAAAAATGCCAACCCAAAAAAACTGTTCGTAAAACTATGAATTTTGGCTCAAAATATTGGTTAAAAAAAAAAAAGTCAGGAACACAATAAATGTCACGATATTTTCTCAATACCTTTATTTTAGCTATGGTGGGCCTTGATATGATATTTTACAATTTTATTTCATGGTAATGCTATATCCACAACATTTTCATAACAAATTCTAGGTAGTAAATTGTTATTGGTTTTTAATTAGGACAACCGCTTTAAACTATTTATTAAAAAAAAAAAAAAAAACAACAACAAACAAAAAACCAACAAAAGAAAATTGTGCATGAATCAGTGAATTTTTGCTCATCAAATTTGACTAAACCAAAAAAGAAGTCTAAGAACATAAAAATTGTTACAATATTTTCACAATACCTTTATTTTCAGCCGTAATAAGTTTCATAACAAATTCTAGTTGGCAAGTTATTACTAATTTTAAAATATGGACCCATGATTAACATCACTTTTTTTATCCATCAATAGTAGCTTACCTATGATTTGTTGTGAAATTAATATGAAAATGTTGTGGACAAACTGAGATCTTAACAATTGTGAAAATATTGTGATAACAACAAGTGTTACAATATTTTCACAAAACATTTAGTTTCAGTTGTGGTTAGTCATAGTCTTATATTTTATTATTTTATTTGGATCTATAAGAAATTGACACCTCAATAATTGTAAAAATATTGTGAAATTTGTTATATCAGTATAACAATATATATGCCAACTCATATAAATATTTAAAAGAAAAAAAAAAAGCAAAAACGATGACTGAAAAGAAAAAAGGGGGGGGGGGGGGGGGAAGCACTGTAGTTACTATAGTTATAGTGCCAATTGAATAAACCAAAGTGGCACTATTTGCGCCTCATGATATTTTTTCAATACCTTTATTTTAGCTATGGTGGGTCTTGATATGATATTTTATAATTTTATTTTACGGTAATGCTACATTCATAATATTTTCATAATAAATTCTAAGTAGTAAATTGTTATTGGTTTTTAATTGAGACAACCACTCTAAACTATACATTAAAAAAAACAACAACAAACAAAAAATCAACAAAAGAAAATTGTGCATGATATAGTGAATTTTTGCTCACCTAATTTGACTAAACCAAAAAAGAAGTCTAAAAACATAACAAATTGTCACAATGTTTTCACAATACCTTTATTTTCAGCCATGGTAAGTTTCATAACAAATTCTAATTGGCAAGTTGTTACTGATTATAAATGTAAGGTTGAATTTTATCAACCATCTTGTTGGCTTTATTCCATGCCAATTTACTTGTAATTTAGTACTTAGTAACCCTGTATTTAGGTGGGATTCATGTAAGGGTAGTGTGTGAGAGAGTGTGAAGAATTGCTCAACAATGTGCAAAGAAGCAGGGACTCACGGCTAGGACTCGCGACTTACAAGCCGCCAACTGCAGCACACGTGAGAAGCATGCGGGGAGGTGAAGGGTCACGCCAGCTGTCGCACTACAGGACAAAAGTCCCAGGCTGGCCAGGCCGTTAACTCACGACTTGAACTCGCAACTTAGACCAGTTGCGAGGCCAAGCCGCCAACTTGCCCTATTTGGAAAAAACTGTCTCTTCGTATTCCAAACACACACCACTATATATAGACCCTTATACCCACGAAATGTAGAGAACTTCCAAAGAAAATTTTGAAAGAGAAACCCTAGAGAAAAATAAGATTGCCTCATCCCCAATCTTCACTAAGAGACTCTTCAAATTTCTTTACTCTCTTCCTCTCCACTGATACATCCTTGAGAGGTTCTTGACCAAATCATTTTCTCACTACACCCACGTCTGTGAGAAGGTATTTTGGTATTAAGGGAAGCAGTTTGGAAGGGACCAATGGTTATTGGTTGATGCTATGGTTATAGCGAAATCCAGTAAGCTAGAGAAGAAAAAGGTTCGGTGCAACCTCGTTGGAGCAAGAAGCTTGGAGGGTTTAGGTACCTAGTAGATTAGGCTTGGAGGGTCTATTGCGGTTCATGTATCCCAACTACATTTTCTAGTGGATTATTGACCGCTTGGAGGGCGGTAGAGAGGTTTTACGCCGAAGACTTCAATTTCCTCTTCAATAACACATCGCGTGCTGTTCTTGTGGTTGCATCTCTCTTCTCTTTATCTTTGCCTTTTATTTTCTGTTGTGAATGTGATTATAATTGGCTTAGATTGTTTATCAATTCTATGTTTGGTTTATGTTCATGTTCCGCACATTAATTGTTTGATAATAAGCTTGAATTGGTAATTTGTAATTGGGGGCCAAAACGTTCATAGTGTTTTCAACACTATTTGAACTTTCAATAAAATATGGACCCACGACTAACATCACTTTTTTTATCTATCAATAGTAGCTTACCTATGATTTGTTGTGAAATTAATGTGAAAATGTTGTGGACTTAGCATTTTTTTTTTATTTGATCTATAAGAAACTGAGATCTCAACAATTGTGAAAATATTGTGATAACAACAAGTATTATAACATTTTCACAAAATATTTATTTTCAATTGTGGTTGGTCAAAGTCTCATATTTTATTATTTTATTTTGATCTATAAGAAATTGACACTTCAATAATTGTGAAATTTGTTGTGTCAGTATGCCAGCTCATATAAATATTTAAAAGAAAAAAAAAAAAAAAAAACACAAACGGAACGGAGGATGAAAAGAAAAAAAAAAAGAAAAAGGGAAAAAAAAAGCACTGTAGTTACCGTAGCTACAGTGCCAATTGAACAAACCAAAGTAGCATTGTTTGTGCCTTACGATATTTTCTCAATATCTTTATTTTAACTATGGTGGGCCTTGATATGATATTTTATAATTTTATTTTACGGTAATGCTACATCTACAATATTTTCAAAACAAATTCTAGTTAGTAAATTGTTATAATTGGGACAACCAATTTAAACTATGCATTATAAAAAAAGAACAAACAAAAACCAACAAAAGAAAATTGTGCATGAAACAATGAATTTTTGCTCTCCAAATTTGACTAAACCAAAAAAAAAGTTTGAGAACACAAAAAATTGTCACAATGTTTTCACAATATCTTTATTTTCAACCGTGGTAAGTTTCATAACAAATTCTAGTTGGAAAGTTGTTATTGATTTTAAAATATGGACTCACAACGGACATCACCTTTATTATCTATCAATAGTAGCTTACCTATGATTTGTTGTGAAATTAATATGAAAATATTGTGGATTTAGCATTTTTTTTTTATTTGATCTATAAGAAACTAAGATCTCAACAATTGTGAAAATATTGTGATAACAACAAGTGTTACAACATTTTTACAAAACATTTATTTTCAGTTATGGTTAGTCACAGTCTCAAATTTTATTATTTTATTTCGATCTATAAGAAATTGACACCTCAATAATTGTGAAAATATTGTGAAATTTGTTGTGTAAGTATAATAATATATGTGCCAACTCATATAAATATTTAAAAAAAAAAAAACACAAACGAAACGGATGACTGAAAAGAAAAAAAAGGGGGAAAAAAAAAAAGCATTGTAGTTACTGTAGCTACAAACCAAAATGGCACTGTTTGCGCCTTATGATATTTTCTCAATACCTTTATTTTAGCTATAGTGGGCCTTGATATGATATTTTATAATTTTATTTTACGGTAATACTACATCCACAACATTTTCATAACAAATTCTAGTTAATAAATTGTTATTAGTTTTTAATTGGGACAACCACTTTAAACTATGCATTAAAAAAAAAAAACAAACAAACAAACAAAAAAACAACAAAAGAAAATTGTTCATGAAACAGTGAATTTTTGCTCTCCAAATTTGACTAAACCAAAAAAGAAGTCTAAGAACACAAAAAATTGTCACAATATTTTCACAATACCTTTATTTTCAGCTGTGGTAAGTTTCATAACAAATTCTAGTTGAGAAGTTGTTACTGATTTTAAAATATGGACTCACAACTAACATTACTTTTTTTATCTATCAATAATAGCTTACCTATGATTTGTTGTGAAATTAATATGAAAATATTGTAGACTTAGCATTTTTTTTATTTGATCTATAAGAAACTGAGATCACAACAATTGTGAAAATATTGTGATAACAACAAGTATTACAACATTTTTACAAAACATTTATTTTCAGTTATGATTGGTCACAGTCTCAAATTTTGTTATTTTATTTTGATCTATAAGAAATTGACACCTCAATAATTGTGAAAATATTGTGAAATTTGTTGTATCAGTATAATAATATATATGCTAGCTCATATAAATATTTAAAAGAAAAAAAAAAAAAACACAAACTGTACGGATGACTAAAAGGAAAAAAAGGGGGAAAAAAAAACACTGTAGTTATTGTAGCTACAGTACCAATTGAACAAAACAAGGTGACACTATTTGCGCATTGGAGCTTTTTATAAATATATATTAGTGTGGGTTGCACATGCAAGGCACGTGCTGCCCTTTAGTGAGAAAATTAATATAGATTTTTTTGTTGAAGAAATATGAAGTTATGTACATAAATTTAAAATAGCTATTTGAATATCCATTTACTATGACAATTTCTTAGAACCTATTTACTAAATGTAATATCTACTCATCAAAAAATGCTACAAAGAATAATAATGAATGTTATCATCTTTCCATAATATTTAAATTTTTGCAAGGAATAATGATATATGCTACAATTTTTTTGAAAATCTTCATCAAATTAAATACTTGCAATCATCTACAGTGAAGAATTTGTTATTCATACTTTATTCTTTATCATCTTATTTTATGAGTGTAACTACGATGTTTTACTTATTTATTTTTAATGAACACCCTTTTAACCAGGAAAAGTAATTAAAAAAAAAAAAACAAAATAACAAAAGACATCTGTCATCAAAGTTCCTATTAGATAAAATTATAAGTCTAGAAGATTTAAACCTAATAAATTAGTGTTCTTCAAGTAACAAATAAAATATCATATATCACCATTCTAACTTTCCAAGCATGACTATCAGTCTACCACATAAAATTCAAAATACACGAAGAAATTTTTTAGGATATTAAAATTTAGTAGGAGTATTTTACATATTGCATAATGGATATTTTAGGAATTATAAGGAGGAAATTATTCAATTTTAGTTTAGGGGGGAATGAAACTACCCCAAACATAAAGGAGGAAAGTGCTACTTCATCAATTTTGTGTGTGTGTGTGTGTGTAAAGCAATGTGTTTTTTTTTTTTTTAACTTGAAACAATGTGTTAAAAAAAATCAACCTAAAAGAACTATGTATAAAACAATGAATTTTTGTTCAACAAATTGCCTAAACCAAAAAAGAAGTCTAGGAACACAAAAAAATGTCATGATATTTTTACAGTACTTTTATTTCTTCCTATGGTGGGTCTTAGTTTGATATTTTATAATTTTATTTTAAAGCAATGCTATGTCCACAATATTTTTATAATAAATCCTAGGTGATAAATTGTTGCTGGTTTTAAATTGGGCTAACCACTTTTAAACGTGCATTTAAAAAAAAAAAACAAATAAAAAGCCAATTGAAGAAAATTATGCCTAAAACAATGAATTTTGGCTTACCAAATTTTACTAAACAAAAAAAGAAGCCTAAAAACATAACAAAATGTCACACAAAAAAGAAGTTTAGGAACACAACAAAATGCCACAACATTTTTGCAATATTTTTTATTTCCAGTTGTGGTAGGCCCCAGTTTGTTTGTTTTTTTTTTTTTTTTTTAATCTTACATCCACAGTATTTTCACAACAAATTTTAGGTGAAAAATTATTACTGGTTTTGAAATTATGCATTAAAAACAAACAAACAAAAAGACAACACAATAAAATTTTGCGTAAAACCGTGAATTTGGCTCACTCAATTTGACTATATATACTAAAAAAGAAGTCTAAGAATACAACAAAATATCACAATATTTTCACAATACTTTCATTTTTAGGATCTGAATATATATATATATATATATATATATATATATATAAATTTATATTTATTTATTTATTTATTTAAGAGAAATGCTACATCCATAACATTTTTAGAACAAATTCTAAATGACCGGTTGCTATTGGTTTTAAACTGAGCCCACTATTGTTATTACTTTTTTATCCATCAAAAATACTTTGTCACATAAAATTTGTTGTGAAATTAATGTGAAAATGTTGTAGACATAGCATTTTTTTATTTTGATCTATAAGGAACTGAGATTTCGGTGATTTTGAAAATATTGTGACAAGAAAAAGTTGTTACAATATTTTCATAATACATTTATTTTCAATCGTGATTGGTCTCAAATTTTTATTATTTTATTTTGGCAATTAAAAAGTTGACACCTCAATAATTGTGAAAATATTGTAAGAATTTGTTGTGTTGGTGTAACTATGTATGCACATGTAAATATTTAAAAGAAAAGACAAAAAAGCACACACAAAACCAGCGTACTGTGAAAAAAAAAAAAGTCGATGAATAGTGCAGATTGTCAATAATTGTAAAAATATTGTGAGAATTTATTAAGTCAGTGTAATTGTATATGTACATATAAATATTTTAAAGAAAATGATAGGCCAAGAATGTATTGACCCCTTTAGTAAAATTAATCAATTAATTAACCAAGTAAATTAATTAGATTCAATTACATGAAATAAACGTGGTAACACAAACAAATCACCAACTAAGTTAAATACAGAAAATAAATTTGACACAGGTGATTTGTTTACGAATGGGGAAAACCACTGAGGCAAAACCCCACGGGTGAATTTAAGGTCACCACTCCTGAGAATCCATTATTATCAAAACAAGCAGTTACAAGTAAAGGAATTCCAATACCTTATTCCAACCTACAGCTGAACTTTTACCCCAATACCCAATTGGATTTGTAATGTAGTGACAATCTCTCTTATTCAATGCACAGCTTCAAGTATGTGACTAACCAATAATTGCACAGGTCCAAATACGTGACTAACATACCAACTTGAGGAAGATGTTGGTTGCAAAATTTTTTTAATTCATCCACACAATGAAGATTGAGAAGTTCTTTGGTTACAAAACCCTTGGTGCACAAACACAGTAGCTCCAGTCACACACTGCATGAAGGGATGTTCTGATTCCTTGTGTGACGGCCTTTAAAATAATCTTTATATATGTTTAGGGTTGTGAGAAAAGAAACCCTACACAAATAACTTAGATATGCGTGAAAAACAGATCTGGAAATCTAAATTTCGTAATTCTCGATAGATAGGTTATCTGTTGAGCTGTTGTTGAGCATCGGGCTAAAAATTGCCTTTTAAACCTCGATAGATACAATCTGTCGAACTATCTGTCAACATTTAAAATGCAGCATTTCTTCACTTGTTTCTTAGACAGTTTTGCATGACTTTAACTCTTGACTTGAACTCTTGTTCCTTGAAGTGTTAAACCCATCTTAGATTTACCCAATTACAAGTAAAGTGCGTTTTGTCAAAGGATTAGCCAACTTACATAACATATGTTCTAACAAGTTTCACATATGTCCTAACAAAAAAGACAAAAATAGTACAAAATTTTATGATTCCTAGAATCATAAAATTCTAAATGGCAAATTGTTACTGATTTTAAAATTGACCCACAACTGATATCACTTTTTTATCCATCAATAATAGCTTATCTATGATTTGTTGTGAAATTAATGTTAAAATGTTGTGGACTTAACATTTTTTTTATTTGATCTATAAGAAACTGAGATCTCAACAATTGTGAAAATATTGTGATAACAATAAATGTTATAACATTTTTTCAAAACATTTATTTTCAATTGTGGTTGGTTACATTCTCATATTTTATTATTTTATTTCGACTTGTAAGAAATTGACACCTCAATAATTGTAAAAATGTTGTGAAATTTGTTGTGTCATTATAACAATATATATGTCATCTCATATAAATAATTAAAAGAAAAAAACACAAACCGATTACTAAAAAAAAAAAACGCATTATAGCTACAGTGCCAATTGAACAAACCAAAAGGGCATTGTAACTACAATGCATCAAAAATATTGTGAAATTTGTTGTGTCAATATAACAATATATACGCCAGCTCATATAAATATTTAAAAGAAAAAACACACAAACTGATTACTAGGGGGAAAAAAAAAAAAAGCACTGTAGCTACAGTGCCAATTGAACAAACTGAAAGGGCACTGTAGTTACAGTGCATCAGTGCATTCACACTTTTTATATATACTAGTTAGGGCAGCACGTGCAAGACACGTGCTTGCCGTGGAAAAAAAAGTAGTGATTAAGATCAATTCTAGATTTTATTTGTATCATAAAACAAAGATATAAATCATTTGATTTTTAAATTATATAGTACATTAATCAAAAGAGACATCAATTTTAAGAATTTTGATAATTATGTCGTAAAAATTTAACCTCATTCATATTAGCATTTTGATCAAGCCCAAAGTTAGGGTAGCTATTTAACATATAAATATTTATTTTACTATAATAGTTTTTTAGTATTTACTTGCTAAAGACAATATATCTACTCTATAAAAACTTCTAAGAATGATAACGAATATCATCATCTTCCAACAATAAACAACTAAGTTTTTCTAAGAAAATTAAAAAAAACTAAAAAAAAAATAAAAAGATAACAAAAGGCATATGTTATCGAATTTTTTATTAGATAAATTATAAGTTTTGAAAATTTAAATTTAGAAAATCAACGTTCTTTAGATAACAAATAAAACACCTTATATCATCATTCCAACTTTCTAAGAATTTCTATCATTTAAAACTCAAAATACGTTAAGAAAATTTTTGGGATGTTAAAATTTAGCGGAAGTAATTTACATATTACACAATAAAATATTTTAAGAATCATAAGCTTTTATTAGGGTTTAACTGAGAGAATATATAACAATATAATATATTTGCTCTTTTCCAAAATATTAAGGGAAAAATTGTTTGATTTTAAAGTTTAAGAAAGAATTGTAAACTAACCCAAACATAAAGGATGAAAAGTGTTTTTTTCCTAAGTTTTTGTTTTTGTATTTGTGTGTAAAACTATGTGTTTTCACTTACAATGGTGCGTAAAGAAAAAAAAATACAAAAAGCCAACTAAAGAAAATTGTATGTAGAATAGTGAATTTTGGCTCAACAAAGTTGATTAAACCAACAAAAAATTTCTAAAAACACAACAGAATAACGCAACATTTTCATAATACCTTTATAATTTTGTTATATTTTATTTTAACTTACAAAGAATTGATGGCTCAGTAGTTTTAGAAATATTGTGAAGACATCAAGATGTCTTAATATTTTTTACACAAAAAATGCTATGTCAATGAAATTTTCACAACAAATCATAAGTAATAGGTTACTACAAGTTGTTATTAGTGGGCAAAAAAGTAGTTTCATTGGTAAGTTTAAATTAGAACCAATAACAATTTACCACCTTTGATTTTTTATAAAAGTGTTGTGAAAATTATTGTGAACGTATCACTTTTTTTTCACAATACTTTTATTTTTAGTTGTGGTTAGCTATAGTGTGATATTTTATTATTTTATTTTGACCTATAATGAATTAACACCTCAACAATTGTGAAAATATTGTGTCAATTTGTGGTGTTAATATTTTATTATAATGTGAAACAGCGCGAATTGGACAAACCAAAAATAATATAGCAAATCTACTATAGCTTTATGTATTTTAAAAAAAAAAAAATAGTGGCAAGCAAAACAGTGAAAACTGAACAAACCAAAACTACTATAGTGAAATTATTGTAACTTTTCTATTCACTCTTTTTATATATAGAAATATACATTGTACTTACAATGTAATTTTATATTGTAAACACAAAAATTGGCAAATGTTGTACACATTTGCAAAATTTGTATAATTTTTTTTTTTTTTTTTTACAAATATATAGAATATTTGCCACTTTTTGTGTATATACAATGTAAGCTTACATTATAAGTACAAAATAAACATATAAAGATCCGTTATAAAAAAAAAGCTCAAACCAAATTGGTGAACTTGAAGAAAAAAAAAGAGGCAACTCACTAAACCAAAAATACTATTCATAACATTGTTCATGACCCTATTGGCGACTGTATGGATAAAGGCCCAGAGTTTAATATTGGGCCTTGGGCTTGGTCCGAGGACATAGGCTGGTCCGAGAAGGAACAAATAATTATGGGAAACTCCAATTTTAAAGTTTCACAAGTAAGGAACGAATGGAAGGTGGTCCGAGGAGGAACTCCTCCTTGGATATGATGAACGCGGCCCAAATCTGTATTCCAATGATCAAGATGATCTTCTAGGAAGTTCCAGCAATAAGGATGGGCATCATACACATATAAAGAGTGATGGGAACTTAGAAATATCTGAAGAAAAGTTGTCATTACCGCATTAAATGCACTGCAGCTACTTTTCTGGCCGCATTTATGTGGAGGAGACCCTTGAATAGTGTTGCCTTAGTCACCACGACTCACAGAGGGTCAGAGAGGGAGTCCGATGGTACAGGTACTCAAGTGAAGGCTTAAATGATCAACAAGTGTAGGATCAAGATAATCCAAAGGGGGCTATATAGTATGAGAGACCCTCTATGGAAGGGGAATCGGAGAAATAGAGAAAGAACACTGTAGCAACTAGAGTTGCACTTGTAATTAGTTTTATTGATCTATACAAAGATTTGCCTCCTCGAACAATACATTCACCCAATCTTATGCGCTTTGCTCTTGCATGATTGTCTTTCAAACTCATCCTAGCCATTGTTAGATTCACTAGGACCTAATTCTTTGATCAACTCTCTACAAATTTATTGTACTGGGCTCATTAACCCACATTCCCATACATATTGGGCATGGGCTGTAAATCGTGCCCTTATAATTGGCGCCGTCTGTGGGAAGGTCTTGTGTGATAATGAGTGCAGCGGTTAACAATGGTAGGTTCAAGTTCACACTAGGCGGAATCCATGGCATCCTAGCGTGAAAACCCCCTCTTCAACCTTGAGCATAAAGGAGATCGAGAAGGCAGTGTGCACACTACGCATACAAGCAAAAGCCATACTCGAGTCAGAGGTCACGTCTCTCAAGACCAGCCTAACAGAGCCATGTAGTTGGAAATTTACCAATTAAAGAGGGAACTGTGCCATGCACGACGAAGGCAAACTCCCTTAAATTCTGATGTTTTTTCTGATGACGGAAAGGACGTCAGTTATAGGCGAAGATCTTGAACCCCGCCCAACGAGTCTTTCTCCTACAAAGAGGAACACCGTCATGAACGGAGGGTCGAAAGCCCGCCTCATAAAGGCGTGGGAAACAACGCTGTGAGCAGGGCCTTGGACCAATCTCCAAGTCACGCTTCACGCGCAAAATCGAGGGGGCTAAACTTTCTCGACGATTCACTCAACCTGCTTTCACCATGTACAACGGTAGAACAGACTCCATGGAGCATGTGAGCCATTTCAATCAAAGAATGGCTGTCCATTACAAAGACAAAGCCTTGATGTGCAAGATTTTCCCATCCAGTCTAGGACTCGTTGCGATGAGATGATTTGATAGGCTGAAGGCAAATTCTATAAGTTCCTTTAAGGAGCTCACTTAGGCATGTTGTTCCCGCTTTGTCACCTGCAGCAGGGTTCCTCGGCCCTTGGCTTCCCTACTATCCTTAAGCATGCGAAAGGGAGAGACACTGAAAACGTATTCGGATAGATACTGGGAGATGTTCAATGAAATAGTTGGTGACTTTGATGATGTGACCATCAGTATCTTTAAGCTTGACCTCCCTGCTGATCATGGTTAGAGGAAATTTTAACTGGCAAACCTGTCACCAGCATGCGCCAACTCATAGACCAAATTGATAAGTATAAAAGGATCGAAAAAGACCAGCAACAAGGGAAAGGAAAGGAAAAGGTTATCCCTCAGAAGATGAGGGATTTCAGGTCAGACCTATACAATAACGACCGGCCACTGAGAGATTTTGCTGGGCGGTCAGGATCTGCCCATCCACAAGCAGTCAATACTGTGTTCCGAGAGCTAGTGCATTAAGTTCTGGAAAAGATTAGACATGAGCCATTCTTCAAATGGTCGAACAAGATAATAGGGAACCCTACAAGGCGTAATCGGAACCTTTATTGCCAATACCACCAAGACCATGGACACACCACGGAAGATTGTAAAAGTCTGTGGGACCACTTGGATCGGCTCTTCCGAGAAGGAAAGTTAAAGCAACTCTTGCATCACTCTAGTGGCCTGGGGGCCAGGCAGACCCAAAATCTTGGAAAGATGATTTTACAAGACCGCCCTTGGGAATGATAAACGTCATCTTTGCTGCTTCAAGGAGGACCGGCTCCTGCCCTTTTAGAGTGATGATTGTGGCTCGGCTATCTGCCGAGGAAGCTAATCAAGAGCTAAAGAGGGCTAGACTAGAAATCCAGCCGGTCTTGGGCTTCTCGGACGAGGATAAAATCGGAACCATCCAACCCCATGATGATGCTTTGATGGTTACCCTCAGGATTAGGGAATATGACGTGAAAAGGGTGATGGTGGACCAAGGTAACGGTCCCGAGATAATGTACCCAAACCTGTATAAGGGGCTGAACTTGAGACCCGAGTACTTAACACCCTACAGCTCGCCCCTAGTGAGTTTTGATGGGAAAGTCATCATCACGAAAAGCTGAATTAGACTATCCATGCAAACTAGCTCAGAAATAGTGGAGGTAGACTTCATCATGGTGGACGCTTATTCACCCTACACGGCCATTGTGGCCAGGCCTTAACTTTATACCCTAAGAGCTGTCTCTTCTACTCTGCACCAGAAGGTGAAATACCCATTTAGGGGCCAGGTTAAGGAGATCCTGGGAAATCAATTTATAGCTAGGCAATGCCTAGTGGCTGCCATCCGGCATCAGCCCGAAGCCGAGTCCTCAGCCCATGCCAAATGGGGCTTATAGCAATTAAAGGCTCTAGCGTTGCCTGTCCGTGGGTCGGCCGAGGAGGCGAAATGTGAGAACTTGGTAAAGATTGTTATCGGTGACGATCTAGAGAAATTCTTTCAAATTAGGACCCAGCTACCTCCTCTAGAGAAGGAAGAGCTGGTAGAATTTCTTAGAAAAAACGTTGATGTCTTCGCATGGAGTGCTTACGAAGCCCTGGGGGTGGACCTGAACTTCATCTATCATCATCTGAATGTTAATCCATTTGCCATGAAAGTTCAATATAGGTATGAAACACCCTTGAACGTTTAGACCCTCAGATACAAAAATACCAATTCAAGCTTTATATCAAATAATTCATGTGCGGAATATGATACCAAGCTTATAATAGAATTGATAAAACAATCTATGCCAAATATAAAAACATCCACAACAGTAAATATAAGGCAAAGTTAAAGGAAAGAGAGATGCAAACACACGGACAACACACGATGTGTTATCAAAGAGGAAACCGAAGTCCTCGGCGTAAAACCTCTCCGCCGCCCTCCAAGCGGTGATAAAATCCACTAAAGAATATAGTTGGGATACATGAACAGCAGAAGACCCTCCAAGCCTAATCTACCCAAGTACCTAAGCCCTCCAAGCTTCTTGCTCTAACGAGGTTACGTCGAACCTATTTCTTCTTTAGCTTGCCGGATTCCGCTACTTGACCATAGCATCAACCAATGTATATTGGTTCCTTTCCAAACTGCTTCCCTAAGCACCAAATGGACCTTCTCACAGACGTGGGTGTGGTGAGATAAGGGTTTGGTAAATGACCTCTCAAGGGTATGACAATAGAGAGGAAGAGAGTAGAGCAATTTGTAGAGTCTCTTTAGATGAAGATTGGGGATGAGGCAATCTTGTTTTTCTCTAGGGTTTCCTCTCACAAAATTCTCTCTGGAAGCTCTCACAATATGATGGGTATAAAGGTGTATATATAGTAAGGTGAGAAGGGAATGCAAAACGTCAGTTTTTGCCAAACAAGGCAAGTTGGCAACTTGATCTCGCGGCTTGACCAAGTCGCGACGTAACGGCCTGGCCAGACTGGAACTTTTGTCCTGTAGCGTGACAGCTGGCGCGACCCTTTAGCTTCCCAGTGTGCCTCTCATATGCCAGCATTTTGCGGCTTGCCAGTCGCGATCCACCCGCGAGCCCTAGCCGCGAGCCTCTGTTTTTCTTGCACACTCTTGAGCTTTTCTTCACATCTTCTCACACACTACCCTTACAATTTTTCCACCTAAATACAGGGTTGCTAAGTGCTAAATTACAAGCAAATTGGTCACGGAATAAAGCCAATTAAATGGTTGATTAAATTCAACCTTACAATCTCCCCCTTTGGCTATTCCGTGACAAAACCCTACAACAGACTCTAGACTTAAACGTGAGTTGGGAACAGTTGGAAAACTCACTCACACCTAACTCTAGATTTTGTAAAGTTCTTGAACATATGAATAAGTAACTCCTGAAATACAATAACATAGCAATATCATTGTATGCAGAAAACTTAATATGCATATGAAGCAAAATAAGCATGATCAAGCAAAAATGAACATAAGCATAAAAGCAATAATTCATGGCAAGATCAACACCAGTAGTCACTAAGCAAAAGTGATTACTATGTTCATTCATACAAGGAATAAACATCCGGACATGCAAAAATGATAAACTCAATTGAAGAGTATCATTTGCAAGTCCAACACTCAACCAATGCATACAAACATATATGCATCTAGGAACAATCCTACACGGGCACAAGTGTGTTGTACTTAAGGTAATGCAAAGCATTAACAAGTACCAAAACACAAAGCACAAAGGCTGCATATGCAAAGTTTTTGCAAATACATGGCACAAACCATACAAGCCTACAAACTAGTACATAAGAACAAGTCACAACCCTCAAAACTTACAAAAGCATCAATGGGTACAAAACAACAATCAAACAGTGCTAAAAGCTGAAACACATCATACTATATAAGTAAACACCAAAGATTCACAAGTGTATCAAACTTAAAGCACAAATATTTGAACTCCCCCTTAAAAAGAGCACTCCCCCTCAAGAGCTGCCCCAAAAGATCTCCCCCTTTTTTGACCGGAATGGCCAAAGGGTCAGTGATCCTGGCTGGTATGAATGCTGTCAAACTTGGCAGAGAGTACATCTAGCTGGTCCTACATTGCTGTCATCCTCTCTGTCTGTTGATTCTAAACATCACAAATTGTATCAAGTCTCTCCAGGATGATCTGAAGGGTATCAAGAGGTACAGGTGATGAGGTAGAAGGTCTGCTCCTCTTGACTCTTACTCGAGGTGTGGAAACTGGTCCTGCCCCTTCTGCTTCAGTCTCCACAGGATCACCTTCTTCATGGACAGCCTCTTCTTCTTCACCTGGAAGACGACTCTATATCCGTACTAGAGTAAATTTGTTGATGGCTGATAGAGGAGGCATGGGACTGATATCTTATGGGATTACAACATCCTTTTCTTTGAAAATTCTCATGAGAAGACTTGGAAACACTAGCTTGGGCCTCGAGGTGGTTTTAGTTTCATCCATTATAGTGTCAAAAATGTGGGAACTGATGTCAATAAAGGTGTTTTCCTTAAGATCCATAAGAAAGATGGCTCTGGCATTCGTCAATGTAGTCATCTTCCTTATAGGGTACAGATTGTACATCATTATTGTTGTTAAACACCTCATGTATTTAGGAAAGTCAGAAGTGTTGAGACATCTCCTTTCTAAAACTCCACCAATCTTTTTCTGGATAGTTTCTAGAGAGACCATTCTGTCCTTGTAGTTTGTAAATTCATAATCTTCTAACCCCTCCAGTCCTAAAACCTTATCAATGTCATGAGCATCCAAGGTAAACTCCTTTTTCCTCACCCAACAACTCAACTCTTCCTCCTTTATCACAACATTGGCATAGAATTCTCTGATTAGTGGTTCACACACTAAAGGTAAGTCACCCAGAAGTTTCTCCCAGCCTTTTCCTTCAAAGCATTGTGGAATGAATGTATCCCTCAAGTCATGCAAATCCACAAATCTCTCATGGATAATTGTTCCTTTTACGAAGGAATCTCTGTATCTCTCGAAATGTTTGACTGATCTAAACAGTTTGTTGTCCATTTTCAATCTTTTATCAGCCTTCTTAGCAGGAGTCTTCTTCTTAGAGGATGTGGAAGCCATCTGTAAACACTCAGAAAAGTCCACAACAAGGGCACAACACAATATGTGGAAGTATACTCAAATTAGTAACCATGTAGTTATAAGGAAGAACAGAGTATTGAGCAAAAAAAAAAAAAAAACACAAACCAAGAATAGTTGATAACAGAGAAATAAGACATAACATAGTAATCACAGATTAACCAAGTTCAGTCTGTAAAGATGAAATTTTCATACAGACAGATGAAAGCAACTGTCACTGAAACTTAACCAAAAGAACATGGAATGTGCAAGATAATCCCTAGAGGCAGGGTCACACTCAAGATGTGTAAATACACACACAGAACAGATTGAACCACATAAACATAAGGTCATACACATGGCAAACACAAATTTCATTTAGGGAAACATCACAGAGAAACCAACAACCGTATACCCAATGGGTATACCCATTCAAATATCAAATTTCAAGCATGAAAACCCATGAATGAGAAGGTGAAAACATGAAAACTCATAATGGAGTAAACCCAAGAAACTAGGCATTACCAAGAGGGAACAAACCAAACCATCAAAACAACATTTTTAAGCATAAATGATCAGAATACCCAAATAGCAATCCGAACAGTAAAACACATAGATTCAAGAATATTTTACATAAAACATGAAAATGGAGTGAAGAACAAGAAAACCCATACCTTTTTCTTGAAGATTTATGCAGAAATGAAGGATTTTTCAGTGATAATCGAAAGCTTCAAGGGAGAGAGTGAAGAAGACAATGAACAGTCGCTGAAAATTGAGGGAAAATTGAAAAACAATTTTAAAAACTGTCTTCAAAAACGCAAAACACGCTTTTTTCGCGACTTAACCAAGTCGCCAGTAAGTCGCCAGGGCAAGCCGCGAAACACTGTGAAGGTAAGATTCTAGAAAAATCTTCTAAGTGTTTTTCGCGACTAGAAGGTTTAGTCGCGAAGGAGTCGCGAACTGAGCCGCGAAAATCTCTGTGAAACCCTCGCAATTGGACATTCCACCCGCGAACAAGCCGCCAAAATGAGCCACGAAAAGAGCAAAACTCAAAATTTTCAAAAATTTTCTAAGTCTTTTTCGCGACTAGAATACTGACTCGCCAGTAAGTCGCGAAAAATCTCTGATTGAGCTTGCGACTGGGGCTTGCGATTGTGCTGACCCGCGACTTAGTCGCCAAAACAGGGCAACACTGTTTTTGAAAGAAAATTTCACATTTTTGTAAAAGCAAAGTACTTTCCAAAAACAAGACAAAACACTCAAAAATCTTTTTGTGTTTGACCAACAAAGATTGAGCATGTGAAAACACATTTAATCAAGTACAATCACACAAATGAATATGGCATTCATTGAACATAGACTTGTGTGTTATGTGTGGATATAAAAAATGAGATAGTCCTTAGTCCAATGTGAAGCTTCAATGATCAATTCAATCAAGGCATACACAACTAGTACTAGATCATGTGACCAATCTCAATTATAGAAGCATACATATATGACCTCCCACAAGAACTTGATAACAACTCTTTGAAGCTTTTCATTTGGCTCCATATACAACATATTATTTGCCATTTTTGAGCAAGGAAACTCTCATAGAGAGATAGATGCCTGAAATTTTTGATATTTCAATTTATGAGATAGCCTTTGGCTTTTTGAGCATCATACATTTCATTATGGTCGCTTTCCCTTTTTCCTAGTCAAATACTAGTATGTGCGACAGACTTTTGCAGCTCTATATCTCTTTTCATTTTGAGATTTACATTTAGAGAGCTCTTTTAAAGCATAAAAATAAAGAGTGGGAAGATATATAGGCATGAGTCTATGCATGTCTCAAGATCAACAAAACCATTCACTAATCATTCATGACAAGGTTGAAGATCTATTTACAACAATCACATAGATTTCAGAATTTCTTCCACAATGATATGAGTGCATGAAAGACAAGCTAAGCTCGTTAAATGCACAAAGCCATTGGTACAAAGGTACAAGGCTAAACTTGTTTCGAGACAAAACTCAACAAAGTGATCAAATTTTTTGGATTTTCAAATTTTTATGAGTTTTTGGATTTTTGACACAAAAGCAGTAGAGGAATGATCAAAAACAGGAAGAATGAAAAAAAACATTTTGAACACAAACAAACCACAAATTAAACCAATACTAAAAAACACAGTGCAAATAACCAATCATATCCACAAAGCATATGAAGAATTGATGTATGGACATGTTATAATGCTTATGCATGAGTACCCTTTGTCACCCACACGTCACGTGCGTTTGGGGTGTATCCTTGACAGATCGGGTACGAGAGTTAGGACTTTCAAACCTCCTGTTGAAACTCTCCAAGTAGGTGGTGAAGGCACCGATCATCTTCATCACGTCCGTCATTCCTGGATCATTGTTTTGACTTCTTGGTTTCTCACCACCCCAAGACCTCTTGTCATTCCTTCTTCCTTGTGACCGAGGTGTGCTTGCATTGTTGTCTGCTCTCAGCTTTTGACAGTTGGGTCTAGTATGCCCTCGTAGTCCGCAATAGTGACACACATACTCAGTTCTAAGACCCCATTGTGGTCTTGAGAGAGATCTTACTCTGGTTTCGTGTCTGCCTATAGATTGATTTCGGGGCTTATTCACCATCCGTTGCTCACTCACATTCTTCTTCTCAGCCTTAACATTCTCAGGGATGCTTTCTTCTACAGTAGGCTCTATGGCCTTCACAAATTTCACTTCTTTGGTAGCTTTGGCTGATGAGCTACTTCCTCCGGTATACCCCAATCCGGACTTGTCTGAAAAATGTTTTTGAGACGAGATAACATCTTCCAGCTTTCTAGAGGAGACCCTTTCAATCTTGGCTTGCGCTTGCACCATTTCTTGCTCAAGGAATCTTACTTTGGTGTAAGCTTTCGATAACTCTCCATTTAGTGTCTCAATCTCACATTTAGCCTCTTTGTATCTAGCCAGTAGACTTTTGTAGTCCTCTTCAGCCCTTTTCATCTTCTTTACCGCCATCTTTGCAACCCTTGCATACTCACCTGATTTCTCAAGAAGTAAAGTATAATTCTCTTGAATACTCAAAGTACCTTCATCCTCTTTAGCTTCAGATTCTTCAACAACTCCAATAGATTCCAAATCAGAATGTTCACCAAGCTCCTTTACAAGTGTATCCAAGTCATCTGAGGATTCCACATGAGCAATGGTCATGAATGCGGAGAAATTTCCTTCTCCATCACAGCTCTCGTCAGAATCATAATTGGATGAGTCTGAATCACTTAAAGTAGTGGCATACACCTTTCCCTTCGATTTCAAGTAGTTTGGACATTCCTTTTTAAAATGCCCATGCCCATTACATTCAAAACATGTAATTCCTTGTGAGGATTGGGAATCTTTACCATCTTTTCTTCGGAAGTCTTTCTTTTCTTTTTCGGCACTCTAGAATTTTCTTTTGTCACCAAATTTTCCACTATTCTTGAGCTTTAGGAATTTTCGGAAGTTCTTTACAAGATACGCCACATCTTTATCTACTGTATCATCTTCTGAAGATTCATGAGACACTATCCTCTCATCAATTGTCTTAAGAGCAAGGGATTTGCTCTTCTTCGCTGAAGGAAGAGACAACTCATATGTCTGTAGAGAACCAACCAGCTCCTGAACCTTGATTTCATCAAGATCTTTGCTCTCTTCAATGGCTATAACTTTAGCACAAAAACTTTCTAGTAGTGACCGAAGGATCTTCCTTACAACTTTAGACTCCTCCGTCTTTTCCCCCAAATTAAATTTGCCAATGACCACCTCGTTTAACTTACTATAAAAAGAGTCAAATGACTCATCCTCATCCATCTTTAGCCACTCAAAGCGAGTGGTCAGCATCTGAAGTTTGGTGTCTTTCACCTTCTTGGTTCCTTCATATGTCATCTCCAGAATCTCCCATGCTTCTTTAGCAACAGTAATATGAGAAATCTTATGAAATTCTTCTGGAGAGATACCACAGAAAATGGCATTCAATGCTTTACTGTTTGCATTAGTTGCCACAAGAGTTGCCTTGTCCCAAGTGGATTTGGCATCCACTGGCTTTGTCCAACTTATGTCAACTGCATCCCACACAGCCTCATCCATAGAACACAAAAACGCCCTCATTCGAACTTTCCAAAAAGCATAGTTATTACCATCAAAAAATGGTGGAGCAATGAGAGATTGAGACCTATCCATCTCAACAAGGGGTCAAGGATCACACTTAGGTATTAACGCCACAACAAGTGTACCCGCTCTGATACCAATTGAAAGTTTAATATGGGTATGAAACACCCTTGAACGTTTAGACCCCCAGATACAAAAATACCAATTCAAGCTTTATATCAAACAATTCATGTGCGGAATATGATACCAAGCTTATAATAGAATTAATAAAATAATTTATGCCAAATATAAACACATCCACAACAGTAAATATAAGGCAAAGATAAAGGAAAGAGAGATGCAATCACACGGACAACATACGATGTGTTATCGAAGAGGAAACCGAAGTCCTCAGCGTAAAACCTCTCCGCCGCCCTCCAAGCGGTGATAAAATCCACTAAAGAATATAGTTGGGATACATGAACAGCAGAAGACCCTCCAAGCCTAATCTACCCAAGTACCTAAGCCCTCCAAGCTTCTTGCTCCAACGAGGTTACGCCAAACCTATTTCTTCTTTAGCTTGCCGGATTCCGCTACTTGACCATAGCATCAACCAATGTATATTGGTTCCTTTCCAAACTGCTTCCCTAAGCACCAAATGGACCTTCTCACAGACGTGGGTGTGGTGAGATAAGAGTTTGATAAATGACCTCTCAAGGGTATAACAATGGAGAGGAAGAAAGTAGAGGAATTTGTAGAGTCTCTTTAGATGAAGATTGGGGATGAGGCAATATTGATTTTCTCTAGGGTTTTCTCTCACAAAATTCTCTCTGGAAGCTCTCACAATATGATGGGTATAAGGGTGTATATATAGTAGGGTAAGAAGAGAATGCAAAACGTCAGTTTTTGCCAAACAGGGCAAGTTGGCGACTTGATCTCACGGCTTGACCAAGTCGCGAATTCAAGTCGCAACGTAATGGCCTGGCTAGACTGGAACTTTTGTCCTGTAGCGTGACAGCTAGCGCGACCCTTCAGCTTCCCAGTGTGCCTTTCACATGCCAGCATTTCGCGGCTTGCCAGTCGCGATCCACCCGCGAGCCCTAGGCGCGAGCCTCTGTTTTTCTTGCACACTCTTGAGCTTTTCTTCACATCTTCTTACACACTACCCTTACAATTTTTCCACCTAAATACAGGGTTGCTAAATGCTAAATTACAAGCAAATTGGTCACGGAATAAAGCCAATTAAATGGTTGATTAAATTCAACCTTACATGCCATTCCCAAAAGGCAACCTCCTCGACGCTCGTCTAGGGAACTCTCTGACACGATCAGAGATGAGGTGAAGAAATTAAAATAGGCAGGGGCTATCAAGGAGGTATTTTACCCTGAGTGGTTAGCTAACACTGTGATGGTGAAGAAGAACAGTGGAAAATGGCGAGTGTGTGTGAATTTCATAGATCTAAACAGGGCTTGCCCAAAGGATCCCTTTTCTATGCTTAAGATAGACCAACTGGTGGATGCAACTGTGGGCCATCCTTGGATGAGCTTCCTAGACGCCTTTCAAGGATACCACCAAATACTGCTAGCCCTGAACGATCAGGAGAAGACAGTTTTTGTTACCCCCATAGGAAACTATCACTACAAAGTGATGTCGTTCGATCTGAAAAATGCAAGATCCACCTACCAAAGGATGATGACTAGGATGTTTGAACCGTAGTTGGGCAAGAGCATTGAGGTTTATATAGACGACATGGTCGTAAAAAGTAAGATAGTCTCCGAGCACTTGGGAGATCTTGGGAACATATTCCAAATTTTGAGGAAATACAAATTGCACCTCAACACTTCCAAGTGTTCCTTTGGTGCGGGATTAGGCAAATTTCTAAGCTACATAGTGACCCATAGGGGAATTGAAGTTAACCTTTACCAGATTAAATCAATCAAGAGTTTACAACCACCTTGGAATCCAAAGGAAGTCCAAAAATTGACCGGAATGACTGCTGCCTTGAATCGGTTTATCTCTCGGTCGGCAGATAGGTGCCGACTCTTCTTCCTACTGATGAATAAATGAAAGGGATTTGAGTAGACCGAGGAGTGCACCTTGGCCTTCCAATAGCTTAAGGAGTATCTCTTTCAGCCTCCTATCATGTCCAGCCTTGAGGTTGACGAAGTCCTGTTTACTTATATTGCTATGGTCCCTCATGCTGTGAGCTTGGTCCTGATACGAGTTGATGGCGGCACATAAAAGCCAGTTTATTACGTGAACACTCACTACATGAGGCCGAAATCTACTATCTGCCACTGGAAAAAGCTATTCTGGCAGTGGTACACGCCACACGCAAGCTCCCTCACTACTTTTAGGCGCACACAGTATTGTCCTAACTCAGCTTCCACTCAGATCTCTGCTCCGGAGTGTTGACTACACAGGGAATATTGCTAAATGGGTTACGGTCTTGGGGGCTTTCGACATCAAATACATGTTTTGCACTTCTGTAAAGGGTCAAGTCCTTGCAGATCTGGTAGCTGAGTTTGCTAAATTCCCGTTAGAAGAAGAAACAAAAACGCAACACATAGATGGAAAATCGGTTGGCATAATCTCCCAGTAGGGCTCCCTATCCTAGAAAGTGTATGTTGATGGTGCAGCAAATCAGAAAGGTTCTGAAGTGGGGTCAGTACTAGTATCACCCGAAAGGATCACCATTGAAAAATGATTAAGATTGGGATTCTCAGCCACCAATAACAAAGCTGAATTTGAGGCTTTGCTAATGGGAATGACCATGGTGCGAAAAATGGGCGGATTCTCGGACTCCAGATTGGTTGTCGGATACTTGAGTCAGGTGAGAAATGAAAGAATGCAGGGATACTTGAGTCAGGTTAGGCACCTACAATTAGAATTCGAATCTTTCAGCCTGTTGCACATCTCTAGGAGTGGAAACACACATGCCGATTCCTTAGCCAGGCTCGCAACCTCCTCGGCACAGAGCTTACCTCGTGTCATCCTCGTAGAAGACCTATACAAGCCCACAGAGACGAACAAAAAGGTGGTTCATGTTCACCAAGTTAGGGTGAGGCTTAGCTGGATGGACTCCATAACACTGTTCTTAAAAGAAGACACTCTACCCGAGGAAAAATCAGAAGCAGACAAAGTACTTAGGAAGGCTCCTTAGTTCTGGTTGTCCGAGGACTAGAAATTATATAAACACTTCTTTTCTAAGCCATACCTGCTATGCGTACACCCCAAGGCAACAGAATTACTCCTTGAGGAGTTACATGAAGGGATTTGCGAGAGCCATACTAGAGGCAGATCTTTGGCACACTGAGCCATCATTTAAGACTATTGGTGGCCAAATATGCAAAGGGAAGCACAATAGTATGTAAAGAAGTGCGACCAATGCCAAAAATTCACACCAAACATACACCGACCAGGGGGAGTCCTCAATCTGCTATCCAGCCCTTGGCTATTCGCTCAATGGGGTTTAGACATTGTGGGCCCTTTCCCTAAGGTAGTTGGAAATAAGAGATACCTGCTGGTTGACACAGACTACTTCACTAAATGGGTCGAAGCCGAACCTCTAGCAAACATCAGGGATGTGGATGCCAAGAAATTTGTATGGAAGAACAGTGTCACACGATTCGAAGTCCCTCGCACCCTTATCTCAGACAACGGCCTTCAATTCGATAGCAAATATTTCAAGAGATATTGCTATGACTTGGGAATTACAAATAGGTATTCTACCCCAGCCTATCTCCAAGGAAATGGACAAGCCGAGGCTGTTAACAAAGCCATTGTAAGTGGACTCAAGAAGGGGTTGGACGACGCGAAGGGAAAGTAGGTGTATGAACTATCACATGTTCTGTGGACGTACCGAACCACACCTCGTAGGTCAACGGGGGAGATTCCTTTCTCAATGACATATGGGGCCGAGGCTGTTATTCCTATGGAGACTGGCTTCCCAACGTTAAGAATTGGCTTATTCAATCCAATCACTAATGACGGGCTACTAGAGAAGAGCTTAGATTTGATCGAAGAGAGAAGGGAAAATGCAATGGTTCAATTGGCATACTACCAACACAAGCTCAAACAGGGTTATGATGCCAACATAAAGCTGAGACCATTGGCACCCGGTGATCAGGTGTTGAGAAAGGTTCTGGGTACTGCAAAGAACCCAGCGTGGGGAAAGCTAGGGCCCAATTAGGAATGACCATATCGCATCACCTCGGTAGCTAGAGTAGGAGCATATTTTTTGGAAGACTTAAATGAACATGTAATACCACGCCCTTAGAATATAAACAACCTGAAAAGGTATTATTATTAATAAGAGTTTCCTTTATCAACACATTCATTTGTTATATAAAGGCTTTGTGCTTTCTGTTATGGCATCTTTTATAAGTGTTTAAAACGAACCATAGTCATGCCTACAGTCCTCAGACCAGATGCTATGGGGAAATTAACACACTATAGCATCTTTAATAAGTGTTTAAAATGAACCATAGTCATGCCTACAGTCCTCAGACTAGATGTTATGGGGAAATTAACACACTATGGCATCTTTTATAAGTGTTTAAAATGAACCATAGTCATGCCTACAATCCTTGAACCAGATGCTATGGAGAAATTAATACACTACGACATCTCTTATAAGTGTTCAAAATGAATCATAGTCATGCCTAAAGTCCTCGGACTAGATGCTATGGGGAAATTAACACACCGGGACATTTTCTCTGAGTGTTTTTTCACTAAGTGTCAAAACAGATTCCAGGTTATAATTAGCTTCTTGGATTTCTAACTCTGAGTAAGTTAAAGTCTTTGATTGTTTGTCCAAATCATAATACTAATGTATGTTAAACCTCTTTATTACTGGTACTTAACCAAATTATTTAGATTGTTGGCAGTTCAATACCATTGGCAATAGTTGTACTTGTAATCAGTTCCATGGAAGAGAGATTGGAGAAATAGAGAAAGAACACTGTAGCAACCAGAGTTGCACTTGTAATCAGTTCCATTGATTTATACAAAGATTTGCCTCTTCAGACAATACATTCACCCAATCTTATGCGCTCTGCTCTTGCATGATTGTCTTTCAAACTCATCCTAGTCATTGTTAGATTCACTAGCGCCTAGTTCTTTGACCCACTTTCTATAAATTTATTGTACTGGGCTCATTAACCCACATTTCCATACATATTGGGCTTGGGCTATAAATCGTGCCCCTATAGCGACATATTTGCTCTTTTCCAAAATATTAAGGGAAAAATTGCTTGATTTTAAAGTTTAAGAAAGAATTGTAAACTGCCCCAAACATAAAGGATGAAAAGTGTTTTTTTCCTAAATTTTTGTTTTTGTATTTGTGTGTAAAACTATGTGTTTTTACTTAAAATGGTGTGTAAAGAAAAAATACAAAAAATCAACCTAAGAAAATTATATGTAAAATAGTGAATTTTAGCTCAACAAAGTTGATTAAACCAACAAAAAAATTTCTAAAAACACAACAGAATGACGCAGCGTTTTCATAATACCTTTATAATTTTGTTACATTTTATTTTAACTTGTAAAGAATTGACAGCTCAGCAATTTTGAGAATATTGTGACGACATCGAGATGTCTTAATATTTTTTACACAAAAAAATGTTATGTCCATGAAATTTTCACAATAAATCATAAGTAGTAGGTTACTACAAGTTGTTATTAATGGGTAAAAAAGTAGTTTCATTGGTAAGTTTAAATTAGAACAAATAACAATTTACCATTTTTAGTTTGTTATGAAAGTGTTGTGAAATTTATTGTAGATGTAGCACTTTCTTTTCACAATACTTTTATTTTTAGTTGTGGTTGGCTCTAGTATGATATTTTATTATTTTATTTTAACCTATAATGAATTAACACCTCAACAATTGTGAAAATATTGTGCTAATTTGTGGTGTTAATATATTATTATAATATGAAACAACGCGAATTGGAAAAATAAAAAATAATATAGTAAATCTACTACAGCTTTATGCATTCACAAAAAAAAAAAAAAAAAATAGTGGCCAGCAAAACAGTGAAAATTGAACAAACCAAAATTACCGTGGTGAAATTACTGTAAATTTTCTTATTCACTCTTTTTATATATAGAAATATACATTGCACTTACAATGTAAATTTATATTGTAAATACAAAAATTGGCAAATGTACACATTTGCAAAATTTGTAGAATTTGTTTTGCAAATGTGTATAATATTTTGCCACTTTTTGTGTATATACAATGTAAGCTTATATTACAAGTACAAAGTAAACATATAAGATCCTTTAAAAAAAAAAAAACCTCAAACCAAATTGGTGAACTTGAAAAAAAAAAAAGGCAACTCACTAAACCAAGAATACTGTTCATAACACTATTCATAAACCTATTAGCTCTTTTTATATATGGACTAGTGTGGGTGGCACGTGCAAGGCACGTGCTACCTCTTGAGTGAGAAAATTAAGATTGAATTTTTATTTGAAGAAGTATGAAATTATATACATAAAAAATGTATGTCATACAAAGTTAATATTCTTCTTATAAGAATTTTAATACCTATTTGCTATAGACAATATCCACTCATTAAAAACTTTTAACAATGATAATGAATATCATCATTTCCAACAATAAGCAACCGATTTTTGCCAAAACTTTTTCATAATATTTAAATTTTCACAATGTATGATGTCGTATTCGACAATTGAAACTCTTCATTAAATACCTTCAACCATACACAATCAAAATTTTGTCATTCATACTTTCTTCTTTATCATTCTACATGAGTCTAGGTACAATCTTTAGCTTAATTTGTTTTTAATGAACACCCATTTTAGGAAAGAAAAGAAAAAGATAACAAAAGGCATGTGTTATCAAATTTTCTATTAGATAAATTATAATTTTCAAAGATTTAAACCTAGAAAAATCAATGTTCTCTAAGTAACAAATTAAACACCTTATATTGCCATTCAAACTTTCTAAGCATTACTACCATCTAAAACTCAAAATATGTGAAAATTTTTTGAGATGTTAAAATTTAGTGGGAGTATTTTTTTAGACATTACACAATGGAATATTTTAAGAATCATAAGTTTTCATTAGGTTTTAATTGAGAGAATAATAATATGACATATTTGCTTTTTTCCAAAATATAAAATGGGATATTGCTTGATTTTAAATTTTAAGGAGGAATTGTGAACTACCCCAAACATAAAGGATGAAAAGTGTTTTAATCGTAAGTTTTTGTTTTTGTTTTTCATTTTCTGTTTGTGTTTGTGTTTGTGTGTAAAACTAAATGTTTTTGCTTAAAATGATGTATAAAGAAAAAAAATACAAAAATTCAACGCAAGAAAACTATACGTCAAACAGTGAATTTTGGCTCAACAAAAATTTACTAATTAAAAAAAAAAAAATAGAAACACAAAGAATGGCACAAAATTTTCATAATTCCTTTATAATTTTGTTATATTTTAGTTTGAATTGCAAAATTGACATCTTAGCAGTTGTGAAAATATTGTGACGACAATAGGATATCTTAACATTTTCACAAGAAAAATGTTATGTCCAACATTTTTATTACAAATCATAAGAGATTATTACGGGTAGTTATTAGTAGACAAAAAAAATAATTTTATTGGTAAGTTTAAATTAGAATAACAATTTACTAAGATTTGTTATAAAAAATGTTGTGGACTAGCCTTTTTTTTTTTTTTTTTTACAATATATTTATTTTTAGTTGTAGTTAGTTTCAGTATGATATTTTATTATTTTGTTTTGACATATAAAAAATTAACAACAATTGAAAAAATATTGTGACAATATAATATATATATATATATATATATATAAAACGAAAAGACGTGGCTCAAACCAAGCTGGTGTACTAATTGCTTCTCAAATCAAAAAAGCTGGTGTACTAATAAGAAAATATAAACAAAATATGTCAGCCCACCAAATTGAAGTGGTGCGTTTCCATTGACGTCTGACAAAACAAAGCTTTCTTTGAAAGTACTAAAACGGTGCGTTTTTATTAGCTAGTGTCTAAAACTTGACTAAACCAAAAATGACTGTAGATAGAGAGAGTCATCGACTCTTTTTATACATACTAGTGTGGTCACATGCTGTACTTTTAGTGAGAAAATTAATATAGATTTTTTTTTTTTTTTTTGTGTGGAAGTAGTATGAAATCATATACTTAAAATTTAAAATAGCTATTTGAATATCTATTTAGTATTTACCATAACAATTTCTTAGAACCTATTTATTAAATGTAATATCTATTTACCAAAAAATGCTACAAAGAATGTTAATAAATGTCATCATCTTTCCACATTATTAAAATTTTTCCAATGAATGACGATATATGCTACAATTTTTTTGAAGATCTTCATCAAATTAAATACTTGCAACCATCTACAATGAAGATTTTGTTATTCATACTTTATTCTTTATCATCTTATTTTATGAGTCTAACTATGATGTTTAGCTTACTTATTTTTAATGAACACCCTTTTAAGTAGGAAAAGATATTAAAAAAAGAACAAAATAACAAAAGACATTTGTCATCAAAATTTCTATTAGATAAAATTATAAGTTTAGAAGATTTAAGCCTAATAAAATAGTATTCTCTAGGTAACAAATATAATACCATATATCATCATTCTAACTTTCCAAGTATGACTACCAGTCTATCACATAATATTCAAAATACAAGAAAATTTTTTTTTGGGACATTAAAATTTAGTAGGAGTATTTTACATATTGCATAATGTAATATTTTAGGAATTATAAGATTTCACCAGGGTTTAACTAAGAGAGTAACAGTAGGAGTATATGTTCATTTACAAAATATAAAGGAGGAAATTATTCAACTTTAATTTATGGGGGGAGTGAAATTACCCCAAACATAAAGGAGAAAAGTGTTACTTCATCAATTTGTGTGTGTGTGTGTGTGTAAAACAATGTTTTTTTTTTTTTTTTTTTTTTTTTTTTATAACTTGAAACAATGTGTTAAAAAAATTACGCATAAAGCAATGAATTTTGGTTCAACAAATTGACTAAATAAAAAATGAAGTCTAGGAATAAAACAAAATGTCACGATATTTTTACAATACCTTTATTTCTAGCTATAGTGGGTTCTGGTTTGATATTTTATTATTTTATTTTAGAGTAATGCTACATTCACAACATTTTCATAATAAATTGTAGGTGGTAAATTGTTACTGGTTTCAAATTGGGTTAACCACTTTTGACTGTGTATTAAAAAAATAAAATAAAAAGCCAATTGAAGAAAATTGTGCCTAAAACAGTGAATTTTTGAACACCAAATTTAAATAAAAAAAGAAACCTAGGAAGATAACAAAATGTCACACAAAAAAGAATAATAGGAATACAACAAAATGTCACAACATTTTCACAATTTTTTTTTATTCCCAATTGTGGTAGGTCTTAATTTGATATTATTATTTTATTTTTTTATGTCCACAGCATTATCACAAAAAATTTTAGGTGAAAAATTATTATTGGTTTTAAAATTATGCATTAAAAAAAAACCAAACAAAAAGACAACGCAAGAAAATTATGTGTGAAACCGTGAATTTTGGCTCGCCTAATTTGACTATATTAAAAAAGAAGTCTAAGAATACAACAAAATATCACAATATTTTCACAATACCTTCATTTTTAAGATTTGAATAGATATTTTTTTTATTTTATTTGAGAGAAATGCTATATCCATAATATTTTTAGAACAAATAAAAAAAACTAAATGACAAGTTATTATTAGTTTTAAATTGATCTCACTACTGATATCACTTTTTTATTCATAAAAAATACCTTACCACATAAAATTTGTTGTAAAATTATTATGAAAATGTTGTGGACATAGTATTACTCTTTAAATTTTAAAATCAAGAAAATTTTCCCTTAAATTTTTAGAAAATAGCAAATATGTCATATTGTTATTCTCTCTAGTTAAAATTTAATAAAAACTTATGATTCTTAAAATATTTATTGTGTAATGTCTAAAATATTCCTACTAAATTTTAACATCCCCAAAATTTTATTCACATACTTTGAGTTTTAGATGGTAGTAATTCTCAGTCTCTCATTTTATTATTTTATTTTCACATTTAAAAAATTGACATCTCAATAATTGTGAAAATATTATAAGAATGTGTTGATGTAACAGTGTATGAACATATAAATATTTAAAAGAAAAGACAAAAAGAGCACAAGCAAAACTGGCATTAGGTGGAAAAAGAAAAAGAAAAAGAGGTCCATGAATGGTGCAAATTGTCAAATAATTGTAAAAATATTGTAAAATTTGTTTAAGTTGGTGTAATTGAATATGTACATATAAATAATAAATGAGAGATACAATGTCTACAATATTTTTATAACAAATCACAAGTGGTTAGTTGTTATTAGTTCAAATTTGAACCTAACACTAAGATTATTTTTTTACCTCAATAATAATAACCAGTAATAACCTGCCACTTAAAATTTGTTGTAAAAATGTTGTAGACATATCACTTCTCTTAATAAATATTTAAAAGAAAATACAAAAAAAAACGAAAGGCACAAACAAAACCGGCGAAAAAGAAAAAAAAAAAGAAAAAGAAGGAAGGCCAATGCACAGTGCGGGTTGAACATACCAGGTCCGTTTGGATTGAACTTATTGTTGCTGAAACTGAAAGCTGAAAACACTATAGCAAAATAATTTTTAAATGTGTAAATAGTATCGTGAGACCTATTTTTAATGAAAAAGTTGATAAAAAGTGGAGCTTGCGGGATTCGTAAACAGTACACAAGTGTACTGTTCACAGAAAACCGGGTCAACAGTTGCGGCTGAAAAAAAAAAAAAAAAAAAAAAGAGAAAACGCGGACCAAGCACTTAAACGTGCTTTCCAAACGCCCTCAATTCAACAGTACACAAGTGTACTGTTCACAGAAAACCGGGTCAACAGTTGCGGCTGAAAAAAAAAAAAAAAAAAAAAAAAAAAAAAAACGCGGACCAAGCACTTAAACGTGCTTTCCAAACGCCCTCAATTCACTCAGACTCTCTCTCTCTTCTCTCATCTGAGTTCTTTTCTCTCTGCCCGCCATTTATTCTCTCTCGCCGATCTCGTCGAAGCCGCCAATCTCGCCGGAGCCATAGTCGTCCTCCACAGGTCCCTCTTCACTCTCATTCTCTTCCTCTCTCATCCTCAAAAGCCGATCTCGCCGATCTCGCCGCCTGAGCTGTCTCGCCGATCTCGCCGCCGACGTCTCCTCTCTTCACCTCGCCGATCTCTCTTTCTCTTGGTGCCTGTGGCAATGTTTATAATAGTGATTGGTTGATTATGGTTTGTTGATTTTGGTTTTTTTTTTTTTTTTTTTTGATGAGAATTTTTTGGTTGTTGTTGGTTGGTTGATTTTGGTTGGTGGTGATGGGTTTGTAACCATGGTGGGATGTGGTGGTGGGTTTGTATCGGCGGTGGGCTGTGGTGAGGGTGGCAGTGAGTTGGTGGAAGTGACGGTGGGAATACATTTATGATGGTTTTTTTTAATGTTATTTTAACGTATAGAATTGAAAAATAGAAGATGGGATGAACAGTAGATTGTAAAATGATTTGTTAAAATTGATGAAGTAGGTTTTGACGCGGTAAAATGGCGTTTGGCATAGCATACCTGATGGTAAGGCTCGTGGTGTGCAAGGGCTTTGACTAGTATCCCATCGTCTCTTTGATCTCTCCCGTTGGTGTAGTTTGTTTGCTACTTGCCAACTCCGATCGAATACATGACATTGTCTGTCTTAGAATCTCAACTCTAACTCGCTTAGTATTATGTTGTCTTCTCCTTGTTCTAAACCCCAACCGGAAAACGACGTTTTCCTCAATTTTGGAGGTGAAGACACTCGTAATGATTTTACGGACCATCTATATCATGCTTTGGAAGGTAAAAGGATTAAGACCTTTAAGGATGATACAAATCGTGAGCCAGGAAATCCCATTTCGAGGAAACTCTTGGATGCAATCGAGAAATCAAGAATAGCAGTCGTTATTTTGTCTAAAAATTATGCATCTTCCAGAAGCTGCCTGGAAGAACTTGTAAAGATCCTTGAATGCAAGGAGGAGAAGGGAGGGTTGACCGTGTTGCCCATTTTCTACCATGTGGATCCTAGAAATGTGCGGAATCAGAGTGAGACTTTTGCTGTGGCCTTTGCTGAACATGAAAAGCGTTTCCAGAAGAAGCTGGTGAAGAGATGGAGAAATGCTTTACGAGACGTGGCCAATCTCTCTGGAAAGACATTAACTAATGGGTATCACTTATTGATCTTCTTATGTTGAGCATTATTTCTGCTTGTTCTTACTGCAATTCTTAATTACTTTAAATGTAATTGTTAAAAGGTTGCCGTTTTCATAATCAAAACAGCATGAAAGTATTACAGTTCTGTGATATGGTGTGTGAGTTCTTAGTAAAGAAAAGCGTGTGGGTTGGTTTTTTTTTTTTTTTTTTTTTGGGGGGGGGGGGGGGTGCATGAGATTTGAGGCACATATATAATGAGAAGCACATATATAATGAGAAAAATTAAGGTTTTGGGTGCTACGACTATGAAGAATTGTATCTAGAGTGACTCAAGATCTCAGTTGAGTAAACTTGAAAATGATTTTTAACTTGTTTTTATAGGAGTGAATTTATTTGGAGTATACCCATGGTTTTCCCCTTAATAGAGAAGAGTGTTTTAGGTAAATGTTTGAGTTATTGTGTATGATTGATCTATTTTCTTATTTTGACTTGGTAATGTTGATTACAATATCCTTTTGGCCAGGTAATGTTGGTTATAAATAATACTACACATCAAACACTCCAAAGGTATACATTCAAAATACATAAGTGTTTACTCAGACGCAAAATATCCAATATAAAGTCAAGATCCTCTCTAAGATATGTAGCTCTAGAAGAAAAATTTAGGTCTAACATACCCAGGGCCTACAAACCCCAAGAGCCCAAACCCCAATAAAAGTAACTAATGCCTCAATTTTGTTTCCCTTTGGCTAGGCGCATGAAGTATTTTGGTACCAGTTAACAACGAAGTATCATTTTTGAGAATATTGCTATATATATATATATGTGTGTGTGTTTATATTTATTTATTTATAAACATATACTTTGAAATTCACATATTTTATAAGCTCAAATAGCCTAAGTACATTAACCCATATATTACCATGAATAACATGTTTTATAATATTTTAAATTTTTTTTAACATCTTTTAATTATATTTTACTGCAATAGTAGAAACATCAATACTAGCTTAAACATCTGAAAAATCATTGTTTCAGGCCAGTACATCCCTATATTTGATGTGGTGTATTTTTAAGGAGTACCAGTACTAGTTTAACTTAGGTACAGTGTAATTCATTGTAACTTAACTTGATTAATTCCTTCTCTTTCATCAATAAGAATCACTTTTATTTACTCTATAAGTTCTTAGAGAGAAAGAGAACAAAAGTTAACAGCTGTCCCTTTTTCAAATAGCCAAATCAGAATTTCAATTAAATTTAAGTAGTTTTCTAAAAAATAAAAAATGAAATCCATATTCGACAGTATAGTCCCTACTGCTTCAAGTTTACATCAAAAGGCATGTTTTCTTTTTTAGAAACTAATAACCCTAGGATTTTTCCAAGCAAATCAAGCTCAACTATCTAGTTTAGTTCAATTTTAGAGCTCTTTTTCTGAGATGAATATGCAGAACATCAACGTTTGCATCCCTAATTGGTTTGTGTTGACACAAAGATTTTTGTTATGTCTTTCTTATAGGCCTGAGGGAAAGTTTATCCAAGAAATTGTTGACTGGATAGTTACTATATTAAGTATGTACCAACGGCTTCCTGCTTCTCCTTGTTCTAAACCCCAACCGCAAAATGACGTTTTCCTCAATTTTAGAGGTGAAGACACCGGTAATGATTTTACGGACCATCTATATCATGCTTTGGGAGGTAAAAGGATTAAGACCTTTAAGGATTATACGAATATTGAGCCAGGAAATCCCATTTCGCCGAAACTCTTGGAAGCAATTGAGAAATCAAGAGTAGCAGTCGTTATTTTATCTAAAAATTATGCATCTTCCAAATGGTGCCTTGAAGAACTTGTAAAGATCCTTCAATGCAAGGAGGAGAAGGGAGGGTTGACCGTGTTGCCCATTTTCTACCATGTGGATCCTAGTCATGTGCGGAATCAGAGTGAGACTTTTGCTGTGGCCTTTGCTGAACATGAAAAGCGTTTCCAGAAGAAGCAGGTGCAGATATGGAGTAAAGCTTTAAGAGACGTGGCCAATCTCTCTGGAATGACATTAACTAATGGGTATCACTTGTTGATCTTCTTATATTGAGCATTTTTTCTGCTTGTTCTTACTGCAATACTTAATTACTTTAAATGTAGTTGTTAGAAGGTTGACGTTTTTGTAATCAAAACAGCATAAAAGGATTACAGTACTGTGATATGGTGTGTGAGTTCTGAGTAAAGAAAAGCATGTGGGTTTTTTTATTTTTATTTTCCGGGCCATGAGAGTTGAGACACATATATAATGAGAAAAATTAAGGTTTTGGGTGCTACAACTATGAAGAATTGTATCTAGAGTGACTCAAGATCTCAGTTGAGTAAACTTGAAAATGTTTTTTAACTTTTTTTTATAGGAGTGAATTTATTTGGAGTATATCCATGGTTTTCTTCTTAATAGAGAAGAGTATTTTAGGTAAATGTTTGTGTTATTGTGTATGATTGATCTATTTTCTTATTTTGACTTGGTAATGTTGATTACAATATCTTTTTGGCCAGGTAATGTTGGGTATAAATAATACTACACATCAAACACTCCAAAAGTATACATTCAAAATACATAAGCATATCCTCAGACGCAAAAGATCCAATATAAAGTCAAGATCCTCTCTAAGATATGTAGCTCTAGAAGAAAAATTTAGGTCTAACATACCCAGGGCCTACAAACCCCAAGAACCCAAACCCCAATAAAAGCAACTAATGCCTCAATTTTGTTTCCCTTTGGCTAGGTGCATGAAGTATTTTGGTACCAGTTAATAACGAAGTATCGTTTTTGAGAATATTGCTATATATATGTGTGTGTGTTTATATTTATTTATTTATTTTATATATTTATAAACGTATACTTTGAAATTCACATATTTTATAAGCTCAAATAGCCTAAGTACATTAACCCATATGTTACCATGAATAACATGTTTTATAATATTTTAAAATTTTTTTAACATCTTTTAATTATATTTTACTGCAATAGCGGAAACATCAATACTAGCTTAAACATCTGAAAAATCATTGTTTCAGGCCAGTACATCCCTATATTTGATGTGGTATATTTTTAAGGAGTACCAGTAGTAGTTTAACTTAGGTACAGAGTAATTCATTGTAACTTAACTTGATTAATTCCTTCTCTTTCATCAATAAGAATCACTTTTATTTACTCTATAAGTTCTTAGAGAGAAAGAGAACAAAAGTTAACAGCTATCTCTTTTTTAAAAAGCCAAATCAGAATTTCAATTAAATTTAAGTAGCTTTCTAAAAAATAAAAAATGAAAATCCATATTCGACAGTAAAGTCCCTACTGCTTCAAGTTTACATCGAAAGGCATGTTTTCTTTTTTAGAAACTAATAGCCCTAGGATTTTACCAAGTAAATCAAGCTCAACTATCTAGTTTAGTTCAATTTTAGAGCTCTTTTTCTGAGATGAAAATGCAGAACATCAACGTCCCTAATTGGTTTGTGTTGACACAAAGATTTTTGTTATGTCTTTCTTATAGGCCTGAGGGAAAGTTTATCCAAGAAATTGTTCAATGGATATATTCGAAATTGAAAGAGGATAAGAAGCAGAACGAAGGTCCTTTGGAATCAACATTGAATTGTAATGAGAATGAGACTGAAAATGAGAATGAGAATGAGAATGATATTGGGATTGTTCGCGAAACGAATGTGATTCCAGTGTATAGTTTTTTGCCAAGAAGGAAATTGAGACGGAGTATTAGTTCGTGGCAAAAGGGTGATCTTCTTGGAAGTGGCTCTTTTGGAACCGTCTATGAGGGCTACACTGAGGATAACTTCTTTTTTGCTGTAAAGGAGGTTTCGTTGCTGGATCAAGGAAGCAAGGGCAAGCAGAGCATTTCCGACGTTGAGCAGGAGATTTCACTTTTAAAGCAATTTGAACATGAGAATATAGTTCAGTATCTTGGCACGGAAAAGGATGAAAGTAGAATTTATATCTTCCTTGAGCTCGTAACAAAAGGGTCACTTGCCAGTCTTTATCGAAAGTATCGCTTGAGCGATTCTCAAGTCTCTGCTTATACAAGACAGATTTTGAATGGATTGCAGTATCTTCATGATAAGAAAGTGATCCACAGGGACATCAAATGTTCTAATATATTGGTGGATGCAAGTGGGTCTGTAAAACTTGCAGATTTTGGGTTAGCAAAGGTAACCAAATTGAATGATGCTAAGTCTAGCAAAGGGACTTTGCTCTGGATGGCACCTGAGGTTGTTAATTTAAAGAAGGGTTCCTACGGGCTTGAAGCTGATATATGGAGCCTTGGATGTACTGTGCTGGAGATGTTAACGTGTAAACATCCATACTCTCACTTGGAAGGCTTCCAAGCATTGTTTCAGATTGGCCAGGGTAAACCTCCTCCAGTTCCTGATTCCTTGTCAACAGATGCCCGAGATTTCATCCTCAAATGCCTACAAGTTAACCCAAATCATCGGCCCACAGCAACTAAGCTATTGGGTCATCCATTTGTGACTAGACCTCAAAATTCCTTTGGACCTGCTTCTCCTCACAACAGCACACAGTTATAAAAGCTTATGAACAATCTTTGATGTTTGTATGTATGTTTTGGTAAGCAAGTACCACTGATCCAGCCACTCACAGCAGTTCTTATCTACATAAAGAAATACATGTCACACGGATTTTGTGATTATGGAAATTTCAGAAAAATTTGTTGAAGATGTTTGTAGAATATTCACTGAGGCTTGGTGCTACACTCTTTAGCTTCTTATATCACCAATCACTCAAACTAAGGGGATTGGTTTTTAAGGTGCGGTGAATTGTGACCTGAAGCGTATTTTCAAATAGAACAAGGTAGTTTACCAACTCACCTCATTTGCAGTGTTGTGAAAGATTGGAAGAGCTACCTGATGCTGCCATGTGGCTGAGTATTATGGTGACCCATGAACTGGAGACACTCAGGTCAGGGAGGAGATTAACCCTATTAATATTGATTTTGGACTTAGAATTCGTGTGCATTGCTTTATCTGCATCCTCCAGCACGAACACATCATAACCAGTTTATTCATGAACCGGTTGGTTCTCATGCTACTGCCAGTAATTTGCTTTTCAAGAAAGTTTCGATAATGATGTGATTATTCAGTTGGCTTATGGTCTTCTGTAGGATCATTCTCTGGAGTTTTGATTTATATGGTGTTGTCCTAGTTTTGCACCAAACTAAATGTGGCAAGGCGTGTTGATAGTCGCCTACTAATTACTGAATATTTGTGAGGCACATAGCTGCTGGTTCTATTCACGCCAGGCATGTGGTTGTTACTGTATTTGCCTCTGGACAAAATCTTCATATCAAGGAGCAACTTGGTGAACATCAATTTAGTCAGGTATTTGATAATTTTGAGTGTATGATTGTTTGGTTTGTAATATGCTAGCATCATACAATCACCAATGTCACTAAAAAATATTATCATGTTATTTGTATGTTAACTTTTTTTACCTTTTTTGTTTTGTGTTTTTTTTTTTTTTTTTTTTGGTTTGTTTGTGAAACACTGAGGGGATTAGGGGATTTTGTCTGTATGATTAGTTGTAAATTTAGTCTGATGTATGTAATTATTCTGATTTTGTCCCTACTTTGCCATAACAGGACTGAAGGTGATTTTATCTCTCATTCTATCCAAGTTTTGTCCCTGAACATGGAGTTACTCTCTGTGTGAGGAAAGCTTGACATTTCCTTGCTTTGAGAAAGGCTTTGGTGGTAATAAGAAGATTAAAAATGAGAGACATGTAGATTATTTGTATTATCTTTATGTAAGGGCATATTTGATGTACACATCTCGTGTCATTACTATGTAGCTAGTGGAGAAGTTGTTATAGTTCCTTTGGTAACACTGTTTTTTACTGATCGTAAATATTTGAAGCGATAATGAACATTAATTGGGATGCTTGAATTTAGAAATAGGAGTCATAGTCTAATCTTGTAATACTAAGCAATTTCTAGCAATTCTCTCGTCTAAAGCCACCCTTTCTACAAGGGCAAAAATTTTGTATGCATTGGACACACAAGATACATTTTCTTCTATCAGGTTTCAAGTAGACGATGATGTTTGTCCACAATACAAGATAGAGCTAGAGACCCTAGAGCATCTCATTTTCAAATGCCCATTTGCCATTATTGGACCAGCTCTCATGTTAGAGGATTGACAAACAGGGATGAAGCGCACACTATTTTGTTGGTGGCAAAAGAAGCATCTATGTTACTTTAAAAGCTAGATTTTTGCTGGACTCTTCTTGTTTTGTATGGGTTTCATGTTTTGTCTCTTGGCAAGACAATTTTTTTGGCCCATAATGTGACTTCTTGGGCTGCATTGTGTCTCATCTCTGCTATATCTAAATGGGTCTTTTGCCAAATTAGAAATGGTTTGGGCCCCTAGGCATTTTGGGATTTGGATGGTTCAATAATCAGCATTATGCAATAATTGCAACTAAAATTACCATTTTAGTGTGAAAAGTAAAAGATTTAAGGTAAAAAGAAATAGAAAGATAAAAATTAAAAATTTAATAAAGTTTTTTGATTCAAAGTGAACTTTCAAGTTTTAATCTTAACCCTTAAAAGTGGTATTACATAGCTATTGACTATTGCACCTAATGGCATTCTGTAATCTCATTGGTTGAGTGTGGGACATGCAATTGATCCTTTGGATTATTTGCGTGTCCGGATGAGCATTTACTTGCTAAATGTTCATTGTAGTAATTCTTTAATGACTGTTCTTGTATGATCAAGATATGTTTACATGTTTTACACTGTTTACAACTTGATCGCATTTTACTTTCTCATGTACGTACCTTGTGTTTAACTTGTCATAAGCTTAATGAATGTTATGTTTGTGTGCAAGTGTTTCAGGTTACATGTATATACGTCCAAGTGCTTCACAGCTTCTAGATTAGGTGTGAGTGAGTTTTGCCATTGTTCCCAAATTCACGTTTAATTCTAGAGTCTGTTTTAGAGGTTTTGTCACGGAATAGCCAAAGGGGGAGATTGTAAAGTTATTATTTACAACATCATGTTTTGTTGGTTTTTATTCTGTGCCAAATTTGATTGTAATTTTATTCAATCTGTTGTACCCTATATTTATTGTGAGATTTCGTTGTAAGGGTTGTGTGTTAGAGAGAGAAAGAGTGTGAAGACTCAAGCATTTGAAGACTGAAGATTTCTCGCGGGTATGTCACGACTTAGCTTCTCGCGAAGTGACCCATATGCCCTGCACATGATGGAATGCGAAGAGTCAGGCCAGGTGGAGACAGCTATGTCTCGCGAGTATCTCGCGGGTAAGGCCTTCCCGCGAGACACCCGTGAGGCATTCTGTTCTGCTAGCCTGTCCAGTCTGATTTACACTTTCTATGCCCACACTATTTATACCCATATTACCCACAAATGTTAAGGATTGCTTTTGAGAGAAAACTCTAGCCAAACACCTAGAGAATTAGAGATTGTCATTCCCACAATCCTCTACTCATTTGCTAGTGGAAATTCCTCAACTCCTACCTCTCCATTTCCATACCAATGAGAGGTTAATAGCCCAAACACTTATCACACCATTTGAGAGTGTCAAGTGAAGTTTGGTGCTGCTAGGAAGCATTGGAAGAAGCCAAGGATGGCAGATGCAACATGTAGCTTGTTGCGGGATCCGGAGAACTAAAACAAGACACGGTTCCGAGAAGCCTTGTTGGAGTAGGAGATTGGAGGGCTTAGGTACATCGGGTAGATTAGGCTTGGAGGGTCTCTTGCTAACCAATGTATCCCAACTGATTGTCTAGTGGATCGATTACCGCTTGGAGGGCGACGGAGAGGTTTTTCGCCGAGTTCTTCAGTTTCATCTTCAATAACACATCGGCGTGTTATCTTGTATTTGCATCCTTCTTCCCTACTCTTTTACATTCCATATTACTGCTGTGTTGCTTAGATTATGGATTAGAGTAGCATATTTGTTTATCCGCTCGTATTTACACTATTCCGCACTTAGTATTAAGTTAGTGTAAAAACTATCGAGCCGTAATTTTAATTTTGGTGTCTAAATAGCTCTTATGTTTTCAACATATTTTTTCGAGCTTTCAAAACAGATTTGTAGTTATGGAGTGGTGTTGCTGCCAACATATCAATAATTTGCTACACTATTTCTCATAGTCTTATAATTTAATTGGTATTTTTTTAATAGTATTTTTAACTTGTTAGAATTCAAATTTTATCTCATTGTAACTATCAATTTATTATAATTAAAAAAATAGAATTTAATTAGTTGAGAATACAAAAAAAGTGAAAGGATACAAAATGTTGAGAAGATACATAAAACTAAAAGTGAGGATAGAAAATATTTAAGTTTTTCAGGATAAGTATTTGGTGCATAAGATGTAAAATAATTATAAATATTTTTTGTTTGGTTAAAAAGAAAAAAAAAAGTCGGATAAAAAAAAAAAAAAAAAAACCCTTGCAGCCACAGTAAACAACTAAAGTCACGTTGTTTTAGGTACTCTAAAACTACAACCTAGAAGTCCAGAACAAAATCTTGTTTAGAAAAAAAAAAATGAGCAGCAGGCAGGGCCCCCCAAAGCACCAAAACAAATTCAACTGGATACCTAGTGGCGAAGCTAGGAATTTTGGCTTGGGGGGCCAAACTATGGTATTTATAAATTAGTCTAGATAAATTCAAAACATATACATACACAATTAGATTAACAAGAACTCGTTATCTTCCTAATATTTTTTTTCTAATGAACATAATCTTTCTAAACTCTAATGAGAATACACAAATTGTCTACTTTACTCTAAACATGTACGAAAAATAATCTAAAAAGAAAAATAATTAAATTTTTAAATATAATGGAGTCAGGAACCTTTTAACTTAATTGATTGGACGTATAAATGAAAAATGAAAAGATTAAAAAAGGAAAAATAATAATGGATGATCCTTGTGTATCTTTTTTTTTTTTTTTTTTTTTAAAAAAATTTTGTTTTGGAAAGATTAAGCTATTTATTTTTGTATTTTTTTTGGGGGGAAGCCAATTCTTTTCTTTTTTTAGAGCAACTGAAATTTGGGGTGGCCGGAGTCAAGATAAACGAAACGGTATTACAACAAACAAGAAAATCGATTTCTATTTCTCTGGAAAACATTTTACTAAGGAAAACTATTCATACAGGAAGTTGGTGGAAAGTTTAGGCCGTATTCCGAGATTACGGGTGTGTGCCTACGTTGTAAAGAGCAGATCGAATGGAAACGCCGTTATGGAAAGCACGAGTCCCTCACCGAACCTGCCAAATGGTATTTCCTTTTCCATTTCCATTTCCTTTTCTTTTTCTTCTTGTCTTCTTCATATATATATATATATATATATTGGAAATAGTTTGGTTTCAGTTTTCAATAACGAATTAATATTTGTGGCAGTCAACGTTATTCCAAACGCGCAGTTCGTCAGGCTTACCATAATCTCTGTCGTGGTTTGTGTTTCTTTCACAATCAAAGCTTACAAATTGAAAAGATAGTAACCTGTTTACAAGTTGTTGAAATTTGTGTCGGATATTAGAGCAGAAGCTTAAGTAATAGTTCAAAGTAACATTGAGGAATAGAAGTGCAAGAAGATGAGTGAGTGGATGACAGCTGTATTTTATTAGCGGTAGTTTCAGTTAGTTAGTTTTTCTGTTAAGCTTAGTTAGTTAATTCCATATTTACTAACATCTCCGTATCAGAGTTACTCATTCAATGAAATCAGTTTTTCATTTTTCTCTAGAATCTAATAATATACAACCAAATGTCCCATTTATAGCTTTGCTTTGTTGAATCAATGTATTTTTTTTAATATACTTTTTGCTAATTGTACTCTCTAATTTTTCCCAAGATTCAAGTGTCTTATAACTTTTGATTTATTCATTTCAGTTCTAAGTTCCAGTAAAAGATTAATAAAATTAAAAGTAATAATGCTGAAATGAATAAATTGTAAGTTATTGGACTAAATTGAATTTTGTGCAAAGGAGCAGAGTGTATGCGCAAAATGTCGTTGCTATGCGGGTCATATAGTCAGAAGGTTTTGTTTAAGGGTAAACTACGTATTTAGTCTCTATCCTATATACCATATTTCAATTTGGCCCCAAACATTTCAATTGTGTCAATTCGGTCCCTAACCTTTCAGTGTCGTGTTAATTTAATCTCCATCATTATATCTTAGATAAAAATTGATGACATGACAAATGGCCAAAATAAAATTTTTGTGTATTGTCACATCAACAAAATCTAATTTTTTATTTTGGCCATTAGACGAGTCATCAATTTTCATCCTAAAAATAATGGTAAAGACTAAATTGATACAATACTGAAAGGATAGGAACCAAATTGACACAATTGAAAAGTTAGGGACTATATTGAAATATGGTGTATAAGATAAGGACCAAATACGTAATTTATTCATATGTATATATATATATTGTTTATTTATTTTGTGGGTGTATATGAAATTTTGTTTATATGGTGTTTGTTCTTGTAGAGATTATTCAGAGGTGGAGGCTGAGCAAAAGTTGCTTGATTATGTCAAATAATTTGTATGAATTGTGCTGATAAGGCTTTGGTTTTGAGTGTTAAAAGGTAATGGATTTGGTGATTTTGTTGTAGGCCATTAAAACAATGCTCGAGAAAGAGACCAGATGACTCTGCTACGTGCAGTAAGCTCTCTAAAGCAATGCTTTTCAGCTATGATATTTTTTATAAGGCTTAAATGCACTTTTGATCCGTTCAGTTCTTTCATACTTGTATGGTATATAGGTAATGAAATAAACTTCATCTCAAAGTAAACAGTTAAAAATCGACATACTTTATAATGTGGATCTACTTTTTGTTATTCATGAAATCCTTTTATCATCAATGTTATATTGAGAAATAGGTAATCATGTCGTAGCTTCTAAATTTTGATCATACACATTGACATATTCCTAGAGACTGTAATTGCCACGATACTCAGCTTAAACAGGACAACGCCTCTTTCTGTATTAAATTTCTAGATTATTATTGGCAGTTGTGTTAATTATGTTTTGGTCTTACTTGGATCCCTTTCACAAAAAGAAGAGTGGAAAAGAAACATTTTTTTTTTATATGTGTTAGTAAAATTAACTTTAGAATTTTCAAATCCTTTTTGTTAACTGACTCTTAGTTGAGCTAATTATTGTAGACATTCAAAAAATACTTAATCATGCAATATGTAGAGAGTAAGAAAATAATCAGCTTTCTAGACTCCTGGGAAATTGCAGCCTCCATTGATCAGATTAGTTCATCTTAGACTAATAGTGAGACAAAGATGACTGTACTCATTTCTTGTCTGTTTTATTGGACAAAATAAGATACAAGTTGTAACTTGCTATCCTTTTACCTAGTAGGCCAAATTCGCTCCCAAGTTCTGGATGACACACCAATTGTTTACTTTGAATGTTATTTTGCATTATGAATTCCATAATGATATGGTTTTTGCATTTATATAATATATATAATTTCTTTGTGCATTTTATTCTGTGCTTACATGTATCTCTAATTGTGTCACCTTTCCAGTTTTTGTTCCATTTACATATACTTCTAGTTCTTACCAAGTTGAGCTTGTTTTTATGTATATAGTTTTGGATTAGATCCTATTCTGTGCCATGGTACTTTAATTATTGCAGGATTCAACTATGCCAATGAGCTCTATCTGATTTCGTACTTTCTTCTTACATAAGAATGGGTAGAGGATGTGGCTATGGGTTCAAAACCTACTTGTTACTTCCATAAGAATGGGTAAGGTCGTGGGTATAAAACCCACCAAGTGCATGTGAAACTCACCAATCACCAAAATAAAAAATAAATAAAGTTATCTACTGGCTACTTTTGTGACTTGTGAAAAGAAAAAGAAAAAGAAAAAAGAAAAGAAAAGAGAAACTATGCCAATAAGAGTGCTCTGTACTTGTTCCCTTTACTCCTATGCTTTTGTACCACACGTGTTTTCTTTTCATTTAATTCCCCTTGCCCCCTTTCTCAATTGCACCGGATGAATAGAGATAAATCTAAAAGTTCAGAGAAAACTGCAGCCAATGAAGAAAATGAAGTTGGGGAGTTAATTTCCAATGTCTCACATGAGGAACATGCTGAGCTGAGTACAGATAATACTGGTGATGAGAGGCAAAATTTGCTAAAAAACATGTTTTTAGAAAAAATTTAGGAAAGTAGCACACAAACAATGTTAATTAGTTAAGTAGACCGTTTGTGTGCTATTCACCAAAAATTATTTTAAAATGGTACTATTTAGCAAATTTTACCTTAGTGATGAGGGAGATAAGGATCTAGGTTTAAATTAAGGTGTGTGAACTCCCAATTCCCAACAACGACATGTACTATGAGGATATGAAGCGTTTTATGTTCCTTGATATGCTAAATTATCACATTTACCAAAAATGTAGACTTTTTTTGAAACTTTGATGGAGAGTAAAAAATAGGAGAGAGAGAGAGAGAGAGAGTTGAAGCTTGAGCATTGAGTAATAGAAAGGTAAATTAATGTGGGAAGTTGAAGAAAGAGAAAGCGTTAATGAGGAAGAAAACAAATCTAATATGATTGTCATTTTTTTCATGTGAAATAACTGAACGGTTTTAGACCCCTTAAAACAACCAGACCAAGTGATTAACTTAGTCAAATTATGCAATTCTAGGTTATCACAAGCAAACAATCATATTAGAAATATAAAGCAGCGGAATAATAAATAACACAGTGATATGATCACCTAGGAAACCACACCGGTAAAAACCTGTGGAGGATTTGACCCACCGATCCTCAAGGCAAACCTGAATCCACTATGAAAGAATCGAAATTCATACAAAAGGACTTACAAGCTCCCCGCTTGACTTCCTAATGCTACCCACCAGTAGAACTTACTGACACGACCACGTGCAAGCTCCGAATCTATGGACTCTTTCTTTCTTGGATTCTCCAATCAGCTATAAGCACCCACGCTTGTTATTCTTTAAACTCCAATGGCAGCAACCGAGTTGATCATCAAGATGTTGATATAATCTCTACTTTGAAAACCCTAAACTTTGTGTAAAGGAAATCTCCTCTAGATCTCACAAGAGATTTACACAAAACAGAAAAGTATGAGCAACAATACAACAGGAGCAACTCTAAAAATGTGGCTAGGGTTTTGCCTTATATACCTATGGCAAAAACATAAAACCCTAAACGTTTAATGAGTTAGGGCTGAGTTGGAAATTCTGCAGAAAATGCATCTGACCCGAGATTCGATCGATCGAGTCTATCCTTCGATCAATCGAGCCAGACCGAAATGCACCAATGCATCTGCAGCCTCTCGATTCCAACTTTACAATAATTAATCAACTTTGAGCAAGCCTTAACAGGACTAAACATATTGTTTTGATCATGGTTTGCCAATATTACACATTAGAGTTCTAAATACATAAATTCCTAAATCTTTAGAACCTAACAAACTCTCCCTTTGGCAATACGTGACAAAACACAAACTAAAAGCTCAAAGTTTATAAGTAAAAGCCCTTTACAAAAGTAATGCTCATAAACTCAAATTCAATCCTAACAATTATCCATCAGTTGCAAATGTAAACAACAGCTCAATTGAATCAACCTGAATATACTTGAAATACTCAACAAACGCATAAACGCATGTGTGACAGAAAAAAAAAACATATATCAATGAACAACTCATAAATATAAATCAACAAGCAGTGAATCACAAAGCAACAAGAATCAAGTATATATCATGTATCAAAAACAATGTTACTCCCCCTAACATGAATATCCCCAAAAATGATATACAAAGTGAAGCACCTAGATACAATCTATAAACTCCACTAGCTTCTCAAAACAAAAAAATACTCCCTCTAACTACAAAGACCCTTCTACAAGTCAAAACTCTACTCCCCCTTTCTGTGACGGAATGCCAAAGTGCAATCACAAGCCATCATCAAAAGGAGGTGGTGAGGGTGAATGAAGATGCACGAAGTTGGCTCGCAGAGCATGAATCTCATCAAGCAAGTCTACCAAAATCTGACCATGAGCCGCCTGAACGGTCATGACAGTCTCCAAGGTACGACGTACATCAAAGTCGTCCGAAGGAGGTGGAGGAACAGCAGCATCACCAACAGGATCAGGAACATCCTCACCAGCAGGACCTGTAGAAGAAGAAGAAGGAGGTGTTCTACTAGAAGGCTCAGACCTAAGGTGTTTAGAACCAGCTTTAAGATGAGCGGCCCTTTGTCTAAGGAAAGACGCACCTATGGGAGCAATCACATGAACAGGCTCAGAGGAAGGAAAACCACTAAGATCAAGATAAAACAAAATCCTATGAATGAAAATAGGATGAACAAGGGCATGAGAAAAAGATGAACTCCTATAAACTTCGTTCAAATAACGAAGAAACAGATGAGGAAAACTGATAGGAGCATCAGTAACAAGAGCGTACAAAAATACACACCACTTGAAAGGAATGGTGTGAATATGAGATATGGGTCAGATAGAATGACAGGCTATCCTAAAAAAGAGATAGTGCAACCCAGAAAGCTCGGTAGAGGTGATCCTAGGATCAGAACCCCATTGGATAGATGACCCAGTGATGTAAGACAAGACATCACTCAACTCGGGAGACTCGTCATAAGGATAGACAGGATTCTAGACCAAAGGTACCCCTAGAGCATCAGCCACTACTTGAGGAGTAATGGTGTACTCTTCGCCTCGTATCCAACTCTTTACCAAAGTGTTGGAATCATAGTTGCGGATAGAGATGTTCGAAAAGAACTCTCTAATCAAGGTAGCAGGTGGAGGAGGATCAGAAATATCCACCAAGGGTAACCAGCCTCGACACTCAAAGTTTGCCCTAATGGCAGGATCAAGTTCATCTAAGAGAACAGAATGCTCAGCCCAAATCTTTCTTCTAAGGTTTAGCTTTTCAAAAATCTCTTGGTTTTTCTCACTCGAAAACTTCTCATGGTCAAAAGAAGGAGGGGGTGGAGAAGATGAGGAAACAGTCTTACGAGCCTTAGTCTTCCTAGGCATAGTGCTAAGGAAAGGACAAAGACATAAAGAGAAAACCAAAAGAACAAAATGAAAACAAAACCAAGGGTAGATTGCAAGTTAGCACAAAAAAAATATAGAACAAAAATCTATATGATGCATGAACAATAACAATGTTGTGATGCATGAACTAATGCAGTAAACAAAGTTCAAATGAAGTTCAATTACACAAAATTGGCTTGAACATAGAGTTTCTAACAAAAAACCCTAAAAAATTTGAAAAACCACTTGATAATTTTGAAACAAATTGATAAATTGATCATCATAAAAGGTTGAAAACAGATTAGAACAACCAATTTCATCAAAACAAAGAGCCAATTTCATCAATTAAACCCAATTTATCCCCAATTCGGATCAATTACAAGCCCTAGAAATTTCAATTTTTCACAAAACCCAAAATTGATTAAATTAAACTATCAAGAACAAGTTTATATCATGTCCCAACAAAAACCCATTGATCAATTTCACAAAATAGGGCGTGAATCAACAAAAATCCCAAATATGAGAGGTCCGAAAATTTGAGTGTATAATGCATGAAAAATGCATGAAAATATGAAAATAAACTCAAAAGGAAGGGCAAAACAATCTTACCGGCTTGAGGAAAGAGAAATCTTGCAAAAATTTCAGAGGAAAACGACAAAAATTTGGACTTTTAGCCTTGCCGAGTCGGAGAGAGAAAGAAAAGTTTGAAAAACCTTTTTGAAAAAGTGTTTGAATCAGTCAAGAACAGTATTTTAAAAAACCTGATTCATGACTTTCGATTGATCGAAAATTACATTCGATCGATCGAATCAATCTGACATTTTTAAACAAATTGAAGCACTTTTTCGGTCGATCGAAAAACAGAATGGATCGATCGAACCAGGCAGAGGCTCACACAATTTTTGAGAAAAATCACAGTTTTGAAAAACACAAACCATATTTGAAAACAACACCTCAAAGCAGTAAACTTATTGAAACAAAATGCATGAGTATAAGATGGAATGCTTTTTCAAAAACCCAAGTTTTAATCCTAGTTTCTCCAAAGAAAATTTCAGCCATTCTTCCTTTAAATTCTCAAGCAAAAAAAAAGTTTTGCATAATTCTCAAAGTATTTTCAAACTTGGTTGGTCAGACAAAAAACACACACAATAACATGTACAAAGTTTAGCAAAGAGTAACTTGTGTAATGTGTGCAACTAGCAAAAGCTTGATATACATGTGAGATGATATGTGAATAGCAATCAATCACAGAGTCTACAAAATCCATCACATAGAATTCAAAAGAGACTATCACCTAAAAAGTTACATCATATAACTCTCACATCTCCTAGAACATAAGCTTGCAATCATGTAAGTTTCTTGATTTTTGCCCCATTATTAGATGTAATTTGCAATCAAGCCTAATAGGACACACTAGTTTGAATTATGTGAAATGACATCAAGCCTAATAGTACACACCAATTTTAAGCATTAAACAATTAACAGAGGCTACACCTTATGTTCTTTTTGTGTATGTGCTACACTTTCTCGTGCACAAAATCTTATGATATGCACTAAGGTGTTCATGATTGGCTAGTGAACAGTGGTGAGATAGTTATTTTTGCCTTTCTCAAAAAGATCAAGTCCGACAGTCAAATAACATGTGACTTCAAGATTAAGACAAAGTGAAAAACACCATAAACATCTTTCCCACACATCATGCACTACAAAGCTTTAACTAGTAAAGTGCAATATATAAGCTCATCAAAGCTAAATAAGGTATATACGACATGTTATGTGTAAATAAATTGACCAACCTTGTTTTCAAAGACCAAGAAAAATAGTGCCAAACACAATTTGCTTTTCTCCTTTTTTTTTTTTTTTTTTTTTTTTTTTTTTTTAAATTTTAAATTTTAAAAGAGAAAACAAATAAATCCTAGAATGAAATGCATGAATGTTATGTGATGCAAACCCTAGAAACAAAAAAAAAAACACCAAAAACCAAAGAACAATGGTCACAAAAAGAACGAGCAAAGAAGCACAAGGACCATGTCAGAAAGACTCAATTAAATCGAGTCTTTTGCATCCAAAACCTTTTAGATGCACCACGAGCATTGGAGTTCTTATTCACATTTGAGTGATTTCCAACTCCAGAATTGGAATAAATGTTCAACGCCTTTACCAATTCACCAATAAGTGTCATAGGATCTTGTGCTTGAGGCACAGACACTTTTGGTTTGTTTGCTCTCTTAGCAACTTGAAGCTTGTAGCAGTTAGGACGAATGTGTCCAGACTTTCCACAATAATGACAAACCCAAGCAGGTTTCCATGCATCTTGTCCTTAGAAAGGGTAGAATCCTTAGGTTTAATCTCTCCTAGATCAACCCTAATCTTCCTAGGGGGTGAAACTTCTACAAGTTTGACAACCTCACTCACAGATGGTTTGACAGTTTCACTCACAGAAGGTTCAGAAGAAGATGAAGGAACAAAGTTTGTGGAATTAGGAGCAGACACACAGATGCTTTCAACATAACCTAACCCAGATTTATTAGAATGATACTTTTGAACATTCAGCATGTGATCAAGTTTAGAACTAGCAAATCTAGCAATAGATAAATCATGTTCCAAAGTTTTAACTTTATCAAGCAAAAGCATGTTCTCAGATTTCACATGGTTCAAAAGATCATTAGCATTAAAAAGTTTAACATGCAAATTCTTTTTTTCAAGCTCAAGCGAATCAATTTTCTTAAAGCCAAATTCAACATTCATAGCATCCTTTGCAGCAACTTTGCAAAGTTTATTATAGGCCTCTTAAAGATCTGCATTCTCAGAGAGTTCCCCATCAGAAGGGTTCTCCTCAACAGTCACGCTTTCATTGACTACAGCTGTAGTAGTGAAAGCAATGAAGTTTTCATCATTGTCACATCTAGACTCATCATCAGAAACCTCATTATCATTAAGGGTTACATCCATAGCTTTACCCTTAGTCCTCAAGAATGTAGGACATTCAGATTTAACATGACCATACTCTTGACAACCAAAACACTGAGCACCCAAAGAATTGTTTGAAGATTGACCTATTTTTTCTCTAGGTTTTTCAAAGTTATTACCCTTAGTGGGATCATTCTTCCTAAAGTTTCTAGGTTCAGCAGTGTTTGTACCTTTTGCCCTTCTATTAGTATTCCTCAGAAAGTTTCTAAAATTCTTGGCAAGGTAAGCTATCTCTGTAGCAGAGAGCTAATCATCAAATCCACCAACCTCAACATCATCAACAGATTTAAGAGCCATTGATTTAGATTTGTTTGTTTTGGGTAGGTCAGACTTATAGGATTGAAGAGATCCTACAAAAGGCAAACTTGGGGAGGATTTGACCCACCGATTCTCAAGGCAAACCTGAATCCACTATGAAAGAATCGAATTTCATACAAAAGGACTTACAAGCTCCCCGCTTGACTTCCTAATGCTACCCACCAGTAGAACTTACTGACACGATCATGTGCAAGCTCCGAATCCACGGACTCCTTCTTTCTTGGATTCTCCAATCGGCTACAAGCACCCACGTTTGTTATTCTTTAAACTTCAATGGCAGCAACCGAGTTGATCATCAAGATGTTGATATAATCTCTACCTTGAAAACCCTAAGTTTTGTGTAAAGGAAAGCTCCTCTAGATCTCATAAGAGATTTACACAAAACAGAAAAGTATGAGCAACAATACAACAGAAGCAACTCTAAAAACGTGGGTAGGGTTTTGCCTTATATACCTAGGGCAAAAACATAAAACCCTAAACGTTTAATGAGTTAGGGTTGAGTTGAAAATTCTGCAGAAAACGCATTTGACCCGAGATTCGATCGATTGAGTCTATCCTTCGATCGATCGAGCCAGGCTGAAATGCACCAATGCATCTGCAGCCTCTCGATTCCAACTTTACAATAATTAATTAACTTTGAGCAAGTCTTAACAGAACTAAACATATTGTTTTGATCATGGTTTGCCAATATCACACATTAGAGTTCTAAATACATAAATTCCTAAATCTTTAGAACCTAACAATAATTAAACACTATTTTTGAGCAAAACAAAAAAGCTCAAAACCACGTCGTTTTGGAGCCTTTTGTGTTTATCAATTAAAAGAGTAGAAAGTAGTTTTTATTTATTTATTTAATTTTATAACTAGGAAAGGAATCAAAAGTCGAAAAGATGGAAAAAAAAATTTTAATTGAGCGAGCAAATAATGCACAATAAAGAATTTTTACTATTATAGATAATTGGCATAAATGCGATGAGATAATTCTTAAGAAGGTACAAAAAATGAACTGTTTAAATCAATGTCAACAAGGAAAAATTGTTGAAAATTAATTACACTTGTACTTGCAAAAATAATCTCAAAAAAAGGAAACAATTTTTTTTTTTTTTTTTACAGAGAAAAAAGAAAAAAAGAAAAAAAAGAGAGGAAACAATTAGACATTACAATGAGGCGAGATTATAGATTTAAATTTAATAAGAAGCAATGTTTTAAATTTCATTTGGATATCGTTTTGGATTGGCTACTTAAAATATTTTCATGTCCGTTTAGGAATAGGTTATTTAACTAAAACTGAAAATTTTTTGCTGAAAATATTATAGATAAAGGTAAAAGTTAGTTGAATAATATAGTGAGACTTATGAATAGTATCAAAAATAAGTTAAAAGTGGAGATAAGCTGAAAATTTGCAATTACTTATATTATTATTATTATTAAATTAAATGCAAGAGTAATATATGTAAAGTCTAGTCAAGATTTAATTAGTTTATTCTAATTAAATTGATAATATGGTGTCTACCTTTTTTCCTAGCGAATTGTTGGACTTAAAAAAATAATTGAAGCTTTTAGCTTACTAAGGAAAAAAAAAAAAAAAAATTGTTGCAGCAATCCTATAAATAATGCCTCTGAGGTTCAAAATATTTTTTAATTTAATTTCACACATAAAGAACTTAACACTTCGATTCCCAAATATTACAAGGAGAAATTAACAGCAATGCTTCACAAATTTTGAACCATGTACTCAACACTGATGAAATTTCATACATGAGAGTTGACACACCCATATATTGACATAGGTTCACTAACCTTGAATTTTATGGCAGTTGACATTGGTGATCCAAGAGGCATTGCGTCTTTACCCACCTGCGGCTTTTGTGATCAGAGTAGCCCTTGAAGACATAACATTCAAAGACATTATGATCTCAAAAGGTATAAACATGTAGATTCCAATCCCTGGGACCTGATGCACTCATTTTCAATGCGGTAAGATTTGCTCATGGAATTGTCGATGCTTGCAAGACTCCCCAGGCTTATATGCCATTTGGAGTAGGGTCTTGTGTTTGTGCTGGCCAACTCTTTGCCATGACAGAACTGGAGGTGATCTTATGTCTCATTTTATCTGAGTTTTGTTTCTCACTATCCGGCATACCAACACTTCACTGCATTTAGGTTGGTTATTGTACCTGAACAAGGAGTTACTCTACGAGTGAGAACAGCTTGACAGTTCCTAGCTTTGAGAAAGGATTTGGTGGAAATAAGAAAACAAAAAGATGAGAGAGCTGAAGACTATTTGTACCATCTTTAATCTTTATATAAGGGTACCTTTGATGCACATGTGACATGTGTCATTACTATATATATGTAGCAATTGGAGAAGTTGTTCTATTTCCTTTGGTTCCATCATTTTTTAACTGATTACAAATATTTGAAGCAATGATGAACAGAAATTGGGATACTTGAATTTTAGAAATAGGAGTCATGGCCTAATCCTGTAATACTAAGCAATTGCTAACAACTCTCTCCCTTCCGATCCATTTGCCATTATTGTTGGAAGAATCTCTATGTGGAAAATAAACATCTTTGGTATGTCATCACAACCAATTGAAGATTGGGTAAGAACAATTCTGTATTCATGTAAAGCCTCTAGTATAAAAAAGAAAGAGGTGTACAACTTAACATTGTCACAGCAGTTTGTTATTGTGATCAAATTTGGTGCAGCATGAATGAAATGGAGCATAATGGAGAAGATACTGATCCACTCATTCCACTGTCCTTGGCCCAGAAGGTAAATAAGGTATTCAACTCCAATCTTAGAGCATGAGAGAAAAAACATAATCCCTCTATAGTTCCTTGGCAACCCCTTACGTACTCAAGTTTGGCTGAAGATTAATGTAAATGTTGCAATAAGGGACAACGTAGTTTTCGTAGTTGTTGTGTGTAGAGACTCACTTAGGACCTTAATTGACATCTAGACCGGCTCTCATGTTAGAGGATTGGCAAATTAGGATGAAGCATAAACTATTTTGTTGGTAGGCAAAAGAAGCATCCAGGTATGTATGTACCTGTGACTCCCAAAATATCATTAATGCCTTGGATGAAAATTGTAAAGGAAGCCAGATTTTTGCTGTTTTGTATGGGTATCATGTTTTGTCCCTTGACAAGCTTAAGTTCGTTTGGTAAGAGATTTTTAATAACGTTGTTTAGATTTTTAAAAATACGTGTGAATAAATAAATATAAAAATACGTGTTATAGTGTCTAAAGTTTAAATAATAATTTCTATTGTTTAAACATCGCCACTAAACCAAGCCTAATTTTTTGGCTCATAACGTGGCTACTTGGTATCTCTGCTTTCTCTGAATTGGTCTTTTGTCAAAGTAGAGATAATTTGGGCCCCTAGGCATTTTGTAATCTCATTTACTCAGAAAAATAGAAAATACAATAAATCAAGGTAGGCCAATTTTATTTTTTTTTTTTCCAAATGTGTTGACTAACAACTAAAAAGGCAAAGTAATTTCTTTTCTCTGAACAAGTACTCCTTAGTTAATAAATAAAAGGTTGGATGGCTCAAGATATTTTGTTAATATATTATTTTAAAAAAAAAATTTATATTATTTTTATAAATAAATAAAAATTTGTAATAGTTAGTTATTTTTTATAAATAATTCACAAATAAATCCTCCCTCTCTCTTTCTTTCTTTCTTTCTTTTTATTTTATTTTATTTTATTTTATTTTTTTTAAATCAACTTTTTGCCATTTAGTCCAAGATTCGCTTGTTTGTTGACCCACATATTTTTAGGTCCGCAGTCCTCTAATTCAGTCATTTCATCTGTAATAATGCCCGGGCCCATAAAGGAGAATTTAATCATTTATAGTTGCTGTGTGTTGGAGAGCCACTCGTTTTTACCGTGCGGACAGGTCCTAGGGTCAAATAACAAAATTTTAAAAATTAAATATATAAAAAATTAAATTTAAAAAATCATAACCTGAATATGTAAATTTAAAAAAAATAAAATAAAAAATACGCATATGCCTAATTTAAACTCGCCTTTACAATTCAAAATCAATGTTTCATAAGCAATAGCATTATAAATTCTATAAAATAGGCATAATGTTTGCATAGACAATAATACTGAATCTTAGTTCCCCACATTAAGATTTACCATGTTTTCCAAATGACACTTTTCTAGAACGAAAATGAACCTCAAATCCCTTTTCATCTCCTTAAGATACTCATTTTATGTGTTAGGCATTGGAACCGTGAATATCATGAAAGTTGGAGTAGAAACTTCTATCTACCTAATGTACTTTTTGAACCCATCATGAGATGCAATCTCATTTCTGTCCCTTACGAAGATGAAAAGGGATTCAAGGCAAGGTTTTTAAACCCGACTGGACCGAACGGTCCGACCGGAAAAATCGAAAATCGGACTGAAGTCCGGTTTTTTATGCATACAGAACCGGGCATACCTGAGTTCTAAGAGAACCGGGGTTCAACTGAAAAATCCGGACGAACCGTAGGCCGGTTCAACTGGTCATGGAATAAGGAAAAATTAAAGAAAAATGTGGCTGCCAGGATCCGAACTTGAGACCTTGTAAGCAAGATTAGTAATGAGAAGATTGTTACCTGATGAAAACGACCCTGAGTATGAAAGAAGTTGTTGACAAACAAAAAAAAAAAAAAGGAAGAAGGAAGAAAAGAACAGAAATTCACAAGCACACGGTGGAGGATGCTCAAGTGAAGAGAAGAATAGAACCCATATGAAAAATCCAACAGAAACCCACATGAAAAACCCACTGGAAAACCCGTTGGATCTGCCCGATCTGCCACTGATTTGCCGCCGATCTGCTACTCCAGGTTGCTGCCGATCTGCCGCTGCCATGTTGCCGCCGATCTGCCGCTGCCAGGTTGCCGCCGATCTGCCGCCGTGAGGTTGCTGCTGACTGTGGCTGATCTGGGTTTGAAATTTGAGTGAGGAAGAGAGTTTAGGGAGAGCTAGAAAATAGAGGCAGAGGACAAATGATAGAGAGCCCCGGTTGGGCATTGTGGAGTGGGAAAAAATATATATATTAATGAAGGGATATTTATTAATAAAATAATAATAATACTCTTCAAAGTTGAAAGTTGGCAGCTCTTTTTGTGGAGGAGGTGCTGCCAACGTATTGTTGAAAGTCCAGCACTTTCATTTTATATTGATACTCTTTACCTCTTTTTATTTGCTTTATTGGTCTATCCGCCCACCAAAACAAGAGACTTTGGTTAGGAAAAAATATCCCAAATATAATAATTTATTAAAATGAAAAAATATCATAACTTAATATGATAACTTAAGTTACGTATAAAGTTACATAATAACTTAAGCATAGTTTTGTAACATAATTGTGAAAATTATGATATGAAAAAATACATTTGAAAGATAGATTTCTATATTTAATTGGGCTATTTAATTTAATTTTTATATTTATACTAATTTAATATATTTATTTATATTTAAATAATTATTAAATTAATTATGACGTCATTATGGTTTGATCTCGGTTCAACTTCGGTTCGACCTTAAAAATCTTGAACCTCTCCTTTTTACGGTTCAATGAACAATCCGGGTCTAAGAACCTTAATTCAAGGTTCGTTTTCGTTCTAGAAAAGTGTCTTCTAGAAAACGTGGTAAATCTTAATATGGGGGACTAAGATTGATAGATTATATCAACTAATTAGTGTTGGCTCCTTTGCTAACAATAATCCAATAGTTGATCCTCTTGCTTGCTCTAATGTGTTTATTAATTCCTTTGCATATAATGATTTTTGTTTATGCGTTGATGATACTTACCTATATGGCATATGAGATTAAGACACATTAATTAAAAAAAAAATTTGAAAATGATGATTAACATGAGATTATTCCAATCATAACATTAATTTTACTACTTCAACCTTGCATATTTGGTAAAATGACTAGATTTTCTATTCCTAAGGGACAAATGTTTAATAAATTATTTGTTATTGTACACTCTCATGTTTGCAGTTCATTGAATATCAAAACTTATGGACAAACTTCAATAAAATAACAAAATAAAAAACTCATGGACAAATATTTTTTACATTCACCATATGGACACATATTTTAAGCCTAAAAAATATGAAAATTTTCAAGAGTATAAAAAGGAAGTTAAAAATCAATTAGGAAAGAATATTAAGATACTAAAATAAGTGTGAGTTCCACTTAACTCAACTGGTAAAGTCTTTGATAGTTGAATAAGAGATTTGAGATTCAATCTCCGCCTACATAAAAAACCGATTGGTGTCTTGGTCTGATGAAAATGAGCACAACCATCATAAGCGGAGACAATAAATTGAAACTTTATATAAAAAAAAAAAAAAATACTAAAATAAGTTCATGTAAGATAGTATGTATTAGAATTATTTATAACTATTTTTGAAGACAAACGGATAGTATATCAACTTACTATGAATTATACACCACATCAACATGGCGATGTTGTTGATGATGTAATAGAGCTATGTTGGACATAGTAAAGTTAAGAGAAATGCTAGTATCACAAAATGTTTCACGACTCACCACGTAGTGGAGAAAAATTAGTAGGTCTATGGGAGTTCACATCTCCACCACTTACAAATCGTCACATGATAAGTTTTGACAAAAGTTATGAAATTTTTTGTGGCACTTGCATTTCTTTAAGATTAATGTTTTGTCATTCTTCACTATGATCTTAATTTTGAAGAAAAATTATTGTAACACAATATTCTTACTCAATCTAGTTCCTACAAAAATTTAAACTCTAGGTGAATTATGAATGGGAAGAAAACGTAACGGACAAGTTTAAAATTTTCGAGTTCTTTAGCTCATATGCTAATCTATCATATCTGAGGGATAACTTATGTTAGGTTCTAAGACTTTAGGAACTAATGTATTAGAACTTCAATTTGTATTGTGTTGGCAAACCATGATCAAAACATAGAGTCTAGGTTTAGGCTTGCTCAAAGTGTGTTTATTTGTAAAATTGGAATCGAGTGATTACAGAAACTATTGGACTAAATCTGCAAGGCTTGATCGATCGAAAATTAGACTCGATCGATTGAACCACGTGCAGATTTATTTTTTTGCAAAAAGTCCAATTTGGCCCAAGCCCGTTTGACATGTAGGGTTTTGTGTTTTACTCCAACTATAGAAGGAAAAACCCTAACTACGTTTTAGAAGTCTTTTGATGGTTGTGTGTTGAATCTTTTGTGAGATCTGGAGGTTTTTACCTTCATACACACTTAGGGTTATCAAAATCAAGATTCATGTCAAGAACTTGGTGATCTCTTCAGTTGCTGCATAAAGAACTTTAAAGAAGATCTGAAACCTTTGAGTGGAGTCTCAAAGTCACAAGTAGGAGAACTTGTGGTTGCAACAGATCAAAGAAAGAAGTAGTCCGTGGACTCGGAGTTGTCATGTGGTCATGGTAGTAAGTTTTCTATTCGAGGTAGCAATATGATGTTAATGGTTTAAGTTCTATTGTAAAAACTTCAATTCTTTCATAGTGGATCTGTTTTACCTTGAGAATAACTAGGTTAAATCCTCGCCAGGTTTTTTACCTGGTTAGGTTTTCCTGAGTTATCATATCGTTGTGTTCTTTATATTTCTGCATTATTTACATGATTTGATTTTATTGTGTTAATCTAGAACTAAATAATTTACCTAAGTAATCACTTGGCTAAATAACTAGGTTAAACAACTTGTGTTAAGGGGTTTGAAAAATGTACAACTTACATAATCATAAACACTCATTTAATTTGTACCCTCTTATTCTTTTTACTTTTTCAAGCCATCAGAAAATTCCTGATTCTCCAACAAAAATGAAAAATAGAAACCAAGAATCCATCAAAATAAACTAAAGAGCAATGTTAGGACCGCAAACAATCACACCCCTTTTGTCACAATTGATCACATGGTAAGTTGTAAGTGGTGAAGAAAATTTTTAGTTTTATGTTAGTCCACACTCACACCTCTACCATTCACACCTTGCCACTCACAACTTGAAATTGCTACGGCAAAATTTGTGTTAGTGATCCTAGCATTAAACTAAGGGTTTTACTAATGTATACCCTTAAGGAATCCACTAATAAACTATTTTATAAAATAAATTTACAGAAAAATGAAAAAGTGATTAACTTTTTTAACAGCTTTTCAATTTTTCATAAAAAACTTTCTAAAATAGATGATTAATGAATTGTTAGGGCCTGTATGGTAGCAGAACTTTAAGATTGTTTTGTATAATTAAATGCTTAAATTGTGGGCCCCACTTTCAAGTTTTGTGTTTCATAAGGAAAATCTTGTTAGGATATTTAGATAACACTCCTTACTTAAAGAATGTATTTAGAGAACTCTTTAAAGCAGTTTTTAGAACTCAAGTAGCAATATTTGGTGGTATTGTAGTAAATATTGTGAAAATGTGGGTCCCACCAAAACTGACTTGACATGACAACTGCTCCTCTCTCTCTCTCTCTCTCTCTCTCTCTCTCTCTCTCTCTCTCTCTCTCTCTTTGACAATGCTCCTCTCTCTCTTTCCTTCTTTATGCTCTCTTGAATAAAATAAACTAGGGTAAACTACGTATTTGGTCCTTATCCTATACACCATATTTCAATTTGATTTCTAACCTTCAATTGTATCAATTTGGTCCATAACCTTTTAGTGCTATCTCAATTTAGTCTTTGCTATTTTCTTTTGGATGAAAATTGATGACATGTCTAATGGCCAAAATAAAAAAATTAGCGTTCGTTGTTGTGACAATAAACTAAAATTTTATTTTAGTCATTTGCCATGTCAGTAATTTTCATCTAAAATATAATGACAGGAACTAAATTGACATAACACTAAAAGGTTAGAAATCAAATTGACACAATTGAAAAGTTAGGGATGGAATTGAAATATGCTGTAAAAGATATGGACCAAATATGTAGTTTACCCAATAAATTATTTTACATGACATGACAAGTTTCTATCTCTTCAATAAAGTAAATTATTTTACACTATTCATGTAAGAGTAATAAACACTTTTAATAAAATAAATAAATACCCATACCAAATATCCAATCTTGTGTTTTTAATTTTAAAAGAATGTTACAAAAATATGCTACCAAACACATTTTTTTGCATTATGAGTACTTAAAAGACGTATTTTAGTACACTTTTTAAATCACAGTTTTCATATTGTTTTGAAAACCACAACTACAATACTCTTAACAAACAGGTATCACCCTTAAACTAAATCATGTTTGTACTTTTTTTATAGAGATTTTCAACTTATGGAGCCTATTCTTGATGATAATTATTTAGCATCAGACTAAAATATCAACCAATTTTTAGTGTAGACAAAGATTGAACTCAAATATCTTATTCAACCATAAAATTTTTTACTAATTAAGCTTACTTTGTACAACTTTCTTATCCTTTCTCTTGCTCCATGACGTGTAGTTTCTCTAATTACGCAGTAGTTGACTTGGAAAGTGGATATGCAAGACTTGTGAAAAGACTATAAGGGCATTCCCATTAAGGATTGTGAACGTTTTTAGACCCCTTAAACACACAGATTGCGTAGCCTAGATTAATTAGCCAAGTTGTTACTTAGTCAAATTAAGCAATTCTAGGTTAAAACAATCAAACAATCATATCAAGAATAATAATGCAGCGGAAAATAAATAACACAAGATATGATCACCCAGGAAACCACACGGTAAAAACCTGGGGAGGATTTGACCCACCGATCCTCAAGGCTAACCTGAATTCACTATGAAAGAATTGAAGTTCGTACAAAAGGACTACAAGCTCCCCGCTCGACTTCCTAATGCTACCCACCAGTAGAACTTCCTGACACGACCACGCGCAGGCTCCGAATCCACGGACTACTTCTTTCTTGAATTCTTTAATCAGCTACAAGCTCCCCGCTTGCTTTTCTTTTAAGTTCCAATGGTTGCAACAATAATGATCTTCAAGATGTTGAAATAATCTCCACCATGAAAACCCTAAGTTTTGTGTAAAGGAAAGCTCCTCAAAGATCTCACACGAGATTCACACAAAACCGCAATGTATGAGCAACAATACAATATGGACAACCTTCAAAAACGTGGCTAGGGTTTTATTTATATACCTAGGGTAAAAACATAAAACCCTAAACGTTTAATGAAGTAGGGCTGAGTTGGAAATTCTGCAGAAAATTCAACCTGTGCGATTTTCGATCGATCGAGTCTATTCTTCGATCGATCGAGACAGGCCGAGAGTCCCAAGTACTTCTGCAGCCACTCGATTCCAACTTTACAATATTAAACCAACTTTGAGCAAGTCTAAAGAAGACACCATACAATGTTTTGATCATGGTTTGCCAACATTACAAATTAGAGTTCTAAATACATAAAATCCTAAGACCTTAGAACCTAACAAATTGCATATGCTAAAAGATGCTTTTTTTTAGCATTTATAACCCAAAAACCTACTCCATCAAAGATTGCATATGCTAAAAAATTTGCAATATTGCTACAGTGTGCTGTCATTTTTGAGACCGCACTGTAGCACCATGCTATCATTTTTTAATACTTTTAATTCTCTCTCTCCTCATAGTGATATTGAGACTCCTTTCTCACTCTCACTCTCTCTATCTTTTCTCTCTGCTTCTGACTGAGCTAGGATCTGAGACTTCGGTGAGAAATTTCTTCAAATACAGGTTTGTGATTTGACTCTAATGACTCTGATCTCCGACCCTCCGATTTGTTGAAGATGTCGGAGGTGGAAATCCATGCCAAGATGATGAAGCAGCATTCCAGGCCATCAATGGGTTTCGTTAAGCTCCAGCTCGACGTTCACCAAACTCCGGTAATCAATTTGTGTTTTTTTTCTTTTTGTTATTTCTTTGTTGGATTAATATGGAGATGGTGAGACTTTCTTGGATTACTATGGAGAGGGTAATCAATCTGGGTTTGGTGGTGTTGATGTACAGACGAAGCTTGGTGGTTAGCCATGGAGCACGAGTTGGAGTGTGGATCGAAGGAGTCGTGGTCCGATTAGGTTGATTTGGTTTGTGGGTTTTTTTTGGCTGTGGGTTGTGGTCCGATTTGGCTATGGTTTGTGGGTTTTTTTTTTCCTTTTTTTCTTGCTGTGGTTGGTGGTGATTTGGTCTAATTGCTGTTGATTTTTTTTTTTTTTTTTTTTGGGTTTGACGGTGGATGTGGTGGGAGGATGTGGTGAGTGGATATGGAGGGTTTTTTTTTTTTTTTTTTTTTCTCTGTTGTTGTTTGTGGTTACGGTGGATCTGGCTGGTGGCGATAATGGTGGGTGGTCGTGGTGGTCGTGGTATGGGTGGGTGGATGTGGTGGGCAGCGGTGTTGAGAATAATTGGGTTGAGAAAGAGAGAGACAAAGGAGAGAGAGAGGAAAAATAAAAAAATAAATAGAAAATAATAAAGAAAGAATATTTAAATGGAATGTTAAAAAAATAGAAGTTTTGATGGAAGGGATATTGTAAAGTGATGTGTTTTATCTTATAAAATTGGTTTTTGAGATGGTAAATGCTAAATTTTTTAGAATTTTTTATGGGAATGCTCTAAAGTGGCTAAAATTGTTAGACAACTGTAGGGTACCCCATGTGAAATTGAAACCTGGTCTGTGCGTTGGGAAATGGGAATGAGGGGGAATTTTTCATTCATTCCCCCCATTATATGCGCAGCGGAAAGACTCACTGTACTACCAACTCTTCAAAACCACCTGCTGTTCTTATTTGGTAGTACAGGAGATGGAGTTTGGGTTGCTATGGCGATGCTTTCAATCTAGTTTTATCATTTTGTGAAAGATTATGTTTGTGGGGAGTTGAGACCAAAATGACGCAGCGATCAAATCATTTTGGGTTGCTATAGTTGATTTGTTTTTAGTATGTAGTACAATTTTTTTAGATTTTGTTTTTATTTAAATAATATTTTATTAACTTTTACAATTAAAAAAAATATTTTTTTAATAATTTACATAAAATTTGGAGGAAAGGAGGATCAACCTTTTTTTTTTTTTTTTAAATTTTTTTTATAGGAAGACTAGAACTTTCATTAAATGACAAAAGAAATTACATTATAATGAAGAGCTTGTGTTAGAAAGTAAGAATTCTCTTCTATCTAAACAAAAAAATCAACAATGTCAACATGTTTTGCTAAAAGATGAGTTGAAAGTAAGAGTCTAGGTGTTTCCCTCGGGTAGTCTATGTATTTCCTTTGGGTATTCCTTAGATAAGAGTTGCACTCACCTTTGGGTAGTCTAAGTGTTTCCTTCGGGTATTCCCCAAGAAAAAATCTTCTTTCCCCTTTTGGGTAGATTAGGGTGTCTCCTTCAAGTTCTCCTTAAGAAAAAGATCTTCTTTTACCTCCGAGTAGTCTAAGTGGTTCCTTCAAGTCTTCCTCAGAAAAAACTTTCCCTCACCTTTGGGCCTTCCTAAAAAAATCCTCTCTTTCTCCAGGAATTTTGGGATGTCTTTGGGCATCTTGATATGTGAATCCTCACACCCTTCAGTTGAAAATCTCACCAAGTTGTGAAAGTGATCAAGTGATCATGGAAAATGCCACACTGGGGCAGCTTTTTTCTCATGGTCTCTCCCCTTCGAATGGGCTTCTTTTCAATAGCCTCAACAGTATCTTGAACTTTAGCAAGGACCACAGTCGCAATTTCTTTACAAGGCCACTAGAAGAACTTTTTGCTTGCTCGAAGCATTCCTTGGAAGCCTAACTTCCGTGTTGATAATTAAAAAAAAAAAAAAATGGCTAACCAAGCTGACATTCAGGGAGAATCATGGACTATCTCCAATTTTATCGGATCTTGCCATGAGCAAAGCATTCATTTAACCTGGACCATTTCCTCTCAGGAACATTCAAATAGTATTGGGACCACCTCAGTCATGGTGATTCACTTGACATACCTCAAATCCATGAGAAATCAGTTCCGGCTACTTCAACAATACAATGTCAGAACTTGCTCGTAATGAGTGCCCACATGTGAACCATGAAGGAAGAGTAAAGGGATTAAATTTGGTCGAATGAGAGCCAAAATGCTTCCAATTTTATCAGGTTTGTCATAGCCCGGACATGTCACTAACTCCCTTCAATCAACTTCCTTTTTAGGGACATGCTTTAAACAAGCCAATGAGACATCATCTAAGCATTTGTGATAGAACCATTCACCTACTCAACATCTGGGCGACAGTGCCCCAGCAAAATTTCAGGGAATTGCATTAACATCCCTTCTTGTTGTACTCATATTAATTTATTAGGTCTCTAATGTGGCACATTGCCTTGACAGGTCATTTCGATGATTGACATGAAAATGAAGTTTGTTACTTGTGCCTCACAAGAATCTTCACCATAAATCAGAAAATCTTCATCCCAAGAAGTATGCCAAGCGTGGAATCAATCACCTAAGGTTTCATTACAATGGAAAGACCTCCATCCCCTAAGTGGATCTTTGTAAAAGCTTTTGGATATTGGGAATGCCATCCATCTGAAACACTGGATTCTAGAGTTAGCCTTATCACTACATCCCAAACACTATCTCAACAAAACCTTCTTCATTTCGGTTGGCTTAGGTTTGTTGCAATCTTGTACACATTTTTCAAAAAGAAAAAAAAAGATTTTTTTTCAAAATAAGATCAAAGCATAAAGGTTCAAATCAAAATATCAAATCAAGAAAATCTATGTTTTGAAATGCGTGCATCTTTCAAGAGCGGCAAGTCAATGCCAAAAACCCTTTTGTGGGAAAAAAGTTGTTTGAGTGAAGTGGTTGACCCTTACCGGGGATAAGGGGCATGTGATCCCCAAACACTCACCTCATGATATCACATCCCAACAACTCCTCATTCATGAAACATTCACCATTTTTGCAAAGTGCATATTCAATCCTTGATAACCAACCCCCTCTAAGGAGGTCCTACCCATGATTGGTGTGGACCCTAAATCAGTGAATGACCACATGTTCAAGTTTCATTGACCAACTGATTGGATTTGAAATAATGAAGGCATTTGTTTCAGCTATCCAAATAATTATATCACTTGATATACCTTTTGAATCAGAAAGAAAATGTTTTTCAAAAATCACTCGAATTTAAAATTTGGCACATAAGCTCTTAGGGCTAAGAAGTAAGTGCTTAAGATGATGGAAAAAGGCATTGATTTCACTATCGTCCCGCTTACAGAGAAATATCCCTTGCTAGCCCAGTTGAGCCTGTTGAATTCTTTTCTTGTTTAACCTAGTCAAGGATTACCCCCTACACTGGGGTGGGTTAGATGGTTACAAGGACCTCATGCTAGGTGACTTGCAATATTTGAGTCCATCAAATGAGTCCCTAATTGAAAAAAACGAGAAAAGAGCCCAAATTGAATGACAAAAGTTATGGGCAATCAAGTCAAATAAAGCCCCCAAGTGAAGAAAACAGCAAAAGAAAAAATTCAGCCCGAAACAATCAAGAAACACGTGCCAAAGAAAATCAAAAGTGAAAGCTCGGATTTTTGTGAAAACACAAGAGCTTGTTTAGACCCCCAATTAAAAATTACCGCTAGATTTCTTTTACTTTAACTTATCTAAGTGCGGAAACAAGAGTAAATGAAGTGCAATCAACCGATATTACTCTAGTGTATAAACATGAACAACAAACAATAAAAGTAAAGCACAAGAGTAAGGGAAGAGAGATGCAAACACAAGATAACACGACGATGTGTTATCGAAGAGAAAATTGAAGAACTCGGCGAAAAACCTCTCCACCGCCCTCTAAGCGGTAAATTGATCCACTATACAATAAGTTAGGATACACGAATCGCAAGAGACCTTCCAAGCCTAATCTACCTAATGCATCTAAGCCCTCCAAGCTCTTACTCCAACAAGGCTTCTCGGAACCGCGTCTTGTCTAGCTTTCCGGATCCCACAATATGCCCGATTGCATCCGCCAAGCCTCACTGGCTTCTTTTGGCAAGTCCCCAAAGCTTCCCAAGCTCCAAAACACTCTCTATACTCTGAAAAGGTGTGGGTTGTGTTTGGACATAAATCTCCTCTCAAGGTATGACAATGGGGGAGGGAAAGAGAAGAGGCAAGAATGATTTCTCATTAGGGATGAGTAGCTTTCTCTCTAAAAGATAGGTGTGTGTGTTGTAGAAAACCTATTTAGGGTTTTTTTTTTCTTTGAATGGCCTCCTTACTTTTGTGGATAATGAAGGTATATATAGTATGGGTGAAGGATAAGAAAGTCACACTTAAAAATTCTTCAAGTAGAAAGTCTCGTAGGTATCTCGCGAAAAAGCCTTACTCGAGAAATACTCATGAAATTGATAGTCTGGCATGACTTGTCAGCTTACAGTCATTTACTTCTCACGTGCCCTTTTCACGGGAACCCTTCTCGTGAACTTCTCGTGAGCTAGTCACGAAATGCATTGATCTTCATTTCATGCTTGATTCTTCACCAACTTAATACTAAACCTGTAAGGTTGAAATTTATCAACCATCTTGTTGGCTTTATTTCGTGCCAATTTGCTTGTAATTTAGCACTTAGTAACCCTGTATTTAGGTGGAATTCATGTAAGGGTAGTGTGTGAAGAAAGTGTGAAGAAAAGCTCAAATTTGTGCAAAGAAGCAGAGTTTCACGGCTAGGACTCGTGGCTGACTCGCAACTGGCAAGCCGCCAACTGCAGGCACGTGAGAAGCACACAAGGGAGCTGAAGGGTCGCGCCAGCTGTCGCACTACAGGACAAAAGTCCCAGGGTGGCCAGGCCATTACGTCGCGACTTGGACAAACCGCGAGGCCAAGCCGCCAACCAGCCCTGTTTGGCAAAAACTGTCTCTTCATATTCCAAACACACACTACTATATATAAATCCTTATACCCACTAAATTGAGAGAGCTTCCAGAGATAATTTTGTAAGAGAAACCCTAGAGCAAAACAAGATTTCCTCATCCCCAATCTTCATCTAAGAGACTATAAATTCCTCTACTCTTTTCCTCTCCATTGTTACATCCTTGAGAGGTCATTGACCAAATCCTTTTCTCACCACACCCACGTCTGTGAAAAGGTTCATTTGGTGTTAAGGGAAGTAGGTTGGAAGGAACCAATATCCATTGGTTGATGCTATGGTTTAGTAGCGAAATCCGGGAAGCTAGAAAAGAAAAAGGTTCGGCGCAACCTCGTTGGAGCAGGAAGCTTGGAGGGCTTAGGTACTTGGGTAGATTAGGCTTGGAGGGTCTATTGCTGTTCATGTATCCCAACTACATTTTCTAGTGGATTATTTCACCGCTTGGAGGGCGGCGAAGAGGTTTTACGCCGAGGACTTCAGTTTCCTCTTCAATAACACATCGTGTGTTGTCCGTGTGTTTGCATCTTTCTTCCCTTTATCTTTGCCTTATATTTATTGCTGTGGATGTGTTTATATTTGGCTTAGATTAGTTATCAATTCTGTGATTAGTTTATGTTCATGTTTTGCACATTAATTGTTTAATTATAAGCTTGAATTGATAATTTATAATTTGGGGTCTAAACGTTCAAGGGTGTTTCATACCCATTTTGAACTTTCAATTGGTATCAGAGCGGGTACACTTATTGTGGTTTAATTACCTAAGTGTGATCCTTAACCCCTTGTGTTATTTACCATGGATGTTGCATTGTATGCCTCTTTGTATGATTTGGTTGATGATAAATGTAGCATGTCATGTGTTTGTGAAAATGCCTCCATGAGTGATAATTCTCATAATTGTGATGCTATGTTACATGAATCTTTGGATGTTGTTGATATTCCTAACATCAAACTCTTGAAGAAAAAGGCTAAGAAGTTTAATAAGGATTTGAACAAGTTATTTTGTGAAAAGGATGATTTGATTGCTAAGCTCAATGAATCCAACAAATTGGTTGAAAAATATAAGAAACTTGCTGAAAATTCTGTTGAAAAGCTGAAAGAGTTTGAATGTTTGAATATGAACTTGGATGCTAAACTTGTTTTGTCTAACAAACTTGTTGATGAGCTAAAATGTGAAAATGAATCTCTTAAGATGCATGCCAAGTGTTTGATTGCTGAACCTATTGTTAAAAGGGATGAAATTATTTGTTACAATCATGTTGTAGTACCCGATTTTGTGCCTATTGTGTGTTCTATCCCAAAGGACAAATCGGTGTACATTCCACCACATAAAAGAAATCAAATGGTGGAGAGAAAGACTGTTAAGTCAAAGCCTCTATTTAGGTCTCAACCTAAGGCTATGGATGGATCTAAGTTTGTTCCAACTTGCCACCATTGTGGTGTGATTGGTCATATAAGACCACAATGTCATAAGTTGAAGAGAGAACAAAACCTTGTTACTAGATCCCTTCCTAAAAAGCCTAGTGGACCTAAACACATTATTTGTCACCATTGTGGTGCCTTTGGTCATCTAAGACCTCAATGTTCTAAGTTTCATGATTTTAAAAGAATCAAAAGAAAAGAGAAACTTGAGCTTCTTGGAAGTTATGCTAAAAAGGGTAAATCGGATTTAAGTGAAAATAGCATGTAGTTAAAGAAAGTGTTTAATGCACTTAACTCCTTGACTATGTGCATCTCCGGTTCTCATTCTTCCAACCCTCGTCTCACTTCTCTTAAGACACTCATTCCAAACAATCGTTCCGTTTGGATGAGGAAGGGTTCCTATGGTTGAGCTTTTGCTCTTTTGGTCCTTGATCTAATTCTTTCGATCTTTGTAGGATCCTTCATGCATTAGATGCTTCATTGTCATGCATTTGTGCATCATGCATTTTTCTGCATTGGTTTGTTTTTGTTTTTGATCTTACTTTTATGTCTTTGTTTTGTGTGAGTAAAAATCCAAAACCACATAAAAAGTAAAAAATTCAAAAAGTTTGATCGTATATGTTTGAGCACATATCACATGTGAGTTTTGCCTTGTACCTTCGTACAAATGGCTTTATGCATTTACAAGCTTAACTTGTTCTTTATGCACTTATATCTTTGTGGGAAAAATCTTGACATTTTTGTGTGATTGTTGTAAATCGATCTTCAAGCTTGTCATGAATGATTAGTCAATAGTCTTGTTGGTTTTGAGATATGCATAGACTTGTACCTATATATCTTCTCACTCTTTATTTTGTTGTTTTTGCTTAAAGAGCTCGCCAAATGTAAATCTCTAAATGAAAAGAGATATTGAGCTGCAAAAGCCTGTCACATATACTAGTATTTGACTAAGAAAAAGGGAAAGTGACCAAAATAAAATGTATGATGTCCCAAAAAGCCAAAGGCTTGTTCATCTAATTGAAATATCAAAAATTTCAGACATCAATCTCTAAAATGAGATGTATTGATTCAAAAAGATCAAATGATATGAATTGTAAAGAAGACAAATGAAAAGCTTCAAAGATATGTAACTATTTTCTTGTGGGAGGTCATATATGGTCATTTCTATAATTGAAATAGACCACTTGACTTAGTACTGGTTGTGTATGACTTGATTGAATTGATCATTGAAACTTCATTCTAGACTAAGGACTATTCCACACTTGATACACACACACAACACACATGCCTAATGTTCAATGAATGCCTTATTCATTTGTTCGATTCTACTTGTTTAAATGTGATGTGTGTGTGCTCAACTTTATATGGATCAATCCAAAAAGTTTTTTGATCATTTTATATGTTTTTGGAAGTGATTTTTATCACTCTTTGTGTTCATGTTTAGTGTATACATTGTTTTTCAGTGTTTAAACATGTTTTGAGTTGAAAAAAAGTGTCAGAATTTTTGGCAACTCATTTTGGCGACTTGCAACCAGCCAAACCAAGTCGCGAGTTTTGGCGACTCGTTTTAGCGACTTGCCCAGTCACGAGTTCACACAGAATGGTTTCATGGCTCACTGGCAACTCGTTCGCGATTCGCCCAGTCGCCAAACGCCAAGAAACAGCTTTTTAAAGGGCTTTTCGTGGGAAACCTCTTTTAAACCTCTCCCATCCTATCATAAACCCCTCTCTCACTATTTTTACATTAAAACCCAATCAATTTGAATGGTTTTTCTCTTTTCTTTGTTTTGGATCCTTGGATTATGTTTTGGTGAGTTTTGTGCTCTTGGTTGAGATTTTCATCATAGGGGTTAGGAAAACTTATTTTTTGGTCAAATTTTTGTATGGGATTGGTTTCTTTTAATGATTTGCTTTGGATGTTGGCCCCTAGTGGCAAAAAGATCATGTTTTAAGGGTGGATTTCAAGATGTTCATGCATTGTTTTACATTGTAATTCATAGTGTGCACGCTAGGTGGTTGATAAAATGTCTCTTAGGCATTTTCTCACTTGTTTGGACTCCAATGAGTATCAAACTTTGGAGTTTCTCATGTTTCTTCATTAGGAACATATTTGGTTCATTAGTTGTGTATTTAACACACCTTGTCCCACATGTGCATTTTTCATGCATTGGTCATGCATTGCACATAGCCACCTCTTGCATACACCTTGCTATCTTTATCATGCATTGGTTCATACATTATTTCTTCATCCTAACATGTTATGTCTTAGGATTGAGTTTCATTTTCTCATTCATCTTGCACCCCTCATGCATCATTATCATTGTTCATACCTTCATCTCTTGTCCTCATTTCTGCTTGACCCTTTGTCTATTCCTGACAAAAAGGGGGAGAGTATACTCTACGGAGTACACCGGAGAGTTTTTGTCATTTCTATATAATCCTTGTGCACATTCTTAGAGGGAGAAATTCTATTTCTCGTGCACATTTGTAGGGGGAGAGATTTTCCATAGGAGAGATGCATATACCAAGGGGAAGAAGACATTGTATTAATAAGAAAACTTTGCCTTGGTGTTTGGTGTTTGATCAAGTTACTCACATGTTTCACATCATGTTCTTGATCGCAATTTTACTTGTTACATTATAATTGTCCGTTTATTACTTGCTTTACCTTGAGGGTCTAATGTGTTTTGTGCAAGTATTTCAGGTTACAGGTATATATGTTCCAAGTTCATCATAGCTCTTATGATTCATGATAGAGGGAGTGATATGATAAGGGAAGTACTTTATAGTTTGTACCTGGTTCCTTTGTAGGTTGTTAAGGTTTATGTTTTTGTTTGTACCCATATTGCTTTTGTAAGCTTTTAGGGTTTGTTTTTATGCACTTTATAGGCCTTTGTGGTTTGTACCATGCTTTATGCAGCCTTTGTGCTTTGTTAAATCAGTACTTCTAACTAAATGTTATGCATTTCCTTCTAAGTACTATCACTCTTGTGCCTTTGTAGGATTTTTCCTAGATGCACATACTTCATGTACTGTGCATTGGTTGAGTTTTGGTCATTCAAGTGATTTGCCTTGGGTTTGTCATCTTGAATGTCCGGATGTTCATTCCAAGTGTGAATGAGTATTGTGATCACTTGGTTAAAGTGATTACCTGTTTTGGTCTTGCCATGGTTTATTGCTTTATTCCATTGTGCTTGATCGCATTGTGCTTGCTCCATATGCATTACAAGTTTTCTACATACAATAAACTTATTGTGTTGTTATGTTTTAGGAGTACTTGTTCTTGGTTCAAAAGCTTCACAGATTTTAGAGTTAGGTGTGAATGAGTTTTCTAACTGTTCCCAACTCACGCATTAAGTTTAGAGTTTGTTTTAGGATTTTGTCATGAAATAGCCAAATGGGGAGATTGTAAGGTTGAAATTTATCAACCATCTTATTGGCTTTATTCCGTGCCAATTTGCTTGTAATTTAGTACTTAGTAACCCTGTATTTAAGTGGGATTCATGTAAGGGTAGTGTGTGAAGAAAGTGTGAAAAAAAGCTCAAATTTGTGCAAAGAAGCAAAGTTTCCCGGCTAGGACTCGTGGCTGACTCGCGACTGGCAAGCCGCCAACTGCAGGCATGTGAGAAGCACACAGGAGAGCTGAAGGGTCGCGCTAGCTGTCGCACTACAGGACAAAAATCCTAAGCTGGTCAGGCCGTTACGTTGCGACTTGAACTTGCGACTTGGATAGGCCGCCAACCAGCCCTGTTTGGTAAAAACTGTCTCTTCGTATTCCAAACACACACCACTATATATAGATCCTTATACCCACTAAATTGAGAGAGCTTCCAAAGAGAATTTTGTGAAAGAAACCCTAGAGCAAAACAAGATTACCTCATTCCCAATCTTCATCTAAGAGACTCTACAAATTCCTCTACTCTCTTCCTCTCCATTGTTATATCCTTGAGAGGTCATTGACCAAATCTTTTTCTCACCACATCCATGTCTGTGAAAAGGTTCATTTGGTGCTAAGGGAAGCAGGTTGGAAGGAACCAATATCCATTGGTTGATGCTATGGTTTAGTAGCGGAATCCGGGAAGCTAGAAAAGAAAAAGGTTCGGCGCAACCTTGTTAGAGTAGGAAGTTTGGAGGGTTTAGGTACCTGGGTAGATTAGGCTTGGAGGGTCTATTGCTGTTCATGTATCCCAACTACATTTTCTAGTAGATTATTTCACCGCTTGGAGGGCGGCGGAGAGGTTTTACATCGAGGACTTCGGTTTCCTCTTCGATAACACATCGTGCGTTATCCGTGTGTTTGCATCTTTCTTCCCTTTATCTTTGTCTTATATTTACTACTGTGGATGTGTTTATATTTGGCTTAGATTAGTTATCAATTCTGTGATTGGCTTATGTTCATGTTCCGCACATTAATTGTTTGATTATAAGCTTGAATTGATAATTTATAATTTGGGGTCTAAACGTTCAAGGGTGTTTCATACCCATTTTTTATACCCATTTTGAACTTTCAAAACCCAATACAATAAAATCCCACAAAATACAAGGAACAAAATTAAAACAATTACAACACTTTTTGTCATGGAATAAAGCCAACATAAAACATAATTGTAAATCACAATTTTACAATCTCCCCCTTTGGCTATTCCGTGACAAAACACCCTATAACAGATTCTAGACTTAAACGTGAGTTTGGAGACAATGACAAAACTCACTCATGCCTAAATCTAGAAGCTATGATGAACTTAGAACGTATATATATATATAACTTAAAACACTTGCATAAAACGCATTAGATCCTTAAGGTAAATTAAGTGATAAAATGACAAGTATAATGTAACAAGTAAACATACGATTAAGTAAACATGTTGTAAAACATATGAGCAACTTGATCAAACACAAAACAGTCATATGGAAATGACTAAAATAATTATATAGCAAAGCAAATGATCATCCGAACATGTAACCAATAAAGCACAATAGCATAAGGATAAATGCATGTCCAATAGATAAACACGATGCGATGAGAGCAACAAAGCATAGATACTAAATGTAACTCAAAGCACTATAAAGCAACGAGAAAACAAGTATTAAGTAAAACAAACAAAACAAGGTTTTCTCATAAAAAAATGTCTTCTCCCCCTTGGTATATGCATCTCCCCTATAACTTTCTTCCCTTAAGAATGTGTACATGAGTCATGTAGAAATGACAAAATACATCGGTATACTCTCCCCATTTTTGTCACGAATAGACAAATGAATCAAGAGGAAGGAGGGAAAGAAAAGAAGATATGAATAAGGGTAAAAGATGATGCATGAGGGGTGCAAGATGAATGAGAAAATGAAGCTCAAACAAAAGACAAAAAAAAAAAAAAAATGCTACAAAGCATAAAATAAACAAGACATGCTAATGATGATGGAACATGATATAGACCTAGGCATGACATAGACACAAGAACATGTTATATGTGCTAAAAGGTATAGAAAGACTTAACTAGAATGAGTGAATGCAAAACATGTCAAGTGTTAGAGTGTGTGCTGCAAAGGTGCATCTAGTGTGCATGTGAGATGCATGACGAATGCATAAGCAAGCATTCATGGGGAAAATTGTGTAAAACACACAACCAATGATCAAAACATGATAAACATGCATAATCATGGTAATCCCCAAAGTTTGGTACTCATCGGAGTCCAAAACAACGAGAAAATGTCATTTGAGTATTTTATCAAACACTTAGAGTGCATACACTACACATGTATGTTAAATAATGTATGAACATTTGAAAATCTTGCCTAAATACATGTTATTTTTGCCACAAGGGGCCAACATCCAAAGCAAATCAAAACCCCAAAAAACATAATGTAAGGATCAAAATCAATGAAAAGAGTTAAAGATTACCTTAGAGATGTTTATGAAATGTAAAATACTTGAAGTTAGTTGGGTTTTGATTTTGAAGCATTAAAATAGGGGTTTGGGAGAAGATGGGAGAAATTTAAAACAAATATCCCACGAATGCCCTTTAAAAGCTGATCTGGAAAGTTTTGCTGGTAATTTCGCTGGTTAGCTTCCCGTGAAAATTTCGTTAGTATTTCACTGGTAAGCCTTACTCGCAAAACAGTCGCGAAACTCTTTGTCCAAAGTTGAAAAACTTGAGAATTGGACCATTTAACTCCCAACTGAGCTTACTCATGAAATGAGTCATGAAAAACATCCAGGACACATGTTTTTCACACAAAAACAACTTGAAAAACTTTGAAAAACATGGGTGATACAAATCACTTCCAAAAGCAAACAAAAAGAACAAATTTTTTTTTTGGTTTGATCCACATATGGTTAAGCACACACACACACACACATCACATTTGAACATGTACAAACACACAAATGAAATAGACATTCATTGAACATTAAACTTGTGTATTGTGTGTGAGTATCAAATGAGGAATAGTTCTTAGTCCAGAGTGAAGCTTCAATGATCAATTCAATCAAGTCATACACAACCGGTACTAATACACAACCGGTACTAAGTCATAAGGTCTATCTTAATTATAGAAATGAACATATATTACCTCCCACAAAAATGATTACATATGTTTGAAGCTTTTTATTTGGCTTCTTTCTAATTCATAGCATATGATCTTTTTGAACAATTCATCTCATTTTGAGATCGGTGCCTGAAATTTTATATATTTCAATATTAAGAGTAAGCCTTTGGCTTTTTGGGCACCATACATTTCAATACAAATTGCTTTCCCTTTTTCCTAATCAAATACCAGTATGTGTGACGGCTTTTATAGCTCATTATCTCTTTTCATTTTGAGATTCATGTTATGTGAGCTCTTTAAGTAAAAACATAAAAATGTGGGAAGATATATAGGCACAAGTCTATACAAGTATCAAAATCATCTAGACTATTGACCAATCATTCATGACAAGCTTGAAGATCGATTTACAACAGTCACACATTGATTTCAAGATTTTTCCCACAAAGATATATGTGCATACATAACAAGCTAAGCTCGTAAATGCATTACGCTATTAGTACGAAGGTACTAGGCCAAACTCACATGTGATATGTGCTCAAACATATACTATCAAACTTTTTAAATTTTTCACTTTTTAAGTGGTTTTGGATTTTTACTCACACAAAACAAAAGTAATAAAGTAAGATAAAAAAAAAACAAAAGGAATGCATACAATTAAATGCAAAATGCACAAGTGCATGAATATATAGTATCAAATGCATGAAGGGTCCTACAAGGATCGAAAGATTTAGATCAAGGACCAAAAGAGCAAAAGCTCAACCATAAGAGCCCTTCCTCATCCAAACGAAACGATTGTTTGGAATGAGTGTCTCATGAGAAGTGAGACGAGGGTTGGAAGAATGAGAACCAGAGATGCGCATAGACAAGGAGGTAAGAACATCAAAAACTTTCATCAGTAACTTACCATTTTCCCCCAAAACCGGTTTTGCTTTCATAGCACGACTTCCAAGAAGCTCAATTTTCTCTTTTCTTTTTATTCTTTTAAGAGCTTGAAACTTAGAGCAATGAGGTCTAAGATGACAAGACACCACAATAGTGACAAACAATGTGTTTAGGTCCACTAAACTTTTTAGGAAGGGATCTAGTAACATGGTTTTGTTCTCTCTTCAACTTGGGACATTGAGGTCTAATGTGACCGATCACACTGCAATGGTGACAAGTTGGAACAAACTTAGATCCATCCAAATCTTTAGATTGAGACCTAAACGGAGGCTTTGGCTTAAGAGCCTTTCTCTCCACCTTTTGAATTCTTTTGTGTGGAGGAATGTACATCGATTTGTCCTTTGAGGTAGAGCACATAATAGGCACAAAATCGTTTACCACAACATGATTGCAACAAATATTTTCATACTTATTAGCAATAGGTTCAACAATCAAATAGTTGGCATGCATCTTAGGAGATTCATTTTCACATTTTAGCTCATCAACAAGTTTGTTAGACAAAACAAGTTTAGCATCCAAGTCCATATTTAAACATTCAAACTCTTTCAGCTTTTCAAGAGAATTATCAACAAGCTTCATATACTTTTCAACCAATTTATTGGATTTATTGAGCTTAGCAACTAAATCATCATTTTCACAACAAAACTTGCTTAAATTCTTATGAAACTTCTTAGCCTCTTTCTTCAAGAGTTTGACATTTGGAATATCAACAACACCCATAGATTCATGTAACTTGTCATCACAATTTTGAGAATTAATACTCATAGAGGCATTTTCACAAACACATGGCATGTTACACTCAACAACATCCAAAACATCCATAGAAGCATGCAAAAAACTATCCATGGCAAAACACACATGAGGTCAAGGATCACACTTAGGTAATGAAACCAAAGCAAGTGTACCTACTTTGATACCAATTGAAAGCTCGGATTGTGTGAAAACACAAGAGCTTGTTTACAAGGACCTAATTCTAGGTGACTTCCAATATTTAAGTCCATTAAATGAGTCCCTAATTGAAAAAAAAAAAGAGAAAATAGCCCAAATTGAATGACAAAAGTCATGGGCAATCAAGTCAAATAAAGCCCCAAGCGAAGAAATGGGCAAAAGAAAAAATTCAGCTCGAAACAATCAAGAAACATGTGCCAAAGAAAATCAAAAGTGAAAGCTCGGATTTGTGTGAAAACACAAGAGCTTGTTTAGTCCCCCAATTAAAAATTACCACTAGATTGCTTTTACTCTAACTTATCTAAGTGCGGAAACAAGAGTAAATGAAGTGCAATCAACCGATATTACCCTAGTGCATAAACATGAACAACAAACAAAAAAAGTAAAAAACAAGAGTAAAGGAAGAGAGATGTAAACACATGACAACACGGCGATGTGTTATCAAAGAGGAAACGAAGAACTCAGCGAAAAACCTCTCTGCTGCCCTTCAAGTGATAAATTGATCCACTATACAATAAGTTGGGATACACGAATAGCAAGAGACCCTCCAAGCCTAATCTACCCAATGCATCTAAGCCCTCCAAGCTCCTACTCCAACAAGGCTTCTCGGAGCTATGTCTTGTTTAGCTTTTCGGATCCCACAATATGCCCGATTGCATCTGCCAAGCCTCACTGGCTTCTTTTGGCAAGTCCCCAAAGCTTCCCAAGCTCCAAAACAGTCTCTACACTCTGAAAAGGTGTGTGTTGTGTTTGGGTCTAAATCTCCTCTCAAGGTATGACAATGGGGGAGGGAAGGAGAAAAAGCTAGAATGATTTCTCACTAAGGATGAGTAGCTCTCTCTCTAAAAGATGGGTGTGTGTGTTGTAGAAAACCTATCTAGGGTTTTTTTTTCCTTTGAATGGCCTCCTTACTTTTGTGGATAATGAGGGTATATATAATATGGATGAAGGGTAAGAAAGTCACACTTAAAAATTCTCCAGGCGGAGAGTCTCGTGGGTATCTCACGGAAAGGCCTTACCCATGAAATACTCGCGAAATTGACAACCTAGCACGACTTTTCAGCTTCCAGTCATTTGCTTCTCACATGCCCTTTTTGCAGGAACCCTTCTCGCGAACTTCTCGCAAGCTAGTTGCAAAATGCACTGATCTTCATTTCATGCTTGATTCTTCACTAACTTAATACTAAACCTAATACAATAAAATCCCACAAAATACAAGGAACAAAATTAAAACAATTACAACATTTTTTGTCATGGAATAAAGCCAACATAAAACATAGTTGTAAATCACAACTTTACAAAAAGGAAAGCCCCAAAAATGAAATGGGCAAAATTCAAGAGATTGACTCAAATTGAGGATTTAGTCAAGCATGAGAGGCACCCTAAAAAGATTCTCGATGAAGTGTAATCCTTGACTTTAGGAAACCCTTCAAAGAATTTCATAACCAAAATATCCTCCCTTTAGCCTAGGAAACCCATATCCTTACATTAAGGTCTTGAGAAAGTCCTTCCTAATTGAGAGCAACTACTTAGTCTACAAAGCTTATGCTAAATAATCGCACACATATGAAAGTTTTGAGCCTGATATCCTTCATTTCAAGCACCCAACTAGCCTTAAGGCCACGTTACAACCTAACGAAAGACCTCACTAATCATTGAGGATCTGTTGGTTGTGGAACATTGAACATTTGGTCAATCATTGATAACAAAATCATCCTCATATGCCAAGGTGTTATGCCTCAAAAAGGGTAGGGTCCTCTCCTAACCAACCTAAAGAGTTCAAAAAGCCAAACACGTCATTCCAGTTCTACTTGGATAAGCTTAAAAAGGGACACCTACTCATTTGATAAGCACAAGCACTTTGCTAAAAATCCTTGCTTGCAAGCAAGTTCCCTACTTAGGGTAAATGATAGCCATCGAGCATATACACTCACAAACCACATAGGAAACATAGCCTTAGCAAGCCCCTCTTGTGGTACACCCATTCAAACTGATTTTCATGGTCATGAATGAATTTCCAAAACTTGTGAACCTGGTTTTCAAAACCAATTGAAACATAAGGGAAAAATGATGACCCTTAAAGATTTCAAATAACAAGGATTTCAAATCCTCCCAAACCTTTTCAAGTCCAAAAAAATCCTTAAGGGTTATTCATTTCTTCTCAAGGAATTTCCAGAAAAATGAGGTCTTAAGATTGTAACAGTTTATGCAAGTCTCCCTTCATCATTACTAGGCATCTTCAAAAAAGACCCGAACTCAAAAGATTCAAATGCTTAACCCTAGGTTTTAAATACCATCTGAGCATCATTGCCCTAAACACTTTTTGAGCTTCTCAAACTCATCCCAATAGAGGATGCCTGAGTCATACTCCAAAAATGACTCCCAATGCCCAAAGGTTGGCCTAGTCTCAATCCTGATATTGGGGTAGTTTTATTTTTGATATTTTCAAACCATGAATGGTATTCCCTTTATCCAGTGCAATTCAAGATATCCACTAAAAGAAGGAGAAATCTCTCCCCGCAAGAGCCAGGATAGGTTTCCAGTTCGCACAGTACATCAAGACCTCACAAAACTCAACATCCAGGCAGTTCTTGTGTAGATATGATCAAGAGTGTTAACATTTCCAAAAAGGGATCTTGCTCGAAACTTTGAATTCAGAATTCAACAGATCAAGGAACCCATTATGGTATAATTGTCCAGTATCAGCTCAAACCCATGTCAAGCCGGTTTGCTAATTCAGAACCATGCAAAACCCAACACTGGGGCAGTTTATTTTGCGTGGTTCCGTCCACTTTGTGCTAATCAATATGCAAGAACGGGTCTGTCCCGCTAGGAACTTTTCCTCTCATGTCAAGAAACCGCACAAAACCTACACTAGGGCAGTTTTATTTTGTACGATCTCTCCCTTTTCCGTCTCCCTCAATGGACTGATCACTATCAGATTGAATCGGTAAACCCGTAAGGATACGGTGCGATGCAAGTGCTACCAATATCACACATGTAAAGCTCATTGAAAGACGATTTTTAGAATTGTACATGTGAGTCCTACCTAGAGGCATTGTTTCATACATATAGCAACAGCCCTTTGAAAGGTGATTTCTAGAATTATACATGTAAGTTCTACTTAGAGGCATTGTTGAACACATACAGCAGTAGCCCTTTGAAAGGCGATTTTTAGAATTATACATGTAAGTCCTTCCTAGAGGCATTGTTTCTTGCATACAATGGCAGCCCTTTGAAAGACAATATCCAGAATCATACACGTAAGTCCTACCTAGAGGCATTGTTTTGTACACACATCAGTAGCCTACTTAGAGGCGTTGTTTCACACATACAGCAGCAACCCTTTGAAAGGCGATTTTAAAAATTATACATGTAAGTTTTACCTAGAGGCATTGTTTCATGCATACATCAGCAGCCCTTTTAAACACTACATCCAGAATTATACATGTAAGTCCTACCTAAAGGCATTGTTTCTTGCACAGATCATCAGCCTTCTTAAAGGTAGTTTCCAGAATCAAACATGTAAGTCCTAATCTAATGCATTGTTTTTCACGTATATCAGTAGCCCTCTCAAAGGCACTTGTCCTAAAGTCATACATCAGCACCCTCAAATGCAGTTTCCAGAATCATACATGTAAGTCCTAATTAGAGGCATTGTTTTTCACGTATATCAGCAGCCCTCTCAAAGGCATTTTGCAAAAGTCATACACCAGCAGCCCTCTCAAAGGCAATTTCAATAATCACATATCAGCAGCCATCTCAAAGGTAATTTCACAGTATTGTGCATATAAGTCATAATCGTAGACATTGTTTTCCATATATATCAGTAGCCCCCTTAAAGGCACATTTCCAAAAGTAATACATCAACCTTCTCAAAGGCAGTTTTTAGAATCATTACGGTGCTGGATACCCAACAACAGATCAAAACAATAGTCCATACTTCCACGGTATAGGACCCTTTCCACACTTCCACGGTGTAGGAACTATAACCCTATTGTCCTGGGAATTATTATGGCGCTCGATACCTAACAACGAATCAGTACAATCTTCTATGCTTTCATGGTGTAGGTCCCTTTCCACACTTCCATGGTGTAGGAACTTCTCCACGCTACCACGGCGTAGGAATCATTATAGTGCTTGATACCCAACAACGGATCAACACAATTATCCATGATTCCACGGTGTAGGAACATCTCCCTTCTTGTTCTAGGAATTATTATGATGCTTGATACCTAACAACGGCTCAACACAATTTTCTATGATTCCACGATGTATGACCCTTTCCACACTTCCACGGTATAGGAACTTCTCCCCTACTGTTCTGGGAATTACTATGATGCTTGATACCTAACAACAGATCAGCACAGTTTTCTATGCTTCCATGTTGTAGGACCGTTTCCACACTTCCACGGTGTAGGAACTTCTCCCCTCTTGTTCTGGGAATCATTATGGTGCTTGATACACTACAATAAATCAGCACAATCATCCATGCTTCCACGGTATAGGATCCTTTCCACAATTCCATGGTGTAGGAACTACTCCACACTACCACGGCGTAGGAATCAATTATCATGCTTGATACCCAACAATGGATCAGCACAGTCTTTTATGCTTCCACGGTGTAGGACCCTTTTCACACTTCCACGATGCAGGTACTTCTCCCATCTTGTTTTGGAAAACATTATGGTGCTTTATACCCAACAATAGATTAGCACAATCATCCACACTTCCATTGTGTTAGACCCTTTCCACACATCCATGATGTAGGAACATCTCCCCTCTTGTTCTGGGAATTATTAAGGTGCTTGATACCTAACAACGAATCAGCACAGTCTTCTATGCCTTCACGATGTAGGACACTTTCCACACTTCCACGAAGTAAGAACTTTTCCCCTCCTATTCTGGGAATCATTACGGTGCTTGATACCCAACAACAGATCAGAAAAATTATCCATGCTTCCATAGTATAAGACCCTTTCTACACTTCCACGGTGTTGGAACTTCTCCACTCTAGTTTTGTGAATCATTATGGTGCTTGATACCTAACAACGAATCAGCATAGTCTTCTATGCTTCCACTTTGTAGGACCCTCTCCACGCTATCACAGTGTAGGAACCTCTCCCTTCTTATTCTGGGAATTATTATGGTGCCTGATACCTAACAATGGATCAGCATAGTCTTCAACGCTTCCACAGCGTAGGACCCTTTCCATACTTCCACGGTGTAGAAACTTCCCCCCTTTTGCTTTGGGAATCATTATGGTGCTTGATACCAGACAACGGATCAGCAGTATCGTCCATGCTTCCATGGTATAGGACCCTTTCCACACTTCCATGGTGTAGGAACTTCTCCCTTTTTGTTCTGGGAATCATTATGGTGCTTGATACCCAACAACGGATCAGCACAGTCTTCTATGCTTCCACGGTATAGGACCCTCTACACACTATCACGGTGTAGGAACTTCTCCCCTATAGTTTTGGGAATGCATGTTACCTAACCACAAATCAGTACAATCGTCAATGTTTCCAGGGTATAGGACCCTTTCCACACTTCCATGGTGTAGGAATTTCTCCCATCTTGTCCTGGGAATTATTATGGTGCTTGAGACCATACAATGGATCAGCACAGTCTTCGATGCTTCCGTGGTGTAGGACCCTTTCTATACTTCCACGTTATAGGAACATCACCCCTCTTGTTTTGGGAATTACAATAGTGCTTGATACCCAACAACGGATTAGCACAGTCTTCAACGCTTCCACCGTATAGGACCCTTTCCACATTTCCACGGTGTAGGAACTTCCCCCTTTTGTTCTGGGAATCATTATGGTGCTTGATACCCAACAATAGATCAGCAGAGTTGTCCATGCTTCAACTGTGTAGGACCCTTTCCACATTTCCACGGTGTAGGAACTTCTCCCCTCTTGTTCTGGGAATCATTACGGTGCTTGATACCTAACAATGGATCACCACAATCATCCATGCTTCCACTGTGTAGGACCCTTTCCAAACATCCACGATGTAGGAATATCTCCCCTTTTGTTCAAGGAATTATTATAGTGTCTGATACCCAACAACGGATCAACACAATCTTCAATGCTTCCACGGTGTAGGACCCTTTCCATACTTCCACGGTGGAGGAACTTGCCCCCTCTTGTTCTGGGAATCATTATGGTCCTTGATACCCAACAACAGATTAGCACAGTCTTCTATGCTTCCACAGTGTAGGAACTTCTCCCCTATAGTTTTGGGAATTAGTATGGTGATTGATACCCAACTACAAATCAGTAAAATCGTCAATGCTTCCACGGTATAGGACCCTTCCACACTTCCACAGCGTAGGCACTTCTCCGCTCTTGTTCTGGGAATTAATATGGTGCTTGAGACCATACAGTGAATCAACACAGTCTTCGATGCTTCCACGGTGTAGGACCCTTTCTACACTTCCACGGTGTAGGAACATCACCCATTTTATTCTGGGAATTATAATGGTGCTTGATACCCAACAACGGATTAGCACAGTCTTCAATGCTTCCACGGTGTAGGATCCTTTCCACACTTCCACGGTATAGGAACTTCGTCCCTCTTGTTCTAGGAATCATTATGGTGCTTGATGCCTAACAATGGATCAGCATAGTCGTCCACGCTTCAACTGTGTAGGTCCCTTTCCACATTTCCACGGTGTAGGAACTTCTCCCTTCTTGTTTTGGGAATCATTACGGTGCTTGATACTTAACAATGGATCAGCATAATCGTCCATGCTTCCACTATGTAGGACCCTTTCCACACATCCACGGTGTAGGAATATCTCCCCTCTTGTTCAAGGAATTATTATAGTGCATGATACTTAACAACGGATTAGCACAGTCTTCTATGCTTCCACATGTAAGACCTTTTCCACACTTCCACAGTGTAGCAACTTCTCCCCTCTTATTCTGGTAATCATTATGGTGCTTGATACCCAACAACGAATCAGTACAATCATCCATGCTTCCACGATAAAGGATCCTTTCCACACTTCTACAGTGTAGGAACTTCTCCCTTCTTGTTCTGGGAATTATTATGGTACTTGATACCTAACAATTGATCAGCACAGTCTTCTGTGCTTCCACGGTGTAGGACCCTTTCCATACTTCCATGGTATAGGAACTTCTCCCCTTTTGTTCTTGGAATCATTACGGTGCTTAATACCCAACAACGGATCAGCACACTCAACCATGCTTCCACGGTATAAGACCCTTTCCACACTTCCACGGTGTTGGAACTTCTCCCCTCTTGTTCTGTGAATCATTATGGTGCTTAATACCTAACAACGGATCAGCATAGTCTTCTATGCTTCCACTTTATAGGACCTTCTCCACACTATCACAGTGTAGAAGCCTTTCCCTCCTTGTTCTGGGAATTATTATAGTGCTTGATACCCAACAACGGATCAACATAGTCTTCAACATAGTCTTCAATGCTTCCATGGTGTAGGACCCTTTCCATACTTCCACGGTGTAGGAACTTCCCCCTCTTGTTCTGGGAATCATTATGGTGCTTGATACCAAACAAGGGATCAGCACTATCATCCATGCTTCCACGGTATAGGACCCTTTCCACACTTCCACAGTGTAGGAACTTCTCCCTTTTTGTTCTGGGAATTATTATGGTGCTTGATACCCAACAATGGATCAGCACAGTCTTCTATGCTTCCACGGTATAGGACCCTCTACACACTATCACGGTGTAGGAACTTCTCCCCTATAGTTTTGGGAATTATTATGGTATTTAATACCCAACAACAAATTAGTACAATCATCAATGCTTCCACGGTATAGGACCCTTTCCACACTTCCACGGTTTAGGAACTTCTCCCATCTTGTTCTGGGAATCATTATGGTGCTTAAGACCATACAATGGATCAGCACAGTCTTCGATGCTTCCGTGGTGTAGGAACCTTTGTACACTTCCACGTTGTAGGAACATCACCCCACTTGTTCTGGGAAACCCAACAGCGGATTAGTACAGTCTTCAATGCTTCCACGGTGTAGGATCCTTTCCACACTTCCACGGTGTAGGAACTTCCCCCTCTTGTTCTGGGAATTATTATGGTGCTTGATACCTAACAATTGATCGGCACAGTTGTCCACACTTCAACTGTGTAAGACCCTGTCCACATTTCCACAGTGTAGGAACTTCTCCCCTTTTGTTCTAGGAATCATTACGGTGCTTGATACTTAACAATAGATCAGCACAATCATCCATGCTTCCACTGTGTAGGATCCTTTCCACACATCCACGGTGTAGGAATATATCCCCTCTTATTCAAGGAATTATTATAGTGCTTGATACCTAACAACGGATCAGCACAGTCTTCTATGCTTCCACAGTGTAGGACCCTTTCCACACTTCCACAGTGTAGCAACTTCTCCCCTCTTATTCTGGTAATCATTATGGTGCTTGATACATAACAATGGATCAGCGCAATCGTCCATGCTTCCACGGTAAAGGATTCTTTCCACACTTTTACTGTGTAGGAACTTCTCCCCTCTTATTTTGGGAATTATTATGGTACTCAATACCCAACAATGGATCAGCACAGTTTTCTGTGCTACCATGGTGTAGTACCCTTTTCACACTTCCATGGTGTAGGAACTTCTCCCCTCTTATTCTGGGAATCATTATGGTGCTTGATACCCAACAACGGATCAGCACACTCAACCATGCTTCCACGGTATAAGACCCTTTCTCGCTTCCACGGTGTTGGAACTTCTCCCTTTTTGTTCTGTGAATCATTATGGTGCTTAATACCTAACAATGGATTAGCATAGTCTTCTATGCTTCCACTTTGTAGGACCCTCTCCACACTATCACAGTGTAGGAACCTCTCCGTTCTTGTTCTGGGAATTATTATGTGGCTTGATACCCAACAACGGATCCACACAGTCTTCATTGCTTCCACGGTGTAGGACCCTTTCCACACTTCCACGGTGTAGGAACTTCCCCTCTCTTGCTCTAGGAATTATTACGGTGCTTGATACCCCACAACGGATCAATACAGTCTTCTATGTTTCCATGGTGTAGGACCCTTTCCACACTTCCACAGTGTTGGAACTTCTTCCCTTTTGTTCTGGGAATCATTATGGTGCTTGATACCCAATAATGGATCAACACAGTCTTCTATGCTTCCATTGTATAGGATCTTTTCCATGCTTCCATGGTGTAGGAACTTCTCCCCTTTTGTTTTGGGAATTATAGTGGTGCTTAATACCCAACAACAAATCAGCAAATTCTTCTTTGCTTCCACGGTGTAGGACCCTTTCCACACTTCCATGGAGTCAGAACTTCTCCCCTTTTGTTTTGGAAATCTTTACGGTGTTTAATACCTAACAATGAATCAGAACAATTGTCCATGCTTCCATGGTATAGGACCCTTTCCACACTTGAATGGTGTAGGAACTTCTCCCCTCTTGTTTTCGGAATCATTATGGTGCTTGATAACCAACAATGAATCAACACAGTCTTTTATGCCTCCACGGTATAGGATCCTTTCTACACTTCCGTGGTGTAGAACTTCTCCCCTTTTGTTCTAGGAATTATTATGGTGCTTAATAGCAAACAATGGCTCAACACAATCGTCCATGCTTCCATGGTATAGGATCCTTTCCACACTTCCATGGTGTAGAACTTCTCCCCTCTTGTTCTAGGAATTATTATGGTGCTTAATAGCCAACAATGGCTCAGCACAATCATCCATGCTTCCACGGTATAGGATCCTTTCCACACTTCCACGGTGTAGGAACTTCTCCCCTCTTGTTCCGGGAATCATTATGGTGCTTTATACCCAACAACGGATCAACACAGTCTTCTATACTTCCACGGTGTAAGGCCCTTTCCACACTTCCATGGTGTAGGACCCTTTCCACACTTCCACGATGTAGGAACTTTTCCCCTCTTATTCTAGAAATCTTTATGGTGCTTGATACCTAACAATGGCTTAGCACAATCATCCATGCTTCCACGGTATAGGATCCTTTCCACACTTCCACGATGTAGGAACTTCTCCCTTCTTGTTTTGGGAATCATTATGGTGCTTGATACCTAACAACGGATCAACACAGTCTTCTATACTTCCATGGTATTGGACCCTTTCCACACTTCCATGGTGTAGGAACTTCTCCCCTCTTGTTTTGGGAATCATTATGGTGCTTGATAACCAACAATGAATCAACACAGTCTTTTATGCCTCCACGGTATAGGATCCTTTCTACACTTCCGTGGTGTAGAACTTCTCCCCTCTTGTTCTAGGAATTATTATGGTGCTTAATAGCCAACAATGGCTCAACACAATCGGCCATGCTTCCAAGGTATAAGATCCTTTCCACACTTCCATGGTGTAGAACTTCTCCCCTCTTGTTCTAGGAATTATTATGGTGCTTAATAGCCAACAATGGCTCAGCACAATCTTCCATGCTTCCACGGTATAGGATCCTTTCCACACTTCCACGGTGTAGGAACTTCTCCCCTCTTGTTCTGGGAATCATTATGGTGCTTGATACCCAACAACGGATCAACACAGTCTTTTATGCTTCCACGGTGTAAGGCCCTTTCCACACTTCCACAGTGTAGGGCCCTTTCCATACTTCCACGGTGTAGGAACTTCTCCCCTCTTGTTCTAGAAATCTTTATGGTGCTTGATACCCAACAATGGCTTAGCACAATCGTCCATGCTTCCACAGTATAGGATCCTTTCCACACTTCCACGGTGTAGGAACTTCTCCCCTCTTGTTTTGGGAATCATTATGGTGCTTGATACCCAACAACGGATTAACACAGTCTTCTATACTTCTATGGTATAGGACCCTTTCCACACTTCCGTGGTGTAGGAACTTCTCCCCTCTTGTTTTGGGAATTATTATGGTGCTTAATACCCAACAATGGATCAACACAGTCTTCTATGCTTCCATGGTGTAGGACCCTTTCCACACTTCCACGGTGTAGGAACTTCTCCCCTCTTGTTCTGGAAATCTTTATGGTGCTTGTACCCAACAACAAATCAGCATAATCGTTTGTGCTTCCATGGTATAAGACCCTTTCCATACTTGCATGGTGTAAGAACTTCTCCACGCTACCATGACGTAGGAATCTATTATGGTGCTTAATACCTAACAGCGGATCAGCATTATCTTCTATGCTTCCACAATAAAGGACCTTTTCCACACTTCCACGGTGTAGGAACTTCTCCACGCTTCCATGGCATAGTAATCATTTATCAATCGTGCTATTCAGATATCCTCTATCTTCGCCTAATCCTTATTTGGAGGCTATCTAGTGGTCGTGTCGTATGTCTCTACATTGGGTTATAGCGGCCGTGCTATATGCTCACATCCCACCTTGATGTTATAGCAACCGTGTTGTATGCCTTGCCATCACACAGTTCTCAAATTCTTAAAGAGTTTTCAAGTTCCTGATCTATAGTGGGTTATAGCGGTCGTGCTGTATTCTCACATCCCATCTCGAGGTTATAGCGACCGTGTCATACAACTCGCCATCACACAGTTACCAAGTTCCTAAAGAATCCTAAGTTCCCATTCACTAGGTAAGTCCCCTTACTTTTGCCTAGCATTTTATTTCTACATCCATAGCATCCAGCATTTGCTTGTTTTTCTACCTAGCCCAAAAAAAAAAAAAAAAAAAAAAAAACTACCATGCTTTCCTAGTTGCATTGCTACTAACATATTTGCAGGAAAAGAATGAAGTTTTTGCCAATATCAAGAAACAGATGCAAAAGAAATTTTCCGAAGTAGAAGCAGCAGCTCAACCGCACCAGGTAGAAACCAGTCTTGATCCATGAGTAGCCTCTGCACGCAATTTGGGGGAGACAAAATTCGAAATCGCGTTCTTTATCCGACACCTCTCATTGCACTCGAGATGTTAGATAAAGAAGTGGCAACTATTGATACTGAATTTTGTCCGCCTTCGATTTACGTGTTGGACCTTGAAAAACTCAAAAATGCTATTTTCTCTCCGTGGGGTCGTGAAAACGTCTAGAATGACATGGCGCAACCTATTCAGACACCGGAGCACCCAAAGTGTCTTTTTTAGCTAAAATGACCAAAATGCCCCTGGTCAACTTGGGGTTGACCGAAGGTCAAACAAGGTCAAAATCCTCACAAAATATCATTTTTCATGGTTTTATATCAAACCCGAGCTCCTCGAAGATGTTTAACAAGTTTGACTCGAAGTTGACTCTTGGTGGGTCCTAGAAACCCTAATCTTGATCCGGTTGTCAAAAGATGTTGAGACCACCAATGTCATTGCGAAGAAAATCAAATTCTCATTCCAATGACTATTCATGGGTTGAATTCAGAGTTAAAATGGTTGAGATATCGAGAAAAATTTGGAAAGCACGTTCGCTAACTTCCCAGAGCCATAACTTTTGATCTGATCGTTAGATTTTCGAGTTCCATACCTTTTTAGAAACCAAAAATCAAGATCTTTCTAGGAGTGTCAAGATCAACTCCAACCAGGACTTTTTGATGGGGGTGGCCTTACAAGGGCCGCCGCTTCGTAATTCATGTCGTAGCTATATATAGCCCTAGGCACCCCCCCAGACCAAAAAAAAAAAAAGAGGACCCCTAAGCTGTCTGCTCTCTGCCTGGATGAATTCTAAGCTTTTCACCTCTCTCCCAAACACAAAAACACACAAAAACACATCAAAGCCTCTTTATTCTTCTCTTCACCAAAAATACAAGGTAGTGTTCATACCTTCCATCTTCCTCTCCTTGATTCCATACCTTGGATTTGAGGTTTAAGGGGTATGGATGTATCTTTTTAGCTACTATCCATGCCCCTTTCTCTTTAAAGCTTCACCTAACTTTTTTCTTACTCTTTTTTGTCTTAATAACATGATTTATTGCTTTATCTAGCATGATTCTTGTTTTATCTTGCTTTTTAGCATGCCTTTTAGCTTATTTCCATATGTTTCCATGTTTGTTCATATGTTAGTTGGTCTTTCCTGTATGTTTTATGCTTTACACCATGTTTTCCCATCCTTTTTCCTCTTTTTGTTCTATGTTGATGTTATGGTTACATGCTCACATGCTTGTATGGTGTTTTTGGCTATGCCTTGTTTGGATCTATGTATTTATGCCTATGTTCACATGACTATATGGTTGGATCCTTGTCTTCACATGCTTATATGCTTGGATTTGTGTTCTTCCATGCCTTTATGCTTACATCCACATGCCTACATGTGTATTTCCATGCTTATATATGTAGATCAGTGTGTTTACATGCTTAGATCCGTGTTCTCTCCATGCTTTATGCCATCATCTTTATGCACGCCATGTTTATGTGCTTAGGCCTAGACCTTGTTTGTCACATCATGTGCTAATGTAGCCCTTTTGTTCCTTTTATCGCATTTTCTTGTGTTTTGGCCATTTGGTATGATTTTGATCTTGACCCCTTTATGGTCTTGATCATCATCCGTACACCTTGGCCCATATCAAAGGGTTTGGATCGTCCCTATTTGCATGTCTATGCTATTTTCTATGCTATTTTCTATGCTTTATGCTCGTGCTAGCCTCTCTTGTTCTAGGCTTTGCCATGCTTGACGTCCTTAGCGGGTTTGTGGTTGTGTGGTTACATCTAACGCCGGTGAGGCCTTGTTTGTATGTAACCATTTGGGATGCATCGCCATGATGCCGGTTACTTCGTGCATACCTTTTCCCTTCTCCGTTCCGTGCGATGATATGCTTGCCATGCTTGTTTGTGCCACTTGTTGGCTCTCTATGTACCTTACATGCTTGCTTACATGTCCATGCATGAGTCTTGCTTGCTAGTGTATCGCCCATACTTCAACACAATGAAGTTATGGACATTCGATCCAAACCTATAGTTGTCCCTCGTAGACACCACCTTTTGTTGTCTTTCTTGCTTGTTTGCCTTCTTGCTTATTTGCTTGCTTTCTTGTTTCTTTGATTGCCATGTCTATCATGCTTATCTGCTTTATGCCTCTTTCATATGCTCTTTGCATCTTTTCCTTCCATTGCTTGTCTGCTGGTTTCTTGTCTTTGCTTTTGCATGTACACATATGGAGCGAGGACGCATGGAGCTAAGACACGGTCTCCCAGGCAGAAGCAAAAAGGGTGAGGATGTTAGAATGTGGACATAAGCCAAGCGGCTATGTTCAGTAGATTTACGGGTCTACCCTTTCCCGTTTGGTTATGTACTCTTTTAAACCCCCTTCCTTCCTCTCTCATTTGTTTCTTAGATGGGTTGTATTAGGTATATCATGCCATGTACCATTCGTCCTCATCTATAGAGTATGGTGACCCCTGATTACTTTCCTGCACCTATATTTTGGGCCATGCTCTAGGGATATAGGCATTTACTTTTATGCTCTGTGTGCTTGCATTGTGTGTGATGTATATATATATATATATACCTGCTCGCCCTTTTCGGTGTGATTGTCACAATCCATGTCACCTAAGGCAAAGCGTTGCCAAATTTCCACCGTGAAAGTAAGGTGACATGTCACTTGATTTTTTCAGTGGAAATCTGGTACTTTGCCCAAATGCCTTAGGAAAGCATAGATAGGGACCACACCCATTCAAAAGCCAAACCTCAAAACCCCCATGCATGCAAAGCCACAAAAGCCAATGCCAAAATCATGTTTTTACTGCCAATCTTCAAAAATTAAGCTTTAATCAAAGCAAAGGACTGTCCTTGGACAGGTGTTGTGGGGTGCCTAACACCTTCTTCACACATAACCAAACTTCTAAACTCAAGAATCAAGATTTTTTACCATCCACATTAGATTAGGAAAAATGTCCTTTTTCTTAGCCTAGGATTGGTAATAAAATCAACTAGAAACAGGTGACTAATCACACCTTAGAAAAATCCAATACTTCACTTACCTTTGGTAACTCCCTTAAAATTTGGCCAAGATTCCTACCACACCTCCAAAGGTAGACACCTACCCTCCTCCAACGAGAGAGAGAGAGAGAGAGCACCAGAAGCTCTGCGCGAACCACGCAAGATCATATCAAGAGGGGCCTCCAATGGGCCCCGCGCGCGGGAGCATCGCCATGGTGGATGGTCGAACGAAGGCCCAACGGCAGTGGTTTTTCGTCTGCTCGCGGCCCGGCATCGATGTTAGGTCACAATCTCAATGACCCCTTGTGATTAACCCTAATTAATTAATTAATTAGCCAAGTTATTAATTAATCAATTTAACATGCAAATACGTGGAAGCACAAACAAATCACCAAATACTAAATATGCAGCAGAAAAAATAAATGACACGGTAATTTGTTTACGAATGGGGAAAACCCTAACGGCAAAAATCTCACCGGGTGATTTTCAGGTCACCACTCCCGAAATTCCACTATTATCAAATCAAGCGGTTACAAGAAAGGAATCCCAAGTACCTTATCAACCTATAGTTGAACCCTTACCCCAATACCCAATTGGACTTGATCTGTAGTGACAGTCTCCACCTTTGATGCACGGCTCCCAAGTACGTGACTAACCAATGCGCGGATCCAAGTACGCGACTTCAGAACACCAACTTGAGGAAGAATGGTTGGCTGCAAAGTTCTTCAGTTCATCAATGTGATGAATAGTAGGAAGATACTTGGTCACAAAACCATATGGTACAAATACACAGCAACTTCTTGATGGAAGATGAACTAGGTCAAGAACCTTGTCTGTTGAGCACAATTTGCATAAACAGAGATTGCTCAATGATAATACAACTTGTGTCTCCCAAAACTGCTCTTAAGATAATCATTTTATATGTTTAGGGTTAGAAGAAAAGAAAGCCCAAAAACATATTCACGGATCCCAAGAAAATCAGATTGGAATTCTGACTTTTTAATTCTCGACAGATAGCAGGTGTTGAGGTAGCTATCGAGAGGTGTCGATATTTAAAAATTCTGCACTTCAACTTGCTTTCTCTTGGACAGACTTGATGACTTCAACACTTGACCTTGAAACATTGTTTCTTGAAGTATTAAAAACACCTAGAACTACCCAATTACAAGCAGAGTGCGTTTTGTCAAAGGATTAGCCAATTTACATAACTAAGTGACATATGTTCTTAAACAAGTTAAAACATATATGTCCTAACAATCTCCCCCTTTGACAATCCGTGACAAAACCACAACAAACAAATGAGCATATGAGAGAAGTCATAAATCACTCAACTCATATTCACTTGTTGAATACAATAAAATCTATCCTAACACAAACCCTTGAAAAACTTTGCAAGAAGAGAGCTTATGATAAGTAGACTTTGACAATCTGTATTTCTGAAACACTTTAAACAAAACTCATCAAGGTATCTTAGTGTGAAACAGAACTAATAGATTGCATACAAATATAAAGAACATGTGTATAAAGATAGAAAAGAAACAACACATGAAGAGAGAGGTGAAAGAAACATACATCAACATATATAAGATATGAGATAAGTACAATGTATGTAAAAATGGTCAAAGGACCTCATATACAAGACCAATGTATATCTAAGAGATAAGAAAAGAAAAAAATACATATAGCCTCACTACATCCCTCAAGTATCATCCCTCAAGTATAACAACACTCCCTCTATAAAAAATATCCTATACTAACTCTCCCCCTAAGATGACTACTCTTATAGCCCAAAACTACCCAAAACTACTCCCCCTTTTTGTCACGAGTGACAAAGGGTAGAGTGTCATGTAGACATCTCATCGGCAGAGCTAGCATCCCCATCATCATCATCATCATCCTCATCATCCTCATCATCTGACGCTGCTGGAGTAGATGGTGAAGGAGTAGCCTCTGGAGCAAATCCACCCATGATCGCCTGCCGTCGTGCAATACGACCCACACGAACATTCACCTGATACAACTCAGCAGAGAGTGTATCAAGGCGAGTGTCCATGCGCTGCAGCTGTGCTATGATATCACTATGGGATACATCGCTCGAAGAGGAAGAAGGAGCAGATGTAGATGGAGCTGATCTGGATGGTGCTGAATGGGAGGGAGGAGTGGCACCTGGCTGTCTCGACCTGAACTGTGCCTCACTACGTTTTACGGTAGCGGCGTCTATGGCAGATATGTGTGTGAAGTGGTCGGACACAGGAAAGGTAACAGAAAAATGGCGTAGAATCCGCGTGATAGCAGAAGGAAAGTTGAGCTTATCACGGGACGCCGAGTCAAGATAGACCTCTATGATAGAGCGGATGAAGTGAGAAGGGAAGTCTATAGTAAGATGCTCAAGCAGGGAAAGCAAAAATCGAGCACGAGGCTCAGTGATAGAGTTATAATGAGAAAGAGGATGGAGAACAAAGGTCATCACCATGTTAATGAATCTAGGACCTTTAGCAAAAGGCCTACATGATGTGAACTGATGCTCACCCCAATCAGCAGGGCGCTCACAAAAAGCAGAGATGAGCTCATCCTTGGACACAGTCCTCAGACGCTCACAAGAGGGATAATCAGGAAACTCTATCCTAGGTACTTTAAGCACATTCGCAACAAGTTGCGGTGTGACAGGAATGCGCATACCTCGAACGCGAGTGATAAATGAGGTACTGAAAGATCAATCCCGTGCATGTTGGAGTAGAACTCCTGTATCAGCACGAGAGGACAAGTGACTGGGATGTCACACAGTGACCCCCATCCCCTACTGTTAATGACAGTGGGAAGGTCAGTATCGGCGAAGTCTGCCAGAATAATGTGGCGTTCCGAATGAACACCTCGTTTGGAAAAGTTCTCCGAAAATGCCTTATGAGCATCTCCATCACGGAACCGAATGTTAAAAGGAGTATTATCTGAAGAGGAAGAAACTCCAGAACGCAAAGGGTTTCGAGCAGGAGTAGACTTACGTTTGGGTGCCATAGACATGACTAACGTAAAAGAATGAGAAAAGATAGAGAGGGGAAACAATCAGAAAAGTCCCAAACACAGTTCAAATATATCAAATATGTTGAACAACAAGAATGTATGCATGGGAATGCGTGGACATGTGTCATGTAAAGAGAAAAACATCATGAGCTCAGCCCAATCCAATCCTAGCAGCACACAAACATAAGGCACACATCTAAATGCATGTAAATATCATTATAATGCAAATGAAATGCAATGTATGACATTTTGAAATCATTTAAGTGCAAAACCCAACCCAAAATTTGAAGAAAAACCCAACAATTTTGAAAAATCCCAAATTTTTATGAAAAATCCCAAAAACTAGGTTTTCAAACATGAAATGCATGAAAATGAAGGGGAAAAGTGATCTTATCTCGAGATTGAAGCAAGGAATGAGCAAGATCCAAGTGGCGTTGAAGATTGAGTGAGAAAAAGGAGTTGGGAAGTTGAAAAGCCTCGGACAGATCGAGTGAGATCGAGAGAATGAGAGAAAAATCGCGATCTGTACTTAAATAGAACCCCCATTAAATCTCGACAGCAGAGGTGTCGAGAGGTATCGAGAAGCTGTCAAGGAAGGTATCGAGGAATTTTGCCTTCGACAGATGTAGGTATCGAGAGGTATCGAGGATCAAGGCCAAATGCAGAATCAAGAAACTCGATCGATTGACAAGGTATCGAGAAGCTGTCGAGAGGACAGAAGAAATCTCGATCAATCCACAAGGTATCGAGACAGGTGTCGAGAAAGAAGACTTAAAACACCACAAGTGAATCTCGATCGATCCAACAGGTGTCGAGAATCTATCGAGGGGACAGAGATTTTCTCGATTGATCCATCAGGTGTCGAAGAAGTATCGAGATTGCGATAAGAAACAACAAGAGAAGCTCGACAGATGACCAGGTATCGAGGAGGTGTCGAGGGAGGTGTCGAGCCTTCATAAAAATGCAGTTTTTCGAGAAGGGAAAAACACAGACATGAATGCAATCTAACACACATCTCAACCAAGGATCCACTTAAGTGATAAACCTCTCAAAACATCTCTCAACAAGAAAATATGCACAAGAATCATGCAAAACACACACACACACTAAACAAGTCTAACCAATTTTATGTTTCAAAAACAAGTTTTGACAGTTTAGTGAGCATACATTAGCACATGTAAAACCTTTGTGATGGCCAAATCACATTGTACCTGCACATGTATCAAAAGTAGCAAAGAATATTGCGTGTTGTGTGTGAAAAACATCGCAAGATTGCATATGTGTATAGATGTTATGACGATCTGAGATATGAGAAAGTAACTTTCAACTCACACACAATCATAACTGTTTGATGGGGACTATCACCTTCGAGGTACATCCTATAACTCCCACATCTCCTAGAATACACGCTTGCAACCATATATAAAGCATTTTTAATCTTTTTGCTTTTTATTTTTCTTTGCATGTTTTCTTTTATTTTAGCATATCATATATGGGTATATAAAAGAGAGAAAAGAAATACCCAAGATGTTAAGCATTTGACATCACACTTTTGCTATGCCGAAGCATACGAATGTCTTTGACACTGCACTTTTGCTATGCCGAAGCATACAGGTGTCATATTATGATTGGCGGGCACCAATGGTGAGATGGTTATTTATGCCTTTCTCTTAGGATTTTCTAGTCCTACCCGTCAAAAAGAGTGATATGAGTGTTAAGTTTTAAGATATAACCTAATCTTACTCATCACAAACAAGAGCCACATAGCTCACTTGCTTAGTTGTGCATAGAGATGCTCATCTAAGCTACAAGAGATACAAAGTTTAGAAAACTTTGTTTCATTGGCCATCCAAGGTACACAAGTACCAAAGTACACAAAACACACACTGTTTTTGTATTTTTTTGATTTTTCAAATTTTTTTTTTTCAAAAAAAAACATAAACAAACTGAAAGTAAATACACAAAACATGTTAAACAAAATAATGCAAAAACTAGACTGACTCAGCAGAAAAACAAAACACACAAGGAATGCAAGACACAGAAAAACAAAAAGAAAGAAGAAGGTGATGAAATCACTTGAAGTCCTTTTTCTTCCACACCTTGGAAGAGCCTTTCCTTTGATTAAATCCTTGAACCGACGATGAGGGGGAAGAATTTAACCTGTTCAAGTTTGAAAGGAACATGAGGGCTTTCAGAAGATCTCCAAGAGGAGCAAGAGAGGATTGAAGCTGATTGTGGCTTCCAGATGCTATCATGCCATTGCTCTATTGAGTGGCTAACCACTTATAGCAATTTGGTCTAGTGTGACCGGCAGCTCCACAATGATGACAGAGATGCTGCTTCTTTTGTTTAGGCTTTTGAGAGTTAGCCTTCTTAGCTCTAGGGTTTTTAGCATCTTTCTTGTCTAGCTTAGAGGGTGCTCCTAAGACAGATTTTTCCTTGTCTAAATTCTCACTAGCTAATTCAGTTTTAACATCAAGGTTCTCAATTTCAATGTTATTAGCAGGAGGAACAAAAACAGTATTGCTAATGGAAGCAGAATTAGAGAAAGAGATACCATACCCCAAACCAGTTCGATCCGAAGCAGGTTTCTGATTGCTAAGCATCTCATCAAGCTTTGTACTTGAGGTCCTCTCCAGTTGAGCTCTGACTTGAAACAGCTCCGCTTCAAGCTTCTTGGTATTCTCAGCCAAAAAGTTGTTCTCAAATCTCAGTGCTCCAATAGTTTGATTCGCCTCATCAAACTTTGTGGACAGCTCTTCACGATCGAGTTCCACATCACTGAGCTTCTTGGTGGCCAGCCTATATAATTTCTCATGCTTTTCAGAGAGCTTGTAAAGCTTCTCATAGGCTGAATGGATATCATCTTGATCATCCATCTTCTCAAATTTGGACTCCACCAATTCTTCTTCTTCATCCACTTCTTCAACAATCCCTTCAGTAGGATTGACTGTGGTAGTGAAGGTATTTAAAATTCCGTCATCTTCATTGTCGGAATCATCTTCAGGCTCAGTGTCACTTAGGGTTACAGTAAGGGCCTTGCTTTTCCCAATGCTCTTCAGATATGTAGGACACTCATGTTTCATGTGTCCGAACCCATGACACCCAAAGCATTTTGGTCCAGCGGGAACAGTATACTGACCGCCCTCCTTAGTATCCTTCTTCCCTTTGTCTTGGCTTTTGAACTGAGAAGAACTGAACTACCTGCGGTCCTTGTCGAAGCTCCTTCCATTGGCATTCTTCATGAACTTTTTGAATTGCCGAGTGATGTAGGACTTCATCTTGGAATCTTCATCATCAGAAGACTCATCTGTATCACTGCTCTTTGCCTTCAAGGCCATACTTTTGCCTTTGTTGGACTTGCCAATCCTGGATAACCCTATCTCATAGGTCTGCAAGTTTCCAACCAGCTCAGTCAAAGGAATCTTGTCTATATCCTTTGATTCCTCAATTGCCGTAATCTTGGCATGAAATCTCTCAGGTAGAGATCTGAGCACCTTCCTTACAATCTTGGGTTCAGGGATGGTTTCCCCAAGATTGAAGGCTGAGTTCACTATGTCCTTGAGCTTGGCATAGAACTCATCAAACGACTCATCCTCCTCCATCTTAATTTCCTCAAAGCTTGTAGTGAGCCTTTGAAGCTTTGAGTCTTTGACAGCCTTTGTGCCTTCATAGGTTGTCTAGAGGATGGTCCAAGCCTCCTTAGCAGTTTCAGTTGAGGATATCTTCTTGAACTCCTCATTGGTGACTGCGCTAAAAAGGGCATTCAACGCTTTGCTGTTGAAGTTGGCCGCCTTGATCTTAGCATCATCCCACTCAGCCGGTTGTTCTGTTGGCTTAGTCCAGCCAATCTCTATAGCTTGCCACACTTTTTCATCTAAAGACTGCAAGAAAGCTCTCATGCGTACTTTCCAGTATGCATAGTTAGTGCCATCAAATAAAGGAGGTATGATTAAAGATTGTCCTCTATCCATGACAAACAGGGGTCTATGGATCAACACAGCAAAGATTAAACCCTAATCAGAGTGTGCCTGCTCTGATACCACTTGTTAGGTCACAATCTGAATGACCCCTTGTGATTAACCCTAATTAATTAATTAATTAGCCAAGTTATTAATTAATCAATTTAACATGCAAATACGTGGAAGCACAAACAAATCACCAAATACTAAATATGCAGTGGAAAAAATAAATGACACGGTGATTTGTTTACGAATGGGGAAAACCCTAACGGCAAAAACCCCACCGGGTGATTTTCAGGTCACCACTCCCGAAACTCCACTATTATCAAATCAAGTGGTTACAAGAAAGGAATCCCAAGTACCTTACCAACCTACAGTTGAACCCTTACCCCAATACCCAATTGGACTTGATCTGTAGTGACAGTCTCCACCTTTGATTTTGTAGAACTCGAGTACTAAAAAAGTGATAAATTACTAAATATGTCTGAAACAATATTAATTTGTCACAAATTTTACCAAAATGTAATATTTGATTATTTTTGCCAGTTAGACTAAGTAAGACATAGTAGGTAAGATGGTTGTTTATAAAAATAAAAAATCATAGTTGGTAAGATGGGAGGTTAGCTTATTTCTCCAGTTTTTAATAGTCAAATATGACGGGCGAAAATAACATAGTAGGTAAGATGGCAGTTTAGCTAGTCAAATATGACGGGCGAAAATAACATAGTAGGTAAGATGGCAGTTTAGCTTATTTCTCCAGTTTTTAATAGTCAAATATCACGGGCGAAAATAACATAGTAGGTAAGGTGGCAGTTTAGCTAGTCAAATATCACGGGCGAAAATAACATAGTAGGTAAGATGGCATTTTAGCTTATTTCTCCAGTTTTTAATAGTCAAATATCACGGGTGGCGAAAATAACATAGTAGGTAAGATGGCAGTTTAGCTTATTTCTCCAGTCTTTAATAGTCAATTATCACGGGCGAAAATAAATCTTACCTACTATGTCTTACTTAGAGTGAGTTTGGTTCAGCTTTTTGTAAAAGTGCATAATGAAAAAGTTGAGTTTTTAAAAAGTCCATAATGAAAAAGTTGAGTTTCAAAAAGCTGAGTGTTTGGTAAAGCTGTTAAAAAGTGCTTTTTGAAAAAGCTGAGTGTTTGGTAACACTTATAAAAGTGGCAGTTTGAGGGATAAATTACCAAAAAGGACAATGTATATATAAGGGAGTTTATTTCATACTTTTTTTTTAATGCGAGTTTATTTCATACTTAAATCAACTACTTCATATACTTAAATCAATTTTTCTTTTTCTAAAAAAATTATTTTTTTCTCATCAATATTAGCTGATAACAACCTACCACTTAAGATTTATTGTGAAAATATTATGTTAATTGATACTGATTTTAATTTGAACGTACTATTACAATTATTTTTTTCTCTTTTTAAAAAAATTATTTTTTTCTCACCAATATTAGCTAATAATAATCTACTACTTAAGATTTATTGTGAAAATATTGTGATAAAAATTGATACAAATTTTAATTTTAACATACTATTAAAATTTTTTTTCTCTTTCTAAAATAATTATTATTTTTTCTCACAAATATTAGCTAATAATAACCTACCCTTTAAAATTTATTGTGAAAATATTGTGATAAATATTGTGGTAGTATTTTTAAATTGGTTCTTTGACTTTCTTTCACCCATACGTTTCCTCTCTTTTTTTTTTTTCTTTTTTTTTTCTTCTCTTGCATTTTGTCCACCATACACGTGCCCCATAGGATTCCTTCATCTCTTTTTTTTTCCCTTTATATTCCACTTGTGATTCCAGAGCCTTCTTTTCTCCTTAAGATGAGAGATCAATTTCTCTGAAGGGTAAGACAGATGTGTGGGCTGTGTGTGTGAAGATTCTGAAGTGTAACCCTTGCCCTTTAGTCAAGGGCAATTTTGTAACTCCACGAGCCCAACGGATATAAAAATAAAAGCTGAGTCCTAGCTTTTCAATTATGGAGCAAAAGGCATTCATTTCCAAAACGCGCAAGATTTGAAGGAATGTAAAAGCCAACTTTCAGAAAAAGTTGGCTTTACTCTCACCAAACGCAAATATAGAGCCAGCATTTTGTAAAAGCCAACTTTTAGGCTTAGAAAGTTCAACCAAACGGGCACTTAGTCTAACGGGCGAAAATCTTACCTACTTTTCGAAGCACGAAAGAAAGAGAGAATTATTCTCTTCATGAACAGCGAAGCTTTTAGCTTGAAATAAAGTTGGGCGCACTGCCCAAGGTCTACCACTTTCAGTAGCAAGTACTTACCAATGGCATCCACCAGCATTCAAACTATCCCATCTTCTTTTACCTCTGCTTTTTCTAAACCCCAACCAGAATATGACGTTTTCCTCAATTTTAGAGGAGAAGACACCCGTTGTAAGTTTACTGACCATCTATATCATGCTTTGGTTGATAAAGATATTATCACTTTCAGGGATGATAAAGAACTTAAGATGGGAGAGCCCATTTCGCTGGAACTCTTGGAAGCAATCAAGAAATCGAGGATTGCAGTCATCATTTTCTCTGAAAATTATGCATCTTCCACATGGTGTTTGGAAGAACTTGTAAAGATTGTTGAATGCTGGGATAGAGGGATATTGACAGTGTTGCCCATTTTCTACCATGTGGAACCTACTGACGTGCGACATCAGAAGAACACTTTTGCGGAGGCCTTTGCAAAACATGACAAGCGTTTCGAGGAGAACCCAAAAAAGGTGCAGAAGTGGAGAGCTGCTTTAACAAATGTGGCCAATCTCTCCGGAGAGTGTTTAAACGATGGGTAACGCTTTATTGATTTTCTTCCGATGAGATTTTTTTTTTTTTTTTTTTGGGCTTGTTTTGACTGCATTACTTAATTACTTTAAATGTAGATGTTAAAAGGTTAATATCTTTAATACCACAAAAGCATGAATTATATGTAGTTTTATAAACAGCACTACATACATACTATTGCAAAATTAAGAAAAAGGTTGTCACTAATTTAAGTTTCAAGATTTAGTTTAGGTTGTCATCAAAAGTTTTGTAACTAAGCAGTAGAACTACATTTAAAAATTTCCCCATTAACTTTGTTGTAACTATTGAATTATTGAAAAAAATAAAATAAAATTTTAAAGTTGTCACTAAAAATATGCGTGTAACTACGAGTCTTATAGTTCAACTAGTACCTCTTAATTTTTGTAATGAAAATGTCTATGGTTCAAATCTCCTTATTCATTGAAACTATTGAATTATATATTTTAAAAAGATGTATATGTTTAGCTGGCAAACTAGGGAGAAATATATATATATATAACACACACACACACAAACACTATATGAATAGTGTAATTTAAACCAATAACTATTGTATATGTCCAATGACCAAAACTACTCATCAAAAAACATCAAACAACATTTTGAAGATTTAGAATTTTGGTCATTTGATGTTTTTTTTTTTTTCTTGAGGGTAGGTTGGGGGGGTGGGGGGGTTATCATCTTGGTAGTTTTATTTGTATTTCAATCACATTGGATATTTTGATCATTTTGGAGGTTAAATTTCAAGGTCAATTTGGCCATTTTAGGTTCAATTTTGGATAAATTTGGATTTTGTAAGGATTTATTTATTTTTGGACATTTTAATTATTTTGGAGGTTTCGATGTTATTTTTGGTCATTTTATAGGTTAACAGGTGTTTTGGTTATTTTGGAAGTTTTAGAGGTATTTCGGTCATTTGAGATTTTTTCCCTAGCATTTTTGTCATTTCAAAATTTTTCAAAGGTATTTTGTAGGGTTTCAAGGTTTTGGTTATTTTTATAGATTTGGGATATTTTTGGGAAACTTTCGTCATTCTTGAGGTTTTGAGAGTATTTCACTAATTTTAAGGTTTTAGGTGAGATTTAGGGGATTATGAAGGTATTTTAGTCATTTTGAAAGAGAGGATTTGAAATCCAATTTATAGGTTATTAAAGCATCCAAACAATAGATTTAAGAATCTAGAATTTAAAATCCTCTTATGTATGGAATATACATATGGAATCAAGACATTCTAAATCCATTGATTTAAAATCCAAATCTAAATTCAAATTCAAGCATCCAAATGCAACCTTCTTAAATTCCTTCATTCACTTAAGAATAAATTGTGGCCCAATATGTGGTGCTAATTGCTACCTCATGTTTACTTTGGACAGCCATTCAAGCCCGGTTTCAACCATTTTTATGGGCTTTTACTTAGGATCTTGAAATGAAGATGATTTTCGCTTCGGTCAATACTCAATAGTATGGATTGTATTCTTCTTCTTTTTGTTTTATTCTGTTTTTGTTTTGAAAGAAATAGTCAACAGATTGTGTACTAAATGACATGGCATTTGAGAATTTCTAGTTGTTGAAATTTAGGTTTCAAATAGCCAAATCATAATTTCAATTAAATTGCATTTTTTTTTTCTTTTTTGGTTTAAAAAATAAAAAGAACATCTATGTTGAATAGTACAGTACTTGCTGCTTCAAGTTTACATGAAAAGCCATGTTTTCTGTTCTGAGAACTAATAATCTACTTGCATGCCCTAGGATTTCGACAAGCAAATTGAGCCCGACTATGTAGTATAGTTCAATTTTAGAGCTCTCTCTTTTATGAGATGAACAAGCAAAACATCAACGCCTACATGCTACATCTCCAATTAGTTTTTTTTTACACAGATTTTTGTAATATTTTTTTTTGTAGGGTGCATGAGGCAACTGTTATCCGTAGCATTGTTCAATGGATATATTCGAAATTGAAAGAGAAACATTCAAATGATATTGAAGATGATCTTGTTGGAATAAGCTCTCGTGTTGAGGAAATGATTTCATATTTAGATTTAGAATCAACTGATGTTCACTTTATTGGAATATGCGAGAAGAGTGGTATGGGCAAGACAACTCTTGCACGAGCTGTTTTTGATAAGATTCTTAACCAATTTGAAGCTTGCAGTTTTCTCGAAAATGTTAGAGAGGAATCTAAGGCACATGGTTTAAAGACTTTACAAGAACGACTCCTTTGTGATATAGGAAAAGGGGAATTAAGGGTAAAGGATGAGCATAAGGGAATGCAAGTTATCAGCGATGTACTGCATAACAAAAAGTCTCTTATTGTTGTTGATGATGTGAGTGAAAGAAGTCAATTAGAAAAATTAGTAGGGAAGCGTGATTTGTTTGGCAAAGGAAGTAGAATCATTGTAACTACCGAAGACAAAAATTTGTTGGCAAGTTATGAAATTAAAATTGTCTATAAGGCTAGAGGACTAAATGAAGTCGAAGCTCTACAACTTTTTAGTCTGAATGCCTTCCACAAACCTCATTGTGAGAATGATTTCTTGGAATATTGCAACAATTTTGTCGAGTATGCTCAGAGAATTCCTTTGGTTCTTAAAGTTTTGGGTTCCTATTTGTGTACTAGAACAAAAAATGAATGGGAAAGTGCTCAGAATCAGCTAAAAGCAATACCCCATGAAAAAACAACTAAGAAACTTAGAATTGCTTTTGATGGATTGGGTGCAGAGGAGAAAAAACTATTCTTAGATATTGCATGTTTCTTCAAAGGGGAGGAGAAGAATCGCGTTGCTGATATACTAGAATCAGTTTACTTCCCAAACATTAATCTAAAAAATCTCATCGACAAATCTCTAATTACTCTTGTAGGGGGAGAAAAATTGTGGATGCATAATTTATTACAACAAATGGGTTGGGAAATTGTTAGTGAGGAATCAGAAGAAGCTAGAGAACGTAGTAGGTTGTGGCATTGTGATGACGTCCTTGATGTATTAAAGAACAATACTGTAAGTGGATTATTATATAGACATAAATTAAGAGAAGTACATAATTCTACAAGATATTCATGTAAGTTTTTGCTTTATCTAGCGGTATACTAATCTTACTATTCTTGTTTACCAGGGAACAAAACATATAGAAGGCATGCTATTAAGATTGCCTCCAGATGAAGAAGAAGAATTGAATGCTAAATCATTCTCAAAGATGAATAAACTAAGATTGCTCAAAATTTGTAAGGTGCGCCTTTCTTGCCTCAGTGATCTTTCTAATGAGTTACGTTTGTTGGAATGGCATGATTATCCTTTGGAATCATTGCCTAATAGTTTTCAGCCTGGTGAACTTGTTGAGCTCATTATGCATCGCAGTTGTCTTCAGCAACTTCCAAGTGAATTTAGAGTAAGATTTTCACTTTTTCTGTTTTTTCTTTTCTTTATTTTTTATTTTTATAAAGTTTAAGTTCTTGAATGCTTAATTTTATTTTATTTTTTTTTATCCTTGCTTATTTTTTCATCACAGAAGTTGGGAAAGCTAAAGCTCATTGACTTGAGTGACTCCCAAAACTTAACTCGAACTCCTGACTTCACTGGATTCTCAAATATTGAGAGGCTGAATTTCCAAGGCTGTACAAGATTGCATGAGTTGCACCCTTCTGTTGGAGGTCTTAAATGACTTATTCTATTAAATCTAAAAGATTGTAAATGTCTTGAGAACCTTCCATATGAGCTCAATTTGGAATCTCTTAAAACTTTAATTCTATCTGGCTGTTCAAGATTTAAGAAATTTCCCTGTATTGGGAGAAACATGAGAAGCTTGTTGGAGCTTTATTTGGATGGGACTGCCATTGAAGAACTACCACCGACAATCAGGCGTCTAACTGCCCTGACCTTATTGAATCTTCAAGACTGCAAAAACCTTAAGAGTTTTCCAAGTGACATTCATAGTTTGACATCTCTTGAAACTCTCACTCTATCAGGATGTAAGTGTCAACCACCAAAAGCAGGGCATTTGCTTGGGCTCTCTCCTATTGGAACCTCAATTGGTGCCACCCTCACTTTTCCGCGACTAATTTCATTTCTTTTTCTATCTTTCCTAGCATGGCAATACACCTATCTCAGAATTCCTATATTTGCTACAACTGCTTTGTCAACATATTGTTTCCACAATGCCCGGCATCCTGAACCAGAGCCCATCAACCTATTGTTGTCTAATTCGTTCTCAAAATTAAGCACTTTGGTAACTCTAAGTCTAAGTGACTGCAATCTGTTGGCACTCCCTGATGACCCTAGTTGCTTGTTGTCAATAGAGTATTTGAATTTGAGCAAAAATAATTTTATATGCTTGCCCGATTACATTTCTCAACTTTCAAAGCTCAAAATTCTTTTCTTGGATCATTGTAGCAAGCTTAAATCATTGCCATATGTTCCATTAAGTACAAGGTTAGTTTCAGTACAAGGTTGTACTGCGCTTGAAAATTATTCAAATCAAGTTGTTGTATGGACTTTGGGTGTAGCAGGATTCACTGTTATTACTTGCCTTGGCTTGGCCGAGGATGAAGATGGCACAATTGCTGAGGTTTCTTTGCTAGACATACACCTATTATGGCAAAGATACGTGAAGGTATCTCTTTCTCTCTCACTTGTCACACACACGCATGGGCATCTTTTACAATTGTTTTTAATATTTTGCAGGATCAAATTCATCAAATGGAAGGCTTTTGCCATGTTTTACCTCAAATTGAAATTCCAGAGTGGTTCAAGCATCAGAGGTTTGGGTCATTTCGGCCAATCCCACCATTTTCAAATCTGTTCAGTGATAAAAATTGGGAAGGAATCGCTCTGTGTGTCATTTTTGTAGTCCCAGCACATTCGAACGACGTTTCTCCTGGAGAGGATACAAAATACTTTCATGAGTTTTATTGTCGTTTGGAAAAAAATGGAGATCTTATAGCTTTCAAGGTTCCTAAGGAAACATATGTTGGTTCATTTGGACTTTGGCTATATATATCGCATGCGAGGTTTAGAAAACATTTAGACGAGCGGAGTTGCATTACCCCTTTCATTGGAACCAACAGCCCGGATATTGAGATTAATATGTGTGGTGCACGTATTCTATATAAGCAAGATATGGGAGAATTTCTACAAAACTTAGGCCAAAATATTTTTGGGAGCCCTAATGACCTCCGTGGAGAGCTCAAGTCACACTCACAGCTTTCAAGATTGAATCAGGTCTGTTCCTCTATCAGTCTATATCACTAAATTCAAAATTGTTATCATATCTCTTCCTATATTTTTTTAGGGACTTTAATTAGGAGTAAATATAATATATATAAGGATACCACTTTATCCAAAGCATAAAATTATGAGTTTTGAGTCCAATATATTATGTTATATTAATTCCTTAACTTATTCCATAAAAAAAAATCCTCAATTTATTTATCTTGAGTAGTGTTATAGGCATTACAAATTTTACTATTTTGAGTCCCAAAATAGACATGTCACTAATTATAATAACTAGTGGCAAACCCACGCGATATGTGAGAATATACAACTATTTTATAACGTGATATAATGTATGATTTATTTTCTAAAACGTACTAGAGATATGATTTCTAAAATTATTTTTCATCTCTCCATCTCCACAAATATATCATTCTATTATTTTTAGTTTTTTTTGGAAAACTTAGGTGTGTTAATTTTATTGATATTATTCTTTTTTCAAGTGATTTATATTATTCAAACTTTTGTAAGTTTGTTATGGAGAGAGAGAGAGAGAGAGAGAGAGAGAGAGAGAGTATTCACAGTTTTGTGTGAGAAAATTATAGATTGAATGGAAGAGAAAATAACAAATTTTTATAGTAAAAAAAAAAATGGGAGAGAAGAAGTGTCAAAATAAAAGGAAGATGAAGGGATGGAGAAACTATAAGCTTAAAGTATAGAGTAGTGAGGAGATAAAAAGGTAAAAGTAAGTAAATGTTTTTTTTTTTTTTTTTTTTTTTTTGAGAAGGAAAAGTAAGTAGATGTTGGAGAATGTGTAATTGTAAAGTGGGAAATTAATAAGGAGAAAAATAATTCAAAAGGAAAGAGAAAATACTGAAAATAGGTTGATAATGTGGCGCTGATGTGACTCAAAAGGAGCGTAGCAACATTAAACGCTATGCTTCAACTTTTAAATATATATAAAGATATAGATTCAAATACTTATTTATGATTGATTAAAACATACTAATCATATTTATTACCATATCAATTTACCAGCTTTATGCGATAAATCTTAGCATTTCCTTATTTTTCTTTGCACAAGACTTCCACTCACACGTGTAGGTATAGTAAATCTTAGCATTTCCTTAATTTTCTTTGCATGAGGCTTCCACTCACACATGTAAGTCTATGCCAACTAGCAATTATGAAAAAAATTTATCTTTAAAATTAGTATTTTTGTATGTGTTTTTTTTCTTTCACCCGTTGAACATTTGAAGGCTTTATATTTTTTATTTTCTAAATGTTGACTTTTAGGTTTTCTATTTTTTATTTTCTAGTTATTTATTTTTCATGTTGAATTAATTTGGCTTAAACTGAGAGCAAAATTCGACCCACTTGACCAAAAGCATTGCTGCCAGTCAAGCCGAAATTCTGAAATAAAAAAGAAAAAGAAAAAAGAAAAAAGAAAAATTCCTTTGTCATGTTTTATACCCATAAGAAAGTCTAGCTTTCAAAACCAAAACCAAAAAAAAAAAAAAAAAACCCACAAATATCTCCACACCACTACGACCCACCCCTCATTGGCTACAGATCCCCACAACTATGGTTTTCAAACCCAAACCAAACTAGTTGGTCTGATCGGGTTATCTGAGAATTGACGAGGCTATTCTTATATGTGAGAGAACCAGATATTCAAATAATTTAAAAAGAACCTCTTGAACCAGTGGTGGAATAAAAAAAACTGTCAAAACTGTGCTGGTCCAAATTGGTCAAGGCTTTTTTGAAAAATAATTATGGTTCAATTGGGTCAAGGTTTTTTTTTTTTTTTTTTTTAATTTTTTTTAATTTTTTTTTTATGGGGGTCAAGGGTTTTTTAATAATTGAGAAATGGGGTCATGAATTGTGAACCTGAGACCCCTTAATCAAGAACCATGTTTGGTATAGTAACCAACAGACCGGTTAGAGTTGTTGGGTTTTATAATGAAAAAAATAAAATAAAAAGAAAAGCATTATTATATTTATTTTAAGTTTACATGATTTTTAGTATTTTTTTTTAATGGAGATTAATAGTGTGTTGATTTATTATATCACCTCTCCCTCAATATATTAAATATTAATAAATTTATTTTATTTGAAAAATCTACTTGTAAGTTAAGTATTAAGGATTTATTTTTAAAGTGAATTTAGAAAAATTAAATCACAGTAAAGGATTATTATAAAATTATTTTAAAAAAAATTTAAATGAAGGATTATTATAAAATATTTTGCTTATTTATGTTTTATTATTAACTACTAACGATATATTATCAAGAAAATTTATTACAAAGTTTGTTTGTATTTTTTAAAGATATTTTAGTCATTTTTACTAAATATTTCCATATGTAATACATTTATTTTAATTTTAGTTGATTACTGAATTAATTGTGGCCTTTAATTTTAATTTAATACATTAAAAAAATTTCTACAAATTTAATACATTTCTATCGTTTAATTATTTCTGAATGACCCTTAAAAATTGATGTGTCCTAAATTATAAAATTAATATATATATATATATATATTAATTTACCTTGTTATAAACAATAAATTTCTGCATTGAACTTGGATTTAAACTAGAATACGAGAAGCAACGTTTATGACAGCCTCATTTACATTATGTTATATTAATTCCTCAACTTATTCCATAAAAAAATCCTCAATTTATTTATCTTGGGTAGTGTTATAGGCATTACAAATTTTACTATTTTGAGTCCCCAAATGGACATGTCACTAATTATAATAACTAGTGGCAGACCCACGCGATACGTGGAAATATACAACTATTTTGTAACGTGATATAATGTATGATTTATTCTCCAATACGTATTAGAGATATTATTTCTAAAATTATTTTTCATCTCTCCATCTCTACAAATATATCATTCTATTATTTTTAGTTTTTTTTTTGGAAAACTTAGGTGCATTAATTTGATTGATATTATTCTTTATATATATATATATATATATATAATATAGAAATACTATTCTTTTTTCAAGTGATCTATATTATTCAAACTTTTGTATAGTTTGTTAGAGAGAGAGAGAGAGAGAGAGTAATCACCTTTATTTTGGAAGAGAATGTGAGACAAATAAAAAAAATTACATAAAAGAAGATGAGCAGAAGAATATTCAAAATAAAATGTATAGTTGTAAATACCAAATTATCCAAGTCATGCTATGTATTAGAATAACATTTTTTTTTTTTAATTTCATAGGATAACATGTAACAAACAAAAAAATAAAAAAAATAAAACAGATAAAAAATTAAAATATAACCAAATCATATCAACCTAAAGTAGATTAAACATAAAATTCATTAAGCTAAATTAGAGGTGTAATAAAGAATTAAAAATTCATCAAGAGAAAGAATATATATATATATATATATATATATATATATAAAGAGAGAGAGAGAGAGAGAGAGAGAGAGAGAGAGAGAGTATTCACATTTTTGTGTGATAAAATTATGGATTGAATGGAAGAGAAAATAACAAATTTTTATAGTAAAAAAAAAAATAGGGGAGAAGAAGAGTCAAAATAAAAGGAAGATGAAAGGATGAAGAAGCTATAAGCTTAAACTATAGAGTAGTGAGGAGATAAAAAGGTAAAAGTAAGTAAATGTTTTGTTTTGTTTTTTGTTTTTTTTTGTTTTTGTTGAGAAGGAAAAGTAAGTAAATGTCGGAGAATGTGTAATTGTAAAGTGGGAAATTAATAAGAAGAAAAATAATTAAAAAGGAAAGAGAAAATGTTGAAAATAGGTTGATAATGTGGCGCTAATGTGGATCAATAGGAGCGTAGCAACATTAAACCTACGCTTCAACTTTTAGATATATATAGATATAGATATAGATATAGATTCAAATATTTATTTATGATTGATTGAAACATAATAATCATATTTATTACCATATCAATTTGCCAGCTTTATGCGATAAATCTTAGCATTTCCTTATTTTTCTTTGCACAAGACTTCCCCTCACACGTGTAGGTATAGTAAATCTTAGCATTTCCTTATTTTTCTTTGCATGAGACTTCCCCTCACACATGTAAGCCTATGCCAACTAGCAAGTATGAAAAATTTTTATCTTTAAACTTACTATTTTTGTATGTGTTTTTTTTCTTTCACCCATTGAACTTTTGAAGGCTATATATTTTTTATTTTCTAAATGTTGACTTTTAGGTTTTCTATTTTTTATTTTCTAGTTATTTATTTTTCATGTTGAATTAATTTGGCTTACACTGAGAGCAAAATTCAACCCACTTGACCAAAAGCATGACTACCAGTCAAGCCGAAACTCTGAAATAAAAAAGAAAAAGGAAAAATTCCTTTGTCATGTTTTATACTCATAAGAAAATCTAGCTTTCAAAACTGAAAAAACCACAAAAAAAAAAAAAAAAAAAAAACCCCACAAATATCTCCGCACCACTATGACCCACCCCTCATTGGCTACAGATCCCCACAACTATGGTTTTAAAACCCAAACCAAACTAGTTGGTCTGATTGGGTTAACTGAGAATTGACAAGGCTATTTTTATATGTGAGAGAACCATATATTTAAATAATCTAAAAAGAACCTCATGAACCAATGGTGGAATAAAAAAAACTGTCAAAACCATTTGCTGGTTCAATTTGGTCAAGGCTTTTTTGAAAAATAATTATGGTTCGATTGGGTTAAGGGTTTTTTTTTTTTTTTTGGGGGGGGGGGGGGGGGGGGGTTGGGTCGAGGGTTTTTTAATAATTGAGAAATGGGGCCGTGGATTGTGAACCTGAGACCCCTTAAGCAAGAACCATGTTTGGTAGAGTAACCAACTGATCGGTTAGAGTTGTTGGGTTTTATAACGAAAAATATAAAATAAAAAGAAAAGCATTATTATATTTATTTTAATTTTACATGATTTTTAGTTTTTTTTTTAATGGAGATTAATAGTGTTTTGATTTATTATATCACCTCTCCCTCAACATATTAAATATTAATATATTTATTTAATTTATAAAATCTACTTGTAATTTAAGTATTAAGGATTTATTTTTATAGTGAATTTAAAAAAATTAAATCAAAGTAAAGGATTATTATAAAATTATTTAAAAAAAATTTAAATGAAGGATTATTATAAAAAAATTTATGCTTATTTATGTTTTATTATTAACTATTAATGATATATAATCCAGAAAATTTATTTGAAAATTTGTTTGTATTATTTAAAGATATTTTAGTCATTTTTACTAAATATTTCCATATGTAATACATTTATTTTAATTTTAGTTGATTACTGAATTAATTGTGGCCTTTAATTTTAATTTAATACATTTAAAAATTATAAAATTAATATATATATATTAATTTACCTTGTTATAAACAATAAATTTCTGCATTGAACTTGTATTTAAACTAGAATACGAGGAGCAACGTTTATGAGAGCCTTATTTACTGACAAACTAAATGTTTCTTGATACAAATTGACTCATAAATTCTTGCAGAGCTTGGACAAATCGAGTGGTAAGAAATGTTACCATCTTGCTGCAAGGGAACTGTCCATTAAATGGGGTTTCACTCCTGAGTATTGGAGATGGATTTCTCTACCTGAAGAATCCAGGTCTGTCCCTATTATATATTAGTACTCCTTTATTTATTTATTATTTTTAAATGAAGTTCTTAACTGTGTACGTGTAAAAATCAAACAGGTTCCCAGAGGTAGCGGAACTTATTCGTGTGCATTGGTTTGACATCCGCGGTAAGATGAGTACTTCCCTTCTGTCTCCCAAAACACGCTATGCCGCTTACCTTGTGTACAAGTTGAGGAGCGGAGCCCAGGGATTTGATGGCCCTCCTTTCAGGGCTTTAGTGGGAACTGTTGGAGGTAAAGTTTATGAACAAACTGTTCGATTGGGCCTGTTTGTCACGGACACTTCACGTCCCAAGCAGAGAGAAGATGGATGGTTAGAGATTGAGTTGGGTCAATTTTTCAATGGGGGAGGAGAAGATGACGTACTGCAGATTTATCTTATGGAGGTAGAAGTTCTTAACGAGAAGACTGGCCTCGTTGTTGAAGGGATCGAGATCAGGCCAACAAAGGGTTAGTAAAATTTGTGCTTTTATTAGCACTAAGTGACATTGATGATACACTAAATTGCAATTCTATCAAACTTGATATTGGTCCCAAGCCAATCGGATGAGTATAAAATTTATAGTGGAATTACTATCTAGACCTCAAATATGTTGGAGCAGATTTGAGGGTACCTAGCTTGTATGATTTTTATTAAATTGTAGCTTTAGAATCTGGCTTCCAGAATTTTATGGCATGTGTTAGACATATAGGGTGATATCGTTGTAAATTGGCATGACATGTTGATGTGTTTTGGTGACTCAATTGAAGTTTGGAAGTAAGTTGCACATTGTTGGATAAAGCAGTAAGAATGAATTGTACCACCTAACTTCGGGGATTTATTTCTCAAGTTAGGGTGAATGGATTGAGTTGTAAATTTGTGGGAGCTCTATTTAGTATGTATAGAGTATGGATGAAGGTTCATGTACCTTAATTCTACTGTTTAGTACACAAAGGAAAAATTATAAGCCCTGCAACTATAGTTTTTTATGATTAGTGCTCAGTTTTGTGTGTTTTGATGTTTTAAACTGGTAATTGCATGTTTGAGTGTTTGGATTAGAACACTCCATGAGTTGAATAGTGTGCTTAATAATGAAAGTGGCTGTTTTTTATTTAGGGGCAGGACAAGACCAGTAGGGGACTCCACTACAAGCAAAAGCATTTGCGTTGAGGTAAGGGATTGTGATATGAGGGTCTAGCAGCCCATATTTTTGTAAACATGTGTTTTAAAACAAAGCTTTTTGATAAACATGATTATGCTTATGTTTCATTGAAATTAAGCATGTTTTTTTGTCAAACTATACATATGTTTTATAGTGAGATAATGAGTAAATCATGTGGATATGCAAGATGTTTATAACCTCTGTTTGAGACTAAAGATGAAGGAAATTATTATTATGGAAACAAATTTGTTTTAAGAAAAGAATGTTTTTAGAAAGAAAATGAATTTCAAACTAAATGATATAGTATTGTGGATCAAGTCAATGTAACATTGTACTCGGCATAGGCAGAGGAGTACCTGACACAGTCAGATGAACTGTACCCTGATGTTTGTACCTGGAGGACGCATAACCAGATAATGGCTGGCCTTAATGGCCGGGTAATTAAGTTTATGAAAATGATTTAAATGATTACGATCCTGCATATCTTTAATATGTTTGACACTATGATAGTTTTAGCTTTAGATTCATGAGTTTCACAATTTATGTGCGGTTATGATCTGCATAGGCATTTTCAGTATGGAAGTTATGATTCTCATGAATGGTGTATGGAACCCCGGTTATATGTTGAATTGATGATGCTTTCCAAGCTAATGATCACAAGTCATGTTTTACAGGAAATGTTTTCAAAAGATGTTACCTTTATAAGCATGTGATGTTAGGATTGAATTCAATGGTTTTGTTGTATAGCTGGATTTGAGGTCAGCTTGGCCTCCAAGAATTGAGGAAAGGAAAACAGAGAGAGAGAAAAGGAAAAGATTGAATTGAGAATATGCTTGCTTGATTGATTACTCTACAACAGTTTGGTCCCTTATACCTCACCTTACAGCTGTCAATGACCCACCATTCTCTAACTGTCTTGCACTGTCACTAACTAACCCGTATAGCCATGCCTCAATTGACACTATACCCTACAATTCTGATATACAAGTCTCATATAGGCACTTAGGCACTTATACTACTAATACACTATCACAGCACTTAGGCACTTATACTACTAATACAACCATACCACATACCAACATACAGAATTATACAACATACAAAACTATGCCTAACATGTGATCTATGTTGATGTTTCCAGAATGAGATTGATATATGCTTTACGTTTTCGAGAATGTTATACGTGTTTATGCATACTCTTGAAACTGTTTATAAGGAAGTTGTAACCACATGTTAACAATACTATTTTCTATCATGCAGGTTAGATTATGTTCATGTCACGCCTCCCTTACTGAGCAAGTGGTATGCTCACCCTTACATTTTCAGTGAGCAGGTATTTACCTTTTGCAGCTCAAAGTCTCAGCAGTGGAAGAGTTTATGTAGGAGTCATGATGGAAATGTTATTGTATTTTAGGACACTGAGTACCTAGATAGTTATGATGTATGTTAGTGGGAGATGGAACAATTTTAACGATGGCTATGTAAAAATAAATTCTGTTGTGCTATGTATATTGAGGTTACCTAATCATTATGTTATTACATTTGATGGTACTCTTGATGCTCTGATTCGTCACTTCCTGTAGATGGGCAAATCGTTCATATCTTATAGCTGATAAATAGAATCAATTGATAAGCATGAGTAAAAGACTAGTAACAGGAAAGTGCTCTACCTCTATTGTCGGATTCGTTAAATTACTCTTCTAAGAAAGAGCTCTACCTCTATCTCTCCGAAAACCCAATCTTGATCGACGACTCTAAAAAGGTATTTGCTATAACTATTTGATTGGCTTCGGTAAGTTATATATACTAGGGTCAATTCAATTTCAAACAGCTTTCCACTTTTAGAACTCTTAATTCTATTTCTGAATTCGTTGAATGAAAAAAAGCAATAAAAAGTGTGTGATATTTATAGACAGTTTGCCAGTTGCCACTCCTTGGGAATAGACACAACCAGCATATAATCATACATATTAACGCCAAGAGACACAGACGGAACTAGTAATGGGCTGAGGGGGCCATGGCCCCCCACCCCGACCAGATTTAAAATAAAAAAAATAGTAATAGTATATACACATTTAATGAATATAGTTTAACAATTAAGTCCAAAATAATTATTTTTGGTCCCCCTTCTCCTAATAAGTTATAAATTGGCCCATAAAAATGATAAAACCCAACTGGCAAACAATTATACTACAATATTTGTATAACTGTGTTGGCTGTTTCTTACTCTTTCTTCTTAGATCCAAGCTATTTTTTTTATAAGTGTTAAGATTGATTATTTGAATTTCTGTGAATAAGATATGACTACTTTTGCTAAAAAGAAAAGAAAAAATGTGCAAAGCAAAATAGAAGAATGATAGATGAATACAAATTACAAACCAAGTTAATGTACTTGTAGTGAGTGAGAGTGGGGTGCATGGGTGGCCATTAGTCAGTGTGTAGGGTGGAATGGCAGGTGTGTTTGGCTATTAATTTTTAACTTAAAATATTATTATTATTATTATTATTATTTTAAACTTACCACTTACTAAGTAAATTGAATAGTTGTGGGGTATAATGGAATTGAATAGTTGTGTTAATAAATTGGTGCTAATGTGTAGTGTATAGCCATTAGTATTACAAATTTTACTACATAAATTTTATAAATTCATGTATCATTAATTAAAAGAAAATTAGGATTGAAAGGGAGATTGTTGCAAAGTTTAGTACAAAATCAACTGTGGGGCCCATGGGCCTGACAACCACAGCCCATCGCATAGTAGGCCCAAGGCCAACGCCGAGAAGGACTGACCAACCAAGGCTAAGTCAGACAAAGCCTCTTTTGTGACCCACGCCGAGAACCTGTTCGTCCTCGGCATTCTAAGGATAATTTTTGGGAGGGGACAATCCCCGAGCAAGCTATCACATTCGCACTTAATGCATTCACCTAACCCCTCTGGTCGCATTAATGGGGAGATAACCCCTTAGCAGGGCAACGTTGGTCAGAGTGAACCACTTGAGTACTGATAAGGCCTCTGATGGGACGGACGACCAAAAGAGAGGCAAATGGATGATCAACAGATGGAATAAGGAGATAGGAAGATGAAGACTATATAAGTAAAGCAAGTAAAGTAAAGAAGGGGGGGAAAAAAGAGAAAAGATGAAGGTCTCCTTAGCCACGGGCCGAGGAGCATCCCTCCATTTGTAAAGAAACTCTAAGTATTTTTTTATAAAAGAAAGTTCATGCATGGTGATCGACGGCCAGCGCCTAAACCTTTAACCCACTCTCTACAAATTTATTGTTTGGGCTTGATTGGGCTGAAAACCCGTTCATACCTTACTCAGGGTCAATCCAAATTGAGTCCCTACAATTGGCGCCGTCTGTGGGGAGGATTAGGGTGCTGGCCGGCGCACCAGGTGAGTGTTCTAAGTAGTCGTTTTACAGTAGGTTGAAAAAAAAAAAAAAAAAAAAAAAAAGAGAAAAAATAGAAGAGTTGACAGCGAAAAAAGAAATTTTGATATTATTATTTCATAAATAGAAACAGTACAAGTTACAATCAGAGGCTCAGGCAGGTGTGTTTCACACACGAATTTACAAGCTAATCCTACCAGCTATTTATACAATCAGAGGCCCAGGTGGAGCCGCCCTAAAAAACCTAGCCGGTGGGAAGTGTCAAGCCAACCCTTTATTGGTATAAAGAGAATGGGAGAGCTTGACACAAAAGGCAGAGAAGGGGGAGGGCCATCATGTTTCCAAGCCACCGACAACTCCCTTCTCGGCCAGGCGGAGCTGGAACAAAGAAAGGAGTAGATGTAGGGGCTTCGGGATACCTTCCCCCATGATGTTCCTTTGATTCTCTCCAATCCTCACGAGTGTTGGCCGTTGGAGACAGCAACACTTGAGCACCGCCCATGAAGTGAATTCGCACGTCTTCTTCGTCGGGGGTGCGCTCCGAGGAAAGACGTTAGGTACTCTAACAACATCCCTCTGGGACACCTTGTAGGGCGCCATCGGGGTTACGCCTAGATTCTGCCGCACCGAAAGCCCAGTGGGGGCTGTGGCCATACCGGTTTTTGTCAATTTCGGTAACAATTCCGGCGGGGTTGTTAAAAGAGGTGGAAGAATGTGTTTTTTCTGTTTGTGTTGAGAGGTCCATAGATTGTGGGGAAACCATCCCCTCACTTTATATAGGGGATGGGGGTTGGTGAGAATTAATTCATGTAGAGTTCGAAAAGAGAAATATCAGCTGGGCTAATAATGAAGCTACCAATTTCCAAAGAGGCCACAGACCGTTGGACTCGTGTTAATTCATGAGGACATTAATGAAAGCGCGTTTCGCGCACTGAAGCGTCAAGCGCGGAACACGAACAGACAATGGGAGCTTCATAAATGAAAAAGATGGGGCCTCGAGTTGGAGGCGAGATCAATGCCACGTGTAAAGATCATAATCTGACCCAAAGAGGAATCATCTCCAGTAAAGCGGTCTGAGGACAAACCTCTACTTACAGAAACATAGAAGTGGTAGACAGAACCAAGGTATTGCATGGTCCTCGGACCCAAGCCTATGGTAAAACTATACACACCATTATACCTGGGTACTAGACAGAACCAAGGTATTGCATGATCCTCGGACCCAAGCCTATGGTAAAACTATACACACCATTATACCTGGGTACTAGACAGAACCAAGGTATTGCATGGTCCTCGGACTCAAACCTATGGGGAAACTAGATACTTACAGAAAAATAAAAGTACTAGATAGAACCAAGGTATTGCATGGTCCTCGGACTCAAACCTATGGGGAAACTAGATACTTACAGAAAAATAGAAGTGGTAGACAGAACCAAGGTATTGCATGGTCCTCGGACCCAAGCCTATGGTAAAACTATACACACCATTATACCTGGGTACTAGACAGAACCAAGGTATTGCATGGTACTCGGACTCAAACTTATGGGGAAACTAGATACTTACAGAAAAATAGAAGTGGTAGACAGAACCAAGGTATTGCATGGTCCTCCGACCCAAGCCTATGGTAAAACTATACACACCATTATACCTGGGTACTAGATAGAACCAATGTATTGTATGGTCCTCAGACCCAAACCTATGGGGAAACTAGATACTTATAGAGAAATAGAAGTGGTAGACAGAACCAAGGTATTGCATGGTCCTCGGACCCAAGCCTATGATAAAACTATACACATCATTATACCTGGGTACTAGACAGAACCAAGGTATTGCATAGTCCTCGAACTCAAACTTATGGGAAAACTAGATACTTACAGAAAAATAGAAGTACTAGACAGAACCAAGGTATTGCATGGTCCTCGGACTCAAACCTATGGGGAAACTAGATACTTACAGAAAAATAGAAGTGGTAGACAGAACCAAGGTATTGCATGGTCCTCAGACCCAAGCCTATGGTAAAACTATACACACCATTATACCTGGGTACTAGACAGAACCAAGGTATTGCATGGTCCTCGGACTCAAACCTATGGGGAAACTAGATACTTATAGAAAAATAGAAGTACTAGACAGAACCAAGGTATTGCATGGTCCTCGAACCCAAGCCTATGGAAAACTAGATACTTATAGAAAAATAGAAGTACTAGACAGAACCAAGGTATTGCATGGTCCTCGGACTCAAGCCTATGGAAAACTAGATACTTATAGAAAAATAGAAGTACTAGGCATAACCAAGGTATTGCATGGTCCTCGGACTCAAACCCATGGAGAAAATAATTATTTGGAGAAAAACCAAAGTGTTACTTAGAGTTAAGCTATAATACGGTTTTTAGATTTATATTTGAAGGATAACAGATGGTTTCATGTGGCTAACTCCAAAATAGAATATGAATATTGAGCAGAGTACAATAGTAAAGCAAATAAAAGAAAATATCATTAGTTAGAAGCAAAGTATTAAGTATTCAGTTCAAACGGAAAGTAGACAACTCCCTTACAACGCCACTGAGGCAAGAAACAAAATGAGATAAAAGAGAAAATAGACAAATGTATCCTATGTCGTATACTAGTCTCCTCAATTCAGTGGACAAATTAAGTCAATAAGTAAATTAAAAGGTTTTGGCCAAGGCCTAAGGGCTTGGTTTCGAAAGGTCCACCGGAGGACTTGCCACGTCTTGTGGTACTTCCTGACCCTCGGTTACAACTTCCCCCGACGCTCTCTGGGGCTCAACCTCCTCGGATGGTTGATCAGTTAACAGTGCATCCTCGGCGGTCTTATCGTGACTCTCAACCGCTGGTATTGAGGATCCCTCCTCGGGAGCAGCAGGTGCAACCTCGCGAATGGCAATAGGGTAATATACCCTGTCCTCCCTTCTAAGATCAGATGAGGCATCAACCCCTGCTTGGTTGAGGGCTTCATACCAGGTTTGAGAACAGTAATGCCTGCACACTGCAGGAACTTGAGCCCGAAGGGTGGCTTCAGTCTTAGCCACCCCATCTGCGAAAGCATCCTCCTCTGCCTTTTCCACAGAACGCTCAGCATCTATTTTTACAAATACCGCCTCGTCTTTGGCTCTCACAGCCTCGTCCCTGGCATACTCGGCAACATTTTTTTCATGGATTGCCTTGGTCAACTTCTCCTTCATATATGTAATGTTCTCTTTGACAGTTTGTAATTGACCCTCAACGTCTTGCAAGCAATTAGTTTGATCCTCAGCTTGCTTCCTGGCCACGGCTAGGTCAGAGACAGTAGTATCCCTGGCCTTCGTCATTTCTGTCAGATCATCGGTTACCTTTTTTAGGTCGGCCTCAGATCTCTTAAGAGTATTGGCAGCCTCCAAAAACTTGTCACGCTCTTGCGCTAAGGCATTGCTATGGTCATCGACCTCCTTGCCTAACCTGAAAAAGGCCTGGATAGCCTGCCAATAAAAACAAGCGACTCTGTAAAGAGAAAGAAAGATACTAAGCGACAAACTTTGAATAAAGTAAATAGGTGCTAAAAGACCCACCATGCCTAGATACTTCTTAAGGTCGAGAACAACCTCTAACCCACTCATATTCTCTAACTCGGCCATGTCAGTGGGAAGAAGAAGAGATTTCTCCAAGGCCTCGGCTACGAGAGCCCCCTCAGCTCCTTGAGACTCCCGCATCGACGCGTTATCCATCAGGGGCTGATCATGGAGCATGGCAGCGAGAAGCCAGGCTTGAGCCTCGGACTACTGGGTGGCCTTCTTACCTTTCTGTTGACCACCGAGTTTCAGTTGCTTCGGAGGCCTGCGAAACCTACCCTCCTCGGGCGGGGAATGGGATTTGCTCCCATCCATCGGCTCCTTACCCTTGGAAAGTCTCTTCCTTTTCGGGTCATGAGACTCGGTCTGAGGGTCTGATACTGTGAGGGCAGAGGATGACCTGGTTTGCACAGTTAAAATCTGGGGCGGAGGTGCTGGGGGCTGGGGCTGCGACTCTTCTGGTACACCTTTTTTGGAACCGCCTTTGAGCAGGTCAAGAAGATTGGTTTGGGGCTGTCTTTTTAAACCCATCTCAGTCGGAGTACTAACTCTTATGAACTGGAGGTCAGCTTCGGACAAATGAGGGTCTCCTAGATCACCAGATGGATCCTCAGATTGATCAGCTAGGTTGAACACGCTATATTCTTCCTCAGAGGAACTCAGTTCGACCACCTCCCTTGTCTTCTTATATAGTCCTTCTTCGGCCACCGTTACTTGTTGGGATGAGGAGGGACCTGCTAGCGGAATGCCTTCAGGTATATAAGACCCCTCAGTGAATGCAAAACCATCTTCCACCACGGTAATCTGTGTAAGCCGAGGATCACGAGCTCTAATTACATGCTTCGGGACTGGGAATGATTTCTGAGCTGGGTCACATCCGAGGATTTGATGAGCAGCTCTGACCTGGTTATCAGTTTCGTTTAGGAAAAGGTCCGACCTAAGAACAGTTTCCAAGTCCGCTTTGTTAACAAGGTGGAAATGGCGTGCAAAGGCGTGCGGATCTGCGAAAAGAAAAATGAAACTCCAATGGTTAATCAACCAAATCGAATATGCAGTCATAAAACTTGAAAATACTGAAACCTAGATTGTCTTTTACTTCGGATGCCTTACCTGGCTCCCCCTCTACTGTTGGGCAGTGAAAACCGTTGTGCCACTCCCCCGACACTATGAGGAAGTCCTGGGTCAACCCCTTATTGGAATCAGGAAGACACTGGATGAGACGAACCCTATCGTCCCTTGTCTTCATATAGTACATCTTACCCCTCAGGTGGTGAAGGTTGTAGCACCAGTTCACATCATGGTGAGTCAGTCTCAGCCCCATTTTCTCATTCAGGGTATCTACACACCCTAATATCCTAAATACATTCATGGCACACTGAGTAGGAGCTAGGCGAAAATGCCTAAGGTAATTGAGGGTCACCGGCCTCATAGGGATTCTCATCCCTCCCTCTACGAAAGCGACTATCGGGATCACGACTTCACCCTCTCTCCTCTTAAGGTACTACTCCCCTTCTTCACAGTACTTCAAACTCACATTATTGGGCATTCCATAGTCGACAATGAATTTGTTCATCATCTCTTCGGACTCGACCAACTTCTTAAACTTACCCATTCCCCAAAGACAACTAAAAGTTCTAAAAGAAGAAAAGGAGGAGTAAAATCAAGGAAATTTGGGGTCGATAGAAAAAGAAGACTTACAAAAATATGGCGATTCTCTTCAGGAAGAGTGCAAGTTGAACTAGACTTAAGTTATACGCATCAAGGGTTGTAAGTGCGAAAATGAGGAAACCAGACGTTTTAAACAGGTACTTATACTCCCCCTTAGGTTCTCCAAATGTAACTGCCTGCCCATAAAAGCAGGAGATCCCCACAGAATGATTACCATCACACCGTTGAAAGTGGGAAACGTAGTGCCACCAAAATTTAATGTGGGCAAACATTAAGCCTTGAAACGCAAAAAAAGCACATCGAGTAGTCGAAAAGTCGCCAGCATTAGCACAAACCAAAGTGGGGCGATTCGCCTAGGAGGGCTCGTAAGTGTCAAAACCCTCCTCCCCGTCCGAGGGAACGTGCAGCAGGGTTTTGAGGGGCTATTGTGGGGCCCGTGGGCCTGACAACCACAGCCCATCGCATAGTAGGCCCAAGGCTAACGCCGAGGAGGACTGACCAGCCAAGGCTAAGTCAGACAAAGCCTCTTTTGTGACCCACGCCGAGAACCTGTTCGTCCTCGGCATTCTAAGGATAATTTTTGGGAGGGGACAAGCCCAGAGCAAGCTGTCACATTCGCAGTTAATGCATTCACCTAACCCCTCTAGCCGCATTAATGAGGAGATAACCCCTTAGCAGGGCAACGTTGGTCAGAGTGAACCACTTGAGTACTGATAAGGCCTCTGATGGGACGGACGGCCAGAAGAGAGGCAAATGGATGATCAACAGATGGAATAAGGAGATAGGAAGATGAAGACTATATAAGTAAAGCAAGTAAAGTAAAGAAAGGGGGGGAAAAAAAGAGAAAAGATGAAGGTCTCCTCGGCCCGTGGCCGAGGAGTCCCCCCATTTGTAAAGAAATTCTAAGTATTTTTTTATAAAAGAAAGTTCATGCATGGTGATCGACGGCCAGCGCCTAAACCTTTAACTCACTCTCTACAAATTTATTGTTTGGGCTTGATTGGGCTGAAAACCCGTTCATACCCTACTCAGGGTCAATCCAAATTGAGTCCCTACATCAACTATAGAGGATTTTTTTATTTAATAATAGTTATTTTCTTTCTTCTCTCTTTTGTTGATATTTTCTTAACATTAAATATATGCTAATTTTTATTTTAAAGAATTTTTTTATTGAGGTTCCCCTCCCCCCCCCCCCCCCCCCCCCCAAAAAAAAAAAAAAAGATCCTGGTTTTGTCCCTACCAAGAGTTAACCTTATACCAACACTATAACAATTAAAACGGTTAAGTTATGATTTTTCATAACATTATTGTTGGCAGTATTCCATGACAAAATTTGTTGTAATTCTATGAATTTATTTCATTTTATTTTGTGAGATTTAATTATAATGGGTTTAGTCTTAAGTTGGTGAATATTATTCAAGATAGTGAATTCGCGACTAGCTTTCGCGAGTAACTCGCGACTTGGCTAAATAGTGAAGTGACCCACGAAATGCTTTGAGAGTTAGATGTTTTGTGTGACTCTTCATATCCTTCACCCACACTATAAATACCCTCATTACCCATAAAATTGTAAAGAGGCTATTGGATAGAAAAAGTGGAGAGATTAAGGTTTTCAGTACACCCACCTTTCAGAGAGAACTACTCATCTTCAAGAAAGAAATTTTGAGAGAAATTCTTGTAGTCTCTTCTCCTTCTCTCTTCCATTGTCATAACTTGAGAAGATATTTTTATCCAAACACAACTCACACACAATCTAAGTGTTGAGGGGGGGTTTTGGAGCTTGAAAAGTATTGGGTCTTTGCCAAATTAAGCCAATAAGGCTTGGCGGTACATTCGAGTGGTATTGTGGGATTTGGGAAGTTAGTGAAGACAAGACTCCAAGAAGTCCATTGGAAGCTAGAGCTTAGAAGGCTCAAGTATTTTGGTAAATTAGGCTTGGGGAGTCTCTTTGTTTATCTTTGTACTCCAACTTATTCATTAGTGGATCTGTTAGGTTCTAAATATTTAGGATTAAATGATTAGGTTCTAATTTTATGTATGGCGAGAAACCGAGTATAATAACATGTTTAGTATAAGATATTTATATCTTAGAATAGGTTTAGACATTGCTCAAGTTGATTCAAGTTAAGATTTAAGAACATTCAAGCTGCAGAAAGAAGAATTCAAAAATTGCAAGACTTGACCGATTTTTGATTTTAGGGACTAAAAAGGGTAAAAATAAAATCTATGGACCAAAGTGGGAATCACTTGAAAATTTAGGGACAAAAATGTGGTTTTCGCCACTCTGTTTGTCACATAGGATATTTCCATTAAGTGAGTAACGGTAGAAATCAAAATGGAACGATTTTTTATTTTAGGGACTAAAAGCAGTAAAAATAAAATCTATGGACCAAAGTGAGAATCACCTGAAAATATAAGAACAAAAATGTAGTTTTTGCCTTGTATTTTTTTCGTGATAATAGATGCAACTTCATAGACATAAACATATTGACGAACCACATAAATCTTTATGTCATATGATTGTTTCTTTGTACAATTTTTCTCTTCTCCTCTATTTTCACGTATCATTGATTCTATGCATTTGTTTAAATTCCTAACATTAAAAACGTTTCCAGGAGAACCAAGGAAAGGTGAACAAGTGGAGAGCTACTTCAAAGAAAATGACCAAAATATCCGGAGAGCATTTAGAGAAAAGGTGACAGTTCTGATCTTTTAATGAGAATCTTTTTTTGCTTGTTCTGGCCGTAATTAATTTTTTCTTTTCATTTTTTTTTTTTTTTTTGATAAGTTTTCTTTTCAGTTTTGATTGTACGTATTAACAATTAAAATATATACTGTTTGTACAGATCATTGTCCTTATGTGTTAAATTATTTTACCCATAATAAATTTGTGCAATCGAGGAGAGAGAGAGAGAGAGGAATAATGTTTGTGACAGGAGTGGAGCCACCATATGGGGTTCACCCCACCCAAATTTGTTTTCTTAATAAAATTATTAAAACTGTTATATTATTAGCTCTTTTCTTTTTTTTTTCTTTTTTTTTTTTAATTTTATGATTGTTTCGACTTATGGTGTTTGCTCTTGATGTGAATTTTTTATTATCAGACTAAAATACCAATTAGGTTTTTGATATAAGCGAGGATTAAGCCACAGGTCTTGTAAATTTTTACGAGCTTCTTTCAAAAGAAGAAATGTGTTAAATATTTTAAAAATTTTTCTAAAATTCTTGATGTTCCATATTTTAAGAATGCAAATGTGATATCATAAATAAGAATAAGAATATAAGTATATCGTAGATACAATATAAATGTATAATTTTCTTTAATTTTTTAAAGTAAAAAAGTTAGGTGTCTTAAAAATCTTAGTTTTGTATGACAATTTTCTATCGAGCTTTATACAATTTCATTTTTTTTTTCTAGAAAAAAAAATGATATCTAATTAAAATTATAAAAAAGAGAACATCAAATTAATAATTTCAAAAGAGAATATGAACAAGAATCTATTCACTTCTTAGAAAACATGATATTTTTCACTAGCATTTTTTTTTTTTGGAACACTTTTTTCACTAGCATTTAAGTAAATATGTATGTATGTTTGTTTGTTTTTTTATTACTTATTTATTAAAATCTCCCCCCCACCCCCCCAAAGAATATATCTTAGCTTCGTCCTTGGTTTGTGATCAGAAAAAGAAATACAACTAGTGTGTGTTACAGCAAAGGAAACGTAATTTTTTTTTTTTAAATCATCAGGCATGCAATGAGAAAATTAACATTAAGGTCTTCTCTAAGGAAAGGTTTTGGTGCTATAACCACAAAGAGTTATTATATATAGAGAAAGTGAAGATCTAAAATCATTTTGTTTGTATTAATTTTTAGAAGAATTTGTAACTTATTTAATAAGTGAATTTGTTCAGAATTAGTCCTGTAATTTCCTCCTTCAAGGAGAGTTTTCTATGCCAATCATTGTGTTATTTCTATTTTATTTTTTTTTTCTTTGCTAATTTTTTAATTATAATTTGGGATTTATTAAAATTTGAATGTGTTTGGATAATAGGATTTGAGCTTTTAGATTTGGATAGTTCAAAAGATCAAAGATTTTGATTTTGGTGAAATCTACCAAGGACTTTAAGCCTTTGAAATTGAAATAACATTTAACCAAATTTTAGAAATCCTTAGTCACACTACAAAATGAATAGAACACTATAAAACCATGAAAATGACCAAAATACCCTTAAAAGCTCCAAAATGACTAAAATAGCCTAACCAAAAATTGACTCAAATACATCAATTCTCCAAAATAACCAAAATACCCCTTAAACAGGGGTGGAGCCAAAGAAAAGAGAAGTCATGAAAATTTGACTACTTGCTACATATAAACTATATATCAAAATTCCTAAAGGGAACATTCAAAAAAAAAAAAAAAAAAAAAATCCTAAGGAGAAAATCGTCAAAGTTCAACAATTGAACGCAGATACCATGCTTCTGAGTTTTGCCGTGAGAATAATGCATTGCTAATTGTAGAATTGTCAAGAAAAAGCATCCAAGTAAATGAATGTATATATGGCCAATAACACTAGCTAAAACTCTGATCTGTGTAAATTGAATATTAGTAATCAAAAATGAAATTGTGTAAGAGAATTTAATTAGTAATACCAGCATAATCACCAAAGCAACTACTTTTAAAGAAAAATAGATAACACAACAGCTAATGATCACCTATCTATATCTATATATTACTAAAAGCTGAAGCGTAGTATTTATTATTACTACGCTCCAGTTGAGCCACGTCATTATCCATGTCATCTTTTTATTTTTTATTTTTTCCTTTTTTGTTAATTTATTAGATTTTTTAAAAGAATGCAAAATATATGATGACTCTACATATTCTCATGATTTTACACATTCTAAATAGTCTTAATTCTTTTGCTTTGCTACATATTCTCCTGACTTTACAATATATCATGGCTTTACATATTCTCATGACTTTTTTGCATTAAATTATGCTCTTCTCCTATTACTCAAACCTTCTTAGAGAAGAAAAAAAAAAAAAAAAAAAAGCCCAACTATCCATTGAATGTTTTCCTATTTTTCAACTTCCTCAATTTATTTATTTTTTGGATAGAATATGTAGAATCCTTTCCATAATGACTGAGTGCAACCCACTCATCTTCCCCATTTACTCCATTAAACCCAACCGGCTAACTATTCCAATTCTCAATTAACCGTCCTCCTTGGTCTCTCTCTCCATCAAACAAAGGGATAACATCACCCCACTTTTCCACCACCTTACTAAATCCATTTTAACCTCAATTCTGCAGTACTTCAATTCTTTGATCTCAACTCCTATTCTCTCTTTATTGATTTATTTTCTTTATATATTGCAGTTGCCCCCTCTTCACTTCTGCAGAAGCTACCGAAACACCATCGATCGGACTTAGTAATGCTATGGTCTATTTCGCTCTTCTTCAATCAACCAGGTAACCAATTTGTCTCTCCTAATTTCTGTCTCATGCTCTTAGTTCCTCCTTTCTCCATCTAATATAATCTATTAAGAAAACCAGAGAACTAGACAGTGCAAAAACAAAAGAGACATATTGAAAAAGAGATCAATCTTTAGACTTGATTTTTTGTCAATTATTTTTCTCCTTTTTGTCAATAAAAACATTTTAATTTTCACGCATTCACTTTTTTATCCCATGTCGAATGTCAATAATTTTTTTTTTTTTGGTTATTGTTGCATGACATATACTTGATGAAATTTCTTTTAGATGTATGGTAGCAAGTAATAAATGGGGAGAATACTTTTGAACACTATTTCTAAACTTGGACACCCTATTCTCCTTTGAGCTTCAAATGTTTTTGTGGCATTTAATGGTTGGGAGAAGTTTCAAGTTTATGTCCATAAATGCCATCTACATATTGCATGAATTATAGGCTTACAGCTCCTTACGATGAGGGTTTTGATTTTAATATTTTTGTCACTATTGCTTTTGTTTCTATTGGTCACATTTGCATATGCACTCTTTTTTTGTAGGGTTTAGCTTACTTCCAATACTTTTTTAATTGAAGGTCTCATTTTATTTTAAATACACAATAACAAGTAATTGCAAGAATAAGATTGAAGGGGAAAAAGACCTGCTTTGTTAGTAGTAGAAATAAGATGTTCGATGTGGGTATGTGGGTTTGCAACATTCGATAGTTGTAAAACTATATTTTACACTTTTTGTATAATTCGATAGACATGACTTGAAAAGCTAAAAAACTATAAAAGTTTCTAATTATAAAAATAAAAAATGACCGAACAAAAAAAAATGACCAAACTATACAAGTAATTTTTTTTTTTTTATGATGATTTGCAAAATTTTATTGAAGGTAAAAAAGCAAAAACAAACACAACAAGGGGACAATTGAAAACATCAAAAGAACCAAAAAAAATTGATATGAAGCAACCAATGTTCCTTTTAAACTAATTTATAAATGTTTTGTTGTTGGAAACAATCAAGCTCAATCAGTTATTGAAGCTTTCGAATTTTTGTTGGCACTTATTACTATTCCAATTATCCTTATATCTAGCCCCTTAGATTAACTTTTGGGAGTTCAAGACTTCAAGTGATACCCTACCAATAATGACATCCTTTGTGGTATCCCATTATTTACTTAAATATTTCATATATGCAATGCTTATTTCATTTAACATTTTTGAATTAATATTTTGTTTTTCATTTTCCCATTTTAGTCTCTTTGCAAGTTTTGAAATTGCATAACTTCTATTAAAAAATTTAGTTCCAGCTAAAGCACTGCACCACATAAGCTTCTCAATAGTGTTGGTTTCTATGATTAAGTCATTGGTATTTGTAATGCAAGCCTAAGTGGAGGATAAACTTTGAGATTCCATAACTATATACAACACATGGAACAAGAGGTTGAATTTATCTGTACAAAGTTTTGAATAATAATGCATTAAACAGTTTTGCATAACTACTCTACAATCATTGTAGTTTGTATATGCCAATGTCATCTTCATTCTAAAAAGTGAGAAACCAGGAAAATTAAAGAGAAAACTCACATGGTTGACAGTGATTAACTATTCGTTAATTAATTCCTCTTGGTTGAACATGTACACTCTAGAAAAAAAAAAAAAAAAAAAAAATCTTGATCTCAATGTTGAGGGCAGTCTACTAGAATTCTCTATCATATGTTACCTTTTAAAGATCTTATCAACTGTATAGACGGTACTTTTGGTTTATGAGACAAGATCAACAAAATGGTGGTTTTATATGATTATATTTAGATGACTTTACAATGCCATGATGGATGGGTTGGTCTTATTTTACCATATAATGCAAGTAATCATGTAATTCATTTATGAATTTCAAGGGCAATACATTGTGGGATTTTTTCATATGTTGTAATTTAAAACACAATTTCAAATAACATATATTGACTTTCTAAATATATACACTCTATATTATATTAATTCAATAATATACCAATAAAAGGTAATTATATCAAATTTTCCCGCGCAACGTGACTAGTTGTCCTAAAGACGGATTTTTATTGTAGCAATTCCATGTTCAACATGTCTGCCGTATGATCGTCTCTTTGTTTTTTAATTAATTGTTACTAATTGACGTTTGATTTTTTTCCTTTTTCTTTTTTTCTTTCTTCATCTACAGTCCTCGTGATTTACTACAACAAATGGCTTGGGAAATTATCAGTGAGGAATCAAAGGAACCTAGAAGACAGAGTAGGTTATGGTTTCGTGATGATGCCCATAAAGTATTAATGAACAAACCAGTAAGTAAATTATTATATCGACATAAATTTAGAGAAGTAAATAATCTTCCTAATGAGTTACGTTTGTTGGAATGGCATAAGCATCCTTTGATAAAATTATCACAGAACTTGGAAAACTGCAGTGGATTCCTTCCAAATCTTGAGAAGCTGGTTCTTCAACGTTGTCGAAATTTGTGTGAGTTGCACCCATCTATTGGAGTTTCTAAGAAACTTATTCTATTAAATCTAGCATCTTGTGCATCTCTTACGAACCTTCAAGATAAGCACACCATGGAATCTCTTATAAATCTTGGACCAGAGCTCGTCAACCTGTCATTGCCAAAGTCGTTCTCAGGATTAAGCACTTTGGTATCTCTAGATCTAAGTGACTGTAATCTGTTGGATGGAGCAATCCCTGATCATAGCCCCTTGCCCTCACTAAAGTATCTGAATTTGAGCAAAAATAATTTTACATGCTTGCCCAATAGCATTTCTGAATTTTCAAAGCTCAAAATTCTTTTCTTAAATTATTGTAAACGGCTTAAATCATTGCCACATCTTCCATTAAGTACAAAATTTGTTTCGGCAAGAGGATGTATTTCGCTTGAAAATTATTCATATCAGGCTGATGCAGGATTCCCTATTATTGATTCTCTGTCTTGGCTGAGCCTTCTTTCCTGATATACAGCTCCAACCATTATGGAAGATTCATGGAGGTCTCTCTCTCTCGCACACATACACATGCATTGAACATCTTTTTTACTCGTCTTCTAATATTTTACAGAAGCAAATTGAAGGCTTTTACAGTCACTTTAAAGTTCATTTAGTTCCATCCAAGACTTACAAATCAATCGGAGACCAATGAAACTAAGACTCAACTTGGCATTAAGTGTCCTGCTGGTGCTGGTAATTCATAAGCTAATAGTATTTGCTTTTTGCTACAAACATACTATTCCATATCCCTTTTTTCTCCTGTTCTCACTCCTTAGACAATATTTTCTGCTAATTTGCAGGACTTTGATCAATGCCAAGTCTATAATTCTTGCTTTCCTCGATGTGAAATTCCGGAGTGGTTTAGCTACCAGAGTGATGAGCCCCTGCTGACAGTCACTTTACCTTCAAATGTGTACAATGACAGTACTTGGATGGGACTTGCTCTATTTGCTTCTGTTGCTGTTGAAGCGAACCCAACTGCCATCCTTGACATTCAGAATTCAGAAACTTCTTACAGCCACAGCCTTGTTTGTCATTTGGATACCAGTATTGAATGTGTGGAACCTCTCCATGTCCACCACATAACTAAAGAAGATCTCAAGCTGTTACAGCAAGGTGGATTTATTTGGCTGTCCTATATTCCACGTGATTCATTTAAAGAGTCGTTGAATCAACGCAGCCGGATTGAGGCTTCAGTTACAATCAATTGCCCTGGCTTGGTGCAGAACTGTGGTTTCCATCTTCTTTACAAACATGATGAGGTAGAGTTTATGGAAACAATAAGACAATGCACGGCCTTGTTCTCTAATGAACATGAGGCAAGTCCCCAAATATCTAGTAGCTCCAATGAGGATCCTCAATCTGAACCTTTTGAACCAGCGGATTGGAAATACAAGGGCAAGGGAGTTCTAGAGTACTAACATCTATTGGTTTGCTACTTCTCTTTCTTTGGGGCCTCTTCCCCTTTTCTTATTGGTAGCCATTCTCCCTCCAAATTTTCAATTTTAAATCTATCCGGGAAAATTACCTATAATTGTATTTGAAAAAATAGATGGGAAATACTGTTCAAAATTATGCAGGAATTTGGTTTGAGACCATGACTTCCTTGGACTGTCATTTTGTGTGTTTTTTACGTGATTAGATGAAGATATGATTAGATTTTCAAAGAGAGAGAGAGATGAAGACATGATTTTTAAAATAATCCTAATTATTTTATTTGGTATATTAACAATAGTCCTAAGTTTACCATGATAAATTCCATGCGTCCGCACCACTATCTTAGTTCTCTTCCTTTATGTTTTTCCCAGCAATTCTCTTCATTTATTTGTTATATTTACAATAGTACTAATTTTGCCTCATATATGGTTTTCCTCCATTTAATTTTACAATGGACCAAATGTTCCAAATTTAAAGTGGCATATTCCCCTAAATGATATCTGATGTTGGGACATTAATGTCAATAAGATTATAAGAAAAATACTAACTCTCTATTTTGTTTTTGCAATTAAGTACATGAGCTCATTGTTTGATACATCTCATTTGATTGGTTTAATGAATTTTAAAAATAATTTTGGCTTTCTTTCCTACTTGACAGTGCCATTAAAGTACAAGCCCCTTAGTATAACTTTAACCACTATTGCATAATAACTTTTGTAATTTTTATATGCTAGTTTCTTTTGGGGGGCCAAAGAAGTCGCTAGTAGTTCTAGTGAAAGGAGAACAAAACTAAATTGATTAATATGCGTAAAACTGTAACACAAGATATTTGTAGGCAAAGTAATCCTAGACTAACCTTATTCTAACTGTAGTAGAATTAGGTTGCTTGTTAAGCAATAAAAGTCAAAATACTTGTTCTACAAGCGTAGACTTACAATAGACTTGAGTCCTAATAGGTCTAGCCTCTAGTAATCGTTGACTATTTTTGTTGTAACTCTGTGGTATGGAGCAACCTTTGGTTGTTGGGTTGTTGTTAAGCAATAAAAGTCAAATTACTTGTTCTACAAGTGTAGACTTACAATAGACTTGAGTCCTAATAGGTCTAGCCTCTAGTAATCGTTGACTATTTTTGTTGTAACTCTGTGGTATGGAGCAACCTTTAGTTGTTGGGTTGATGTTTTATATTTCGTGATTGTTGAAAAACAGTTCAATGGAACTGCATTGAACTGAATAAACAGTAAAATGTATTCTTTTGTAAATATGAGCCTATAGAACTGGTCCCGTTCAAGTATAATCAACTAGTAATCATGGTGAATTTCCTATTGTTTATAGGAATTTAAATAGTGAACTCTTTTTTTTGTTCTACGTTTAAGAGGTTCATAAGTCATAACAGATAGGTAATTTTTTGTTTTTGCCCTCAGATTGATGAAATATTGTTGCAGAAAGACTGAAAACTTTGATGAATTGACGGTGGTTGCTGCAGAGGAAAGGGATGTTGAAGATGCTAAAGAGAAAGCTTGAAGGATTTGTTTCATAAGGTCTTCTTTGGTGTTGAAGGGGTTTGTTCCATGGGATCTTGTTTAATAATTTTTTGCCATCAGAAGACTAGTGAATGCACTTAAACAATCAGATAAATTTATTTTTTAGGAGAATTGTAGGATTCCTAAGAGATAGTGGTCATGATGAGTTTGGGAACCGTGACTATTTAAAATCTGACTTGCTTATCTCTATTTTTAGCTTCTATTTTGGTAACATATCTGGTTTGATGCTTTTGTTTGGAATATGTATCGAAGTTGAAAGATTATTGTTGCATTTGTCTTTTCTTTGTGAACTGATTGGAAGCAAATGTCACATAGAGGTAAAATTATTCTATTGCAACTAAAATTGAAAGTACCACAAGCGTAGTGTGTGCTCCTGCATGTATATTGGTTTAATATACAGTTATAAATATAGGATTTTCTTAATATTTCAGTTTTTGCCAGCAAAAACCTTGAAGAATGAATTCTCATACCTATTGAGAGTATCATCTAACATCTTCTAGGAAAAGTGACTTCTAGTGGCCTGTAACATGTTTGAATATTCTCTGCGAAATGCTTCATTTCAGGATCGGTTATTATCTTCATATAATTTCACAAATAAAAAATTTAACACATCAAGTACATGATATTGTTGGTAATGGTAAATCGAAGGTGCCTCTGGTCTTCCATAACAGTTTTTGTCTTTGGATTTTCTCTATTCTAGAATTCTCTACATTGTAAACTGCAACAGTGACAAGAATAGGGACTAATTTTATATGTCACTCGTTAGGCAATAACATAAAATGATTAGAGAGGTAGTGTGAAGGTATGAGTTTTAACTGAGAGTTCTCTGTTCCCTTGTGTAGAAGACAGTAGGCAGCAGCCTTGTGCTTCTTTTGTCTTCACATGTAAGTCATTTTGCTTTCTGTATTTCACTTAGTCCTCCATTCTCTCATCTTCTTTGTGAGTGTTTAACTTATAGCATTTATAGTATCCTATCATGGATTTCAGGCTTTGCAATGCCAGCAGATATTACGGGGACAAGTTAACCTCAATAATTCACAAATTTTGAAACTTTGAACTCAACATTGATGAAATTTGTTACATGATAGAAATATATTTGATGGCAATTGACAGTGGTCATTCCAGAGATATTGTTTATGGAGTGCATCTTGAACCCCAGCATAGAATTCCTCTCCATGTGAGGAGAGTGTGAATGACTTTTGACGTTCACATACTTTTGGGTGTACAGAATATGGAGAGGCACTGCCTTCGTTACACTTTTAGTTTGTTATGGTATCTTTGGAAAGGGATTTTAGCATGCAAATAAAGCAAAAAATGCAAAAACATTATAATGCAAATACTGATTACATTCTATGTCATTCACAAGATACTGATAAGATGAATTGCCTGTTGTTTTTAGAGCTTGTCAAGAAGTTCATCCCAGATGATTAAAAGTTTCTTTGAAGTAGACAACTCTATTACATATCTGTGAAAAAAGTAGAAAAAAATTCAAATAATTATGTTTAGTAAGTAATTTTTAAACTAAAGGAAATTTTGATTGACTAACTCATTCAAATGACTTTGTTATTATTGCATATTTATAGATTCAGATTCAATACATTGACCGGCTCATGGTAAATTCCTCACCTGCAAATGCTATCCTTCAGGATTTCAAATAAACAGCACAACAAAAATAAAGCATTACATTTATGAATGTTTGGTCTTGATGATCCATAATAATGTAGACAAGCTTCACATTATAACCAACATCCACATTTTGAAATGAAACCAGGTACCTAGTTTAAGCCTTATGAGAAGAGCTGAAGAGCATGACATGGATTGTGCAAATAAAGAAATCAACTGTTCTAAATATGACATGGAGCCTGTTCTATAACTGTGTGTTGGAATTTGATGAAGATTTACATATTGAATGCCACCAGAGAAGAGGGATTGACACTTGTAGTGAGATCAAACTTAGCTTCTACAAATTATAATTTTGAGTAGCAAACCTGAAAAGGAAATTTCATGAGAAAAATGATCTATTCCTGTTGCATTCTAGTCGAGCTTCCCTCTTTGAGAAGAAGAAGAAGAAGAAGAATCAATAATCATACAGTTCACTACAATGTTACAATTCAACATTTTGTGCATCCAGGTACAATTTCTTCAACAATTTCAATCATATATAAGAATGAATTCTACGGAGCATTTAAACATTGTTAGAACTTAGAAGATCAATTCTTTCCTTTTTCTTGCATTCCTTGTAAATATCAAAATGTTCTTGACATTTACTTGTGTCTGAGCCATATTCTTCTAAACCTGCAAAACCTAGCAAGCAATTAAGGGCAAACATTAGTAAAATCCATTAATATATAATACATGTGAGAAATTCTCTCGAATGGTAAGTTATGGTGAATGATCAATTAATGAGGCTAATAAATAACAAAAAGATTCAGTCAATAATTGGTTCAATTTCAATTAGGTATGCTGCTACATGTTTTTAAGATCACATAATCACTTCCGGAGTCAAGATGATGCTAGGTAGCGTGCACTGGCACAATGAATCAGAATATTCACACTGGACATCATGCATGGAATGTACCTGTGAAAGCTAACTCAGTAGCTTGCTTTTATGAGATTAATAAAGAGTTCATACATAAAAAGACTTGATTAAGTTTCATTATAGCCCCTATCATTAACTCTTAGAATGCTTGTAGAAGTAATGCATATATTGTCTTTCTCAAGATTAAGCATTATGTGTTCTCTTTCTACTCTCCCCATCTCCCTTTATCACTAACCATCATTTAAAATTTTGAGAGTGATGTGTGAGACTGCATGACATAATATGTTGAATGACGCACTATACAAATTTTCCCAACTGGGAAGGATACACATTATCTATTCGACTTTTTGTATATCATTTTATACTCCACCAATTGCAACGGTCATGTATTCTCTTACTAAATACAAATTCTCATGTTTAATTTTTTGTATTTTACTTTATACTCTAGCAATCATTGTCATGTATATGATTTTTTCCATTTTATACTTTGGGTAATTTTATAAGGAAAGTAGAAGAATACTTGGCAATGGAAACTTTTAACAGATCACCAATAACTCTTTTTTTTTTTTATAATTATAATTATAAATTTGTTGTTTATTGTCTTGGATTCGTACAATAGTTGAAAATAATAAAGGGCTGATTGGAGACAAGCATATTCTTCAACAAAATCCAAATAATGTGCTTGGGCTGATTGGTGACTTAGCTGGCCCATTCGATTTTTGGTTCGCTCTGCAATTGAGTTCAGCCTCATCTTGGGCCTAAAATTGTAGCCCAAGTTGGATGAGAAACGGAGTGTTTTTTTTTTTTTTTTTTTTTTTTTTTTTGTTGTTGTTGTTGTTGTGAGAAGGATGAGAAACGTAGTTGAATGTTCCAATTTCTCCACAAAAAAAAATCCAATTTCTGTCATCTTCCTCTTACATACGTTTCCATTTTCCATTTTCAAAAAATGAAAAGGAATTTGAACTCTGCGATTAACAGAGAAATTGCTATCATATTCACCAAACTCATATTTAAGGGTTTATTTTGATTCAATTTATGAAAATATTCATAATATTCAGTCCACAAAAATGACGCAAAATTGAGAATCCAATTGAAATCTAATTAGATTTTCTCTTAATTTTGGTTATTTTATATATATATATATATATATATATATTATATTATTGAATTATCAAAAAAGAAAAGAAAAGTGATATAGCTTAGTAGTGCTTGATGTCATTTTCCTCTCACTATTATTTACCTAGAAAAAAGAAAATCAAATTAAATTGAATATGAAATTTTTTGAGTTTCCTATAAGCTACAATACTAGTAGTGCTCTTGGCAGTAACAACTAACAAAGTTGTCTATAATTTGCTTACATTGTGGCAACAAAGTCCCAGCATATTGGTATATTTACCATCTTTAAAGACAAATTTAATGCATTGTGAATATATATTAGGTCTGTGTGCAATGCTGGTGGTGAAGTCCAGCATGCCGAAACGTTCTTTGTTAGGCGCATAAGGCCTCTTAATAAATTTTTTGCACACATTTTAATTGGAAAAACCATTCATGAAGTATATTGCATTGATGCGATCTTCCCACATGTTAGAAGAGAAGACATGACTGATTAAATTGCCTTTCCTGATCCACCCTACAATACGGGATCAAAAAATCTAAAATAAATGATATTAGCCCTTTACAAGTTTGTATATACTATTGGAATAAGTGTATTTGGTATCTATTTTTCACTATATCTAAAATTATCCTTAATTATTATTTTTTTATTTCAAGTTCATTTTCCTAAAAAAAAAAAAAAAGTAACAACAAAAATGTATTTTAACCAATGAAAGACGAGTAAGTCTAGTGCCACAAATTTTTCCACAACTTTACTACGTGACGATTCATGATTAGTGGAAATAAAATAATAAATCTATGAGTTCATGATTTTACTATTCACGAGTCATCACATAGCAAAGTTGTGAAAGAGTTTGATACAATAGACTTGCTCATGAAAGACATTGATTGGAAAGCGACTCCCAACACGTCATTAATGCCTTGATTGAAATTGTAAAGGAAGCTAGACTTTTGCTGGATTGTTCTTGTTTTGTATGGGTTTCATGTTTTGTCCCTTGGCAGGCTAATTTTTATGGCCCATAATGTGACTGTTTGGGCTGCGTTGCGTTCATCCTGGGGGCGTACCCCCATCTTTGCCACCTCTAAATGGGTCTTTTGTTAAAGTAGAAATGGTTTGGGCCCCTAGCATTTTTGGGATTTGAATGGTGCAATATTTAGCATTATGCAATTACCATTTTAGCGTGAAAGGTAGAAGGCTAATAAAGTTTTTGATTCAAAGATTTGTGAACTTTTCAAGTTTTAATCTCAACTCTTGAAATAGTATTGCATAGTTATTGGCTGTTGAACCAGATGTGGAATCTGTAATCTCATTATCTGAGGATTTTAAAAAAAAAAAAAAAAAAAAACCAAAAAAAAAAAAAACCAAAAAAAAAAAAAAAAAAAAAAAACCAAGAAAAATTGTACTAACAATAAAGAAGGAAAAGTAATTTATTTTTCTCTTAACAAGTGTTGACTAGTAATGACTACCCATATACTCTTGCCATTTATTCTAAGATTGGCTTGTTTATGCACGCATCACACGTCATTACTATGTAGCAACTGGAGAAGTTGTTATAGTTCCTTTGGTTACATTGTTTTTTACTGAATATAGATATTTGAAGCAATGATTAACACCAATTGGGATGCTTGAATTGCAGAAAGAGGAGTCATGCATGGTCTAATCCTGTAATACTAACCAATTCCTAACAACTCTCTCCCTTCTAAAGCCACCCTCTCTACCAGCTTTCTAGTAGATGATGTCCTTTGTCCACAACGCAAGATAGATCATCTCTTTTCCAAATGCTTATCTTCCATTATTAATGTTTGGAGAAGTATTGTGAGGTCAATAAACCTCTTTGGTATGCCTCACAACCAATTGAAGATTGGGTAAGAACAATCTTGTATCCATGTAGAGACTCGAGTATAAAAAAGAAAGAGGCTAAGAGTACAACTTCACTTTATAATTACTGAAAAATTGGAGCATAATGGGGAAGATACTAATCCGTTGTCCTTGGCCCAGTAGGTAAATAAGGTATACAACTCCAATCTTAGAGCATGAGAGGAAAAACTTAATCCCTCTATAGTTTCTTGGCAACCCCCTACCCAAGTTTGGCTAAAGATTAATGTAAATGTTGCAATAAGGGAAAATGTAGTTTTCCTAGCTGTTGTGTGTGTAGACTCACTTAGGACCTTAATTCTCATGTTAGGGGATTGGATAACTGGGATGAAGCATAAACTATTTTGTTCGCTGCAAAGAGTCATCCAGGCATGTACGTACCTATGACTCCCAAAATATCATTAATGCCTTCAATGAAATTGTAAATGAAGCTAGATTTTTGCTGGACTCTTGTTGTTTTGTATTGGTTTCAAGTTTTATCCCTTGGCAAGCTAATTTTTTTGGGCCCATAACGTGGCTACTTGGGTTAAGTTCTGAATGGGTATTTTGTAATATTTATATATGTGTGGGCGTGAAGGCAATTAACATTGTAATATTTATTCTATGTAATTAGATAGATTAATAATAGAATAAATAATAAATAAATATTTTTTGTTATGTTAATTATTTTAAGCACTACGAAATTTTAATATTATTTTTCTAAGATTTTTATGACAAACAATTGAATTTTTTTATTATGTGAGAAATGATTGATTTGAAATATTGTATATTTGCTCAAATTTAGGTTTTTTTTTTTTTTGCAACAATTGAAACAATGTCCAATAAAAACGAAAAAAAAAAAAAAAAAAAAAGTAACTCTATCAAGAATATAGAAAAAAAAAAAATTGAAGGATATTTTCATTTTTTTAGTAGGCAAGAAACATGTCTATTTATATTAACCACTATATCATGCAATTTTCAATTTGTAAACACACACACACACACACATATATATATATATATAGTATGATCAATCACTACACTACTCTTATTGTCTTTCTATTTTGTCTATAAAATAACTAAATATTACAATTTTTAGAAGGAAAATCATTCTAATAATTTTTTTTATACATCGATAGTTGGGGAAGGGGAATTTGAACCATAGATGTCTCTATTGGAAAGATGTCAACTAGTTAAGTTGCATTGTTGAGAATTCAATTAGTGTCTATTAAATAGAATTTTCCAACAACTTATCAAATAACATACACTCTAATCTATTTCCAACAGAGATATCCAGTATTCGAATCACCCTTTCCTAATTATCAAATTATATATAAACAAACTTAATAATAAAAATAATATAAAACGTCAAATAACTTTGCAATTAGCAGTTGAGTCGTAACTAATTTACCATATCAGGCAAAATTTAGTCAAGCTTGATTTATGTTTCTAATATGTTTTCCAGAACCACTACAACATCTTATTACTTTCAATCATTGTTTTTTTTTTTTGAAGGAAATCCCAGATTGGTTCAGCCATCAGAGTATTAATAGATCCTAAGTGACAATCTCGCTACCTTCAGATTTGTATGACAATCCTGACCGGATGGGATTTGCATTTTGTGCTATTTTCTCATTTCATAAGCATCCGGTTATCATTTGAAGGCTAACTTCGGTTGTATGAGTCCATTACTCTGCTATGGCATCCGTGAAAATGATGTATTAATTTCGTTACATCAACATGCATTCATTTGGGTATCATTCATACCATTTGGTGTTCTTTCACAGCATTGGAGTCGATGCACTTGGGTTGAATTCTCGTTTCTAAGCGGTGCATGGTACGGATGTGTCATCGTTGAATTGTGGGATTGATCTTGTATACTAGCAAAATTTGGAAGAGTTTACAAGTACAATGCATGGTACAATGCATAACGCCATAACCTCGTACGCAGTCTATATAAGATTGTCCTTCTATCGTTGTGGCTGCTCATATGAGAACCTAAACCATTCAAAGTTGCCATTTTCACAAGGGGAAATTAGTAAAACTTCTGCTTCAGGCCATGAAGAATCACGCCCACAACTTAACTATTTTCACTACAAAACTGGCCCGTTGGTATGATTTCTATAATATTTGGGCAAATATGAATTAACATGTATTATGCATAGTTGTTGGTTTCTTTCATTATAGTTAACATAAACCTTATTATGTTCCAAAACTTCTATTGAGACTGGACTCCCCACTTCATATTTCAAAATTCAAATAGTATTACTTCAGAAGATAATCTAGGCTTGCACAATATTTTCCTTTCTATATAAAACACCAAAAATGGAAAGGATCTTTCTAATATCTCTTCACATTTCTATGTTTTGAGCAATATAATATTAGAGAAATGACAATTTTTAGATGTCAACTTTAAAACACAGCAAAAAAAAAGTAATTAAAAATAGTATTTATTATATTATGTTATTAATAAGTAAGATTAATTTTGTACTAAAAGATTAAAGGAAAGGATATTACAAATTTTAATACATAAACTTTACAAAAAAAAATAATGTGACATTAATTACACACAAAAAAAAAAAAAAAAAAAAAGGCAACTCTAACATTCATTTATTATATTGTTAAAATACATCAATCACATTTAACATCACATCAATTTGTAAACCCTTTATTGAAATTTGTAATAATTTAAACATTTTTTTGTAGCAAAATTGATCAATTTAAATACAACACAATTGGCCGTATCTTTAGCATTTATATAAACTAGTTCGCACAAAACATATATATGTGTTAACAAACAGCCCATTATTAAAATTTATTTTCAACACCAAAGGAATAAAAAGTTAAAAATAGCTGCCTTTAACATATTGTACGTTGACCACCGAGAACAGTGTTCTAGTGGTCTTGGCGCAAACGGAAGAGTGCAGTGATGCTTGAGGTTCCATATTCGAACCCCAACAGACAAAATGTGGGATTTTCCTCCTGTATCTAGACTAATGGTACTAGCCTTCTTGTGGGGCTAGGGTGAGATCTGTTGTCATTTCGGACAAAAATAACTATGGCTCAATCTAACATTCTTTAGTGAGTGAGTGCCCTAATGGTCACGCCCATAGAAGTCTACCACAATAGATGCCCCCGCTCACCCATTTTGGCCATAAAAAAAATAATATATATATATATATGTATATATATTGCACGCTGTATTTTTCTTTTACATGACTTTCATCCGAGCACTTTGTATAATTTTTGTTTCCCTCCAAGTAAAATACAAGAGTGGTTCAGCCAGAATCATGGACACTCAGTGACAGTTGACCTACCCTAAAATCTGTACCATGATAATAATTGGATGGGACTCATTCTATATGCTTCTTTTTCAATCCACGAAGATCCAAATATCATCGTTAACAATCTGGTTTCAGGAAAATTACCTTACTTCCTATATTGTCAATGCCTAACGAGTATGGCTAACGCGGGTGATGAGACAATTTCTTTCTCCACCAGTATAGCAGAAATTACGTGGGTAATAAATAATTTAGGTGAATTCATTTTGATATCCTACATACCAGGGTAATAAGATTATGTTGCAACACCGCAGCAACATGAAGGCTTCATTTGTAAGTGATGGACAGCCGTGATAGTGCAGAAACATGCGTTACATCTTTTGTACGAGCATGCTCAAGTACAGTTTGAGCAAGAACTAATACACTGCAACAACATGATTTTAGAGCAGCGGGAGATCGTTTGTAAACAATTTTGAGACATTAATGTTAATAAGATTATAAAAAAATAGTTACTCTCTGTTACGTTTTTGCAATTAAGTACATGAATTCATTGTTTGATGCATTTCATTTGATCGGGTTAATGAATTTTAAATTTAATAACTTTTTTTTTTTTTTTTGGGGAAAGAAATTTAATAACTTCATTTGGCAATTTTTTCTTACTTTACAATGCCATTAAAATACAATACTCTTAGTAACTTAAACAACTTTTTTGTATTAACTTTTGTAAATTTTTATGCTACTTTCTAGCAGGGGACCAAAGAAGTCACTAGTAGTTATTGTGGAATGAGGGCAAAACTGAATTTGATTAATCTATATAATAACTATAAGTTGAAGTGTAATATTTATTGTTATTACTAGGAATATTCACAAAACAACTCAAACTGCACAACTGCACCTAAACCGACCAAATTTTGCTAGCAAAATGGAGTAACCATGCCGCACTGCACGTGTGGTGCGACAGTTCTATGTTAAAAAAACTGAACAAAACCGCACCACACTGCACCCGTATATATTGGGCAACTCTTAATTAGCACAAAATAAAGAAAAACCAACCTAACATTTTAAAATTTTGCCCAAAACAAAGGAAAAATCAGCTTTGGGTTGGGCTAATCCAACCCAAAATTTTGAAAAATTTCCCAGCCCAAGACCAACCAAACTGCTCCTTGATATACCTCACTACACATGAGACCACAAAATTGAGGTTTAGTGCGGTAATGATTTTGGCCAAACCAGTGATAAAAATGGACCAAAATCTCACCAAATTGCATCGTGAACAACCCTAGTTACTACACTTTTATTGAGTCACATTAGTGTAGCATTTCATTCCACTTTGATCCATTTCAGTCTACTTTAGTCCATTTCACTTAACTTTGGACCATTTCAATCCAGTTTGGTCCAATTTGGTCTAATTCGGTCCAATTGGTCTATTTTGTCCATTTCATTCCACTTTGGTCTCTTCAGTCCAATTCGATCCATTCGGTCAATTTGTTCCACTCCGGTCCATTATGCTCTCTCTCTCTCTCTCTCTCTCTCTCTCTCTCTCTCTCTCTCTCTCTCTCTCTCTCTCTCTCTCTCTCTCTCTCTCAATTTTTCATTCTTTCTTGCAACTTTACTTCAAGATGACGGATTTTAATGTTTTTTAATATCTCTACTTTGGGTTGTTTTGGTGTTGTGGTTTTTTGAGTTTCCCTTCACTAGTCCCATCTCTCCCTCATATAGCATTGATTTGATTTTTATTTAAGTTAATCCTTAGTTTGGAAGTGAGAATTTGAGTTTATATCAAAACACAATTTACATGATTATATATTTGAATGTGTCTATCAATTTTTTGAGTAATATCAATTGTAATTATATGATAAGTTGCATTATCATGATAATCTCTTTAAGAAAATGAGAAATTTGAAAATTTAAAACTTTAGTTGTACCAAGAGAAATTAGGAAAATAAAATGCATAATAACAATAGTTAGAAGAATATAGATCACTTTAAAAAATAATAATATCAATAAAAAATACCAAAATAATAAAATTATATTATTGTAAAAATAGAGAGATAGAGATTACTTTTAGAAATTGTTTAATTTTTAGAAAAAACAAATTATATACAATAAAGTTTTGAGAATAAATTATACATTATACTACATCTCAAAATAATTATATATTCTGCAACTAGAATGCATAAAACTCTAACACAAGATAATTTATAGGCATAGTAACCCTAGGCTAAACTTATTCTAACTGAAAGCTCAAATAGTGCAAAACTATACTTGATTATCTTAGTTGGTCTTATTACTTACTCGATTTGATGCATTTATTGATTCTTGTGCATATAATAATTCTTGTTTATGTGTTAATGATCCTTAGATATATGGTATATGAGATTATGACACATTAATAAAAACAAAGTGACGAAAATGATGATTTAAAAAAGAAAAAGAAAAAAAATAATTGAAGATGATGATTAGCATGAGATCAATTGCAATCATAACATTGATTTTACTACTGGAACCTTGCATATTTGGTAAAATGACTAGACTTGTTATTCCTATGGGACGTAGGCCTAATCAATCTCGTGTTCTCCACTCTTCAACTCATTATTGTTAACGCTGCATTTTACAACCCTTTTAGTCTTTTTTCTTTTTCTACCATCCCGATTTACCAGCAAAAACAAAAATCAAAACCATGAATCTATTTCTCTAAACTTAAATAACCTCTTTGTATAGTTTATTTTCTTTGCTTCTTTCTTGCTATATAATGTTTAGTTTCTTTGATTGGTTGACTTGGAAAGTGGATATGCAAGACTTACGAGAAAATTATTAGAGGCAAGGTGTGGCCTGCCTCCATGTGAAACAGATACTGAATCTTGGTCGGCTGTGCATTGGGAAAAATGCCTTCATATACCTAGAAATGCCAAAGCCCAGAGACCCCATCTCCCACTCATCTTCCCCATTGACTCCCAATGGAATGACTCACTGTATCTGTAATCTGACTTCATAATAAGACTCTTGTGGAGTCGTATGGATTACACTGATATATGTAATCGCCCAAGAAAAAAAGGAGGTGCTATACTACCAGTGACGACTCCAAGGATTTTTTTCAGGGTGTTCCTTAAGAAGCATAAATTAAACAATCTAATAATTTGTTATATTGTTGTTTAATTAATTATAAAATTATTAATTGTTGTTTAGCCTAACATAATTTAATTTGTTTGTCTTTTATAATACATTGGTTAATTAAATTATTATTTATTATTTATTAGTTGCTTCCCTTAATTAATTGTTGGTTAATTAAATTATTGTTTATTAGTTGCACTAGCACACATTCTATGTGCATTTACTTCTCCCAATTCAAATATCTCACCCGGCCCCATGTGCCCATCCACCCCCACTCCCACCCCATTCAACAAACAAGCCTTATGCTCCCAATAAAAAGTTTTTAATTTCAATTAAATAAGCTGTTCTAAAATAAATTCTTAATAAACCATCAACAAAAATTGAACAAAGAAATAAATGCACATTCAAAAGGGAAATTTTTTTTTTTCATTGTTGCACTATGTACACAACACAACACAACACTACAATTCATTAACTTTATTATATCTCAACTCCCAATTAATTTCAAAGTTTCAAAGAAACTCAATTTTTAGTTAAAAAAAAAAAAGACACTAACAGACAAACATAACTATTTACCATTAAAAAAACTGCTATTCATGTAAACACAAAAAGACAAAAAAAAAAAAAAAAAGAAGACAAAAATCAACTCATAGAGCACAACACGTGGGAGGATATCATTCCACCACTAAACACTTCTACTATTTTCTTTTAAGTCATTGTTTATGTCCCTTAAAAAGAGAAAGAACTCTCTCTCTCTTTGTCTTTTGTATCAGGCGGTTTAAGAGATTTATTTTTGTGCTCATTGCTCACTGCTCATGAGAGAGAGAGAGAGAGAGAGAGAGAGATACCAGATGTGGTGAGTTTGGGCTAGGGGCGGGGCTGGCAGCTCTGCTGCTACCATGCTGCTGCTGCTACCTCTCCCTTCACTACTTTACTTCAACCATCAGCCGTTGAGTCTCTTGGTTAGGCTTAGAGTTAGGGTTTTATTTGTTTGTTTGTGGTTTTTTTTTTTTTTTTTTTTTTAATCTTTGATGGAATGAGAGATTAGTTTTGTTTTAAATTTTTGAAAGGCCGGGCTATTTGTTTTTGATAAAATTTGGTTGATTGTGTTAAATTTTCTTTAGCTTTACTATTTTGTGATTTATGTTATTGTGCTAAATTTTCTGGGCTTGCTAAATTTTCTTTTATAGATTAGATCCATAAATTCTTTTCATGGCCTTTTAAAGTGGCAGTAATATTGTTGGGCTTTTTTGTGGCTTGCTTTGTTACAACTTTTTTTTTTTTTTGCTTGAAAGTAGATCAAATAATTTCTTTATTTTTTATTTTTTATTGGAGGGTGTTCCTAGTTTTCCTTGAGGGTGTTCCTAAAAAGGTAAACAAATAAAAAAAATTTAATTATTATATATATATATATATATATATTTTTTTTTTTTTTCAGTTCAGGGTGTTCTTGGGAACACCCTGAGTTTAACGTGGCATTGCCACTGTATACTACCACCTATGTGTGTATTGCATGAAACGAGATATTCACAGCATGATTACTCCACCGATGTGTGGAGCCCAAGTGTTGCATGCCGCGGGAAAATAGAATCCTTTTCCATGAAAAATAGTAAAAGGTTCACTCCTTTTGCTCATTCTTTCCAAGACCAATACGAACTGTCTATTAAATTTTTTAAGATTGGTGCACTTTTATTTTGGTCTCTTCTCACGGTTCTCGTTTGTCATTTTGACTATGTTTGGTTCTATGTAAAACGTTTTTCAAGTGTAAAATATTTTCAGGTAAAAATATTTTTTGGAAAAGAAAATATTTTCAAGTGTTTGGTAGCACTCTAAAAAATGCTTTAAAAAATATTTTTAAGTGTTTGGTTATGTTCTTGAAAATGCTATAGAAAACACATTTTCTACTAGTTGCTTATATTTTCTCAATTTCCAAACAAATATATAATATCATTTCTCAATATATAAACACAAAAGAAACAAAACCAAACAAAAACATTCATCAAATCTGATCAAATTAAGAGAGAGAGAGAGAGAGAGATCAATCATGGGCTAGTTGGTGGTTCAATCTAGAGGCGATAGAGGTGAGATCGAGCGGCGGAGGCGACTGGGTCACGATGGGTCACTCAACTTACGATGGTTTGCTCGACATGGGTAGAGAGAAAAAGGGTAGATTAGTGACATGGGTGGCAAAGGGAGGAAGAGGGAGAAAGATGGAGGAAGAGAGAAAGAGGGCAGATCGGCAGTGGAGTCGAGCTTTGCTTGATCGGTAGTGAGAGGCACGTCCCAAATGATAGTGGAGTCGATCTCGAGTTCAGGTAACTGGCCTCTCTCTCTCTCTCTCTCTCTCTCTCTCTCTCTCTCTCTCTCTCTCTCTCTCTCTCATTTTTTCCCCCTCAGAAAATGGTTTGAAGGTAAAAGATGTGTAATCTATTTTTTACACTTCAAGCCTTCATATTTTACAGTCAACGAAAATGATTTTCCGTTTAACTTAGTTTTCTGGCCAATCCAAACACCCTTGGTGGTGTAAAATATTTTTTGTTTTCTTTTTACACTTGAAACAAACATAGCTTATTCATAGCATGATGATATTGATTCCAAACACCGTTGTGTAATGGGACCCAGGTGCTGCAACGGAAAATAGAATCCTTTGTCATAAAGAAAAAGAGTTTTGCTCACACCTCTTGCTGCTTCTCTCCAATTTGAATTCTCCTTCCTTGACCCATTAAACCTTTTAAAAGGAGGGTTTGGGTTTCAGGTGGTGAGGTAGGTTTGGGGATAAAGAAATCCCTCCCAAACCCGACTCGTTGCCATTCCTAGTTTTATTAGTTTTCCTAGGTCATCACATCTTATGGTATTTACTATAACAGTATAACCTACTAATGCTACTTCTTCTATCTTTCATTATTATGGATTGCTAGTCTTTCACTCTTTTCATCATTTCACGTCTGAGCTCCTTTCTCCACTCATTCTCATCATCTTCATTTCCTTTTTTTTTTTTTTTTTTTTCACAAGTCACACCATTTTTGCTTCATCTTGCTCTTCAATTTTATTTTCAACTTCTCTGTCACAGTTGAGAGGGTCAAATAGTGAGAGATGATAGAGAGATTAGGAGCTATAGGACGCCAATCAAGTTCAAGAAGGGAAAGTAAGAAGCCAAAATCATATTGGCTGGAAAATGAATTTCGGACGAAATTGGCCAAAATTGAAACGCTCGGAACAGGCCGAAATGGGGTAAAATTTAATCCGAGGTGGAATGGAGGGTATTACCATTTCGGTTTACACACCGATATGAGATATTCTGGCCATTCTGGCAGGAATGGAATGGAATCCATAGCATTGTTATTAATTGATAAGTGTCAAGTTGTCCAAGTGATAGATATTGAATAAGTGGAAAATAAGCCCTAAATTAACGTGCAATGGTTAAAGAAAATATTTTATTTAAAACCTCGCACGATTCCATATATTGTTTACTAATTATTAATAAAACATTTTTTTTATTAAGAAAACATTAAAATATGTTATATTCACAGAATTTTCAACAAAAATTTTAAGTAGTAAGTTATTATGAGTGAGAAAAAAAGTAATTTAAGTTATAGATTCAAATTAGAATAATAACAACTTAGAACATATAATTTATTGTGAAAATATTATAAATGTAACACATTTCTAAACTATTTGAATATAATGGAGATTACATGTATGATCATGATAGGATTTTTCAAATTTGACATGATCAAAATGCAGTTGAAGTGTTCCTCTTTTGCAGGAACATGGAGTTGTAACTTGTTAGTGAGGCAGTGAGGTGAGAAATGAGCACAAACTGTTGGAAATAAAGGAGAGATAATACTTGAATTTTTTTTTGGAAATTGCACAATTTGATTTTACCAAAAGAGGTGGCGGAGATGAGACGTGGACCAAGTCACTGTCTTGAGACAAATCGTGCTGTCTACGGTTTATCCGATGTAGTTAGACAAATAATTTCTGCATGTTGTCCCCAAGATACAATAGCCTAGCCACCTTTGTTGATTATCCTTGCGAGCCTACACTGCTCGTAGGACATAAGTTCTCTATAGTACTTTCTTTTCCTAGAAAATTTTGTAAAAGATAGAATATTTTTGTGAGTAGTAAGAAGCAATAGATGATAAGTGTTTAGGACAATAAAAAATTGTTTTTGAAAAGTCTACAGCTTTGTAATTCAAAAATAAAATGTATGTATGTCAATTTTTATTTCTTTCCATATATATATATATATAGCAAAAGAATCAAAAGGGTTTGATATCAATTAAATGGTCATAAAGTTATTCAAATTAATATATATACATATATATATATATATATATATAATCAATATATTTATTTATATATATAATATAATATAATATAGACAGGATATCAAGACTCAAGAGGTTTTTTTTTTTTTTGTTTGCAAACTTTTGTATGTTGAGAACAAAAAAAAGAAGGCGAAAAGCACATTTTCGTCCTTACATTTTCACACGATTTCTATTTTGGTCCCTAAATTTTTTTTTTACCGCTTTTAGTCCCTATCCTGGAAAACGCGTCTCGTTTTTGTCCCTGCCGTTACATTAGAAACGGAAATTGCACAGGTGGCAAACGGAAGATGACGTGGCCATTAAAATAATAATAAAAAATATTATTTGACATTAAAAAATGCCACGTCAGCACCTAAATTTAAAAAAAATTAATTTATTAATTTTAACTAAAGAAAAAAAAATTAAAAACATTTTACATGTTCTTTGGAAGAACTTGTTTTATTTTCTTTTCTTTGTCTTTCTTGTATTTTCTTTACAACCAAACACACTAAAATTCAAAACACAAACTCAGATTTAAGAACACAAACCCAGAAATTAAAAAAAAAAAAAAAAACCCAACCAAGAACAACAAACCCAGAACATTCAATCCCAAGAACAAAAGAATAGAAACCCAAAATATTCCAAAATTTGTACACAAATTCTTCCACAAAAATCAATTGTACACAAACACCAACCCAGATCTAAATGGTTTTTTTTTTCCTTTCATTTTTTATGTTCTTATCAGAAGCAAATCTGGGTTAGGAGCAGATCTGGGTTTGGAGCTTGCTGTCTCCGGCCATGGGTCTCTGGGTATGGAGCAACGACGCCATCCCCGACCACGAAACGACTCCTCGACCACCTCATCTCGTCATCGTCCTCATCAATCGAGTCTCGGCGGCTCGTGGTCATGAGAGGTAGAGCTTGGAGTCTTCGGCCATGGGCCTATGGAGTCTCGGCTTCTTCGGCCATGGAGCTTGGAGTCTCTGGCCATGGGTGTCTGGGTATGGAGCAACGACGCCATCCCGACCACGAAACGACTCCTTGGCCACCTCATCTCGTCATCGTCCTCATCAATCGAGTCTCGGCGGCCTGGTTTCGTGGCTTTGGTGAGGGTGCACAGGATAAGAAATGTGGCAGTGAGAAAGACAAAGGAACTGGAAGCCATTTTCAGAAGCTGTGTGTGTGTGTGTGTGAGAGAGAGAGAGAGTGATGGATAGAGTGAAGGGTTTGGTTGGGTTTTTTTTTTTTTTTTTAATTTCTGGGTTTGTGTTCTTAAATCTGAGTTTGTGTTTTGAATTTTAGTGTGTTTGGTTGTAAAGAAAATACAAGAAAGACAAAGAAAAGAAAATAAAACAAGTTCTTCCAAAGAACATGTAAAATCATGTTCTGGGAAAGATCACAAAGAACATGAACATGTTCTTCCAAAAAATTAACGAAAAGAAAAGTATGTAAATTTGGTTTGTTGTTTTCTCATTTTCTGTTTTTAATTTTTTTTTAGTTTTTAATTTTTTTTTCTTTAGTTAAAATTAATAAATTAATTTTTTTTTAATTTAGGTGCTGACGTGGCATTTTTTAATGTCAAATAATATTTTTTATTATTATTTTAATGGCCACGTCATCTTCCGTTTGCCACCTGTGCAATTTCCGTTTCTAATGTAACGGCAGGGACAAAAACGAGACGCGTTTTTCAGGATAGGGACTAAAAGCGGTAAAAAAAAAATTTAGGGACCAAAATAGAAATCGCGTGAAAATGTAGGGACGAAAATGTGCTTTTCGCCAAAAAAGAAAGGATCATAATGCTGAGCATTTAATGGCCCATTATTATGATACCTTTTCAAAAAATTTCTTTCTGAATATATGTTACAAAAAATTGCTAGCTATTTGACCACTTTCCATTAAACCAAATAATAAATATTTGTGTGTATATGGTAACTGTGGGGGGGGGGGGGGGGGGGGGGGAAAGCCTAACCTTACGTAGTGGGCCTAGGGCCCTATTTGAAGATTACTGTGTGTCCGAAGAGAAGGAACCGGTTGAGATGGAGTCCATCTGGAAGAAAGGTACCTGGAAATGAAGGAGGAGTACAATCCGAAGAGGTCACCAGTGGTCCGAAGAGGTCTTACTCCTCAGACACGAATAGTCTCGATCAATCAAACGTGTGGAAGGTCCGAATGATCTTCCTAGCAACCCTAATGATAAAGATAAGCTCTGAATATGGTTGGAGACGATAAGAGCGATGAAATACCTAAAGGAAAAGCTGCTACCACCGTATTAAATGCACTGCAGCAACTTTTCTGACCGCATTTATGTGGAGAAGACTCTTGAACAGTGTAACTTTAGCTACCGCCACTCACAAAAAGCGGTTACATGACATGACATACACTCAAGTAGGTACACAAATGAGGAAAAAGTGGACGATGGGGATGATAGGAAAGGATGCTATACAAAGAAGAAGGGCTCCTGATAAAAAGAGAGAGAAAAGACGAGAGAGGAAAAAGAAAGGCTTTACTGTAGTTCTAAGAACTGTAATCACTATTCAATTTATCATAAGCCTTTTCGGACTTCAATTCATTTCGTCTTCACGTATGTCTTTATGCTGGTTTATACTTGGAGGTTGTAATCAACCGTTGTTAATTCCCTAATCAACCTAGTTCTATCACCCACGCTCTACAAATTTATTATTTTAGGCTTGGCCCACAAATCCTAACCTCACAATTGGCACCGTCTGTGGGAAGAGCTTGAGCAAAAGTGGAAGCAACAGTTGATAATGGTTGAATTAGGGCAACAACCAGTAGAATCTAGGGCGTCCCAACACATAGACCATTTTCTCAATTTGGAGAAGAGACAAGATCATGAAGGCAGCGTGCATACTACACACCCTGAGCGAAGTCAACCACATGGAGGAAGTCATGTGTCTCATGCAGAGAAGAATAACAACATTCAACTGGAAATGGAGAGGCTAAAGAGGGAGTTGCGCCATGCAAAGAGAAAACGAATTTCTTCGCATTCTGATGAGGATTGGGGTGACGAACAAGATGTCACTTACGAGCATAGATCTCAGACACCAATCAGTGAATCCTTTTCCTACGAAGAGGAGCACTGTCGCAAAAGGCAACGTTGAAGCCCATCATGAGGAGGTGTAGGGAACGACGCTATGAGCAAAGCCTTGAATCAAATCTCTAGGTCACCCTTCACGCACAGGATCAAAGGAGCAAGACTTCCTCGGCGTTTTAACCAACCAACCTTCACCATTTATAATGGTAAAACGGATCCTGTGAAGCATGTGAACCACTTTAATCAAAGGATGACTGTCTACTCCAGAGATGAAGCTCTAATGTGTAAGGTCTTCCCCTCCAGTCTTGGATCGATTACAATGAGGTGGTTCGACAGCCTGAAAGCAGACTCCATCAATTCCTTCAAAGAGCTCACTTAAGCATTTGATTCACGTTTTGTCACATGCCGAAGAGTGGCCAGACCCTTGTCTTCTCTACTATCCTTGAGCATGCAGGAGGGTGAGACCCTGAAGGCATATTCGGATAGGTACTGGGAGAAGTTTAATGATATAGAGGGCAACTTTGATGCAATGGCCCTCAACACGTTCAAACTCGGCCTCCCTACCAACCATGGTTTAAGGACGTCCTTGTTTGGTAATCCCGTTACTAACATGCATCAGCTCATAGATCGTATTGAAAAATATAAAAGAGTTGAATAAGATCAACAATAAGGGAAGGGTAAGGACAAGGTTATACCCTAGGAGAGGAGGGATTTTAGGTAGAACCGTTACAATAACAACAAACCACGGAGAGATTTTGTTGGGCAGTCAGGATCAACAAATATTCAAGCAGTTAACACTGTATTCAAAGAACCAGTGCACCAGGTTTTGGAAAAAGTTAAGAATGAACCATTCTTCAAATGGCCAAACAAGATGCTTGGGAATCCTGGAAGGCGTAACCATAATCTCTATTGCCAATACCACCAAGATCATAGGCATACCACAGAAGATTGCAGAAGTCTGTGGGTCATTTGAACCAACAGGTCCACGAAGGTAAATTGAGACACCTCTTGCGTCACTCCAGTGGCCGAGGAGGTCAGATGAATTCTGAGCCCCAGAGGAATGATTCTTCGAAACCTTCATTAGGAACTATCAATGTCATCTTCGCAGCATTGGGAAGAACAGGATCTTGGCCATCCAAGGTTATGTTAGTAGCTTGGTTACCGGCAGGGGACTTTGGCCAAGATTCGAAGAGAGCTAGACCGAATATCCAACCGGTCTTAGGCTTTTCAGACGAAGACAAGATTGGAACCATCCAACCCCATGATGATGCTCTGGTAGTCACCCTCAGAATTGGAGGATATGATGTGAAGAGGGTAATGGTGGACCAGGGTAGCACGATGGAGATAATGTACCCTGACCTCTACATGGGGCTGAACCTAAAACCTGATGACTTAACACCATACAGTTCTCCCCTGGTTAGCTTCGAGGGAAGAATCAAAACCCCAAAGGGCCAGATATGGTTGCCTGTACAGACTGGCTCGGAAGTAGTGGAGGTGGACTTCATTGTTGTAGATGTGTATTCCCCTTATACGGCAATTGTAGCCAGACCTTGGCTACATACGCTAGGGGCTGTTTCCTCTACTTTGCATCAAAAAGTTAAATATCCATCTGAATGGCAAGTTTGTGAAATCCGAGGAGATCAATCCTCAGCCAGGCAATGCTTGGTGGCTGCCATCCAGCACAAGCCCGAAATTGAGTCCTTGGCCAGGGCTAAAAGAAATTTATAGCAGTTAAAAAGTCGGGTATTGCTAGTCGAAGATCTAGATAAAGGCGTTAAATGTGAGGATTTAATAAAAGTTCTAATTGGAGACAATCCCGAAAGGTTCTTTCAAGTCAGATCTCAGATGCCTCTACCAGAAAAGGAAGAGCTAATAGAGTTCCTTAAGAGAAATCTTGACGTATTTTCCTGGAATGCTTACGAAACCCCAAGAGTGGATCCGGAATTCATTTGCCACCATCTGAAAGTCAACCCACTGATTGTCCCCAAGAAGCAACCTCCTCGGCGCCCATCTAAGGAACATGCAGATGCAGTGAAAGAGGAGGTAATGAAGCTCAACCAAGCTGGAGCTATTAAAGAAGTTTTTTACCCCGAGTGGTTAGCAAATACTATGGTGGTGAAGAAGAAGAGCGGGAAGTGGCGAGTCTGTGTAGATTTCACTAACTTAAATAAGGCTAGTCCTAAGGATCCATTCCCTATGCCGAAAATTAATCAGCTAGTAGATGCCACTGTCAGCCATCCTCGGATGAGTTTCTTGGATGCTTTCCAAGGTTACCACCAAATACTGTTAGCCCCAGATGACCAGGAGAAGACTGCTTTCGTTACCCCTATTGGTAACTACCATTATAAAGTGATGTCATTTGGTCTAAAAAATGCAGGCTCTACTTACCAAAGAATAATGACAAGGATGTTTGAGGCACAACTGGGCAAAAGTATCGAAGTTTATATAGATGACATGGTGGTGAAAAGCAAAGTCATTTTCGAGCATGTGAAGGACCTTGACAACACTTTTGAAGTCCTAAAAAGGCACAAGCTATGTTTGAACGCTTCCAAATGCTCATTCGGTGTAGGGTCAGGCAAGTTCTTGGGGTACATGGTGGCACACAGGGGAATTGAGGTTAATCCCGATCAGATAAAGGCTATCCAAAATCTACAGTCTCCTCAAAATCCGAAAGAGGTTCAGAAATTAACAGGATGACAGCTGCCCTGAACCGATTCATCTCTCGGTCGGCAGATAGGTGTAAACCTTTCTTCTAGCTGATCAACAAGTAGAAAGGGTTTGAATGGACTGAAGAATATGCTTCGGCCTTTCAACAACTCAAAGACTACTTGGCTCGGCCACTAATTATGTCCAGTCTTGAATCAGATGAAGTCCTATTTGCCTACATTGCTGTGGTTCCCTATGCTATAAGTTTAGTACTGATACGAGTGGACCAAGGCATGCAAAGGCCAGTTTACTATGTGAGTAAGTCGTTACATGAGGCCGAGATTAGGTACTTGCCGCTGGAGAAAGCCATCTTGGCAGTAGTACTCGGTACATGAAAGTTACCTCATTACTTCCAAGCACATACGGTTGTCGTGCTTACACAGCTCCCACTTAAAACTATACTTCGCAGTGCTGACTACATGGGAAGAATAGCCAAGTGCGGCACTATCCTGAGGGCTTTCGATATCAAATACATGCCTCGCACTTCAGTTAAAGGCCAGATCCTTGCAAATCTGGTGGTCGAGTTCATAGAACCTAGTTTAGAAGAAGTAACGGCAGAGAAGGACATGGATGAAAAATCAGTTGGCATGATTTCTCAACAAGGCCCCTCCCATTGGGAAGTGTACGAGGATGATGCAACAAACCAGAAAAGTTCTGGAGTGGAGCTAGTGCTGATATCCCCCGAAAGAATCATCATTAAAAAGTCGTTAAGGCTGGATTTTTCGGCAACAAATAACGAGGCGGAGTACGAAGCCCTACTGATGGGAATGGCTATGATCCAAAGAATAGGAGGAAAGGCAGTGGAGTTGTTCTCGGACTCAAGGTTAGTTATGGATTAAGTACAAGGTGAGTTTGAGGTGAAGGATGAGAGAATATAGGGATACTTGAGCCGAGTTAAATGTCTGCAATTGGAGTTTGAATTTTTTAGTTTGCTGCACATCCCCAGAAGTGGTAACGCACATGCTGATTCTCTAGCCACACTCGCTACCTCTTCGGTGCAAAATTTGCCAAGAGTTATCCTCGTCGAGAACTTGCATAGGCCTACCGAGGTAAGAAGAGATGTAGTCCAAGTTCACCAAGTCAGGACCGGGCTCTGCTGGATGGATCCTATAATTAAATTCTTGAAAGAAGATATTTTGCCATAGAAAAGGGGGAAGCTGACAAAATTCGGAGGAAGGCGACCAGATTCTGGCTATCCGAGGACTAGAAACTATACAAACGCTCCTATTCAGGACCGTACCTCTTATGCATGCATCTTGAAGCGACTAAGTTGCTACTAGAGGAATTTTATGAAGGAATCTATGGGAGCCACACTGGAGGTAGGTCTTTAGCTCACCGAGCCGTTACTTAAGGCTATTAGTGGCCGAACATGCAAAAAGAAGCCCATGAATATGTTAAGAAGTGCGATCAATGTCAACGATTTGCGCCGAACATACACTAACCAGGTGGAGTCCTCAACCCACTATCTAACTCATGGCCATTTGCTCAATAAGGCTTAGATATAGTGGGTCCATTCCCAAAAGCTGCAGGAAACAAGAAGTACCTTCTGGTCGGCACAGACTATTTCACCAAATGGGTTGAAGCTAAACCTCTAGCCAACATCCAAGACGTCGATGTGCAGAAATTTGTGTGGGAGAATATTATCACTCGTTTTGGAGTTCCTCATACTCTCATCTCAGACAATAGCCTACAGTTCGACAGCAAAGCATTCCGAAATTATTGTAGCGAACTGGGGATCACAAACAGATACTCTACCCCCGCCTATCCCTAGGGGAATGGGCAAGCAGAAGCGGTTAACAAAGTCATAGTTAATTGATTAAAGAAGAGACTAGACGATGCAAAGGGCAAGTGGGTGGAAGAATTGCCACACGTACTTTGGGCTTACAGAACTACGCCTCGCAGATCTACTGGAGAGACCCCATTCTCGATGACCTATAGGGCTGAAGCTGTCATCCCTCTGGAGACTGGGTTCCCAACTCTGAAAACCAGCTCGTTCAGTCCGACTGGCAACAATGAGTTACTAGAAAAGAGTTTGGATTTGACTGAGAAAATGAGAGAAAATGCAATGGTTCGATTAGCACATTACCAACAAAAGTTCAAGCAAGGTTATGATGCCAAAGTAAAGCTAAAGCATCTAGAGCCTAGTGATCTGGTACTCAGGAAAGTTGTGGGCACTGCAAAAAACCAAGCTTGGGGGAAGTTAGGGCCTAATTGGGAAGGGCCATATCATATCACTTCAGGGGCTAGCATTGGGGCGTATTTCCTGAAAGACCTAGATAGTCATGTGATACCACGCCCTTGGAATGCAAATAACCTCAAAAGGTATTATTATTAATCGAATCTTCTCTTCAATCACCATGCCAATTCGTCATCTAAACAGTTCTCTAAGTGTTTAAACTTAAATCCAATCATGTTTGTAGTCCTCGGACCAGATGATTTGGGTTAGTTAACACTCGTTCACAGTTCTCTAAGTGTTCAAATTTAAATCCAATCATGCCTGTAGTCTTCGGACCAGATGATTTGGGTTAGTTAACACTCGTTCACAGTTCTCTAAGTGTTCAAATTTAAATCCAATCATGCCTGTAGTCCTCGGACCAAATGATTTGGGTTAGTTAACACTCGTTCACGGTTCTCTAAGTGTTTAAACTTAAATCCAATCATGCCTGTAGTCCTCGGACCAGATGATTTGGGTTAGTTACACTCGTTCATGGTTCTCTAAGTGTTTAAACTTAAATCCAATCATGCATGTAATCCTCGGAACAGATGATTTGGGTTAGTTAACACTCGTTCACGGTTCTCTAAGTGTTTAAACTTAAATCCAATCATGCCTGTAGTCCTTGGACCAGATGATTTGGCTTAGTTGACACTCCTTTGCAGGCCTGTAGTTTAACTCTAAAATGAGTCATGCCTGAAATTCTCGAATGTATTTAAATTAACTCCAACTTATGATAGGCCTTCTTAGTAATTCTTTATTCAAAACCAAGGAATAATAACATTCTCTGTGCATGTTTGAAAAGACCTGTGAAGCTTTAATATCACTCGTTGCATTCATTGCTTATTAGTAATTCTTATACAAACTATTCTTTTCAGTACCACTTTTGGTTATGTATATCTTCAGCATGATATGGTGGTTAAGTTTACCTACATTACCATAATTACAAAGTACAATTATTTGCAGCAAAAATAAGTCATAAGATATGCAACGAAGACACCAGAAATAAAAGGGAAACTGTTTCATTAATCAAAAGAAAATAGTTTACAATCCCTTACATAAAATAAAAACTAATACAACTACAAAACAAAAAACACCTAAATATCTAAGTCTTCGTTTAAGGGACCAAAGGGTCGGTAGCCTGACTGAACTGAGTTGCAGTAGCTTTTGGGGCTTGGTCCTTAGGTTCTGAAGAGGTTTTCTTTTTTCCCAAGCCCTCGCCCTTATCCTTGGGTGCCTCAGCTGGCTTGCTTTGATCACCAGGTTGACCAGACTCCTTGGAGGCCTCGAGGTTGATTGAAGGAACTTGGCTGACCAAGGATTGCTCCAAAGCCTCTTAGAATTGTGTTGGAGGAGGGGGATCATGTCACGCCCCAAAATCATAAGCAATAAATGTCTATTTAATTTGAATAATCCATAAAATATGTTTATCCAATACAATGTTTAATGCCATAAAATGATAATAAAATCCTCAGTTCTACAAAAATAGTTTGTAACTACTGTCTCCCAAGAATCTCCACTCCAGTAATCCCTCTAATGTATTTGTAATGGGAAATAAAAGGGGGGGGGGGGGTGAGATAACTCAATAAGTGGAATTCACTAACATTGGGGTATGGGAACAAACCTTCAATAAATAATTCTTACAGCAATTTCATAACTTGTAACTCAACAATATTTATCATCAAATATTTCATGTAAAAGAAAAATATCTTTATATCGTGAGCCATCATAATATATATATATATATATATATATATTACTACCATCATATAAACAATTTCCTAGGCTTTTCTCATGGTCAACGTTTACGCCTCGTTGACAGGGTTGTGCTGTCCCCTTTTTGGGACTGGAACCTCCTTTTCATCCCATTTCTTAAGGATGGCTCCTTTGGAACGTAAAGGTGCACTCCCTTAATAAAGAGCTTCCTTTTTGGATCCTCAATAATTTACTCCCTTGCTAAGGAGCTATTAAATGTGCACTGTTCCCTTTTGGGACTGTCCCTTGTTAAGGACTAGCTGCAGTATGATTGTCCCTTGCTAAGGACTAAATACCATACTGAGCTTCTAATCACGACTTGCCATAGGTTTTCAAAACATATACAAGGTGCTCACATAAATAATCCATTCAAGATGCTCACAAAAATAATCCAATCATAATTCTCGAAAATATAAGGATATATCGCACATACAAATTTAAATAAATTTAGGTTGTCCCACAAGTTTTTCATAAAACGAATAATTAACGTGCACATCAAGAAATTTTAAGATATACATTTATATGTATAGAATAACAATATATTTCTTATGTATATAATAGTTTAATAACCAACACTGTTTGGGGAAAACCCCCAAAATTAGTAAATACCACTTACCTCTTAGTTGCAAAATAATGGAAATCAACCTCCCTTGAATCACAACAATTCAGTAGAATTAAAACCTAGCAATACCAAAAATAGGTTTATCAATACACAATTTCCCACTTAAAAATCTATTTTCACACTTAAAATGGTTTTATCCTAGACAATATTGATTTATCTAAAATCCTCAATTTATTCACCTAACATTCCAATTTACTTTCAGCTTTGATAAGATTTCTGGACTTATAAATATTGCTGCCTAATCAGAATATTCATGAAGCTTCAATATAGCTAAAAGATAGCTAGTGCAATAATATAGCTCAGCCAAATCAATCTTAGAGCCAATAGAGGTCCATATGAATATACATACTATCCATACATAATCAATTTTCAAAGCCTAGACCATACGGCTATATAACAATTCCTATTATAATATTGTAATTATCAACCCAAAGACCCAAAATTTAGTACACGGCTGAACTAGTGTGAATGCATATTAACCGGTCAACAATTGAGGCTTGGTGTGAATGCATATCAGCCGGTCAACAATTGAGGCTTGGTGTGAAAGCAAATTAAACCACAAGCACCCTTTGCCCACTAAAATAGTCATAGTTTTTTGATCCAAGATGGCCATATACGGATATATATATATACCCACAAAGCAATATTTTCCCTTTCACATGATGACAAAGCAATTGATAAAGTCCAAGCCTATTAGATACAATATCAAAGCTTTTGACATGCAGCCATATTTGACCATCCCTTATCTAATATAATAACAATTCTAGGAGCCCTTTTTCTATTAGTATAATCATAGAAACCGTACTTGTAATCTCTACTCACAGCCACAGTGAAGAGAAGTAAAGTTCAGTAGTCTGATATCACCCTAGGTAAAGCATGCATCCTAGAGCCCTTAAACCGAAATTCAGGTTCTCCTAGAGGCCGAAACACCACTTCTTTTCTAAAACAATCTACACTAGCATGATAAGCCACCAGCCAATCCATTCCCAAAATTACATCATAGTCATACATGTCCATCAAAATCAAATCTGCTAACATTTCCCTATCCTCAATTTGGATGACACAAGACTTAAGCATAGAGTTACACACCAAAGAATCACCCATAGGTGTGGCCACAGACAAGTCATAATCCATAAGTCCAAGTTTCTTATCACATAACTTAGCATATCGAGAGGAGATGAAAGAGTGTGTAGATCTAGAATCAAATAAAGTTTTATCAAAGTTTGAGAATAAAGGGAGGATACCTGTGACCACAGTATCCGAAGCTTGAACGTCTTGTGGTGTGAGTGCAAACACTCTCCCTTGTGCTTTCCTCCTCTGATCATTCTTTCCATGTTATGCTATTGAGTTTTGTTGAGGAGAAGTACAGCTTCAAGCTAGGTGTCTTGTCTTTCCACAATTATAACAAGCCTTTCCTTCAAAGAAACACGACTTATCTCCATGAAACCTTCCACATGTAGGGCAAGCATTCGAACTTCTACCTTGAGCATTCTAGGGTGGATTCTTATTTTCTGGCTTATTTGATGATGAATTACTCCCAGACCTCCCAAAAGATCCTTTCTTGTTCCAATGACCTTGAGTAGTACCTTGTCGAAAGCCTGTTTATCCAGTGTTTCTGGGTGGGTTCTCCTTCCTAACATTGTTCTTGAAATCTTCCTCCAGCAGCATATCTCTCTTAACTGACTCTGCATAATTATTAACTCCTAATGCAATCAAATGGTGTCGAAGTCTCTCATTCAACTCCTTTTGAAATCTGCTCGCTTTCTTCGCCTCAGTAAGGATTAAGTGGGGTCCAAAGCGAGATAACTCGATGAATTTAGCAGCATACTGCTCAACAGTCATACTTCCTTGCACCAAATTAGCAAATTCCCTCTCTTTTCGTTCTCGAACCACCTCAGGGAAGCAGTTATCATAGAAAACCCCTTTAAATTTCTCCCAAGTAATGGGGTTTCTCTCAGTGTCCATTCCCTCCAAAATGGCCTTAGTGGATCTCCACCAATGCTCAGCTTCCCCAATTAACTTGAAAGTTGCAAACCGCACCTTTTGAAAGTCAGTGCAATCTAAAGCTTCTAACAACTTCTCCATCTGTAAGAACCAATTCTCAGCCTCTGTAGGATCTGGCTTCCCATCAAAGGAAGGGGGATTCTGCTTCATAAAAGTCTCAAAAGAGCAACCAGCCGTTGTCTCTACTCTACCTACGCCTCTACTAGCAACATGGGCTAACCTATCCAACTGTCAGGCAGTAGCTTCATCCAAAGAATTAGTGTGTGTCACCCTAGCTACTCTCTTCTTTTTGGGTGGCATAGTACCTAGTTAACAAGGAAATCAAAAAATATAGATGGTGCAATAATTATTATTACTAAACATAAGAAGTAGCATTGCTAAGATTATTTAAAATATCTCATCAAACATAACCTAAATACCAAATGCTCTGACAAAAATCAAGATCATAACCCAGTTTCAAATATCTGCAAAATCATAACCAAGTTTTCAAGTGTCTACAGGATCATAACCTAAATTTTCAAGTGTCTACAGAATCATATCCTAAGCTCTGATACCACAATTGTAACGCCCTAAAATCATAAGCAATAAATGTCTATTTAATCTGAATAATCCATAAAATATGTTAAATAAAAGAAACTAGCAACCTTGAATCTCTTCACAAAAGTCAAAGCTCTAATTCACCAAATACAAAACATCCTTAAAATAATTCTCCAATACAATGTTTAATGCCATAAAATGATAATAAAATCCTTAGTTCTACAAAAAATAGTTTGTAACTGCTGTCTCCCAAGAATCTCTACTCCAGTAATCCCTCTAATGTATCTGTAATGGGAAATAAAAAGGAGGGGGGGGGGGTGAGATAACTCAATAAGTGGAATTCATTCACATTGGGGTGTGGGAACAAACTTTCAATAAATAATTCTTACAGCAATTTCATAACTTGTAACTCAACAATATTTATCATCAAATATTTCATGTAAAAGAAAAATATCTTTATATCGTGAGCCATCGTAATATATATATATATATATATATATATATATTAATACCATCATATAAACAATTTCCTAGGCTTTTCTCATGGTCAACGTTTACGCCCTGTTGACAGGGTTGTGCTGCCCCCTTTTTAGGACTGGAACCTCCTTTTCATTCCATTTCTTAAGGGTGGCTCCTTTGGAACCTAAAGGTGCATTCCCTTGCTAAGGAGCTTCCTTTTTGGATCCTCAATAATTTACTCCCTTGCTAAGGAGCTATCAAATGTGCACTGTCTCCTTTTGGGACCGTCCCTTGTTAAGGACTAGCTGCAGTATGATTGTCCATTGCTAAGGACTAAATACCATACTGAGCTTCTAATCATGACTTGCCATAGATTTTCAAAACATATACAAGGTGCTCACATAAATAATTCATTCAAGATGCTCACAAAAATATTCCAATCATAATTCTCGAAAATATAAGGATATATCGCACATACAAATTTAAATAAATTTAGGTTGTCCCACAAGTTTTTCATAAAACGAATAATTAACGTGCACATCAAGAAATTTTAAGATATCCATTTATATGTATAGAATAACAATATATTTCTTATGTATATAATAGTTTAATAACCAACATTGCTTGGGAAAAACCCCCAAAATTAGTAAATACCACTTACCTCTTAGTTGCAAAATAATGGAAATCAACCTCCCTTGAATCACAACAATTCAGTAGAATTAAAACCTAGCAATACCAAAAATAGGTTTATCAATACACAATTTCCCACTTAAAAATCTATTTTCACACTTAAAATGGTTTTATCCTAGACAATATTGATTTATCTAAAATCCTCAATTTATTCACCTAACATTCCAATTTACTTTCAGCTTTGATCAGATTTCTGGACTTATAAATATTGTTGCCTAATCAGAATATTCATGAAGCTTCAATATAGCTAAAAGATAGCTAGTGCAATAATATAGCTCAGCCAAATCAATCTTAGAGCCAATAGAGGTCCATATGAATATACATACTATCCATACATAATCAATTTTCAAAGCCTAGACCATACGACTATATAACAATTCCTATTATAATATTGTAATTATCAACCCAAAGACCCAAAATTTAGTACACGGCTAAACTAGTGTGAATGCATATTAACCGGTCAACAATTGAGGCTTGGTGTGAATGCATATCAACCGGTCAACAATTGAGGCTTGGTGTGAAAGCAAATTAAACCACAATCACCCTTTGCCCACTAAAATAGTCATAGTTTTTTGATCCAAGATGGCCATATACGGATATATATATATATATATAAACCCACAAAGCAATATTTTCCCTTTCACATGATGACAAAGCAATTGATAAATCCCAAGCCTATTAGATACAATATCAAAGCTTTTGAGATGCAACCATATTTGACCATCCCTTATCTAATATAATAACAATTCTAGGAGCCCTTTTCGATTAGTATAATCATAGAAACCGTACCTATAATCTCTACTCATAGCCACAGTGAAGAGAAGTGAAGTTCAGTAGTCTGATGCGGCTGAAGCAAAAAGAAAGTCTCATAAGTATATGCAAGGTAAAAGACTAGGGTTTTCAAAGCCCATATATTTACTTATGCCACCTCACTTGGGCTTCATATTCCAATTGTATTTATCTTGTTTTTTTAATATCTTAGGCCTAAACCAATTTAATCCATTTAATTGTAGGCCTCCTTTATAGTTTACATATAATAATTAAATAGGTGTTAAAATTTTGGGGTGTTATAGATCAGACCCTGGGAGCTCTCGTATATTAGGGTTGTAATATATGCTTCCAAGCAATCTCAGGTTTGAATCCGCAGGGACCCCAGCAGCGTCCAATGCCTTTCCCCATGTTATATCACTATAGTCTCGGCCGACCGAGGCAAACTGCTCAGTGAAGCTTTTTTGGGTCTCCTCCACCCCTAGCTGATATACTGCTTTCCTTTCAGCCTCGATTGCCTCCTTAGCTAGTTGAGCATTCTTTTGAGCCAGCTTGGTAGTCTCCCTGGCTTTTTGAAGTTCAGCTCGAAGTTCCTCGACAAGTGCTTTCTCAGTTGCGAAATTGATCTCAGTCATATTCAGCAGCTGGCGTTGGTCTTCGGCCTGCTTCTCAGCAGTCTGCAAGCCCGCATTAAGACTATTCTGTTGATTAGTCACCTTTTTGAGCTGCTCAGACAGTTGAAAATACTCTTTCTTCAAACTGCCCAAAGACTTCTCTGCCTCAGATCGAGAGTGGGCCTCTGCTTGGGCTTCGATATATGTCTTTTTGTTCCACTCTTCAGCCACAAAAACTTGCTGGGTAATCTGCATAGTAGAGTGAAAAAGTCAGCACAAAACAAACAAAAAATCAACATCCCAAACTGAAGAGCTGGATTAACTCACTTACCATGGCCAAATCCCTTTTTAGGGACAAGAAGAGTTCATACTGGCTGAAGCGCCTGTATGAATCCATGTCTCGGGAGAGGAGCAATGGTTGCTCCAAGGCGTCAGCAACTACTCCTGCTCTCCCTCCATTATAGTTTCTAAGGGAAGTATCCCAAGGAATAGTAGCACCGTCCAATTCTAATTTGGGAAATCATGTGCGTGGCCCTCGGCGCACATCAGCAACATGAGGGTCATCTCGGCTCTCAGTAGATAAGACCCTCTTGCTCCAGTGGTCTTTTGCCACCTTCTGTTGCTTGGTTGCTTTTGGTGGCATCACCTCCCTTTCTTCAGTTTCAAGGAAGGGCCTCTTCTTCTTCAGATCCGGCAAGGGCTTTAAGCCGAGATCAGGAACCTGAGATGGTGGTGAAGGCAGACTCACCACAGGCTGAGAAGTACCAATCCCTTTCGGCTCGACCTTCTTGCCTCTGTTCTTCATCAGAGCCTTCAAGTCTGACATGTCTTCCTCTTCCGAAGAGTCTTCCGAAAGAACAGTTATCAAAATGGGAGGATTGACACTGGATTGCCTACCAACTTCCTCCTCGGAGTCCGAGGCTGGTATCACTTGAACCCCTCCAGAGGCTTTTCCTTCGAATTTAAATTTGTCTATTTGTTCCTCTAGTGAAGAGGACGAGGAGCCAACCCTTTCACCTACAACCACCGGTTCAAGGGGAACTTGCTGGACTGGCTGAACAAGCAATGGCACACCCTGTGGATTCGGGTGTGGTACAGGTTCAAGGTCGTATGGCGCTAAGAAACCACGCCGAGTGACGTTTATTCGCCAGAGCCGATAGTCACCTTGTGTGATGGTGTTACCGACTGGCTGAATATCGGTTGATTTTGGCGTGTAATCGAGGATGAGAGGAACGGACTAAAGCTGTTCGTCTTCACTCATAAAATCTCTGAGCGTAATAAATAATTAAGCACGGTTGTGTTGGTAAGGCTAAGCTGAGGAGAAATGTGATCCTTATCTGTTAACATCGCAAAAAAAAAAAAAAAAATTAGATAGAAAACTGGAAAATAATGATATAAAAGAGAAGACAGATTATAAAGAATGAAGATCCTAAATCTACTGTTAGAGATCCTAAGTCTAGGAAGTCACACCTGGCTCTCCTGGCTGGGTCGGGCAGTGAAGGCCATCATGCCACGCGCTCAAGATGATCAAATAGTTGTCTTTCATCCCTTTATTTGACTTGGGAAGGCAGGAGAGGAGTCTAATGGTGTCAGACCGGGATTTAAGGTAATATCCTGCTCCCTTCTGGCTATGACACTCGTACATATGTACCACGTCACGCCAGGTCAGTCCTAGTCCTAGATGAAGGTTCAGGGCATTAATGGCTCCTAGGATCCTAAAGGTATTGGGCGCGCACTGCTCGGGGGAAAGTCTATGATTGCGAAGGTAGTTCATGGTGATAGAACCCATTGGAAGAGTCATTTCCCTTTCAATGAAGGCTATCATGGGGATTATGACTTCCCCATCTCTTTGGTCAGTTAATATCCGTTCCAGAGGACAATACCTTAGATTTACCCCCTGTGGTATATCATAGGTCTGCTTAAATTCTTCTATCAAGGCAGGACTATCGACGAGGTATTGAAATTTACCCATTTTTAAGAAAGACTAAAAGCAATAACTAGGAGATAAGGGTTTGAAGGCAGAGAACACTGGCCGAGAAGAGAGTGATGAATTTAAAGATGTTGAAACTTACACAGACTAAACTGGAGGATGATCTCTGAATTCGCAGAAGGACTTTTTGCGGACTCTAGGAAGTACTAAGACAGATGATTGGAGGAGATTGGAGGATTTGAGTGCTTGAGTTCGCTGGATGGTATGAGGATTTGTAAGGTAAAGAAGAAATAACCTCCTCTGAGGGTTTATATACGGGGATAGGTGAAAGGGTATAATTCATCTCGCCCAAATCCCGAGGAAGAACCACGTCCGTTAGATCGATAGCCCACCATTGGATGTAAAAGACAAAATGCCACCTGGAGTAATTAATATAGTGCTTTGGGAATACGAAACAACAGCGGCAATGATGAAGCGCTTGCATCTATGCCTACACATGTGCAAGTTTAGATACTTGTGTGTTTTTTCAAGCTTTTTACTGTGTGACAGGTCAAAATCCAATTTTTTCTCCTCGGATGCAAGGGAAAAATTAAAATTTTGAGGGGCTATTATGGGGGGGAAAAAGCCCAACTTTACGTAGTGGGCCTAGGACCCTACTTGAAGATTATTGTGTGTTTGAAGAGAAGGAACCGGTTGAGATGGAGTCCATCTGGAAGAAAGGTACCTGGATATGAAGGAGGAGTACAATCCGAAGAGGTCACTAGTGGTCCGAAGAGGTCTTACTCCTCGGATACGAATAGTCTCGATCAATCAAATGTGTGGAAGGTCCGAATAATCTTCCTAGCAACCCCAATGATAAAGATAAGCTCTAGATATGGTTGGAGATGATAAGAGCAAATAAATATCTAAAGGAAAAGCTGTAACTACCGTATTAAATGACTGCAGCAACTTTTTTGGCCGCATTTATGTGGAGAAGACCCCTGAACAGTGTAACCTCAGTTACCACCACTCACAACAAGCTAAAGAAGATACATGACATGACATACACTCAAGTAGGTACACAGATGAAGAACAAGTGGACAATGGGGATGATGGGGAAGGATGCTATATAAAGAAGAAGGGCTCCTGATAAAAAGAGAGAGAAAAGACGAGATAGGAAAAAGAAAGGTTTTACTGTAGCTCTAAGAACTGTAATCACTATTCAATTTATCATAAGCCTCTTCGAACTTCAATTCATTTCATCTTCACGTATGTCTTTATGCTAGTTTATACTTGGAGGTTGTAATTAACCGTTGTTAATTCCATAATCAACCTAGCTCTATCACCCACGCTCTACAAATTTATTATTTTGGGCTTGGGCTACAAATCCTAACCCCACAGTAACTTATTATAATATAAAATAATTCAGCAATAGTTGTACATTTAAGTACCGAAAAATCTTCCATATATGATGTTATTATGTCATATTTAAATAGAACATTTGAATACAAAACGTTTAGAAATGGAAAGTATATATGTGTAATAAAACCAAATATGCTGGCAATTATGGTATTAATATTATTTTAATGTTCAGAAATTTCCTAATTAAAACCATTGACAATAGCTATTCAAATTTTGAATTATATTTGAATTTTCAAAATTTAGCAATCAAAGTGTCTGACATTAAGGGATAATTGATTTCCTCAATTCACATAAATGAGTATTAAAATAAATATGATATTTTTTATAAAAATATCCAACAATCCCCCACTTATTTTATAAAAAATAAATAGCTAAATATATATATATATATATATATAAGAAAATTTTCTGGGTTAAGTAGAACATTATGCATAATGGGAGTGCCAATGGCTTGAACCCTCATTTAGTGTTTTAGCAACATTGTTCCAAAGTTAATAGTGAGCTAAGTCTTGAACTATAACTTTTTACGGAAACAAAACATTACATGACACACATAATATTCCAGTACTCTACTACGAGCTTCTAAGCCAGCACATTACAGCCTTGTGCTTAATCCCAGCATCCATGGGCTATTTAGAGAACTAGCCCCATTCTCAAAGGAAGTGGCCTCACTTCAATGCTCACTTAGGTGTGGCTATCAAGGATGTTCTTGTAACTCTAACATCCCACTCATAAGAGCTATAGTACACATTAAGAGGTTTTTTTTTTATTTTTATTTTTTATTTTTTTTTTAATAAATAAAAACTCATCCTATATAACGTTACAAGATACATGCACGCACACCATTGGGAGGGACATGAGTATTAGTACTCATACATATATTTAGTGCATGTTAATCAAACTACTCTATGAGTAGTTTTTCCCTTTGAACCTAGTTCTGGGGATCTCCAGTCCCTAGGTAAGGTATCCTTATAGGTAGTTTATTCTTCTTTCGGCTTAAGTCCCATCCCCCTCTATGCTATCCAAATATTTTCTCCAGCTAGAGCTTTAGTTAATGGATCCGCAATATTATCATTTGTACTAATATAATCAACATTTATGGTACCATTGTTTATGTATGATCTCACAGTACTATGTTTTCTTCTAATAGATTTGGATTTACCATTGTAGTATTTATTGCGCACTCTACCAATAGTGGCAGTACTATCACAATGAATTAAGACAGGCGAAGTAGGTTTCTCCCACATGGGAATTTTAGATAATAAATCTCATAACCAACCCGCTTCTTCACTAGCTGAAGATAAGACAATTAATTTTGCCTCCATGGTGGATTTAGCAACAAACTGTTATTTTTTAGATTTCCAACTTATTGCTCCACCACCTATTGTAAATACATAGCCTATGGTAGATAAAGAATCACCTGATTAGGTGTTCCAACTAGCATCAATATATCCTTCAAGAACAGCAGGATATCTTTGATATAGAAAACGATAGTGCACAGTTCTTTTTAAATATCTCATTAATTGAGTCATGGCATTCAAATGCTCAAAATTAGGTTTGCTAGTAAATCTTGCTAGAACTCCTACGACATAAGCAATATTAGGTCTAGTACAATCAATAGCATATCTAAGACTACCAATAATACTAGCATATTCCTTTTGATTGTAAATATCATTTTCATCTTTAGTAGGAAAAAGATGCACACTAGAGTCAAAAGGAATACTTGTAGGTGTACAATCAAAGTAATTATATTTTTTCAAAATATTTTTCCATATAATGAGATTGATCTACAAATATGCCATTTGAAGTTCTACAAATTTTCATGCCAAGAATCACATTAGCTTCTCCTAAGTCTTTCATATCAAAGTTATTCTTAAGAAGCATTTTGGCAACATTTATAATATCCATATTAGGACCAAAAATTAGAAGATCATCAACATATAAACAAATTATAACATGAGCATCATCAAAAGTTTTATAATATATACATTTGTCACTTTCATTTGTTTTAAAACCATTAGAAATCAAACATTGATCAAATTTCTCATGCCACTATCTAGGTGCTTGTTTTAAACCATATAAAGATTTTAATAATTTACATACCTTGTGCTCATTACTTGGCATTGTAAAACCTTCTGGTTGGTCCATATAGATTTCTTCTTCTAAATCTCCATTTAGAAATGTCGTCTTTACATCCATTTGATATGTCATCAAATTATGAATGGCTGCTATAGCAATCAATGATCTAATAAACGTAACTTTAGTAATAGGAGAAAAAGTATCGAAAAAATCAATATCTTCCTTTTGTTTAAAAGCTTTAGCTACAAGGCTTGTTTTGAACTTTTCAATAGATCCATCAGGTTTTAATTTTTTTCTAAGTACCCATTTACATCCAATTGTTTTACAACCTAGAGGTAAATCTACAAGTTTCCAAGTATTATTAGATATAATAGAATCCATCTCATCATTGATGGCTTTTTTCCAAGAACCTAAATCTGGAAAAGATAAAGCTTCTTCTAAAGAAGTAGGATCACCTTGTAAATTATACACATAATATTTAGGACCAAAAGCTTTTTCAATTCTAGGTCTTTTACTCCTCCTAGGTTCAAGCTCATATTCATTAACATCTTTTGACTTAGATGTTGAACATTCAAATTTCTCTTGTTGTTCAAAACCCCCACTATTTTTATATTTAAATGGAAATTTATTTTCATGAAAAATTGCATCTCTAGATTCAATTATTGTATTATTATAAATATCAAAAAATCAATAAGTTATGCCATATAAAGAATAACCCAAAACTACATATGTAGAAGCCTTTACCCCAAGTTTAGGTCTTTTGGGATCAAGTAGCCTCACATATGCTAAGCAACCCCAAACTTTGAAAAAATTCATATTTGGTTTATATTTTTTTCATAATTCAAAAGGAGTTAAAAAAGTCTTTTTATGAGGTACTTTATTCAAAACAAAATTTGCAGTTAAAACAGTTTCACCCCAAAAATATTTAGGAGCCCTAGAACTAACAAGCATAACATTAGTTAAATTTATAAGAGTCCTATTTTTATGTTCAGATACTCCATTTGAAGATGGAGAATAAGGGGCAGTAGTCTCATGAACAACACCAAGAGATTGAATATAATTATTGAGACCAAGAGTATCATATTCTTTTCCTCTATCAGTTCTAAACATTTTGACCTTTTAATCAAAAGTATTCTCAAGTTCTTTTAAGAAAATTGATAATTTTTCAAAAGCATCACTTTTATTTTTCATAAGATAGACATATGAATATTTTGAAAAATCATCTATAAAGGTTATAAAATACCGATTACCTCCATGTGTCAAATGTCCTTCAAATTTACAAATATCACTATGGATAAGTTCTAGTAATTCAGTATTTCTTTCAATTGATTTATAAGGCTTTCTAGTAATTTTAGCCATGTTACAAATTTCACATTTTTCAAGTTCATTTTCAAGTTTAGGAATTAAACCTAAACCACTCATATTTTTCATATATTTATTATTAATATGACATAATCTACCATGCCAAACATTCACACAAGAAACAATATAAGCAGAACTTGAATTTTCATTCATTTCAATATTAAGTTTAAACATGTCATCACAAGCATAGCCTTTGCCAACAAACATGCCCTTTTTAGAGAGTACATATTGATCAGCCTCAAAGACTTGTTTGAAACTAGCCTTATTCAACAAAAAACTAGAAACTAGATTCTTTCTAATGTTAGGAACATAAAAGACATCTTTGAGAGTGACTTCTCTTCCAGAAGTAAATCTGAGAAGTACCTCTCCAATACCCACAACTTCAATGGTATGAGAATCACGAAGCATAATTTTCTTTTTCTCATCCAAGATAGTGTAGGCCTTGAACCAAGTTTTACCATAACAAACATGTCTAGTTGCCCAAGAATCAATCCACCTCCCTCCTAAGCTTTTGAGAATATTAATCTCAGTAATCATAGCCATAAGAGGTTCTTCAATGACATTGGCTTGAGCCATAGGCCCATGTTTTTGAAAACGACAATTTCTAGTCGAATGTCCAAGCTTTCCACATACAAAACATGCATAGTTGCTATTATTAGGGCAGATGCCATTATTTGGAGCATGCTTAGGATGGTGTGCTTGGTTCTTTCTTTGATTAGAGTGGGTCTTATGTTGAGGCTGATTTCCATTTTGCCTACGTTTGAAGTTCCTTTTCTTAGGCCTTACATAATAATTATTTTTTGCATTGGCTTTTGGCATGTTTTCATTTGAAGAGATAAAATTTACCTTAGGACCATTTGCTCCATGGAGTTTAATAGCTTTGTCTTGGTTCCTTGCCTCTTCCTCCACTCTCAAAAGGGTGATAAGGGATTCAATGGAGAGTTCCTTTTGCTTGTGTCTCAGGGCTTTGGCAAACTCCTTCCAAGATTCAAGTAGCTTGTCAATGATGGCTGAAACTTGCAATTGGTCATCTACTTGAATGCCTTCAGATTGAACATCTTGTGAAATCATTTGGAGTTCATAGGATTGTTCCACCATGGAATTGCCTTCAACCATCTGAAACCTGAAAAATCGGCTACATGCATATTTCTTGGATCCAGCTTCCTTTGTATCATATTTTTTATTTAATGCCTTCCATATCTTTTTGGCTGATTTGTAAGCTTGATCATAATAATCATACAAAAGACAATTAAGTAAATAATTTCTACAGTAAAGATGATCCTTATCCCATTTCTTAACATCTTTTTTCATGTTGAGAAAGTTCTTCTTCAGTCAATTGTTCAGATTTCTTTTTCTTCGGTTTTTTCTCAGTTAACACATAAGCCATATTCAAGAGAGTAAGATAAAATAAAGTCTTTTGTCTCCATCTCTTAAAGTTAACACCACGAAAGTGGAATGGCTTATTAAGATCACCCGCTCCACAGGAATTAGACATAACATTTCCATTTTCCAAGGATGATTTTGTGTTCTCCATAACAATTTGTCTCAAATTATTGGAAATAAAGGAGAGATAATACCTAAATTTTTCTTGAAAATTACACAATTTGATTTTACCAAAAGAGGTGGTGGAGATAAGGCATGGACCAAGTCACTGTCTTGAGACAAATCCTGCTGTCTACGGTTTATCTGATGTAGTTAGACAAATAGGTTTTGCACGTTGTCCTCAGGATACAACAGCCCGGCCACCTTTGCTAATTATCTTTGCGAGCCTACACTGCTCATAGGATATAAGCTCTCTATAGTATTTTCTTTTCCCAGAAAATTTTGTAAAAGATAGAAAATTTTTGTGAGTAGTAAGAAGCAATAGATGGTAAGTGTTTAGGACAATATATATATATATATATATATATATATATATAAGAAGCAATATATTGAAATTAATATATATATATATATATATATATATTTAATCAATAGCTTTCTTATAGACTAGATATCAAGACTCAAGAGGTTTTTTATTTTTTATTTGGCAAACTTTTGTACGTTGAGAACAAAAAAAAGAAAGGATCATAATGCCAAGCATTTATTGGCCCATTATTATGGTACCTTTTCAAAAAATTTCTTTCTAAATATATGTTACAAAAAATTGCTAGCTGTTTGACCACTTTCAATTAAACCAAATAATAAATATTTGTGTATATATGGTAACTTATTATAACATAAAATAATTCAGTAATAGCTGTACATTTAAGTGCTGAAAAATCTTCCATATATGACGTTATTATGTCATATTTAAATAAGAACGTTTGAATACAAAATGTTTAGAACAGAAAGTATATATATGTAATAAAACCAAATATGCTGGCAATTATGGTATTAATATTACGTTAATGTTCAGAAATTTCCTAATTAAAACCTTTGACAATAACTATTCAAATTTTGAATTATATTTGAATTTTCAAAATTTAGCAATCAGCGTGTCTGACATTAAGTGATAATGGATTTCCTCAATTCACATAAATGAGTACTAAAATAAATATGATAATTTTTATAAAAATATCCAACACAAACTTTCAAGTCCTACGTTATAGGAACATAAATGAACATTAAGATTTTAAATAATACCTTTTGAACTCCTTGAAACATATAAATTACCAAATTAAGTGTTTATTTTTTAGAAAAAATGAAGTATTGGGATTGATGCTTAGTAAAACTTATGTCAATAATAAATTTAGGTGAAATTGATGTTGTTTCAATCACTATAAATATGTTAACAATTGTAAGGATAAAGTATGAAAAATATTTTTGTAGGGTTGGACTCAGGAATTTGTCTTTTCGGTTTGGTGGGGTAGGGTGGGGGACATGAACCAAAAATTTTTGGTCATTCAAGTGAGAAATATAATAAAATGCAAAAATAAATTAATACGTGAAAAATAAAGATAATATCTATTAAGTATTGAAAAAAAAAAATTAAAAGAAAAAAATTATTATTTTTTAATACATTTCAACACAAACATTTATGGCATATCAAAATTGAAATCAATTTTTTAAATTAAAATATATATATATATATATAATTAAAGTTTTATACTAAATCTTGCAACAGTTTTTCGTTTGATGTACCATATCAAATAGTCTGTTGAAATATCATTTTTCATTTTATTGTGAAAATTTATTTAATAATATTCAGGATTGAATATGTTTGCTTCATATTTGCAATAAAAATGATAAGAGCACGTATACGTATAATCACTTTGTAAATAAATTGGTAGGTTATTAATATTCTATTCCTTAGTAGCCATTGGCACAATTAAAAATGATTTAACACTTTCTTTGAGGCATTGATGTCTAGCAATATTATGGTCATAAAATATTGAAGTTCTATTTTTAACGCTAGTTTTGATGTCTAGCAATATTAGTGTACGGTTGGTTTCGGCTGAAAGCGTCTGAGTTTGCGTTTTGCTCCTCTTTTTTTTTTGGCACGTGAGAATGAGACAAAATGGTTACTGTTCAGCATAAACAGTAGTCAAAAATTTTGACTTTTTTATCTTTTCAACACAAATTTTACTGTTTATAGACCCACAAATTTTACTTTTCAGCAACTTTTTTATTAAAAATAGATCTCATGGTACTATTTACACATTTAAAAATTATTTTGTTACAGTATTTTTCAGTTTTTAGTTTTCAACTGTATCTAAATGGACTCTTAATTACACTTTTTTTGTGTAGTTTTGTTAAAGATATGAACAGTTAAACTCTCAAACCTCAAAAAAAAACAAAAAAACAAAAAAACAAAACAAAACAAAAACAAAAACAAAAACAAAAACAAAAGACCCTCTCAAATCTCAAAATCATTTGTACCCTTTTATTCTTTTCAGAGAAAGTGCACATGGAAAGTGGATATGCAAGACTTGTGAAAAGAGGCTGAAATTATTAGACAAGGTGGGGTACTCCCGTAATCATGTGAAACTGAATTATGGTCTGTGCGTTGGAAAAATTGACATGAGGGAAGTTTCGCGTTCATTTTCCCCATTGACGCGCGTTGGAAAGATTCCATGTAGGCGTACATCGTTTCTTGTACAAAAGAATATATATATATATATATATAAATATATATATATATATATATATATATAACTTATAAACTCCCAAATCTCAAAATCTAAAACTTTAGGAGGTGTTTGGTCGATACACTTAAAAACTGAAAATATGTATGAAAATACATGTGAGTGAAAAAATACGTAAAAATACATGTAATATTGTTTAAAACCTAAAAACATGTGTTTGAGTGAGTGTACCAAACAGGTAATTATGGGTCCCCAATAAGCCAACGATAACACATAGATGCAATGCAAGTTATTTGTTTTTCTTAAGGTGCCTACAATTTTTGAGTTTTTGAGGCGCTTTTTTTTTTTTTTTTTAATTGATGTGCACTGATTTTTTTTTTTTTGAAAAGAAAAAAAGAAAAGAAAAAGAAAAACAGTGCACATAAAAAAAAAAAAAAAAAAAAATTTCAATATGGGATGGGGGCCGAGTATAAATTTTTTAGGCCAACAATAACAAATAGATGCAATGCATAAGTTATTCCGTCCCGTGTCTGTGTGATGGTACTATTACTCATTTGCTAATTCTCTTTGTGTGAAAGCAGTGAGCAGACGCGACAACTTGTACTATCACACATAATGAGCTAGTTGAAAATTTGGCAAGGGGCCGGCAAAGCAAATTGAACTTGCTGGAGAAGCTTTCCAATGAAAAGAATTGAAGTCATCTTAACAAAAATCAAGACAAGTTAGCTTGCATTTATTGTGATTTAGGGTCCGTTTGGATACAGTTAAAAGCCAAAAACTGAAAATTGAAAATTGAAAACTGAAAAATACTGTAGCAAAATAATTTTTAAATGTGTAAATAGTACCGTAGAACCTATTTTTAATGAAAAAGTTGCTGAAAAGTAAAGTTTATGAGTCCCGTGACTGAAAAAGTTGCTGTATGTGCACTGTGTACTGTGTGTGCACTGTTCACCCACCAAGTCAACACTCACGGCTTGGAAAAAAAAAAAAAAGTTGAAAACGCAAACGTGTGTCTGGAAAGCGCGACACTTAGTGTGTGACTTAACGTGAAGAGCGTGGAAGGAAGAAAAGAAGAAAAAGGTGAAGAAATAAAAGAAAAGGCCATTCAGCCATTTGGTGCATAAGAGAAGAGAGAAGTGAAGGACAGTGCAATCTTGGAGAATTGCGTGAATGAGAGCAAAAGAGTAGAGAAAAATAGAGAGTAAGAGAAAATTGAAAAAGATATACAATAAATTGAGTGGAAAGAAAAAAAAAAGTTATTTTTTTATTTATTTTATTTTTAAGTTGCTTCTTGCCAACTCCTTTTGAAGTCATGACATATCCTGTCCTAGAAACTGCTTACTGGTGAAAAGAAAAAGAAAGTTTTTTTTTTTTTGTTTGTTTGTTTGTTTGTTTGTTTGTTTGTTTTAAGTTGCTTCTTGCCAACTCCTTTTGAAGTCATGACATTGTCTGTCTTAGAAACTGCTTACTAGTAAGTACTTACCAATGGCTTCCACCAGCATTCAAACTGTGCCATCATCTTCTACCTCTAGTTCTAAACCCCTTCCGGTATACGACGTTTTTCTAAGTTTTAGAGGTGAAGACACCCGTCATAAGTTTACCGATCGCCTGTATCGTGCTTTGAATTCTAACAGGATTTATACCTTTAAGGATGATAGAGAACTTGAGATGGGAAAGCCCATTTCTCCGGAACTCTTGGATGCAATCGAGAAATCGAGAATTGCGGTCATCATTTTCTCTGAAAATTATGGATCTTCCACATGGTGCTTGGAAGAACTTGCAAAGATTGTTGAATGCGGGGAGAGAGGGATATTGACAGTATTGCCCATTTTCTACCATGTGGAACCTGCTGATGTGCGACATCAGAGGAAGACTTTTGAATCAGCCTTTTCAAAACATGAAGAACGTTTCCAGAAGAACCCAGAGGTGGTGGAAAAGTGGAGAGTTGCTTTAAGAGAAGTGACCAAAATTGCCGGAAAGCATTTAGGGGAAGGGTAACACTTCTGATCTCTTTCTAATGAGAATCTTTTTTCCTTGTTCTGACTGCAATGCTTAATTACTTTAAATGTAGATGTTAAACTTAAAATGTTGACGTTTTCATCACCATAAAAGCATGATATGTATGTAGTTTTATAAGCATCACTAAATATATATTATTGCAAGATTAAGAGAAAGGTTGACACTGTTTCAAGTTTCAAGGTTGTCCAGACCAGAAACATCAAAGCCTCTTCTGTACCTTTGGAGGCTGGTTAGCCTTATTATAAAAAATATACATATGCATCCCGAAAGCTATAGGGAAAAACAAGAAAAGTAATTAAAAAAAAGGGGGGACGAGTAATTAGATTGTTAGGTGATCAATAATTAAAGAGAAATACAGTGTGGGTCGTGATAGGGCAAAGAAAAAAAAAAGATTTTCCCCCCTTTAACCGCAAGGCACACACAAAGTAAGAAAAGTTAAGATTTTTTTTTGGCTGAAAGTTCAGATTTTCTTTAGAGAAAGGTTTTGGGTGTTATAACCTCATAAAGTTATTATTAAATTATTTATAACAAGGAATTTATTCAGAATTTGTCTTTTGGGCATGTGAATTTGGATTTTGATAATTAAAATCAAAATACTTTGTTTACATTGTTTAATGGATGTTGACAATTTGGATTTGGGTCAAATTCATCAAGGATTTCATTTAAAATCCTTTGATTTGAAATAATGTCTAACCCAGTGGAATATTAGAATTTCTTAACCACACTCCAAATTAACCAAAACAACCTATAACCATAAAATGATCAAAATTACTAAAATACCTCCAAACTTCCAAACTTCTAAAATGATTCAACTTACTCAAAAGACCTAAAAATTGACTTAAATATCCTAAAATAACCAAAATACTCTTAAACTGCTAAAATGAACAAAATACTCTTAGAGCTCTAAAATGACCAACATGCCCCTTAAAGGCACAAAATGAGAAAAATACCCCCCAAGTTTCTAAAATGACCAATATACCCTTGTAAATTACACTAGCCAAGGCAGGTAAGAATACTGATGTGGCTGGATCCAAACCTTACACGCGGAATAACTATAAGCAGAGGAAGGGAAACATTAGCTGAAGAAAGAGATCTTTGGCTTGTGCCAACGGCGTGACCATCTTAGGGAAGGGTGAGATTTGCACCTGACATGGACACCCAGCACGTACACGAAAGGGGAATAGCGACTCCTATGGTTAGATGCTATAGAACACCCCTTATTGGCTGGGCTTGTGTTGGACCATTGTTAAGGACACGTGTATCGCTCCTAGCATCATTGATGTTCCCTTCCTTGTAAGGTTTGCTCCCCACATAGTAGCAGAGCCACCCTTCATTTCACTACCCTGACATAGGCGTATTTTCTCTCTCCTCTAGTCATAGTATAGTACAATAGCTATATTAGGGTTTGAAATGGGTGAATGAGGGTTTGCCACCTGTTTTAATGTACCTCACAACATTCCTCGTACTATGAGAGGAACATGTTGTTGAGCACTTACGGCAAGAACCTAGAAAAAGCAAGAGAAAGAGCAAAAAGTTTGTGTAGGAAAGTGAGGTAGAGACAAGACCATCTTTGGGAAGAACATCACCCCTTTACAAAGGCTTTCATTTTTACATAATAGAGAGCCCAAAAAGAGCAAGGGACATTCTCCCCTTGCTCACCTGTGGTTTTTCATCCATTTCAGAAGGTTTTCCACGTATTTTCCCATGCCTTATTTATTTTCCATGTTATGCTTTCCATTTCTCTCGACGTTAAACCTTTTTTGTTTATTGTTCTTGTTAGGAAATATAGACCACAGTTGATAGAATTAACAAGTTTTAAACCCAAGTTGTTAATTAGATTAATTATGAATAAACCTTATTAATAACAAACAAACATCAATATCATGTCAAAATCATGCAGCGGAAAAAAAAAAAAAAAAAAAAAGACAAGATATGATGACCCAGGAAAACCAATGAAACCAACCAGTTTCACAGTAAAAAACTTGGGGGGAAACCTTCCCGAAAAGCAATCCACTATAGAAAAGAGAAGTTTCAGATCTAGTACAAAACCTTTGTCCCTAGACTCTACAATCCCCGTAGATGAACTCACAGCAGAAACCTTCTACCGCTTCAGAACCTCTGAACTCTTCAATATATGAACGCCACCCTTTTTGTTGCACGGGTCCCAATACGCGACTAACTCCTTTGCACGAATCCTAGTACGTGACTCACTTACCAACTTAAGGAAGAAGAATGTTGGCTGCAAAGTTCTTCACTTCATCAACAATGAAGATCAAGAAGCACTTGGTTACAAAACCCTAAGGCGCAAAGACGCAGTAGCTTCTTTCAGAGAGAATAAGGCATCTATCTCCTTTTTGCATATGTTCTCCTCATATTCTCTCATGTAACGGCCTTTAAAATAAGCCTTATATAAGTCTAGGGTTGTGAGAAAAGAAACCCTACTCAAATACATAAGCCTGGCCCAAAAATCAAAAAGCTGAAAATTCTGATTTCCCGTAACCTCGATCGATCGAGAGGTGTCGAGGTTTAATGAATCTCAATAGATAGCAGCTATCGAGGAGGTGTCGAGAAGGTGTCGAGGGGACAGAAACTTTCTCGATTGATCGACCAGCTATCGAGAAGCTATCAAGATTGCGATAAGAATCAGCTAAAGATCTCGACAGATAGCCAGGTGTCGAGGTAGCTATCGAGAGGTGTCAAGCTTTATAAATTTTGCACTTCAACTTGCTTTCTCTTGGACAGACTTGATGACTTCAACACTTGATCTTGAAACATTGTTTCTTGAAGTATTAAAGACACCTAGAACTACCCAATTACAAGCAAAGTGCGTTTTGTCAAAAGATTAGCCAATATACATAACTAAGTGACATATGTTCTTAAACAAGTTAAAACATATATGTCCTAACAATCTCCCCATTTGGCAATCCGTGACAAAACCACAACAAACAAATGAGCATATGAGAGAAGTCATAAATCACTCAACTCATATTCACTTGTTGAATACAATAAAATCTATCCTAACACAAACTCTTGAAAAACTTTGCAAGAAGAGAGCTTATGATAAGTAGACTTTGACAACCTGTATTTCTGAAACACTTTAAACAAAACTCATCAAGGTATCTTAGTGTGAAACAGAAATAATAGATTGCATACAAATAAAGAAACATGTGTATAAAGAAAGAAAAGAAACAACACATGTAGAGATAGGTGAAAGAAACATACATCAGCATATAAAGAAGATAAGCACAATGTATGTAAACATGGTCACAAGACCCAAGGTACAAGAAGAAGGAAGTAAACACTCCCCCTAACAAGATGAAACACATCTCCCCCTTACAAAGGAATGTATTTCTCCCCCTAACTTGTAGAATCTTAAACAGAAACCACAAAAGTTTCTACAATTTCTCCCCCTTTTTGTCATGATTGACAAAGGGTACAAGAAGCTAGAAAGCTTCACCCGAGAAACATAAAGATGATCAAGGATGATCAAGGGGCACAAAGAAATCCATATAAATGCATGAATGTAATGAAACAAGATGCTATGGATGACAAGATAATAGAAGGATGCAAAACATGTGAAAAACAAAAAAAATGTTAAGCACATAAATCCCAAAACACACACACACACACTAAACAAGTCTAACCAATTTTATATTTCAAAAACAAGTCAAGACAATTTAGTGAGCATACATTAGCACATGTAAACACTTGTGATGGCCAAATCACATTGTACCTGCACATGTATCAAGAGTAGCAAAGAATATTGCGTGTTGTGCGTGAAAAACATCGCAAGATTGCATATGTGTATACAAGTTATGACGATCTGAGATATGAGAAAATAACTTTTAACTCACACACAATCAAAACTGTTTGATGGGGACTATCACCTTCAAGGTACATCCTATAACTCCCACATCTCCTAGAATACACGCTTGCAACCATATTTAAAACATTTTTAATCTTTTTGCTTTTTTATTTTTCTTTACATGTTTTCTTTTATTTTAGCATATCATACATGGGTATATAAAAGAGAGAAAAGAAATACCCAAGATGTTAAGCATTTGACATCGCACTTTTACTATGCCGAAGCATACGAATGTCTTTTACAATGTACTTTTGCTATGCCGAAGCATACAGGTGTCATATTATGATTGGCGGGTAACAGTGGTGAGATGGTTATTTATACTTTTCTCTTAGAATTTTCTAGTCCTACCCGTCAAAAAGAGTGATATGAGTGTTAAGTTTTAAGAGATAACCTAATCTTACTCATCACAAACAAGAGCCACAAAGCTCACTTGCTTAGTTGTGCATAGAGATGCTCATCTAAGCTACAAGAGATACAAAGTTTAAAAAACATTATTTCATTGGCCATCCAAGGTACACAAGTACCAAAGTACACAAACACACACTGTTTTTGTATTTTTCTGATTTTTCCTTTTTATTTTTATTTTGAAAACAAAACCAAATAAAAACTAAACAACCAAACAAAAATAGATAAACAACATGTATGCATGAAAGAAAGATGCATATGCATGAAAACATGATTCCAAAAGCAGATAAGAAATCAAGCAAAAAGTCCTACTTTAGATAGAAAGAATCAAAGCAGAGGACAAACAGAAAAGACAATTAAGTCTTAGGCTCCTTTCTCACCCACACAGCACGAGTCTTTGGCCGTGAAGATGAAAAGGCACGTGTCCTAGTATGTCTACTAAAGGACATAGAAGAATTAGAATTCTCTTGAAATTGAGTTAAAAAGCTCAAGACTTTTAACAACTCTCCAAACAAAGGTGTAGGTGCTTGAGAGGAAACCTGTGACCGTTTAGACAATTGCTTATGAGGATACAACTTAAAGCAATTAGGACGAATGTATCCAGCAACACCACAATGGTGACAAACATGAGGTCTAACAAAGGATTTAGAATTAATTAGAATAGTTTTGGATTTCATACCTTTATTACCTTTCTCAGATTGTGGCACAAAGACAATCCTTGATCCAGAAGCCATGGAAGAGGAAGGGCTGGAGGAAACAACATATCCTAAGCTAGTCTTATCAGAACTAAGCTTTTGAGCACTCAATACTTCATCATCAGAAGAATCCTCACTGTCACTAGCACTCTCCACAATACCTTGTCGGTTGTGGCAGCAAAGGCCATAACTTGACGACATTCATCCACAAACTCATCAGAAGAGTCATCCTCAGTATCACTCCAGGTAGCAACCAACCGTTTATCTTTTGACTCCTTGGTATTTTCCTTCATGAGGTAGTTTGGGTACTCTATCCTCATATGACCAAAACCTTTGCACTCATGGCATTGGATGAGGGATTTCTCATTCTTGCCCTTTCTTGAGGATTTAGATTTCCTAGGAGGTTTGCCTTTATCCTTTTTCCTAAATTGAAGAAGTCTGATAATCTCATCAGTTATGAAGGATAGATCTTCATCCTCATCATCATCTTCATCTTCATCTTCACTTTCAGAGTCCTCAATCTCTTCCTCTATACCTTTAAGAGCCATGTTTTTGCTCTTTCCACATTTTCCCATTGAGCCTAATCCCATCTCATAGGTTTGAAGGTTCTCTACAAGCTCAGTCAAAGGAATTTGATCAATGTCCTTGACTTCTTCAATGGCAGTGATCTTGGCATGGAATCTTTCAGGTAAGGACCTAAGGATTTTCCTCACAATTTTGGATTCTTCAATACATTCTCCAAGGTTGAGGGCAGAATTCACAATATCCTTGAGTTTGGCATAGAACTCATCAAAGGTCTCATCCTCCTCCATTCTTATTTCTTCAAAACTACTAGTGAGTTGTTGAAGCTTCACAGTCTTTACTGCCTTGGTACCTTCATAGGTGGTCTCAAGAATGGTCCATGCTTCCTTGGCAACTTCCGTGAATGATATTTTCTTGAATTCTTCATTGGTCACCCCACAGAACAAAGCATTCAAGGCTCTACTGTTGAAATTTGCCGCTATGATTGTTGCATCATCCCAATCCACCGGTGCTTCCTTTGGCTTAATCCAGCCAACTTCAATAGCTTGCCATACCTGTTCACTTAGAGCCTGCAAAAAAACTTTCATACGAACTTTCCAGTACGCATAATTAGTTCCATCAAATAAAGGAGGTATAAATAAAGATTGTCCTCTATCCATGACAATAGGGGTCAATGGATCACACTCAGGAAATTAATCCAATCAGAGTGAACCCGCTCTGATACCAATTGTTAGGAAATATAGACCCCAGTTGATAGAATTACCAAGTTTTAAACCCAAGTTGTTAATTAGATTAATTATGAATAAACCTTATTAATAACAAACAAACATCAATATCATGTCAAAATCATGCAGCGAAAAAAAAAAAAAAAGACGAGATATGATGACCCAGGAAAACCAATGAAACCAACCAGTTTCACAGTAAAAAACCTAGGGGGAAACCTTCCCGAAAAGCAATCCACTATAGAAAAGAGAAGTTTCAGATCTAGTACAAAACCTTTGTCCCTAGACTCTACAATCCCCGTAGATGAACTCACAGCAGAAACCTTCTACCGCTTCAGAACCTTTGAACTCTTCAATATATGAACGCCACCCTTTTTGTTGCACGGATCCCAATAAGTGACTAACTCCTTTGCACGAATCCTAGTACGTGACTCACTTACCAACTTAAGGAAGAATAATGTTGGCTGCAAAGTTCTTCACTTCATCAACAATGAAGATCAAGAAGCACTTGGTTACAAAACCCTAAGGCGTAAAGACGCAGTAGCTTCTTTCAGAGAGAATAAGGCATCTATCTCCCTTTTGCATATGTTCTCCTCATATTCTCTCATGTAACGGCCTTTAAAATAAGCCTTATATAAGTCTAGGGTTGTGAGAAAAGAAACCCTACTCAAATACATAAGCCTGGCCCAAAAATCAAAAAGCTGAAAATTCTGATTTCCCGTAACCTCGATCGATCGAGAGGTGTCGAGGTTTAATGAATCTCAATAGATAGCAGCTATCGAGGAGGTGTCGAGAAGGTGTCGAGGGGACAGAAACTTTCTCGATCGATTGACCAGCTATCAAGAAGCTATCGAGATTGCGATAAGAATCAGCTAAAGATCTCGACAGATAGCCAGGTGTCGAGGTAGCTATCGAGAGGTGTCGAGCTTTATAAATTTTGCACTTCAACTTGCTTTCTCTTGGACAGACTTAATGACTTCAACACTTGATCTTGAAACATTGTTTCTTGAAGTATTAAAGACACCTAGAACTACCCAATTACAAGCAAAGTGCGTTTTGTCAAAAGATTAGCCAATATACATAACTAAGTGACATATGTTCTTAAACAAGTTAAAACATATATGTCCTAACAGTTCTTAAGCTTTTTCACTTAAATGTACTGTTAGATGCATCATCTATTCTCTTGCATAGTCTTCCAAATCTAACTTGCACGTACAACCCTTAAGCCTAGAAAATGACCTAAATACCCACTTAAACGTCTAAAATGACCAACATGCCCCAAAACCACAAAAACTTATCAACACACTCCTAAAAGCTTCAAAATGAATACATTTCCCCAAAACCTCTAAAATGACCTAAATACCCCTTAAACCCTCTAAAATAACCAAAAACCCCCAAACCACAAAAAATTTACGAAAATGATCCTAAAATCTCCAAAATAACTGCAATGCTCCAAAACCTCAAGAATAATCAAATACATCAAACTATTATAATGACCAAAATGCCACATGAATGTTTCAAATTGACCAAAATACCCCTAAACCTCTAAAATGACCAACATATCCCTAAAACCACATAAATAACCAAAATAACTCCATATTACTTTCATACGAATTGATTTAGTAAAACTCCATATTTCATATATCACAAAAATGAAAGATCAGTTAGGTTTAGGATCGATCTTTGTTAAAAGGTTAAAGCTACTAATATCAATTCATTTTACTCTATTTCTTCCAACGCAAGCATTCAACAATTACGTAGCCAAAATCAAGTAGCTATTTGTATATTGTTGAAGAGGAATAAAGAATGTCAATTTTTTCTAATTTTGTCATCATCTTATTGTTTTCAAATGGGTCCATTCAATGATGTAAACTATTACAAGTAATAAAATAAAAATAAAAGAATCAATGGGAAGGGATAGTCTAATTCCAATTAGGAATTCCTTTCTCCAAAAAGACTAGAATAACCCTATACCCCGAAAGCTCTAAAAGGACTAAAATATCTCCAAAAAGATTGAAATGTCTCAAACTTCTAAAATTTCTAGCATACCCCCATAAACCCTCAAATTAACCGAAATACCACCAAATCTCCAAAATGACTAAAAAATCTCCAAAACCTCCAAAATGGTAAATACCCCTTAAAACTCCAAAATGATCAAAATACATTCAAACCTCCAAAATAAACAAAATACCGCTCCCCCAAAATTATAAGAATAAATGAATTACACTAGAGATAACATGACCTAATATGACAAATGCACTATAAGCAACACAATGTTGGGGTTTTTGTGCTCCCAGAGTTTGTCAATTACTTTGAAAGTCTTGAAAGTTATTTTTGTTTGAACTCTAAAAGTTTGAGAATGATTCTTAAAGCTTTGGGACATATTGTGATCATTTTAGAGATTTATAATTTTCTTCATTTTGAATTTGGGGGTGGGGGTGGGGGGGGGGGGGGGGGGGGGGTTATCATTTTTGTGGTTTAGGGGTATCTCAATCTTGTTGGTGGTTTTGTGTGTGTGTGTGTGTGTGTGGATATTGTGATAATTTTGGAAGCTTCAAGTTTATGTCAGAGGTTTTAAGGTCTTTATTTGGAATGGTAAATAGACTAGGGGAAGAATGGATGGGTTAGAAATCTAGTGAAATTGAACATATAGGATAAGAATTAATTTTTTTTTTTTAAGAAATAAACACACACACAAGGGAGAGGGAAAGGGGGATAAGAATTATGATATATAGGAAAAGATGGCAACCGAATTAGGGTAGTGATAACCATAGACAAAAGTTTTAAAAATAGTTGTTGATGTTAGCAGGATGGGTGATAGAATTATGTAAATTAAACTTATCCTAGAAGAAAAAACATGGAATATGTGTATATATATATATATATATATTTTTTTTTATTGAAGGAGACCTTAAAGCTCATGTTGGAAAAGATTGAGGGGGCTTTGAAATACTTCATATAGGTTAGGGATACGGAGTACAGAATGAGTTGGGGGATGTTAACCTAGACTAGGCAACGGTGTATGATTTAATATTAATGAACACTTGGTTCAAAAAGATAGAATTGCATAGATTTCATCGTTACTCAAAAAGTGGGTAGTAGATGTTGTAAAGATTGTAAGATGATATTAGAAGAGAGCATAACCACTCAACATAGGTGTGGGTACTAGATATTTGAATTAGAAGATGGAAAAAAGAAAGATATTAGACAGAGAAGCCCAAGAATTAGGTGGTGGAGTTTGAAAGGAGAGAAACAAGTTAGGTTTAAAGATTAATTAAATGAACAAATAAGGGAAGTGAAATTTAGATGAAGATGTTGATAAGATGGGGAATGAAGTGGATGATTGTTTTAAAGGAGTGGTTAAAGTTGTACTTAGGGAATCTAAAGGATGTGCATGATTGACTAAGGAGACATGGTGGTGGAATACCGAGGTTAAGCATCACTTAAATTAAAGATGGAGCTACAAAAGCCTACCAAGGTTTGAAGACAATATTGCTTATGAAAATTCTGAAGTGGTGAAGAGGAACGCAAAAAAAGGTTGTACTAGAGGCTAAATGTAAGGCTTATGATAAACTATATAGTGAGTTTGGAACAAATGAGGAAGAAGGGAATATTTAAAAATTTGGTAAGACATGGAAAACGAAAACAAGAGACTTAAATAGTGTCTGGTGCATTGAATATGAAGCATCAAAGAGTGTTAGTAAAATAAGAACAGATTAAAGAGAAATAGAAAAGTTTTTTTGATGAGCTTTTCAATGGGAACAATAAGGACTATTGGAGCAATTTAGTTAACCCAATGGAGGATGGAAATCATAAGTTTGTTTTAATAAATAGGATGACAGAGGTAAAGGATGCCTTATGGAGGATGAAAATGGAAAAAGCTATACTCCCAATGAAATGCCAATTGAAGTTTGGAAGTACTCGAGTGATGTGGGTATCTTCTAGTTGACAAACCCTTGTAAAAAGATCTTGAGTGTTACCAAAATACCTAGTGAGTGGAGGAGGCGTACTTTAATATCTATCTAGAAGAACAAAGGTGTATTCAACTCTATACAAATTATAGTGGAATTAAATTATGTGTCACACTATGAAACTTTGGGAGACAGTGATTGAAGGGTTAATGCATGAATCAAATATATCAAAGGATTAATTTGGTTTTATGCCAAGAAGATCTACCATGAAAGTGAATTTTTTACTTAGACGTTTAGTGGAAAAATATAGAAAGACGAGAGATATGTAAAGATCTTCATATGGTTTTTATTGATTTAGAGAAGGCATATGATAGGGTATCTAGAGAAGTTATTTGATGGGTGTTGGAAAATAAAGAAGTACCTCCAAAGTATATTAAGTTGATTAGGATATGTTTTATAGAACTATAACTAGTGTGCGAATAAGTGGAGGCATCACAAGTGCGTTTTCTATCACTATAGGTTTGCATCAAGGATCAACGCTTAGTCCATGTCTCATTGCACTAGTGATGAGTAATCTCATTAAATCGATTCAAGAGGAAGTCCCTAAGTATATGCTTTTTGCAGATAATATAGTTTTAGTCGATGAAACTAGAAGTGACTTTATGCCAAGTTAGAAATATGGCGAGACACTCTAGAGTTTAAAAGTTTTTGATTAAGAATGACTAAATAGGGTGCATGAAATATAAGTTTAGTAAAAGTAGAAATAGAAATAGAGATGAATGAGTGGTAAGACTCGATGATTAAGAGATACTAAAGAGCAAGAGCTTTCAATATCTTGGAAAAATAATTTATAAAGACGGAGAGATTGAAGAGAATGTGAATAATAGGATAAGAGCAAGATGGATGAAGTGGAGAAGTACATCAAGAGTATTGTGTGATCGTAGAATACTTATTAAGTAAAGAGGAAAATTTTATAAGACTATTGTAAGACTAACTATGCTCTATGGTACTAAATGTTGGGTTATTAGGAAGTTCTATATTCATAAAATGAGTGTAGTTGAAATGAGGATGTAAAGATGGATAAGTGAACATACACTAAAAGATAAGATGCGAAATGAGGAAATATGCTTAAAGATAGGGGTGACATCGATTGATGAAAAGATAAGCTTCAAATGGTTTAGTCATGTTTAAAAAAGAGAGACTAATGCACTGTCCAAAAAAGGTGAGTTGATTCAAGTTGAGAGAACAAAATAGGATAGAATAAGGAAAAAAAAAATAACATTAGTAGAATCTATATGTATAAAGTCAAAGCTTAGAGCAAATCTAATTAGATTCTAAATTAAATTTCAATTAAGGCCTAATTTTGCGCCACGTGTTCTACATATTCAAGATTTCAACTCTTTGGCCAAGTTAATCAACTCACCCTTTGCGCCGATTTTCACCAAATTATAAGTACATAAAAGTTTGTTTGTTTGTTTGTTTAGACCCCTTTATACTCAGATTGTTTAACCTAATTAATTAACCAAATTGATACTTAGGTTTATTATGAGATCTAGGTTAAACACATGTAATAATATTACTTAGTGCGGAAAAGTAAAGAAGGCAAGTAATATGATTACCTAGGAAAACCAATGAAACCAACAGTTTCAAGGTAAAAATTTGGGGAGGATTTAACCTAATTATCCTTAAAGTAAACAAATTCACTATGATAGAATGAATGTTTACAATAGATTTTCTCCCTAAAATCTAAAGCTACCTCTTGTATAACCTACTCACAAGACCACGTGCAGCATCAACTCCATGAACTCTTCTATCTAAATTTGTTGAACACAAACACCGACGTTTGTGACTTTGAGATCTCACTCAAAGATTTTAGATCACCATCAATAGTAGATCTTTATGTAGCAACTTGTTTCCACCAGTTCTTGATTGTAGACTCATTCTGGTAGATGCTTGTTGAGTTAGAAAGCTACAGAAACCTCACAAATCTTATAGGAGTAACTTACAAGACTTCCAAGAACTTCTGTAATGTAGTTAGGGTTTTTCTTTTATACTAAGTAGTGTTTAACTCAAATTCTAAACGTTTTCGTAGGCTTTAGGCCTGATTAAATTTTACAAATTGCAACTTTCGATCAATCGAGCTTTTCTTTCAATTGGTCGAGTTTCACTGAAATTTACTTCTTCTTTTTGTAGCTTGACAGTTTTTGATTCTTAAGTTGAACAATCTTGAGCAATGTCTAATACCTAATCTAGACATGTTTTTGTTCTCGGTTTGCCAACATACATGAATTTGGAATCTAAAAATTTAATCTAAATATTTAAAACCTAACAATCTCCCCTTTTGGAAATTTGCGACAAAACATAGATAAACATGAATTGCTCTATTCAAGAACTAACCCAATTACAAGATATTGCCCTAATACAATTCAATCACAGTCTACTATCTATAAGTTGCTAAAAAAGACAATAGTTGGTGAAAGAATTAACCTATAAATTCCTAAAATACTGAAAACAAAGTATAAACGTATGTGTGGAAAATACGATATAAAACAAAAACATGAACTTTGTTAGTTTTTAGACCCTTTAACACAATATGTTTAACCTAATATTAAGCCAAGTTGATTAACAAGTTTGTTAATTATATCTAGGTTAAACCAATATGTGTAAAACAAATACAAAGCAAAAAATAAAAACACTGATCTGATGACCTAGAAAAACCTAACCGATAAAAAACTTGAGGAGAATTTATCCTAGCTATCCTCAAGGTAAAAACAGATCCATTATCCTATTGCTACCTCGAGTAGAAAACTTACTACTACGATCACGTGATAGCTTTGAGTCCACAAACTACTTTCTTTGATCTGCAACAACCACAAGTTCTCCTACTTGTGACTTTAAGACACCTCTCAAAGGTTTCAAATCTTCTTAAAAGTTCTTTATGCAGCAATTGAAGCAATCATCAAGTTCTAGAGTTGAATCTTGATCTTGATAACTCTATATGTGTGTATAAAGGTAAACACCTCTCAGTTCTTATAAAAGATTCAACACACAACTTAACGAAGACCTCTAAAATGTAGTTAGAGTTTTTCCTTTTATACCTGAAGTGAAACATTTAACCCTACATGTCATATGCGCTTGGGATGGTTTGAGAACTTTGCAGAAAATTACTGATGCACGACTTTCGATCGATCGAGTTTAACTTTCGATCGATTGATCGAGCCTTAGAGATTTTGAATAGTAATTCCTGCAATTACTCGATTCCAACTTTACATCAATCCAAACTTTGAGCAAGCCTAAACCTAGACTAAATGTTTTAATCATGATTTGCCAACATATACAAATTAAAAGTCTTAGAATCTAACAAACTTTCCTTTTGGCAATCCGTGACAAAACATATTGCACGAAATAAAAGCTCAAAGTAATAACAGCCCAATTACACATTATTGCCCAAAATACAATTCAACCTAACTATTATCTATTAGTTGCAAAAGTAGCCAACAGCTTTGAATGAATCGACCTGTAAATTCCTGAAACACTAAACAAAACATAAATGCATGTGTGGAAAATACAAGTAAACCAAAATAAAATTCTTGATTGCACAAAAACATAAAATAAAAAACATATACCATGAATAACCTCATAATATAAATCATAACCAATGTATCATAACGTGAAACAAGAACATAAACATAAATAAAACAAAAAACATAAAAACAATGTCTTCCTCTAACATATACAACACATCATCAAAAAACATATCTCCCCCTAAAATACAATCTGCACCAAAATAACTCAAAACTACTCATCTCCCCCTATCACTATGCACTCCCTCTTTTTGTGATGTATTGCCAAAGGGTAATCAAAACTCATCAAAGGGTGGAGCGTGTGAAGAAGCACCTCTAGCATTAGCTAAATCTACCCATAAGGCCACAACCTCCTTGTGCAAATCCAACAAAATCTGTCCATGAGCCGCCTGAACGGTGAGACACGTCTCCAGCATAGTACGCATATACGAAAAGAATGATGTAGATGGTGGAGGATCCATGGCAATAGTGGGGTCCACAAAATCATCAGCTGTAGGATCACTAAAAGGAGGGGCTCTAGATGCATCACCTGTAGAAGACTCAACACGAGGGCGTTTAGAGCTTGCTTTTAACTAAGCAGCCCTTTGCCTAAGAAAAGTGGCACCTATGAGAGCGATGATATGAATAGGATCAGATGCGGGGAAGTCCTCTAAACCTAAGTCTAATAAAATCCTAGGAATGAAAACCGGAAAAAACATACCATGAGACTTAGTGCTACTCCTATGAACCTCAACAAGAGAACAAATGAAAAGGGTAGGGAAACTGATAGGAGTTTCAGTGATGAGAGCATACAAGAATGCACATCTCTCAATAGGAATGGTATGTATGTGAGAAATAGGCCAAATACTATGACAAGATATCCTAAAAAACGCATAATTGAGCTCAATAAGCTTATGAGTGGTAACCCTAGGATTAGTACCCCAACTAATGGTAGTACCGGTAAGAAGAGACATGTCATCGAGAGGAAGAATCTTTGTGTAATGATACACAGGCTACTGTACCAAAGGTACACTAAGAGAAAAAGCCACTACCTCAGGGGTAATGACAAACTTGTCACCCCTTATCTAAGTCTTCACATAATGAATGTTGGAATCATCAGACTGGATAAAGAGGTTCGAATAGAACTCTCTAATCAAAGCAGCCAGAGGGGGATGCTCTACATCTAAAAGAGGTAACCAACCTCGACGCTTAAAGTTCCTATGAATCTCAAGGTCAACCTCATCTAGAATAAATTTCCTCTCAGCCCAAACAAACCTAGAGACAACTAATTTCTCATACGTTTCTTGATTTGACTTAAACTAAAATCTACCACTTTGAAAAGCAGAAGAGGTGGATGAGTTAGAGGTTTTCTTGGCTCTTGATTTCCTAACCATGATTCTAAGAGTAAAAAGGAAAAGGAAAAAAAAAAAAAAACACAAAAACCAAGAGCAGACTGCATTAGAGAGGGTTAGAGCACAAAATATATCAATAAATAACAATCTATATGATGCATGTAATGAATGCACATATGATGCATGCTCTAATGCTCAAAAACTTGTTCAATTTTTCAACATTTACCAATAATTGACTTGTACCAAGAGTTTTAACCAAAAACCCCAATTTTTAAAATTCCATTTTTCAAAACCAAATCAAATTGATCAATTAATCATTACACTAGTTAGGAAATATCATATAATGAAATAATTCATCAATTACACAAGTCAGTTTTATCAATTTTAAACCAATTGAACAAAACCCTCAATTTCTCAAAATTCCAAGCCCTAGAATTTTAAATCCTTCTCAAATAACTAAAATAATCCAATTAATGCATGGGAATCATATGTATATTTCCTAAGAACAAAAACCCATTGATTAAATATAAACAAAACAACCCAAACGTCAAAAAAAAAAAAAAAAAAAAAAATCTGTTCGAAATTTCCTAAGAAAATGCATGAAAAATGTAATTAAAATGAAAACGAAAGGATATTTAGGTCTTACCAATACTTGAGGACAAAAACCCTTGAAAATTTTGAGGAAGAAAATGACAAACAAGCTTGGATTGGATCAGTCGAGAAAGAAAAGGGAGAAAAAGATAGAAAAGTCTTTGAAAAAGTGATAAACACGTGCTGAGAAAAAAACCTTTTTGTTCTTTTCTTTCGAATCTCGATCAGTCGAGTATCGATTGGGTACCAATCGAGCCAGACAGAAGGTTCAGTTTAAAAAATTTTAATTTTTCGATTGGTTGAAAATTGGATTCTATCAATCAAAAAACAATTTCGACTAATCAAGCACCAATTGAACTAGGCAGAACCAAGCTTAAAAACTTAAGGGATTTTCAATCGGTCGAAAAACACATTCAATCTATTGAAATTTTGGAAAAATTGAAATTTTTGAATAACACTCAAATCAATTGATTTCTTGAATGAAATGCATGAGAATGAGTTTAAAAGTTTCTCAAAAGCATTTGTTTTCAATCCAGAAGCCCCTAAAATTTCAATCAATGAACATATTTTGCATCAAAATCATAGAACATATAATCTTGGATGGCCAAACCAAATTTACACAATTTCTTGTACTAAGTTTAGCAAAGAATAACTCATAAAGTGTGTGCAACCAGTAACAGCATAAGATACATGTGAGGTGATATGGAGATAGTAATCAATCACAATTTCTACATTATTCATCATAAAAGTTTGAAAGTGACTATCACCTAAAGAGTTGGATCATATAACTCTCACATCTCCTAGAAAACAAACTTGCAACCATGTATTTTTTATTTATTTATTTTAATTTTAGCCTTATTGTATACATGCATTTTCTTTTTCTTTTTCTTTCCTTTTTTTTTTTTTTTTTAATTTTTTATTTTAAGGCTACACCTTATTTTCTTTTTATGTATGTGCTACACTTTTTCGAGCACAAAATCTTACGATATGCACTAAGGTGTTCATGATTGGCTAGTAAACAGTGGTGAGATGGTTATTTATGCCTTTCTCTTAGGATTTTTTAGTCTTTATAATCAAAAGCATGTGACTTCAAAATCAAGATCATGTGATTAAAAACTATAAACAACTCACACACAACATGCACTACATAGCTAAAACTAGCAAAGTACAGAAAAATAAGCTCATCCAAGTTGAGTTGAGATTAAGAGTTTTCAAAATCATACCAAGACTTAGGATGCTTGTGTTTCAGGACAGCAATAGAAACTTGTAAATCTCCATGAATTTTCCTTGCCTGTGTTGATCACGATGTCTATATGGTTTAGAGAGGAAGTAACAACTGATATATCAAAATCAGATTTCCACAAGAGTACTAGACTGCCGCCTTGATTAATCTTAGATACAACATGTTTTTGTCCAAGATAGAAATTTGTCAAGAGTAACCTTAACCTCACTTCATCAAGCCATTTTTTGGCTATAAGCATGACACAAGATCTTGTGCCCGAACCAAATCACTGGGCTCTCGAATTGTCTCTGGGTTTCCAAGCGCACGACAATTCCAAACTAAGAAACTCATTGCTTTTGGTAGGACTACTGAACCGCCCCTGCCAATTTGTCATTGTTAGCCTTATCCAAGAGAGAAACCAAACGGCGTTTGCGTGGTAACTCAGCTGGATCATTCACAGTGCTAGAGAGTCGTTTTGAAGTAACGGGCTTTTCCAAGCATGAATCTGCTCTTGGTCCCGATATTACTAATCTCTTCTAGGTGCTAGCTTGCGTTGGGGGATCAGTTAAAACCGAGATTGGTACTTCAGTCAGAGTAGAACTTCTGATCACAAATGGTATGGGAGAGTAAGTAGTGTCACGTGCTTTGGGGATCAGCAACTTACAAAAATCATCCGTGGGAATTAAGAGACCTGATAATGGTGGAATTGACGCACTACCAGAGTCATACTTCCCTCCAAACTTGTGATTTTGTGAATCAAATTTTGATATTTCCTTATCAATCTCGTGTAGTGTTGCCGAGAATAGTTCTTTGCCATTATTTGGATCTTGAAAAATAGGAGGTTCCAAAGTATTCTGAATAGTTAACTATAATAAGAAGAGAGATGTTACGTCTACAAAAATTTTAGAACATTTTTACAACAAATCACAGATGATTAGTTGTTATTGGTTCAAATTTGCCTCAACAATAACAACTAGTAACAACCTGCCACTTAGAATTTGTTGTAAAAATGTTGTAGACATATCATTTTTCTAATAGGAATAGTATTTGCATTTACCTCACCCGATAATTTTTCCCTTTCCATCCATAATTTTGAATTTGAAATTGAAATGCAATCAGCATTAAAGTCATCCCCACATCTCTCGTATTTCATATCGGGTTGGTCAGTCCCCGTCGGAGTTGCCATAATCATAGTTCAATTGGAACTTGTTGCCTTCACGTGAACCGATCCTCATAATATCTGGGCACGAAAATGACAATCTTTCCCAGCTGATGTATATGAGGCCGCCCTTAAACTGGAGCCAAATTGTTGACTATCAACTTTGAGGGTACCCTTACTTCGAATCCAAAGTTCACAATTTTTGTCGTCATGGGTCAATCGCCCACGCCCACAACAATGGCTTGGTAATCTCTCGTACTTGAAGGAGACCCAAGATTTACCACCATCCATAAAGAGTGATAACTCTTCCATAGCAAACCCTCATAAACATTCGGCCATTTCTTTCGTCATTTATCTACGGGGTATGTCGTGAAACTGCACCCAAAATGTGACTTTTTTAAAGAGTATGTTGTGTGCCAAGGTATCAGAATCATACCTCTAAATCACTACAAAATGTTTATCGAAGCTCCACGGTTAATTGAGGATGATTCGATCCACATCAGGTAGGTTGGAAAAAACAAAAAGAACTTTGTGATCACCAAGACATCTGATCTTGAAACCATTTGTGGACCTCCATAACTGCTTGAAAGTTCTTGCCATGGCATCCATTATCAGGAATCGAGGGGTTAAAAATTTTGCAGCCAGCAAGAATTCCCTTGTCTGGTGATTAGAGATAAGAGTAAAACTGGTATGTTCTTTTTTGGACAGAGAAAATTTGTTCCAGGTGGCTGTTAGGTCCTCCATCGTTGGAAATTTTTTGACAATCTGAGAAGGCTAAACCAGGAGAGAAAAAGGCAATAGAAGAGAGTTGAAAAAAATACTGATTCCCCAACCCTCAGAAAAAAATCATTAACTAGCTTGAAAGGCACCAATAGTGTCTCAAGAAAAAAAAAAATCAGGGACAAACATATAAAACAAATAGAGGAACAAAAAATAGACACTCCTTACTCGCGTAAGGGACTAAAACTTCTACTGCCTAAGTGAAGAGAGAGAACCCTAGCTTTCTTTGCGACAAAGAGACTTTGTTCTTAATTCTATATTAGAATTTTGTATTTATAGTCAAGTAAGTAATTTTTTTTGTTTGTTTGTTTGTTTGTTTTTTTTTTTTTTTTTAAAGGTTTCAAGCGTATTTTGGTCATTTTAAAAATTTTGATGGTATGCACTATGATGTACTTTAGAAATTTAAATTCAAATTCAAATCCAAATCCAAATTTAAATTAAGAATCTGAGCACAACCTTGTTTAATTTCTTCATTCAAGTAAGAAAAAATTCTTATGGGCTACTACCTCTTGTGTAGTTTGGGCATCCATTCAACTTTCAAGCCAGGTTTCAACAATTCTTATGGGCTGTGGCTTAAGATCTTGAAATCAAGATGAATTTTTGGTCATTAGTAATAAGTATGGATCTTATACTTCATATTTCATAGCATGACATTTAAGATTTACTTATGGTTTTCACTGCACACCTTTAGTGTGATGGTCACTCCACAAGTATAAGTACTTGTAGAGTGTGGGAGGCAAAAGTCAAGGATCAAGTCTCTAGAAGGGAGCTTTACACACGTATATATTTAGATCAAAGATTCAGAAGCCACGTTTTGTTCTTGCTTTTTCATAATAATAATAATAATAATAAAAAGCCATGTTTCTTTTTTTCTTTTTCTTTTTTTGAAAATTTATAGTTCACTTTTACATGCCTTAGGCTTTTGACAAGCAAATCAAGTTCGACTACGTAGTTTAGTTCAATTTTAGAGCTCTCCTTTTGAGAGTGAACATGCAAAACAGCTTACATCTTGAATTGGTTTGCTTTTGACACAAACATTATGTCATTCTTATAGGTCGTCCGAGGCAGAGTTTATCAAAAATATTGTTGAGTGGATTTCTAAATTGATTTATCGTAACAGTTTCGTTGGGATAAGCTCTCGTATTGAGGAAATGAATTCATATCTAGATATGGAGTCCAATGATATTCGCTTTATTGGGATATGTGGGATGAGTGGAATGGGCAAGACAACTCTTGCAAAAGTGATTTTTGACAGGATCCATCATAAATTTGAAGCTTGCAGTTTTCTTGAAAATGTGAGAGAGTTTTCTGAAGATCCACATGGCTTAAAGAGGTTACAAGATCAACTCCTTCATGATATGAAGTTGAATAGTGAAGGAGATTTAGAGATGGGAACCCAGGTGATAAGAAATAGGCTAAGTAATAAAAGTGTTCTCATTGTTGTTGATGATGTAAGTGAAACAAGACAATTGAAAATTTTAGTTGGAAAGCCTGATTGGTTTGGTCCAAGAAGTAGAATCATTATAACTACTGAAGATAAAAATTTGTTGGCAAGCTATCAAGTTGACATGGGATTCTCAAAAAAACAAGATATATATGTAAGGTTAAAGGACTAAATAATGACGAAGCTCTACAACTTTTTAAACAGAAAGCCTTCCGTAGACATCCTTGTCAAAATGATTTAAAGGATTTGTGCAATGATTTTGTCAATTATGCTCAGGGCAATCCTTTGGTTCTTGTAGTTTTGGGTGCCTTTTTGTCTGATAAAACATCAAAAAGGGAATGGGATAGTGCTCTAAGTCAACTAAATGCAGTTCCTAATGGAAAAACTATTGAGAAACTTAAAATAGCTTTTAATGGATTAGGCTCTATGGAGAGAGAGCTATTTTTGGACATTGCATGTTTCTTCAACGGGGAGGACTGTAATCGTGTAGCTGATATACTTGAATCAGTTTGCTACCCCCACATTAATATCAGGAGTCTCAATGACAAATCTTTAATTACTATTGTTGGGGAGAAATTGTGGATGCATAAGTTATTACAACAATTGGGTTGGGACTATGTTCGTGAGAAGCAGGAACCAAGAAAATACAGTAGGTTGTGGCTTCGTGATGATGTCCTTGATGTATTAAAGAACAATACTGTAAGTGGATTATTATATAGACATAAAATTAGGGAAGTATATAATTTGTAAATTTTTGCTATTTCTTGCCTTGTAATAATTCTATTATTCTGGGTTACCAGGGAAAAAACAGAATAGAAGGCATTGTGCTAAAATTGCCTCCAAATGAAAAAGAAGAATTGAATGCTAAATCATTCTCAAACATGAATAAACTAAGATTGCTCAAAATTAGTAAGGTGCGTCTTCCTTGTCTCAGTAAACTTTCGAATGAGTTACGTTTGTTGGAATGGCATGATTATCCTTTGAAATCATTGCCAAGGAGTTTTCAGCCAGGCAAACTTGTTGAGCTCATTATGCCTCATAGTCATATTCAGCAACTTCCAGAGGAATTTAGGGTAGGATTTCCACTTTTGCAGTTTTTTATTTTGGTTTATTTATTTATTTATTTTTATAGATTAAGTTCTTGATTGCTTAATTTTCTATATTTGCTTACTGTTTTATCACAGAACTTGGACAAATTAAAACTCATTGACTTGAGTAAATCTGAATGCTTAACTCAGACTCCTGATTTCACTGGATTCCCAAATATCGAAAGGCTGATTTTTCAAGGTTGTACGAGTTTACATGAGTTGCACCCATCTGTTGGAGGTCTTAAGAAACTTATCCTGTTAAATCTATCTGGCTGTTCAAAACTCAAGAAGTTTCCAGAGATTGGGACAGACATGACAAACTTGTTGGGGCTTCATTTGGATGGGACTTCCATAGAAGAATTACCATCATCAATCAAGCATCTAACTGGTCTGACTGTATTGAATCTTCAAGACTGCAAAAACCTTTTGAGTTTTCCGAGTGCCATTTGCAGTTTGACATCTCTTAAAATTCTCACTCTATCAGGTTGTAAGGGTCAACAGCCAAAACAAGCATTGCTATGCACTTATCTCTTAAACCTTATTTGTGCTACACTTAGATTATGGACCTGCTGTTTCTCCATTGCCCCATATCCTGAACCAGAGCCCATCAATCTGTTGTTTCCTAGCTCCTTCTCAGGATTAAGCTCTTTGGAATCTCTAGATCTGAGTGACTGTAATCTGTTGGACGGAACACTCCCTGATGATTTTAGCTGCTTGTCCTCACTACAGTCTCTGAATTTGAACAAAAATAATTTTACATGTTTGCCTGATGGCATTTCTCAACTTTCAAAGCTCAAACTTCTTTTCTTGGATCACTGTAGCGAGCTCAAATCACTGCCATTTCTTCCATTAAGTACAAAATTTGTTTCAGCACAAGGATGTACGTCACTCAAAGGTTATTCAAATCAAGTCGTTGTTTGGACATCGGGTGAAGCAGGATTCACTTTTATTAATGGCCTTAGCTTGGGCGATGATGAAGGCAAAATCACGGAGGTTTCTTTGCTGGATATACACTTCCAACCATTATGGCAAAGATACATGGAGGTCTCTCTCTCTTTCCCTCAAAGGGAGGTTTTATTAATATAAGTAAACTGTTTACACACAGAGTAGATGTAGAGCACTCTTTCATACACATATAGTTACATGCATTGAACATTTTTTTTTTTTTTTTTTTTTTTTTGTCTTTTAATATTTTACAGGAACAAATTCATCGAAGTGAAGGATTTTGCAATGTTTTACCTCAAACAGAAATTCCACCGTGGTTCAGCCATCAGAGATCTGGATCATCTGTATCAGTCCCACTACCTGCTGAATTGTTCAAAGATGAACGTTGGAAAGGAATTGCACTGTGTGTCATTTTTGAAGTCCACACAAATTCAAACGAAGCTTCTCCTGGTCAGGATTCAAAATGCTTTCATGAATTTATTTGTCGTTTGGACATGGATGGCGGTCTTAAAGATTGTCCCCTAGTCTATAACGTCCCGAAGGAAAAATTCCATGTTGGTTCATATGGACTTTGGCTATATATAACACAGGCGAGGTTTAAAGACCATTTAGACGAACGTAGTTGCATTAGCCCTTTGATTACAACCAACAGCCAGAATATTGAGATTAAAATGTGTGGTGTACAGATTCTACATGAGCACGATATGGTAGAATTTGTACAAAACTTAAACGAGAAAGCTCTTGGAAACTTTAATGAACTCCGTGAACGTCATGAAAAATTCATACAATATCATATGCCCAATTCCCCAGGACCTGATGATGAGGCAGAATCCAGTCAGTCCAATGGCCAAAGTGAATCAGACTCCAGGCTGAAAAGAGAGCTCAAGTTACTGCTTTCAAGATTGTATCAGGTCTCTGTTAAACTAAAGAGGACAACTCATAATGGAGAACAAAATTTATTTCACAATATTGACAAGTTGATACTACACTTTTACAAAGACACAAGTAACACTTGTTTAGACACACATGGCACTTTATTTTTGCCTTTGCACTTCTCCACTTATTTCCTTTTGCAAGACACATCAACTCACATAAATATACCTGCACACACCTCACTTCTAGACACCTACACACACTAGCTCTTGACTTTCTTTTCTTCACTTCACACACTTCACCTCACTTCACTTTACACAAGTACTTCACACAAGTGGGAACGAAAGCTTCTAGCTTCATTTAAGTTTCTGCCAGTAGAGTTCTAGTAGTTTTTGGGCATTAGCTTATTATTTTTAATTTCTAATCCATGACAACTTCTAGAGTATTCTTCTTTTTGTCTTTGTAGTTTCAGTTCTACAATCTTCTAGGCTCTAGCTTATTATTTCTTGTCCAAATCAACTTCTAGAACAATAGTCAAATTGTGGCTCTACAAAGTGATGTCTATAGATTTCTAGAGAGCAAGAGAGGCGATTCTTGATGTTTAACAGTCTTCCTATACCTCACCAAACTCTATATTTTTGTATTTGAGTAATGGTTGGACAAAAAATATTCGTAATGTGGTTGGCATGTTAAGTTGTAGAATCAACATTATTTTCACATGAACTTACTATGGACATCATTTTTATTAGCACCTATATCACAGTATATATTCTGACTCATGGTGGTTGTGAAAATTCCTGTGTCTTTGAACTTATTGTTTCTTTGTATATTTTTTGTCTCATTGAACGTTTGAACACCATATGTTTATATATTTTACAGGTAGATTATGCACGGAACCATTGGTATGATTATATCTTTCCTCAGATTACAATTCCACCGAAATGGTTCACTTATCAAAATTTTGGGCCCTACGTAAAATTGAAGCTGCCTGCTCATTTGCATGATGATTCAACATGGTTGGGGTTCACTGTATATGCTTTATATACTATTGAGAAGCATCGAAATGGTTTCGAGCAGGATTCAAGAATTTTTCTTCGATTTTCTGGTATTTCAGAGGATCAAGTTCCTTTTGCGCCTTACACGGCCTTTCCCCTGGCTAGAGACGATTTTGATGAGTCATCACAGCGACTTTTGGTATTTTACATACCGCGATTGCTTTTTCAGTTGAGTTCGTGTAGTCACATTGCCGCTTTATTTGAAAGCAATGGCCCTGGTGTGAAAGTTGACATGTGTGGAATCCGTCTTGTATATGAGCAAGATGTCAACGAGTTTGTGCAAACACTTGTGGAGTATGATGGAGTGTCCGGAGGCCTATCATCAATCTATCAGCTTAAATCTTTTAGATCAAATTGGAATGATGCAAAATTGCAATCATGAAAAACATGGTGGTTGCGCTCTCAATCCAGAAAGGTTAAAATTAACTGAACCAGTATTTTCTTTCCACACTTCAATGCAATAGATATATAATTTGTAAGTCAAATTAAAGATATGTTCTTTTATACTTGCAGGAGGTCATACCCCATGCCAATGCTTCTACCAAGTAATGAAATGATACAGGAAGAGCGTACTTCAGGGGAAATATTTTCAAATCAAGTAATTACTGCAGGCACTTCAAGAGATTCAGGTCGACCCTATATTGATTTAGGCACACCATTGGTGAATGGACAATTTGGAAGTAACATGTCAAGCGCAAGCACTTCTAAGAATTCACCTGGAGGCTCTACTAATTTTGGCATACCATCTATGAATCGGCAAGGTGGAACTGGAAGTAAGACGTCAAGCACAGGCACTTCAAAAAATTCCAGTCGAGGTCGCTCTATTAATTTAGGCATACCATTTGTGGATGGGCAATGTGGAAGTAACATGTCAAGCGGCCTTGAATCTTGGTTTGGACCATACTTGCAGATTCCCTCTCTAACGCAAAAAAAATAAATAAATAAATAAAAAATAAAAATAAAAATAAAAATAAAAAATAAAAAATGAGTAATGCTACAGTCGCAAACTATTTTATAATATTTATATAAAATGTTGATGTGGTCAACTACTTATTTGTTTTTATTTAGGTCCATCATTAATATTACTTTTTCTTTTACTAATAATCACTCACCATATTAGCAGTTTTTAAATTTTTTTATAAAATAGTTTGTATCTCTAACATTAATCATAAAAAATCATGCAACACTTTCCATATAATACCTACTATTATTCTTATTTCAAATAATAGTAGGTATATAAGTGTTGTGTAAATAATTACTAGTAAATTAGTAATTTTAGAGACAAAATAATGCCCACAAATTTTTTTTTCATAATTACTTATATAAAACAACTTGTGATTATATTAATATTATTTCACATATGTAAAAACTTGGTATAATACTTATGTGTTTTTTTTTAAGTTCTCCTCTTAAAATTCAGTTATATAGTTTTTTTTTTTTTTCATGGAATGGAAATGTATTTTTAATTAAGTATAGCCACATGACAGAATTTTAAGAGGAAAACCTAAAGAATAGCACAGAAGTACTATGATCAAATTAATATTATTTCACAAATGTAAAAATTTAGATACAGTACGTATTTAGGTTTTTTTCCTTATGTTCACTTTTTAAAATTCATCTATGTAGTTTTTTTATTTTTTATTTTTTTATTTATGGAATGGAAGTGTGTTTTTAATTAAGTACAACCACATGACAAAATTTTTTTAAAAAAAAACTTAAAAAACAGTACATAAGTACTGTACCTAAGTTTTGTCATTTCTCAAACATCATTTTATTATCACCAATCACACATGTCTTAAGGACGTTAGCTTATAACATATTTTTAGAAACTTTTGATAGGAAAAAAAAAATGCTATTGATTTTTGAATAGCTTTTTTATATTTCTCATAAAAATTATATTAAAACTTTATAAAAATAATTTATTAATGAATACCTTAATGACATATGTTAAGCTAAAATGTACTGTACAATTTTATACACTCATGCATGAAAATGGTGAATGAAATGTTTTACATGCAGGACTACTACGACCACCATAGTGCTTTCAATCATTGTTTTCCTCAAACAGAAATCCCAGAATGGTTCTGTAATCAGAGTACTAGATTCTCAGTGAGAATCTCACTACCTCCAGATTTTTATGACGATCCTGAGTGGATGGGATTTGCATTTTGTGCTGTTTTCTCATTTCACAAGCATCCAACTCTTGTTCGCAATCATCTGGATACGGGAGCTTCTCATCTCATCTGTTGTCAGTTGAAAACCAACTTGGGTGATATGATTCCATTACTTCCCTATCTCATGAGGGAAGACGAAGTGTTAATTTCGTTGTGTCGACGTGCATTCAGTTGGGTATCATTCATACCACGTGGGATCCTTTCAGCTCAATGGAGTCGATGCACTTGGGTTGAATTCTTCTTTCTAAGTGATAGTCCGGATGCGTCACCGTTGAATTGTGGGGTCGATCTTTTATACCAGCATAATTTGCAAGCGTTTACACGTACAATGGTACACTGCCTAACCTCGTATATTGACTATTTATATGCCATCCATAAATCTTGTCAGGAGCAGGTAATCTTTAAAAGATTGCCATATTCTCAAGATAAATTAAGTGGAAGTTACGGCTATGAGAAAGTCTATGAAAAGCGCTATTCTCGAGGGGAGGAAATTGGTGAAACTTCTCTTTACAAAACTGGCCCGTTGGTAAGATTACATTCATTCACACAATCTGATTTTATTTCATTGAGACTGGGTTCTTTCTATTTCAATTAAATTTATATGGGCTGCAGTCTGGCACACTGTATTTTGATATAAAAATAAAAATAGATCCCAAGAAAAAAATATGTAGAAAGAAAGGATCAATGTAAGATCTCAACGAACGCTAATATAAATTTTCAGTTATAGGAGTAATGCTATATCTACAATATTTTAATAACAAATTTTATGTGGTAAATTGTTATTAGTTCTAATTAGTAAGTTGCCAGTGCGATACACAGATAATATTGTAATATTTTATGTATGATAGTTTTGGAAAATGTTGTACATATTATATTACTATAGCATAATTGTTATAGAACTTTGTTAGTAATGAGTTTATCATAAGAAATAACAATTATAAATTATACACATTTCAAGCTAAAATTTTTCTATTAAAAAAAAAAAAAAAACTTGACCAAATGCTAAAAATCCTCGATTCATATGTTATCGAAATTCATAGAAAAGAAAGCACACACAACATATAGATCATTATACAATCACCATTAAACCAAACCTCCAAAAAAAAAAAAAAAAACTGAATTTATTGTAGGAAAAAAGTCAATAAGTATTTCTTTATAGAAATATCAAGAGACTCGCTCGAGAAATAAGCTTAGAGTCTAGAAAATGTTGATTGAATAGTCATGTTGTTTTTCCTCTTCAAATTCAACTGTCATTAACTAAATCCCCTCCACTCAAGATGATACCTGCTTGATACCTACAATCCAAAATTAAGATATACCATAAGTTTAGCTTTTGTTATTTTGAAAAGATTAGTCTACTCAAGCCATATGCTAAGATTAAACAAACTTGAGAAAGACATTGACAATGAGACTTTTACACTACAATAAACAATTATCGACCTGTCAGTTCTAAATTCTAGCATCTTTTGGAAATTGATATACACAATAACACAACCTAAAAAAAAAAAGGCAAAACAAAGAATCTCACAATCTTAACCCTACCTATTGTATGTGAAGAACTCAATTTTTGAAAGTAGCAAAAGATATCTTGAACTCATACATGTCAAGGCCACTTAATATGCAATGGACAGCCACTAACTACAACGAAAGATCACAAGAGCAACAGGTTTGTTTTATTGGCTTGGTGTTTTAAAAAATTGTGAGCATGGAAACAATATTTGAGAAGAGTAGTAGTTTAGGAAATTAAACTATTAAGGGGTTTTTTTCTTGGAGGAAAAAGTGTTTTTCAAAGAGAAAGAAAGAGAATTGAGACATATAGTCAAAGTTGAGAGGGGAAGGCAAAGTGTGAGAGCGAGGTTGGGGAGTCAAAGGTTTAGAAAATCCTACATTAATCATTATAGCGGAAAATTGATAACGTACATTGTGTAAACAAAAAGACAAAAACCAAAACATCATTTTTGGAGGCAAGCTGTGATTAGTGCATCTACACAATCACAAAGGCAGAAAACTTTTTAAATAACTAACGTAAAAACTTTCCTTACCCAAAAAGAAAAACAAAAGATTGATAGAGGAGGGAGACTCTATTTATGAGATGTGAGTATGTAACTATATCACCATAAAATAATAATGGTTCCAATGGAATAAAATGAAATAATAATGATTATAGTAAATAAAAGATATGAATTTGTGTAATTGAGGCACCAGAAATGCTAAAAGACTATCAATCTCGATATCATTAGCTATTAGTCCCTTTTCTTTTCTTTTTTTACTGAAACAACTGGTATACTAAAAGACATGAAGAATAGAGAGTCATGTCGTATAAACTCAAGCAAATAATGGGAGAGTTGGATTATTGTAGAGAAACTTCATAGGAGATGCCACTTGGCAAAAACTTAGACCCTCATACAATGAGGTCTCTACTTATATATATATATGTGTGTGTGTGTGTATATATTGATTTGGGACTACTATTGATATCACTTTTTTATTCATTAATAATAACTCACCACATAAGATTTATTGTAAAAATGCCATAACATTTTTAATGTTTCACTTGACGTACTCTAATTAGTGCAATATAAAGTAGAATACTCAAAATGGGAGTGGATTTTTTATTTGCACCATGCCACATATTAGTTTCTGTTATTTGTGTGAATGTAGAGTGGAATTGATGTCGTGAAAGTTACAAGAAAACAATCACGTTGGTTTCTAAATGGGAAAAGAAAGTAAACGTGTTAGCTTCTAAATGAAAACCTCAAATCTATGAGGGGTCCCTTGAATCTATAAGATGATAGAGTTCTAGAATCCACTAGAGAGATATAGACAAAGTCTGTATTTTTTATAAATCTGAAAAACTGAACTACCCTGGGGGCTACAATATTTTTAAATAGTAAAAAGAAGCCGTAGGGCGGCTAGGAAAACACCCAAAAACTCTAATTTGCGTTTATAACGTAAGTAGGTGGCAAAATAGTAATTTTTACAAAAATTAGAAAAATTTAGATAATTGTGGAAATTGAAAATACAGTTTCTAAGAGACATTTCAAAATAGACAGAACTTTATTCTAACTTTTAAACTAAAATTTATTATGGAAAAACAAATATTACTATAAATAATAAAAACACTGTTTTCGGGACTTTAATGAAGGAATTTGCCTCAACTTAGGTGACGCTTAAAGCAACTATCTTGAGTTCGGATCAGAATATTGTTTCCCTTCAACCTGCCAAATTTCATGCAATTCCGACATCATCGCCCCGATGGTCTCTACTAGCACCCCCCTTGATCTTGTGTCGTGATTTCCAGTACCCTTGCTTCTCTAGGAAGGCATGTGTTGTCTGTTCTACATCAAGAATGTGGAACATTACAAGTGGAACAAATTATTTTTATTCTCACTTTTTTGCTTCTTTCAACCATTGTTCTAGAGTTTCTACACACTCATATTGGTTATACATTTGTCAGTTTTAGTTAACTCAACTAATAAATTCTTTCAGTATTGAATAAGAGATCTGAGATTTAAATTCCGTTTAAACTAAAAACTAATTGGTATCTAAACTTGATAATAAAAAGTAATCATCATGGAGAACACCATAGATTTGAAAATTCTATCTTTTCTATATATATATATATATATACACACACCACAAAAACCACTTAAAAACCTACCCATAAAATAATCAAACACTAATCCATATGAAGTAGTTTGTACAAAAAATGCCATCAAACAAAGTATTATAGGACAAAACTTATACTTCTTTAGGTTCAATTTTTTAATTTTTTTCACTTAAATTCAAACACATACATTATTAATCAATGCTGAATAAACAATATTGTCTTTATTGAGGAGAATGAAATTCAATAAACTAATGTGTTAGAATTTAATTGAAATAGCTAAGTTCCAGTACTTAGAAAAACTATACTTAAATTTTACTTATAAAGTATTATTTTAATGCTAAAGAAATGAAATCAGCTCCCTTTTTCTCTCTAATTGCACTTCGTATTTCTCTTTTGCAGGACTTTCATCCGTCCACTTTGTATAATTTTTGTTTCCCTCCAAGTAAAATTCAAGAGTGGTTCAGTCATCAGAGTCATGGAAACTCAGTGACAATTGACCTACCCTCAAATTTGTACCATGATAATGATTTGATGGGACTCATTCTATATGCTTCTTTTTCATTCCACGGGAATCCAGAGATCATCTTGAACTATCTCGTTTCTGGAATTTCTCAATTCTTATACTGTCAATGCCAAACGATTATGGCTAATGTGGATGATCCAATAATTGCTTGCAGCGCTCATATAGAAGCAGTCATCTGGTTAATTAATCTACGTGAATTTATTTGGATATCCTACATACCATGTGAGCCATTTAAGGAAATATTGCAACACAGCAGCGACATTAAAGCTACATTTGTAAGTGATTGGCCTGACGTGATGGTTCAGAAATGTGCATTACGTCTTTTGTACCAGCATGATCAAGTACAGTTCAAGCAAGAACTAAGACACTGCAACGACTTGATTTTAGAGCAGCAGGAGATTGTTCGTAAACATACAGAGGATTATGAAAAGAAAAGAAATGAACAATGCGGTGTTGATGAAAAAAAAATCTTTTCCACTAGCGACTTTGAAGTTCAATTAGTTCCAAGATTTATTGATCAATCAAAGACCAATGAAAATAAGACTAAACTTGGCAAAAGTGACTTGCTGGTAATTCATAAACTAATAGTATTTGCTTTGCTACAAACATACTATTCCATCACCCTTTTTCTCTCACTTTCACTCATTAGACACAATTATTTATGTTCATTTACAGGACTTTGATCAATGCCGTGTCTATAATTCTTGTTTTCCTTTATGTGAAATTCTGGAGTGGTTTGGCCACCAGAGTGATGAGCCTCTAGTGACAATCCCTTTACCTCCGAATGTGTTCAATGACAATACTTGGATGGGACTTGTTCTATGTGCTTCTATTGCAGTTGAAGCAAACCCAACTGCCATCCTTGACATTCAGAATTCAGAAACTACTTACAACCTCATTTGTCATTTGGAAACCAATATTGAATGTGTGGAACCTCTCCATGTCCATCACATAACTGAAGAAGATCTCAAGTTGTTACAGCAAGGTGGATTTATTTGGCTGTCCTATATTCCACGTGGTTCATTTCAAGAATCGTTGAATCAATGCAGCCAGATTGAGGCTTCAGTTGCAATCGATTTCCCTGGCTTGGTGCAGAAGAGTGGCTTCCATCTTCTTTACAAGCATGATGAGGTAGAGTTTAAGGAAACAATAAGACAATGCATGGCTCTGTTCTCTAATGAACATGAGGTAGTTCCAAAAGTTATTGATCAATCGGAGACTAATGAAACTAAGATTCAACTTGGCAAAAGTGATTTACTGGTAATTCATAAACTATTAGTATTTGCTTTGCTACATACATACTATTCCATCTCCCTTTCCTTTTCCTATTCTCACACATTAGACACAATATTTTCTGATAATTCACAGGACTTTGATCAATGCCGTGTCTATAAATCTTGTTTTCCTCTACGTGAAATTCCGGAGTGGTTTAGCCACCAAAGTAATGAGGCCCCGGTGACAATCCCTTTACCCCCAAATGTGTACAATGACAGTAATTGGATGGGACTTGCTCTATGTGCTTATGTTGCAATTGAAGCAAACTTGGATGCCTTCCTTGACATTCAGAATTCAGAAACTTCATACAACCTTATTTGTCATTTGGAAACCAGTATTGAATGTGCAGAACCACTCCATGTCCACCACATAACTAAAGAAGATCTCAAGTTGTTGCAACAAGGTGGATTTATTTGGCTGTCCTATATTCCACGTGGTTCATTTCGAGACTCGTTGAATCAATGCAGCCGGATTGAGGCTTCAGTTGTAATTGATTTCCCTGGCATGGTGCAGAAGTGTGGCTTCCATCTTCTTTACAAAAATGATGAGGTAGAATTTAAGGAAACAATAAGACAATGTCTGACCTTGTTCTCTAATGAAGATGAGGTAAGTACCAAAATATCTAGTAGCTCCAAAGAAGACTCTCAATCTGAACCTGTTGAGCCAGCCAATTGTAAAGACAAGGGCAAGAGAGTTCTAGAGTACTAACATCTATCGTTCTGCTGCTTCTCTTTCTTTGGGGGTTCTTCCTCATTTTTTTTGGTAAGCCATTCTCCCCTCCAAATTTTCAATTTCAAGTCTATCCGGAAAAATCAGATGAGAAATACTCTTTACGTGATTAGATGAAGATATGATTTGGGTCTCAAAAGAGAGAGATGCAGATATGATTTTAACAATTTTATTTTCTCTATTTACAACAGTCCTAAGTTTACCATGATAAATTCCATGCGTCAGCGCCACTATCTTAGTCCTCTTAATTTTTTTCCAGCAATTCTCTTCATTTATTTGGTAAATTTACAATAGTCCTAATTTTGCCTCATATATGGTTTTCCATCATTTAATTTTACAATGGATCAAACGTTCCAAATTTAAAGTTGCATATTCCCCTAAATGATATCTGATGTTGGGACATTAATTTCAATAAGATAATAAGAAATATACTAACTCTGTTTTAGTTTTTGCAATTAAGTACATGAACTCATTGCTTGATATGTCTCATATGATTGGTTTAACGAATTTTAAAAATAATTTTGGCTTTTCTATCTTACTTGATAATGCCATTAAAGTACAAGACTCTTAGTATTACTTAAACCACTTTTGCATAATAACTTTTGTAATTTTTATATGCTAGTTTCTTGTATGGGACCAAAGAAGCCACTAGTAGTTACAGTGAAAGGAGAACAAAACTAAATTGATTAATATCCATAAAACTGTAACACAAGATATTTGTAGGAAAATTAATCCTAGACTAACCCTATTCTAACTATAGTAAAATTAGGTTGCTTCTTGAGCATAAAAGTCAAATTACTTTTTCTACAAGTGTACACTTACAATAGACTTGAGTCCTAACAGTGCATCCCTACTCAAACTCTAGAAGGGAAATCTAAGGCAAGCCTGAGTTTGCATAGCTGTGTGTAAAATAAACTAATAGCAAGCGACTTGGAAAAGATTTTGACATGCTAGCCATTGGAAGAGATGGGTTGAAGTTGAAGATGTCCATGAAAGAGGTAATAATGAATACATTTACAGTTGATCTGAATATGCTTTGCTCTCTCATAGAAGACGTCATTATGAGCAATCTACATAGTACACATTATCCCAAGAAATTGGAGTGGCAATAGAAATATGGGCTTCTATATACCTGAGAAGTAGTGCAACCAAATGAGCTCTACAGTGGGATCAACGAGGGCATAATATCTAATCTTATAGCAACGGTGTGGCTCTTATTTCAACAAGAAACAAAAGCATTACCTAGTAATAAGCAATATCCAATGGTAGAGCAACAACTAGTGGGCTCTTGCACCTTGTAGAGAGTAGCATACAAAGCTGCTTGCCATCTAGGGAGTCAAGAGGCATATTACCAAATTTGGCAATCAATTAGACCTGCACAAGAGATGAGATCATAGGCATATATTTTAATTTTTTTGAGAGACATAGTAATCTTCATTAGAAGAAAGTAGATGAGAGTACCCAAATCCTTCGTTTTTCATAGTTCTAGTGGAGAAGCTATTTGAGTTTCTCACCTCCTGCAAGATCAACTGTAGTAAAACTATGTTATCAACATATAATAGCAAGATTCCATTAAAAAACAAACATATAAAGCAAGACACTAACACCCTTATCCATAATATGAATAAAAAGCGAAGAGTCATTGGGACCAGAGGAGAAGCATATGAGACTAAAATACTAAATATGATAAATGAGGGGTTCGTTTGAGGCCATGTAGGCTTTAGAAAGGAAAAATTAGGTGTTTGGTGGGTGCGCATAGCAATGAGGAGGCCGCATGAAGACTTCTTTCATAAGGTCGCCATTGATAAACGCATTTTTAACATCCATCTAAAAAAGAGAGCAATGATGGGTTGCTTCCACAGCAAGAAGGGAGCAGATATAGGTATGTTGATCAACAGAAGAAAATGTCCCTTTATAATCATGACATACTCTTGGTCAAATCTTTGGCCATAAGACGTGTTTTATACCTGTCAATTATACCATCAGACTGAGTTTTGATCTTATAAACCTATTTATAGTTGATCGTACACTTGGTCAGTGGAATGAGGGAACACAACGAAAGTGATCCAGGAGGTCCCCCATGGAATTTGGGCCAAAATCCACTTTGGGCACAAAAGTGGATTTGGATATAATGAAAATGCTGAGGAAAATAACCTTGTTTGGATTCATGGGTAGAAAAGGATTGCATATTGGTGTAGATAGTAATGAAGATGTGTTGGTATTTTAGTTTTAGAATTAAGACTTAATGGATTCCTCAAGACGGTAGTTCTCATTCTCGTATTGTACTATCAAGTGTTGTCCAATTTAGAAAGGGGTTAGGATTCCACCAATCCTATGAACCCTAAGTAGAAAGGCATTAAGTTCCTGTATAGTTCTTGTCACATAGTAGGTGTCGTTGCCTGAATTTAGTTTCAGCTTTGCATGCAGTTACTGATTCTAAACCAAGTTTTATATCTTCGTATTGATTTGTAGATGATATTCTTTTAATGTTATGTCGTATATTTTGATATTTATTTGGTTGACAAATTATTTGACATCCACCTCTTTGCATTGATGTGTACATGTTTTGTCATATAATACTGAACTGAATTTTGGGCGCAATGAATTAGATGTCCTAGACACTTTAGAGTAGGAAAATTTCCAGTTTGAAACCATTGGTTGATTCACTGTTTACATTCTGTTATGGATTTTGAATAATTTATATATTGTTTACAGTCCAACAACATCACAGCCTTGGTGTTTGATATGAATAATGTTTTTGGGATGTATGAAATCTTTATGTATCTGTTGAATTAGAGCTTCAATGAATTAGATTATCGGTGTTGAAATGGGTCAGAAGTCTAGTTTTGCCTATAATATTCTTCAATATGCAGATGTATATACCAGTAAGCAGGATAGCTTATTTATTAATTATTAAGTATGGACTAATGTCACATTTGACATGATCATATCGCATGATGTGAAGGTATGCTGTGAGCATTGACATAGTCCTAGTGTCTTGCACCAAGATATCAAGGGTTAATCTTTAATTGATGATAATGAAGTTCTTAAGATTGGAGACTTTGGTCAGCCCATCTTTAATGAGTCTGATTAAAAGTAATCGTTGACTATTTATGTTGTAACTCTGCGGTATGGAGCACATTTTAGTGGTTGGGTTGCTTGTTGTTTTATATTTCATGATTGTTGAAAAGTAGTTCGATGGAACTGCATTGAACTGAGTAAACAGTAAAATGCATTCTTTGTATCAATATGTAATCATGGGGATCAAGTATACAGAGGTATGTGCCTATAGAGCAGGTCCTGTTCAACCCTAATCGATATGTAATCATGGCGAATTTCCCATTGTTTATAGGAATTGCAATAGTGAATTATTTTTTTGTTCTATGTTTAAGAGCTTTATAACAGATGATTTTTTTTTTCTTTTTTCTTTTTGCCTTCAGATTGATGAAATATTGTTGGGGAAGACTGAAAACTTTGATGAATTGATGGTGGTTGCGGCAGAGGCGAGGTACGTTGAAGATGCTAAAGAGAAAATTTGAAGGATTTGTTTCATAAGGTCATGTTTGGTGTTGAAGGGGTTTGTTCCATGGGGTCTTGTTTTATATTTATTTTTGTCATCAGAATACTAGTGAATGCACTTAATCAATCAGTTAACTTTATTTTTATGAGAATTGTAGGATTCCTAAGAGATTGTGGTCCTGATGAGTTTGGGAACCAGGACTATTTAAAATCTGATTTGCTTATCTCTATTTTTAGCTTGTATTTTGGTAAACATATCTGGTTTGATGCTTTTGTTTGGAAAATGCATCAAAGTTGAAAGATTATTGTTCAGTTGATCTTTTCTTTGTGAACTGTTTGAGATGAGCAATTTTTTTAAAAGTCTGAGAGACTGCTACATCTACAGGATTGGAAGCAAATGTCCTATAGCAACTAAAATTGAAAATAGCACGTGTTAGTGTGTGCTCCTGCACGTATATTGGTTTAGTACACAGTTATAAATATAGGATTTTCTTAGAATTTCAGCTTTTTGTAGCAAAAATCATGAAGAATTCTCATACCTATTGAGGGTATCATCTAATATCTTCTTTGAAAAGTGACTTCTAGTGGCCAGTACAAGATTGAATATACTTCGTGAAATGCTTCATTTAAGGGTCCATTATTATCTTCATTTAATTTCACAAATAAAGAACTTAACACATCAATTACATGATATTGTTGATAATGGTAAACCAAAGGTGCCTCTGGTCTTCCATACAAGTTTTTGTCTTTGGATCTTCTCTATTCTAGAATTCTCTACATTGTAACTGAAACAGTGACAAGAATAGGGACTAATTTTGTATGTCACTTGTTAGGCAATAACATAAAAAGAATTAGAGAGGTAGTGTGATGGTATGAACTGGAAGGCAGTAGGCAGCAGCCTTGTACTTCTTTTGCCTTCATATGTAGGTCATTTTGCATTCTGTATTTCACTGAGTCCTCCATTCTCTCATCTTCTTTGTGAGTGTTTACCTTGTAGCTTTTATAGTATCCTATCATGGCTTTGCAAAGCCAACAGATATTACAGGGACTAGTTAACATCAATAATTTACAAATTTTGAACTATGAACTCAACATTGAAGAAATTTCTTACATGATAGACATATATTTGATGGCAATTGACTATGGTCATCCCAAAGATATTGCATCTTAACTATATGAAAATCAAGTACATACCTCTATAGGATCATGTATTCTCTTGTTCCACATTGTAGATGATGCCTCCATTGCTTGAAAGGTTACATACCTCTTGGTGGTGCTTGCTACTAGAGCAAGTTACACAATACCCATAGCCTAAGAACCGTAGGACAGAATCCAAAAACTAGAGGAAAATATGTTCTAATTTTATTGAGTTGCGCAAATGAGGGAGGTTACACCCTTCTGTAACTCACTCAAATGTAACTTATATTACATGGGAGTTAATCCCATTAAATGTGGCCAGCCAAAGGTCATGCCCACTAATGGGTGACCTGACTGTCCAAATTCTAAAATTTACACACCTAATATTTTTTGTGACAAGAGAGGTTTTGAAAGATCTAATATTCAAAGACATTAACATCTCAAAGTCCTATCCCTATATTGCAATGCTTATGTGATCTGTGGGGGCCTGATGCACACATATTCAAGTCAGAAATATTTGCTCATGGGATTGTTGGAGCTTGCAAGACTCCATGGGCTTATATTCCATTTGGAGTAAGTTATTGCGCGTGTGCTGGTCAATATTTTGCCATGACAGAACCGAAGGTGGTTCTATCTCTCATGCTATTCAAGTTTCGCTTCTCACTCTCCCCTTCATCCCCTGCATTTAGGTTAATTGCTGTACCCTGAACATGTAGTTACTGTTCTGAGCACAACTTGACATTTTTCAGCCTTGAGAAATGTATAGGCCACCTTGGATGCACATGTCGCACATGTCATTACTATGTGGCAATTAGAGAACTTGAAAAAAGAATTAAAAGGGATTGGGATGCATGAATTGCAGAAATAGAAGTCCAACCTTTTTCTCTCTCGGATCAGGATGAGAATGTCATCATAATTCCTATTAGAATCATGTGGCTTTAGTTGCTGCATAAAAAACTAAATATTGCTCTAAGTAAGTTATAGAAATGATTATTTTTACAACATTCACAACGGCTAAGTTGGCAAGTTCTTACTCATTTTATTCGGGTTTACCACTAATGTCACTTTTTTTACTTACTAATAAAAAAATTGTCATATCAACATTTGTGAAATTCTGTATCATTTTTAGTTTACTCTAAACTTAATGTATTTCTCCCCATACCTCTTTCAATTTTTTTTTTTTTTTTAATTGGGTTTAATATAAAGGCTAAGCCCACTACCTCACATATGAGGACAACACAACAAGATCATCTGAACTTGTTTGGTAAAAGATTTCTAATAACATTGTTTAAATTTTGTGAAAATATGTGTGAGTAAAAAAGTTTGGAAATATGTGTTGTAGTGTTTAAACAATAGTTTTTGTTGTTTAAATACCGTTACTAAACGGGGCCTGTCGTTATTGTGTGTTCAGATTGGCTATTTGCTGAAGTGCTGTAGTGCTGAAGTACTTAATTATATGCTAAAAGTACCAGTTAAAAGGGAAAAGGCAAGGCTATGAAAAGTGTGGGGTTCACCAAAAATAAGCTGCAACAACTCCAAAAGCTCATCAGCAAATTGACATAATCATGTGATTAAATATCATTAATGATGACATGAGTTGTTATATATACAGAGAGAGAAAGAGAGAGAGAGAGAGAGAGAAGAGTACCATGTATGCTTAAAACATTAGACACAAGAAGAAGAGCAAGAAAAAGGGCTAATTAAACCATTAGAGGAAATGGAAGAAGAGCTAATCCTAGCGACAAAGATCATTCTGTCAGTGTTTTTGGGTGGTTTAGTAGTACTACTTTTACATCTCTATGACTCCTTGCTAGTGAAGCCAAAAAAAGCTAAGATCAAGGCTCCAAGAGAAAGAAATCAACGGGCATTCCCCTTCATTTCTTTTGGTCAATATCCCTGACACGAAGAGAACCAAGCTCAAGGTGCAAGCTGCTCCAAAAGAAAACCACAACAACGTTGTTCCTATTGCTCACGATTGGCATTCAACAAATTTCCCTTTTTTTTTGGGGTCAAAAAGGGCTACTTATATATTAGAAGCAACAAGTCTATTACAAAAAGTGTTAGCTCTATCACTAGCTAACAGATGCTCCACCACAGGCGGTGGTTCCACAAAGACTACAAAGGAGAAAGTATGACTAGCCCCTACTCTAGCTAAAGCATCCGCACAACGATTTGCTTCACGGTAGGTGTGCTCAACCCGTTTGTTGGGGATGGCTCTCAGGAGGGTCCTGTAGTCAGTCAAAAGAGGCTTCATTAGCATATTGGCAGAATCATTATTCATTAGCTTAACAACACTCTTAGCATCCAACTCAACAACAAGTCTATTAAGATTGAGGTCCTTTGCTAGAATAAGGCCATCTCGTAAGGCCCACAACTCTGCCATAAAGCTATTAGTGCAGCCAAGACTTCTAGAGAAGCCTGCAACCCACTCTTAGCATCCCTTATTTTGATCAGTGGCGAAATGTATATGGGAAATTTTTTATTTTTTATTTTTAGTTTTTAAGAATAACATAATCATAATTATGGAAGGAAGAACAAAAATAGCAAAACAAACACTAGAGCTAGGATTTATCTTAATATAATAATTTTATGGGAATAGATTTTTTATGTTTATTTTTTTAATGCAGCTTCAATTTGTTTGATAGTTGGAGATTATTGGATTTGAATCCTGAATATCTCTATTAGAAACACCAAGAAGTGCCAATTAGTTGAATTACAAAGTTCGTAACAGATTTTGCCGATTTGAGTTTGACTCGATCTTAATATCTTTAATTGTAAATTTTATTGATATTAAGATGTAAGCGCAGTTGTATATTTATTTGATTTATTGATTCTTTTGTAATACTTATTAAACCAAATTGACTCTCAAAAAAAAAAATTATTAAACCAAATGTAAGAGCACATTATGATTATTATAATATATTACTTCATAATATTTGTATGTATCTCATTTTTATTGATATTGTGTGTAAAATTTTGACTGATTCATCACCAAAAATGTTCAAACTACATTTTTCATCCTATATTGGAGATGATTTAGCTTTCAATAGTTGAAATTAGAGAGATGTTTAAACCTAAACATGTTAACATTTGATCTAAAACAATTTCATGCAACGCACGGGTTAGCCACTAGTTTGTTTTAAAAGGGGTCTAAACATAAAGAAACACTCATGTTAGAGAATTGGCAAACAAGGATGAAGCATCCATGTTACTTTAAAAGCTAGATTTTTGCTGGACTCTTCTTGTTTTGTATGGGTTTCATGTTTTGTCACTTGGCAAGATAATTTTTTTTGGCCAATAATGTGCCATCTCTGCTATATCTAAATGGGTCTTTTGTCAAAGTAGAAATGGTTAGGCCCCTAGGCATTTTGGGATTTGGATGGTTCAATAGTTAGCATTATGCAATAATTGCAATTACCATTTTAGTGTGAAAAGTAAAAGATTTAAGGTAAAAAAAGTAGAAAGATAAAAATTAAATATTTAATAAAGTTTTTGATTCAAAGTGAACTTTCAAATTTTAATCTTAACCCTTAAAACTGGTATTACATAGCTATTGACTATTGCACCAAATGACATTCTGTAATCTTATTTTATTGGGAAGGAAAATGAGAAAATTAAAATTGTAGGGAGTTACCCTTTTTTGGCTTTTGAGTTTTGACTAAGAAATAGTTCTGTAATTATAGAGTGGTATTGTTGCCAACATATCAATAATTTGCTGTGCTATTTCTCATAGTTTTATAAATTAATTGGTATTTTTTTTATAGCATTTTTAACTTGTTAGAATTTAAAATTTATCTGATTTTAAGTATCGATTTATTATTTCTAAAAGAAAATACAATTTATTTAGTAGAGAATATAAAAAAGTGGAAGGATAAAAATTGTTGAGAAGATACATAAAACTAAAAGTGAGAGGGTAAAAAATATTTGAGTTTTCATATACATATCTGGTACATAAAATGTGAAATAATTATAACTTTTTTTCTTTGTTTGGATACCAAGAAAAAAAGTCGATTAAAAAAAAAAAAGAGCAGCAGGTAGGACCCCAATTCGCCTGGATACACAACGCCGGAGTCAAGATCAACGAAACGGTGTTACAACAAACAAGAAAATCGATTTCTATTTCTCTGGAAAACATTTTACTAAGGAAAACTAATTCATATTTATGACAGGAAGTCGGCGGAAAAAATAGCAACCTGTTTACAAGTTATTGAAATTTGTGTCGGATCACTCGGATGTTAGAGCAGCAACTTAAGTAATAGTTCAAAGTAACATTGAAGAAAGTGCAAGAAAGAAGATGACAGATCAGAAGAATAAGAAGAAAATATGCTGGAAGTCTAAACTACAAGCCGTGTGTACATTGAAAGCTACGTGTAGTATTAGTCTTGTATGTACATTCATTAAGTTAGAACCTGCAAAAGTGCAAAGTGTGTGTAGATGAGTGAGTGGAATCAGACTCCACGCTCCTTCTATGTTTTCTCAGACTCACGCTTCTCTAGCTTCTTCTCTTCAGACTCACGCTTTTCTCAAGTTTGCGGTTCCAGGCTCCACGCTCGGTATCGTCTTCTTCCAGGTTTTCCTATCTATCTAGCTTCTTCTCTTCCAAATCCAACCACAAGAACACAGCTGCTAATCAAAACCATATCCACAAGAGAAGAACCAGACAGCGGCGCACCCACAGCCTCAAATCGGCGGCGCCACTCTTTAGCTTCTTCTCTTCCAATCCAACCTCAAATCGGCGGCGCACCCACATCCAACCCAGCTCGGCGGCGCTTCTTCTCTTCCAATCCAACTCGGTGGCGCCACCCACAATCTTCAGGTCCTCTCTCTACGTAGGATTAACGCTGATACAGGTTTATAATATTTCTCTAAACTTTGTGGGTTTATGCTAGTGTTGTTTTGTTTGAGTTTCGGTTCTTATATATGTAACAATTTAATCTTTAAACTTTTGAGTTTGGGGATGTTCAGACTTAAAACTTGAGTGAGACGTGGGAACCCTTATCCATAAGTTGGGATTAGATTAGATTTGGTTGGGAGTGTGGGGAGGACACGATACTATGAACCTATGGAATTAGGAGATTATTATATTTTTCAACCACCTTGGTAGTAAGAACACCAATTTCACCATCAATTATAGTTTTAGACTTTTAATTAATTAGACACTTTTGATAAAGAACACCAATTTCATCAATTTCTGATACTGTCTGAAAGGCACCCCTCATATCTCTGCAAATATTTATCCTGAATAATTTTAGCCCTGGAAAGAACAATAGCCTTTTCTGAACATGAAATGCTATATTTAAGGATTCATCATAAAAGTCTTTGCATTCTTGTTACCATTTGGGAGATTTTGGTGGACAGAAATGACTTTACACTAAGGCTTTTGCGCCCAAATATTAAGAAAACAACATCAAGTTATCTCATTCTTTGTCAGATTTTTTGGTAGTCATTATCAGCTACTATACAAGCTGTACTATCAATCTTTCATCCATCAAAATTTTAATCTTTAAAGTCATTGTGAAATAACATTTTAGCAGTCATGAATTTAACCTCTTACATACTTTAAACTAAATCCTTCAAAAGTTTGATGAACGAGTCAAAGGAAAACACAGAAAAGTGACCAGAAATCACATTGACTGGTAAATACATAGAGCATGTATAGAAGTACAATGAAAAATATCAATACACCCATACTAGAATTCACAGCACCAAAGATTTCTTTCATTCTTTCCTTTTGGCTGAGCTGAAATCATAAGAATGACATGTTTTGAGTAACAACCCATTTTCATATTGCTCATTGTAGAAAATTATACACTTGAAATATTTTTGGAGCTCTGAGACCATAGCATCTTATAGTAGCTTACATTCATTTTTCTTTCTTTCTTTTTTTTTTTCTTTTTTTTCTTTTTTTTTGGATAAGTATTACATTCATTTATCAACCCATTTACTAACAACCCTCTTATAGTGTTTTAGTGGAACCCCAAACTCTGTATAGAGCGTTGGAATTGATGATTAATATTATACATGTTGAAGTTGAAGTCTTTTTTCTTTTTTTCTCTTCTCGAATGGTGTTTAGTTATACCATCTTTTTCTTGTTTTTCTCTTCCTGTTTTGTTTGATCATTGTAATTTGGTTTCTTGATGTTTTTGCCTGTCTAGTACATTTCCTATGTACGGGGCTGTGTTCTTCTTTAATATATATTTTCCGTTACTTATCAAAAAAAAATAATAATTATATATGTATTTACTGAAAAACATGAATTACGTACCTTTGATAAAATTTAGGACATGATTGACTTTATAATTGGATTAAATAGCGGCCCCCATTGGTCCTACTCTGAGTCTCTGACCATTTCAAATGCTTGTTAGAACATGCTTTTGCTGGTAACTGGCATTAGAGTTTACTTTAGTTACTTGTTTAGTTTCAAGTAAAATTGTGTCACTGCTCTGTATTGGCATGCTCTTTTCTTTTTTCTTAGGTAAGAAACATACTCCCAAAAAAGGTGAGCAACATTCTCGTCAGTTTTGATTGTATCATTGTGTGTTGTGTGGTGCAGAGATGCACATTGTTTCAATATCATAGTTAGCAGTTAGCACCCCCTCCCATATTATTCCTCACAATTATTACCCCTCACAACTATTGTCATTTAACATTTATTTAGCTTTGTAAATTAAGATATAGTTCTTTTAAGATTAATCTATATAGCAACAATGGTGCACTTATTGATCTGTCAGTACTTCTGTACAAACTTATTACGTTAATATCTTGGATCAAGTAGTATATGGTTCTGTTTTTGCTCAATCTATCTCACTAATAATACTTATATTGTATATTCAGGTGACTGAAGATTGGATCTAGCCATGCTCCAAGTTAAAAGTATATTAGAACATCGAAGGTGTGTTTTTATTGAATAAAATTTAAATTAATCTGATCTGAATTGGATTCTCAGCCTTCTATTATAACTCAGGAGCTGGTGCATTCAGCTTTCCTTGTGACGGTATAACTATGAATTTAAAATGCTTATTTTCGTATTATCAAGTGCTTTATAGCTCAATTGACATTTTCTGATATTTCCAACAGATGCCTATGATTCAAATCCCTCTTCTCCCATTATTATCTAACTTATGTTATTGCGTACTTTACAATTAATTCCTTTGTTTTTGGGATCATTTTCTCACAAGAGGTAATTAAATAAAAGAAATTATAGAATGGATTGTTACTTATGCCTAGTTATCAAATAAATGGATATCGATAAGACCTTTTCATTTGCAGCCAATAAATTATTACAAATAATTTCGATAACTTCAGGAGAAAAAGAGATAACCTAATTTTTTTTTTAGTTACTGCTTTTAGTCTTCTAAGAAAGATACATTATTTGGGAAAGAAAGAAAGAAAGAAAAAACTGAATTCTTAAAAAGAAGCTTATTTATTTATTCAAAGTGTTCTACATTTGATTTCTTAAACATGCCTACTTCCACAATGATTTCTGGTCATTCACGCGAGTGATGTTTAATTCACTTGAAATCTTTATAGAGCACTTTTGAAAAACAATAACACTTAGAAATATTTGCAGAGCACTTGAAATCTTTAAAGAGCACTTGAGAACAATATAATTTGAAATAGAATATGCTACTAGGCGTGGTAGTCTCAACAGAAATTGTAAAATGTTTAGAAATAAATATACTTGATGCTCTTTTAAAAATATAAAATTGGCTTTCCTAAAATGTTTACAAATATTTAACCAAAAATAAAAACAAATAAACAAGGTGGAGTACATTAGGATCCGTAGGAGACTTAAAATTCACAAGATGATCATGAGACCTAGCTGGTCAAGCTTCTTCTTTGGAGACATCTGCAGAAGATGGCTTCCACTTTCTTCAAGCTAATGTCAATATATGACTAGCTCTTTCTGCTGCAAAACAATAGATACTTTGAACAATTTCTTTGACTACTTCAATCGCCAAGACACAATAAGCGAAAATGCCCACAGTTATCAAGCATACAATAAGCAAGGAAAGACCATTTGGCAACATGGTGACTGATAGTGTTATATAAGCTATCATCATGGAGATTAGGGCAATTGGCAGTAAAACTTGCACATAAGTTTTGTTTCCATAAAAGAATATGAGGAAGACAGGAAAAGAACTCAGCAGTGTTGAAAGACATAAAAAGGTAATATGTAGCAGACGGACATGTATTTTTTGCACATTTGGTCGATGGAAGATGCACTTGGGGTCTAGTTTTATGTCTTCCTTCCAAATGGTTTGAGGAGGGGATGGTCCTGCTTCATAAGTCACTGGTAACTATTTTTAAAATGACAATGGAGTTTTTGCCTTGTGAGAGGTTCTCCTCATTAATCAACAAATCACCATGTCAATTTTATTTCTGCCACACTTAGTTTATTTGGTAATTTGTTGATGTCTCCATGATTTGCATTTAATTTGACCTAATTAATCAACTTGAGTAATTAAATTAATTAACCGGGGTCAATATATAACCTAACAAGCTATATAGCCTATAACTCAATTGACATTTCCTCTTCCCATAATAAAGGGATGAAGGGTAAGGTCATGCTTTCAAAACCCACTAGGTGCATGTGAAACTCACCAATCACCCAAATAATAATAATAATAATAATAATAAAGTAATGTACTGGCCACCTCCTTTTTTTTTCCTTTTTTTTTTTTTTCTTTTTTTCTTTTTTGTTGAATAAAAAAAATAGGTTTCTAGTGTGGGCTTATCAACCCCACACCACGTAACAGTAATGGGTAATATCATGTGTACCACACGGGCCTTGCTAAGGCTATCACTCAAACCATTCCTCTCTAGGTGCTGGGACAAGAACTCCTACTATTAAGCCAAGCCACACCCTGTGTGGTATGTACTGGCTACTTTTGTGACTTATGGAAAGAAAAAGAAAAAGAGAAACTATGCTATTAAGAGTGCTTTGAACTTGTTCCCTTTACCCTTATGCTTTTGTACCACACGTGTTTTCTTTTTGTTTAATTCTCCCCGCCCCCCTCTCAATTGCCTAGATGAACAAAGATAAATCTAAAAGTTCAAAGAAAATTGCTGCTAATGAAGAAAACGAGGCTGGGGAGAAATTTTCAATGTCTCACTTGAGGAATATGCTGAGTTGAGTACAAACGATACTAGTGATAAGGGAGACAAGGATCTAGGTTTGAATTAACGTGTGTGAACTCCCAATTCCCGACAACGACATGTATTAATGTATGTGGTGAGGTCCATTACATATCAAAACTCACAGAAAAATGAAATATTTTGTTAGATTCACGATATGGATACATATTTAAAGTGTAAAAAATATGAAAATTTTCAAGAGTATAAAAAAGAAGTTTAAAATCAATTAGGAAAGAATAATAAGATACTAACATAATATCATGTACGATAGTATGTATTAGAATTATTTTACAATTTTTAAAATGACAATGAGATTCTTCTCAAAAAAAAAAAAAAAAATGACAATGAGATGGTATATCAACTTAAAATAAATTCTGCACCACAACAAAATAGCGTAATAGAACTATTTTGGACTTGGTAAGATTATTGTTTTGTAATTCTTCACTATGATCTTAATTTTGAGGACTCTTTAACCAAAAAAAAAAATCTTAATTTTGAGGATTGTAATTGCAATACTCTTGCTTAACCTAGTTCCTACAAAAATTTATGAATGGTAAGAAAGCCTAACCGACAAGATTAAAATTTTGAGGTTCTTTAGCTCATATATTAATTTTATATTTAAGGGATAAATTATATAAACGTAAACAGTTTACAAAAAAAAAAAAAAATTACATAATCTTTTTTTTTTCTAATAAAAAAAGGGGTCTTCAGTATGGGTTCATTAACCCCACGCTACATGACAACAGTGAGTAATACCACGTATATTATACGGCCTTATTAGAACTATTGCTCAAGCCGCTCTTCTTTGAATGATAGGATAAGAACTCTTATCATCAAGCTACCCGTGTGGTCAAAAAAAAAAAAAAAAAAAAAAAACAACAACAACAACAACATAATCATAAACACTACTTTTGTACCCTTTTATTCTTTTTAGAGAACTAGTAAGGGTTGCACGTGCTACCCCTTGAGTGAGAAAATTTAAGATAGAATTATTTTCTGAAGTAGTATCAAACCATGCATTTAAATTTAGAATAGTTATTTAACATATGACTATCTATTTAGTATGATAATTTCCTAGGAGAAGGTATTTGATATCAAATGATACAATGTCAGCGTTATCAAAATCCAATAAGTGTAAGACATGTCAGCAAAAAATAACTAACTCATTAATAATTGAAAGATATGTGTTAGTGGGTAGTTATTTTTGCACATATGTTTCTTGTTTTTTAGATTTTGATACGGATGATGTGGTATTATTTGATACAAAATACTTTTTCATTTCTTAGAACCAATTTACTAAAGATAGTATCTACTCACAAAAAAATTATACTAAGAATGAGAACAAATGTCGTCATCTTCCAACAATAAACAACTAAATTTTGATAAAACATTGTCACAATATTTAAATTTTCGCAATAAATGATGACATATGCTACAACTGAAACTTTTCATCAAATTAAATATCTACAATCATTTGCAATGAATATTTTGTTATTCATACTTTATTCATTATCATTTTATTTTATGAGTCTAACTACAATGCTTAGCTTACTTAATTTTTAATGAACACATTTTTAAGGTAGAAAACAAATAAAAAATAACAAAATAACAAAAGGCATATGTCATTGAAGTTTCAATTAGATAAAATTATAAATTTAGAAGATTTAACCACTAATAAATTAGTGTTCTCTAGGTAACAAATAGAATACCATACATCACCATTTTTACTTTCTAAGTATGACTAACACATAAAACTCAAAATACATGAAAAAAAATTTTGGGACATTGAAATTTAGTGAGGCATTTTAAATATTGCACAATGATATTTTCTAGGAACTATAAGATTTTGTTAGGGTTTAACTAAGAGAGTAACAACAAAGACTATATACTTGTTTATAAAATATAAATGTGGAAATTATTCAACTTTAAAGTTTGGGGGATGAAACTACCCCAAACATAAAGGGGGAAAACACTTTTTTCCATAATTCTTTTTTGTTGGTAAAATTATGTGTTTTTTTTTTTTTTTTTTAACTTTAAATAGTGTGTTAAAAAAAAAAAAAAAAAGTCAGCCCAAGAAAAAAGTCCATAAAACTATGAATTTTGGCTCAACAAATCGGCTAAAAAAAAATGTTAGGAATACAATAAATGTCACGATATTTTCTCAATACCTTTATTTTAATTAGCTATGGTGGATCCTGGTATGATATTTTATAATTTTATTTTAGAGTAATGCTATATCCACAACATTTTCACAACAAATTATTAGTGGTAAATTGTTACTGAGTTTTAATTGGGACAACTGCTTTAAACTATGCATTAAAAAAAAAAAAAACAACAAACAAAAAACCAACAAAAGAAAATTGTGCGCGAAACAGTGAATTTTTGCTCATTAAATTTGACTAAACCAAAAAAGAAGTCTAGGAACACAACAAAATGTTACAATATTTTCACAATACCTTTATTTTTAGCCATGGTAAGTTCCGGTCTAATATATTATTATTTATTTTATAGAAATGCTATCTCCATAATTCTTTAATAACAAATTCTAGATGGCAAACTATTACTGATTTTAAAATGGACTCACGACTGATATTATTTTTTTATCCATTAATAGTAGCTTACCTATGATTTGTTGTGAAATTAGTATGAAAATGTTGTGGACTTAAGTATTTTTTTTATTTGATTTATAAGAAACTGAGATCTCAACAATTGTGAAAATATTGTGATAACAAGTGTTACAACATTTTCACAATACATTTATTTTCAATTATGGTTAATCACAGTCTCATATTTTATTATTTTATTTCAACCTATAAGAAATTAACAACTCAATAATTGTAAAAATATTGTGAAATTTATTGTGTCAATATAATAATATATATGTCAGCTCATATTGTAAGGGCAATGTTTGGTTCACGGCCCAAAAGATTTGAACAATGGCCCAATAAGTCCACAACAATAGATTTGTTAGAGAGTGAGTATCAATGAGTTAAAACGTAAATCACAATAGGTTAGTTGGTACTAGGATGATTAAGACAAACAAATTGAAAGGAAAAACACTCCTCCGTCAAGTCCGAGGATGGTATCTTCTTATATATGTATCTCTCTTAAACTTCTACAAATATTCAAGTTCTTGGTTAGAAAATGATCTTCTTTCTTGTTTTTTTCTCCCTTTGTATCTAAATCTTCCTTTTACTTTTATATCCAGCCACAACTCATCTGAATCTTACACTTGGAGGATTGAGATTGTCCTTCTAAAACTCCTGTCCCATCTGGAACATACTAGCAAGTTTTACCGTGTAATTTTATTTGTGCCACCCTATTCATAGTCATTTCCTCATTAATGTGGCTAAAGGAGTGGTTGTCTCGTATTTAATGCGGAAGGGATGTCTTCAATACCTTTATTTCTTCATTCTTCTCGTACTCTGTGCCAAGTCTGCTTTCTTTTCTTTTTAATGTTTTAACTTTATGCGTCTCACATAACTAATGCTCGTTCTCGAGGTTTGAGGTGCATCCTCGAAAAAAACCTTGACAGCCTGTTTAAATCAGGTTTGGGATCCTTGTCCTCACACATAATAATAATAATAATAATAATAATAATAATAATAAAGAGCACAAATGGACGACTAAAAAAAAAAAAAAAACCCAATGAAGTGATGAACAATACATATTGAAGAAACCAAAAAGTATCGTAGTTTTTACACATTCACACAACAAGTATTACAACATTTTCACAAAACATTTATTTTCAGCTGTGGTTGATCACAATCTCATATTTTATTATTTTATTTCAATCTATAAGAAATTGACACCTCAATAATTATACAAATATTATGAAATTTTTTGTGTCAGTATAACAATATATATGCTAGCTCATATAAATATTTAAAAGAAAAAAAAGCACAAATCGATAACTAAAAAAAAAAAAATTGTTGTGTCAGTATAACAATATATATGCCAGATCATATAAATATTATTTTTTTTAAAAAGAGCACAAACTTATGACTGGAAAAAAAAAAAAAAAAAAAAAAAGATCAATGAAGTGATGAACAGTACATATTAAACAAACCAAAAAACATTGTAGCTTTTACAGACTTACACAACAATTGTTACAACATTTTCACAAAATATTTATTTTCAGTTGTGATTAGTCACAGTTTCATATTTTATTATTTTATTTCGACATATAATAAATTGACATCTCAATAATTGTGATAATATTATTAAATTTATTGTGTTAATATAATAATATACATGCCAATTTACATAAATATTTAAAAGAAAAAAAAAGTACAAACCGATTACTGGAGGAAAAAAAAAAAAAAAAAAACGGTAGGCACCGAATAAACCAAAAGACACTCTTGCTACTCTGTGCATTATAGAGAAGTGGACATGGAAAGAGGATAAAGCCCAGTTTGGATATAGGGTCCGTTTGGATAGCACTTATTGTTACTGAAAGTTGATAAAAACTGATTGTTGCTGAAAACACTGTAGCAAAATAATTTTTAAATGTGTAAATAGTGTTGTGGGACCCACTTTTAGTATTAAATATTGGGTGAATAGTACGTAAACAGTGTACGCACTATTCATGCACAGTAAATTTTGTCCCCCCAAAGTCACAAAGTGCGGCAAAAAAAAAAAAAAGAAAAAAAAAGAAGGAGGTAAAACGCAACTTTACTTTGAGTAGCAAAACTTGCTATCCAAACGCAGGCATAGTGTTTGCGCGTTTGCGTTTTCAATTTGCACGTTTTCCCTTTTTTTTTTCTTGGTTAGCCGTGTTTTTCGACTGTCGGTTAGCGTACAGTATACACCAGTGTACTATTCAGCAACTTTTCAGCAACTTGAATATCGATTAGTTTTCAGCAAAATAAATTTTATCTAACCCGATCTAAGTAGATATGCTACAGTACTCATTGAATAAACCAAAAGACACCCTGCCTACTCTGTGCATAAGTGCATTACAGAGAACTGGACATGGAAAGTGGATAAGTGGACATGCAAGACTTGTGAAAAGAGGTTGAAATTATTAGACAAGGTGGGGGTACCCCCGTAATCATTTGAAATTGAATTATTATGGCCTGTGCGTTGGAAAATTGACATGAGGGGAATCTTGCGTTCAATTTCCCCGTTGACGTGCGTTGTAAAGACTATATAGGCGTACATCGTTCCGTGTACAAAACTAAAGGGAAAAAAAATTGGATGGGTATTTATTGAAGGTATTACAATATATTAGTGTGTATTGTATGAATCATAAAATTATATGTATTTTTTTATACATAAATATGTGAATTAAAATGAATTTTTTTTGCTAATATTTTTTCTTTAATTTATTTGAGTCTAACAAGTTATTAGACTTGTTTTTAACACAAAATTATTGGGTTATTTAATTGAGCCCAATAAAATAACTTGTCCTTGAATTTTTTTTTTCTCATACAAAATTTGGATTACACATTTGATACTTTAATTTCATGTAAATTTCTTATTTATATATTATGAATAAAGTATTAAATGACAATATAATTATTGTTTTTTACTTTTGCTATTATTATTATAAGTCTAAGAAGCTATAATGCTAAAAAGAAATATAAAGAAAAAATTATTAAAATTGAATAACAATAAGAAATAGTAAATGTTGATGATGATGTAAAAAATGTCAATGAAGAAATAATCTCACAAGATGAACATGGTAATATTGATTTGCATTGAGTTTATTAGGCAAAATGATGAATATAAGTAAAACATTATTATTTTAGCTCATATGTCATATATTATCACTTTTAATTTCAATAAATTTGAATTTATATGCCAAGCCAAGCTCAAACTTTTAGACTTTTTGACAAGCTCGAGCTCAAATATCATTTATAGCCTTAGTTCTAACTTGAGCCAAGTTTGAACATTGTAGATTTTATATTTGTTGTCGAGCCAAATTAGAACACTCATTACTTGACAGATTTTACATTTGTTGTCGGGTCAAATTAGAACATTCATTGCTTGACAAAACTTAACTAGTTTACATCTCTATTCTTAAGGGTCCAAAAAGCATAAAAAGAATTTGCTAAATGCCAGAGCCATCTTTCTTATGGATCTTAAGGAAAACACCTTTATTGACATCAGTTCCCACATTTTTGATACTATAATGGATGAAACTAAAACCACCTCGAGGCCCAATCTGGTGTTTCCAAGTCTTCTCATGAGAATTTTCAAAGAAAAGGGTGTTGTAATCCCACAAGATATCAGTCCCATGCCTCCTCTATCAGCCATCAATAAATTTACTCTAATACGGATACAGAGTCGTCTTCCAGGTGAAGAAGAAGAGGGTGTCCATGAAGAAGGTGATCCTATGGAGACTGAAGCAGAAGGGGCAGGATCAGTTTCCACACCTAGAGTAAGAGTCAAGAGGAGCAGACCTTCTACCTCATCACCTGTACCTCCTAATACCCTTCAGATCATCCTGGAGAGACTTGATACAATTCGCGATGTTCAGAATCAACAGACAGAGAGGATGACAGCAATGCAGGACCAGCTAGATGTACTCTCTGCCAAGTTTGACAGCATTCATACCAGCCAGGATCACTGACCCTTTGGCCATTCTGGTCAAAAATGGGGGAGAACTTTTGGGGCAGCTCTTGAGGGGGAGAACTTTTGGGGCAGCTCTTGAGGGGGAGTGCTCATTTTGAGGGGGAGTTTAAATATTTGTGTTTTAAGTTTGATACACTAGTTTTTAGTCTGTTTTAAATATTTGTGTTTTAAGTTTGATACACTTGTGAATCTTTGGTGTTTACTTATATAGTATGATGTTATTCAGCCTTAAGCACTTTATGTTGTTCCTTTGTACCCATTGATGCTTTTATAAGTTTTGAGGGTTGTTTCTTGTTCTTATGCACTATTTGTAGGCTTGTATGGTTTGTGCCATGTATTTGCAAAACTTTGCATATGCAGCCTTTGTGTTTTGTGTTTTGGTACTTGTTAATGCCTTGCATTATCTTAAGTACAACACTCTTGTGCCAGTGTAGGATTGTTCCTAGATGCATATATGTTTGTATGCATTGGTTGAGTGTTGGACTTGCGAATAATTCTCTTCAATTGAGTTTATCATTTTTGCATGTCCGGATGTTCATTCCTTGTGTGAATGAACATAGTAATCACTTTTTCTTAAGTGACTACTGGTGTTGATCTTGCCACAAATTATTGCTTTTATGCTTATGTTCATATTTGCTTGATCATGCTTATTTTGCTCCATATGCATATTAAGTTTTCTGCATACAATGATATTGCTATGCTATTGTGTTTCAGGAGTTACTTATTCATATGTTCAAGAGCTTTACAGAATCTAGAGTTAGGTGTGAGTGAGTTTTCCAACTGTTCCCAACTCACGTTTAAGTCTAGAGTCTGTTGTAGGGTTTTGTCACGGAATAGCCAAAGGGGGAGATTGTAAGGTTGAATTTAATCAACCATTTAATTGGCTCTATTCCGTGACCAATTTGCTTGTAATTTAGCTCTTAGCAACCTTGTATTTAGGTGAAAAAATTGTAAGGGTAGTGTGTGAGAAGATGTGAAGAAAAGCTCAAGAGTGTGCAAGAAAAACAGAGGCTCGCGGCTAGGGCTCGCAGGTGGATCGCAACTGGCAAGCCGCGAAAGGCTGGCACGTGAGAGGCACACTGGAAAGCTGAAGGGTCGCGCCAGCTGTCACGCTACAGGACAAAAGTTCCAGACTGGCCAGGCCGTTACGTCGCGACTTGAACTCGCGACTTGGACAAGCCACGAGACCAAGTTGCCAACTTGCCCTGTTTGGCAAAAACTGACGTTTTGCATTCCCTTCTCACCCTACTATATATACACCCTTATACCCATCATATTGAGAGAGCTTCCAGAGAGAATTTTGTGAGAGAAAACCCTAGAGAAAAACAAGATTGTCTCATCCCCAATCTTCATCTAAAGAGACTCTACAAATTTCTCTACTCTCTTCCTCTCCATTGTCATACCCTTGAGAGGTCATTTACCAAACCCTTATCTCACCACACCCACGTCTGTGAGAAGATCCATTTGGTGTTTAGGAAAGCAGTTTGAAAAGGAACCAATATACATTGGTTGATGTTATGGTTCAAGTAGCGGAATCCGGCAAGCTAAAGAAGAAATAGGTTCGGTGTAACCTCATTGGAGCAAGAAGCTTGGAGGGCTTAGGTACTTGGGTAGATTAGGCTTGGAGGGTCTTCTGCTGTTCATATATCTCAACTATATTCTTTAGTGAATTTTATCACCGCTTTGAGGGCGGCGGAGAGATTTTACGCCTTGGGCTTCGGTTTCCTCTTCGATAACACATCGTGTGTTGTCCGTGTGTTTGCATCTCTCTTTCCTTTATCTTTGCCTTATATTTACTGCTGTGGATGTATTTATATTTAGCTTAGATTGTTTTATCAATTCTATTATAAGCTTGTTATCATATTCCGCACATTAATTGTTTGATATTAAGCTTGAATTGGTATTTTGTATCTGGGGGTCTAAACGTTTAAGGGTGTTTCATACCCATATTGAACTTTCAAAGGTGATGTCGAAATCATAGGAAATGGGCTTATGGCCCAACGGCCCAGTCCGAGGACGTTTATCTGTCCGAGGATGGTTAAAGAAAGATATTATGGGAATAGTACAAGAAGAAGAGCTGGAAATCATATGTAATGGCTCAAAACACGTCCGAGGACGAGACCCATCTTGGATACCGTGATCCGAGGTAGATGTAATTATCTTACTATTCAGGGTACTTCACAAAGTTATATTAAAACTGAAAAATGAATACAGAGCAAAGGAGGAGCAGGGAGAGATAACAAATATCTTCTAAAGCTGTTACCTTCACATTAAATGCTTCCCAGCTAACTCTCTGACTGCATTAATGTGGAGGTGATACCTGAACAGTAATCAAGCAGCCTTATGGTTGCTGATTGAAGGTTCTGGGAGGTGTTGGATGGGACAGGAAGGAGTTCCTTGAAGTTAACTTACACGTGTATGGTGAAAAGGAGATGGGGGTTGTGATATATAACAGGGGGGGAAGTGGCCTAAAGAAGGAGAGGTCGCAAAAACAAAGGAAAAGGGAGAAAGAAAGATAAAAATATTTGAACCCTAAGAGACAAAAGAAAAATCCCAGAAACTCTTAAAAGGAGAGGCCAAGGTTAATATTTTTCTGGCAGGTCAACAGTGAATCTTCTTAACCCAGTTACTGTGACACTTTTTCCTACATAGTAGAACTAGTTCTTGCACTTACGCTCTACAAATTAATTGTTTGGGGCTTGTTAGGTTAGAAACCCATCCCTAGTCTGGGTTAAATCTAATTTGAGTCCCTACAGTTATACATAAAAATTATTTTATACAATTTTGCACAATTAAAAAAACAAATAAAATCATGATTTCAATCATATTGCGACTGGAAGTTGCAATTTTAGTCATTCTTTTTTGTTTGTGTAGAATTGTGCAAAATAATTTGTGCAATAAAGGAGCAAAACTACAAATACTATTACAATATTTTTACACACAGTTAGGGTCTGTTTGGTACATGTGTTTAAAAACTGAAAATTATTATTTAAAAACTTTTGTGGAAATATGTATGAGTAAAAAAGTATATGAAAATGTGTAAAATATTGTTTAAAAACTAAAAATTATTGTTTGAAAACACTCAACAAAAACCCCTTTAATATTACAAATTTTCAGTTAACATTTCCTTTTATATCACAAATACCCATACACCACAACAAAATTGGTTGGTGTGGAGTGGCAAAGGCTAAGCTAAAGACCAGAACAAAGTTGGGCGCGCTTCCCAAGGTCCACCGCTTTACCGGTGCTGCGTATGTATCGGTTTTCTCGTCCTTGCTTTTATGTTTCTTATTAAAAAGTTTCCTTCTTTCCACTAATTACGGAGGGCATGATTTTTTGTCTTGATAAAATTTTATGCATAGGAAGTTTGGCTACTGGTGGGTGTCCAGTGGCTTCTACTAGCATCCCATAGTCTCTTTGATTTCTGTCGTTGCTATTGTTTGCATGCTTCTTGCCAACTACTCCATTTGAATACATGATATTGTCTGTCTTAGAATCTCAACTCTAACTCGCTTAGTAATAAGTGTGTACCAATGGCTTCCACTAGAACTCAAGTTGTCCCACCATCTTTTTCCTCTCCTTGTTCTAAACACAGACCAAAAAATGACATTTTCCTCAATTTTAGAGGTGAAGACAACCGTGATAATTTTACGGACCATTTATATCATGCTTTGAAAGAGAAAGGGTTTATCACTTTTAAGGATGATAGAGAACTTGTGCCTGGAAATCCCATTTCATCGAAACTCTTAGATGCGATCGAGAAATCAAGAATGGCAGTCATCATTTTGTCTGAAAATTATGCATCTTCAACATGGTGTCTAGAAGAACTTGTAAAGATTGTTGAGTGCATGAAGGGAGGGTTAAAAGTGTTACCCATTTTCTACCATGTGATCCTAGTCATGTGCGGCATCAGAAGGAGACTTTTGCTGTGGCCTTCGCTGAACATGAAAAACGTCTCCAGGAGAACCCAGAGCAGGTGCAGATATGTAGAACTGCTTTAAGAGAAGTGGCCAATCTCTCCGGAAAGACATTAATGAATGGGTAACACTTGTTGAACTTCTATTGAGCATTTTTTCTGCTTGTTCTAACTGCAACCCTTTATTACTTTAAGTGTAGATGTTAGAAGGTTGACGTTTACATTACCATAAAAGCATTACTTATATGTTGTTTTACAAACAGCACTAATTGTATATCATGCAAGATTAAGATAAAGGTAAGATAAAGGTTGTAACTAATTCAAGTTTCAAGGTTGTCACTAAATATATATGTGCAGTCCACATGGTTGGGAGGAAAAAAGAAAAAAGAGAGCAGAATAAAGTTAGTGAGCAGAAAAAGAATTACAGCACTGTGATATGGTGTGTGAGTTCTGAGTAAAGAAAAGTGTGCGGGTTTTTGTTGTTAGTTTTATTTATTAGTATTATTTTATTTTTTGGGGCCATGAGACACACATAATGAGAAAAATTAAGGGTTTTCTAGGGAAAAAGGTTTTGGGTGATACAGTGAAGAATTATATCCAGAGTGACTCAAGATCTCAGGTGAGCAAACTTAGAATGATTTTTTAACTTGTTTTATAGGAGTGAATTTATTTGGAGTTGCATCCCTGTTTTTTCACTTCAAAGAGAAGAGTATTTTAGGTAAATGTTTATGTTTTTTTTTTTTTTTTTTTTGATGAAAGGTAAATGTTTATGTTATTGTATATGATTGATCTATTTCTTATTTTTAGTTGGTAATGTTGGTTATAAATAATACTACACATCAAAGACTCCAGAAGTATACATTTAAATAAAATACATAAGTGTATCCTAAGCTGCGAAAGATCCAATATAAAGTCAAGATTCTTTCTAAGATATGTAACTCTAGTAGAAAAATCTAGTTCTAACATACACAAGGCCTACAAACTTGAATAGCCCAACCCCCGATAAAGTAATTAATGTCCCAAGTTAACGACTATGGTTCAAAAATTAAATCATAGATCATTTGTAGAGTGAGTCTTAAGGATTTCAATTTCATAGTGGATGTTGTTTTTATTTGGCTAGGAGTAACTAATGTCCCATAACGACTATGGTTCAAAAATTAAATCATAGATCATTTGTAGAGTGAGTCTCAAGGATTTCAATTTCATAGTGGATGTTGTTTTTATTTGGCTAGGAGTATGAAATATTTTAGTACCAGTTAATAATAGGGTACCGTTTTTGAGGTTATATATACAAAATTCAAAATCCACATATTTTATAGGCCCAAGTAGTCTAAGTTCATTAACTCAATATATTTACCTTGAATAGCATGTTTATAATAATTTTAAAATCTTTTAATTATATATATTTTACTGTATTGGTTGAAACATGAATACTAGCCCAAACACCTGAAAAATCATTGTTACCCAATATTTAATGTAGTATATTTTATAAAAATATCGATATCTATACTATTATTTAAGAGGTTTATCCTGTTGGGATCCGCATTTTTTTTTCAAAAATACCCTTACACCCCTATGTGCAGAGATAAAACTAAAGGATAATTCGGTAAAAATACAATTCTAACTCCCACTAAAATATTGCCTAAAAAATAGGGTCCTTTTCCTGTGAATTTTTAAATTACTTTATCCATTTATAAATTAGATTCTCAAAATAAAAAAAAATATATAAAAAAATAAAAACATTTTTTTTTGAGCTATAAAATAGGACCACTAAGCCCAACGTTTTCACTAAACCAAAAGAAAAGAAAAGAAAAGAAAAGAAAAAAGCCTAAAAAAAACACAACTTTTGTTTTACAAAATAGGACAACTAAAAAAAAAAAAAAAAAAGCCTCATCGCACGCGCTTAGGTGTAGAGTAATTCATTCCTTCTCTTTCATCAATAAGAATCACTTTTATTTAAGTTCTTAGAGAGAAAGAGAGCAAAAGTTAGAAGATATCTCATTTTCAAAAAGCCAAATTAGAATTTCAGTTAAATTTAAGTAGTTTTCCGAAAAATAAAAAGCGAAAAACCGTATCCAATAGTATAGTCCCCACCACTTCAAGTTTACCTCAAAAGCCATGCTTTCTTTTTTTTTTTGAAACTAATAATTCACTTTTACATGCCCTAGGATTTTGCCAAGCAAATCGAGCTCGAATGTCTAGTTTAGTTCAATTTTAGAGCTCCTTTTCTGAAATGAACATGCAGAACATCAATGCTTACATCCCTAATTGGTTTGTGATGACACAAAGATTTTTGTTATGTCTTTCTTATAGGCCTGAGGCAGAGTTCATCCGAAAAATTGTTGACTGGATATTTATTGAATTGAAAGATAAATGTTCAACTGTTTATGGAGACGGCTTTGTTGGAATAGGCTCTCGTGTTGAGGAAATGATTTCATGTCTAGATATTAATTCAAATGGTGTCCGCTTTATAGGGATATGTGGGGAGAGTGGAATGGGCAAGACAACTCTTGCACATCTAGTATTTGAACAGATTCATAATCAATTTGAAGCTTGCAGCATTCTCGAAAATGTCGAAGAGGTTTCTAAAGCACACGGCCTAGAGACATTACAAGAGCAACTCCTTTGTGATATAAGTAAAGGAGCTTTACGGTTAAGGGATGTGTATAATGGAATCCAAGCAATTAGGAATGTACTACATAATAAAAAGGCACTTCTTGTTGTCGATGATGTGTTTGAAAAAATACAGTTAGAAGCATTAGTAGGAAAGCGTGATTGGTATGGTCCAAAAGGTAGAATCATAGTAATTACTAAAGATATACATTCATTGGAAAGTAATGAAATTCAGACCGTATATAAGGCTAACGGACTAAATGACGACGAACCTCTACAACTTTTTAGTCATAATGCCTTCCACAAAGCTCATCGTGAAAATGATTTATTGTATTTGGGCAATGATTTTGTCACTTATGCTCAAGGCATTCCTTTGGTTCTTAAAGTTTTGGGTTCCCATTTGTGTAAAAGAACAAAAGAGGAATGGGAAAGTGCTCGGAATCAACTAAAAGCAATTCCCAATGAAAATATTCTAGAGAAACTTCAAATAGCATATAATGGATTGGAGGAGTTGGAGAAAAAATTATTTTTGGATATTGCATGTTTCTTCAAAGGGGAGGACCAAAATCAAGTAGCTAATATACTAAAATCAGTTTGCTACTCAGACGATAATAGAAGGAAGCTCAGTGACAAATCTCTAATTACTATTGTAGGGGGGAAATTATGCATGCATCATTTAATACAACAAATGGGTTGGAAAATTGTTTTTGACAAGTCAACAGAGCTTCAATGTCAAAGTAGGCTATGGCATCGCGATGATGTCCTTGATGTATTAAAGAACTATAATGTAAGTGTATTATTATATAGATATAAATTCAATGCAGTATGGAATTCTACCATTCATGCAAGTTTTTGCTGTATCTTGCCCTACACTAATTTCATTGCTCTTGGTTACTAGGGAACAGAACAAATTGAAGGCATGGTGCTAAATTTGCCTCCAAATGAAGAACAAGAGTATTGAATGTTGAGCCACTCTCAAAGATGAATAAATTAAGATTGCTCAAAATTTGTAAGCTGCACCTTCCTTGTCTCAGTAATCTTTCCAATGAGCTACGTTTGTTGGAATGGCATGACTATCCTTTGAAATCATTACCAAAGAGTTTCCAGCCTCCTGAACTTGTTGAGCTCATTATGCATCACAGTAGTATTAAGCAACTTCCAAGTGAATTTAGTGTATGATTTTCACTTATGTAGTTTTAGTACTATTATTATTGTTGTTATTATTTATTATTATTATGTACTGATTGCTTAATTTTCTATATTTACTTATTGTTTTATCTCAGAACTTACTCAAGCTAAAGCTCATCGACCTTAGTGACTCTCAAAACTTATGCCAGACTCCTAACTTCAAGGGATTGCCAAATATTGAAAGGTTGATTTTTCAAGGTTGTACAGGATTGCATGCGTTGCACGATTCTGTTGGAGGTCTTAAACGGCTTATCTTATTAAATCTAAAAGACTGCAAACGTCTTGAGAACCTTCCAAATGAGATCAACTTGAATTCTCTTAAATTTTTAATTCTATCTGGCTGTTCAAAACTCAAGAAGTTTCCAAAGATTGGGAGAAACATGACAGGCATGTTGGAGCTTTCTTTGGACAGGACTGCCATAGAAGAACTACCATCATCAATCAAGCATCTAACTGGCTTGACTTTATTGAATCTTCAAGACTGCAAAAACCTTTCAAGTTTTCCAAGTGTTATTTGTAGTTTGATATCTCATAAAACTCTCATTCTATCAGGATGTAAGGGTCAACCACCAAAAGCAAGGTATTTGAGTGGGCTCATCTCCACTTTATCCTCAATCGGTACCACCCTCACTCTTCCCTACACCTATCTCACTGATCGACAACCTGAACCAGAGCCCATCAGTCTGGTGTTGCCTGAGTCAATCTTGGGATTAAGCTCTTTAGTATCTCTAGATCTAAATGGCTTTAATCTGTTGGACGATGCTCTCCCTGATGATCTTAGCTACTTGTCCTCACTAACCATTCTGAACTTGGGGAACAATAGTGTTACACGCTTACCTTATAGCATTTCTCAGCTTTTAAATCTCAAAATTCTTTTCTTGGATCATTGTAGCAAGCTTCAATCATTGCCATATCTTCCATTAAGTACACAATTTGTTTCGGCACAAGGATGTACTTCACTTGAAAATTATTCAAATCAAGTCGTCGTTTGGACTTCGGGTGCAGCAAGATTCACTTTTATTAATTGCCATGGCTTGGCCGATGATAAAGGAGGCATAATTGCTGATGTTACTTTGCAAAATATGCCCTTCCAATCATTGTGGCAAAGATACATGGAGGTCTTCTCTCTCTCTCTCATGTGCGTGCACGCATTGAACATCTTTTTTACTTGTCTTTTAATATTTTGCAGGGCCAAATTCATCAAGTTAAAGGCTTTTGCCTGGTTGTACCTCAAACTGAAATTTCAGAGTGGTTCAAGAATAAGGAGTGCGGGCCATCTGTGCGAATCCCATTACCTCCTAATCTGTTCAATAATAGAAGTTGGAAAGGGATCGCTCTATGTGTCATTTTTGTGGTCCCTCCAAATTTGAAAGATGTTTCTCCTGGTCAGGATTCAAAATACTTTCATGAATTTATTTGTCATTTCGACATGGATGGCGTTTTTTTAAATTGTCCCCTAGTCCTTGAGGTTCCTAAGGAAACATTTGTTGGTTCATTTGGACTTTGGCTATACATATCACATGCGAGGTTTACTGAACATTCTGACGAAGGGATTTGCATTGGCTCTTTGATTAGACCCACAAGACTGGATATTCAGATTAAAATGTGCGGTGCACGTATTCTATATGAGCAAGATATGATAGAATTTGTACAAAGCTTAAGGCAAGAAAATTTCAGGAGCTGTAATGCCCCCAGTCAAGGTCATGAAAAATTGATAGATCATAAGAAGCTCCATTTTAGCAAAAAATTTATGGGTTTAGGCCCAATTATGTTATATTAATTCCTCAATATATCTCCTCTTTCTCTATGTGAGACTTTCATTCATACGTGTTTATCCAACAACATATGAACTTAGTGGTTGTAAAAAAAGTTAAAATTTGTCTCTAAACTTATTATTTTTGTATATGTTTTTCTCTCAAACCATTCTATTGAACATTTGATCGCCATACATTTATGTATTTTACAGGTAGATTGGGCACAAAACCATTTGTATGATTATATCTTTCATCAGATTGCCCGTCCACAACACTGGTTCACTTGTCAAAAACATGGGCCCTACATAGAAATGCAGTTGCCTCCAGATGTGCACGATAATTCAACATGGTTGGGGTTCACTGTATATGCTTTGTATGGTATTCAGATGCAACCAGCTGGTTTCAGTTACAAGCTGGGTTCAACAATTTTGCTTCACTATTCTGGCCTTTCAGTTTCTTTTGCACCATACCCGGCCTTTCCCATCTCTGGAGACGTTTTTGATGAGTCATCGCAACGACTTGTTGTATTTTACATACCACGCCGTGTTTTTCAGTTGAATCGGTGTAATCACATTAGGGCTTTATTTAAAAGCGGTGACCCAGGTGTGCAAGTTGAAATGTGTGGAATCCGTCTTGTATATGAGCAGCATGTTGAAGAGTTTGTGCAAACACTTGTGGAGTACATGTTAGGGAGTCCGGAAGCCAATCATCAATCTTTTTCCGAACATCTTTCACATCAACGTAGAATATTGCAAGGCTGCAATCATGAAAAACATTATCTTTGCCCTTTCTTACCAGAAAGGTTAAAATTTACTGGACAAGTATTTTGTTACCACGCTTCAACGCAATGGATATAAAATTTGTTTGTCAAACTAAAGATATGGTTTTTGATACTTGCAGGAGGCCTAACCCCGTGCCATTGGTTCTACCGAATAATGAAACCATACAAGAGGAGTGTACTTCACGGGAAACATTTTCAACTCAAGTAATTGCTGCAGGCCTTGAATGTTGGTTAAAACCAAATTTGCAGGTCTCTCTCTCTCTCTCTCTCTCTCTCTCTCTCTCTCTCTCTCTCTCTCTCTCTCTCTCTCTCTATATATATATATATATATTTATATATTACTAAAAGCTGAAGCGTAATATTTATTGATGTTACACTCCTGTTGAGCTACATTAGTAGTCACGCCATTCATTTATTTTTTATATTTTCTTTTATCTATTTAAACTTTTCTTCCTCCTATTTTCAAAAAAAAAAAACTCTTTTTCTCCCTATTAGTTCACACACACCTTTCAAACTTTCTCTTTCCTTTTTGCATATTTATCTCCCCACTACTTTACCGTTACACTTCTTTTCTCTTTTTTATACTTTGACACTTCTTTTACCCATTATATTTTGTATATATTTGATATCATTTTTCCATTCAATCCATATTTTGTTCACACAAAACTGTGAGTACTCTCTCTCTCTCTCTGTGTCTCTCTCTCCTTAGTTTTTTTGGAAATAGAAATTTGAATATGCATACCAATTGTTTGAGTAATAAATTATTATAAAGCCTCTATTTATTCTTTAGTTTCATTTTAATTTTGGCTAAGATAACATTGTAATTTTGTAATGTATTTTGATTATTATGATAATTTCCTTATTCCTTAAGAGATGAGAAATTTGAATAATAAATTTGAAACTTATAAAGTTTAGTTGTATATTAAACAAATATAATACAGTACAATAGAAGTTAGAAGAATGTGGTTCACCTTAAAAAAATATTAATCAAACAAAAAAAATAAATAATAAAAATAAAAAATATTTGTAGAGATAAAAAGATAAAAAAATACTTGTAGATTTTTTTTTTTTTTTAAATAGCCAATACTTGAAGTAATGATTACTTTTTATATATTACACCTTATTATATAATATTTAAATTCCCACATATCGCATGGTTCTGCGGTTAGTTTGTATAATATTTAAAACCTCTTGTCAGCATCTTTTGGCCACTCCAATGATTTCTATTTGTAATAACCATACATTTAAGGAAATAGTGAGATATTCAAAGAGGTTTGGATACCTTCATTTCTAAAATAAAATAAAAAATCTAAAGTTAAAGTGTAAGTGGCCATGTCATCATTTTCTTTCCATTATATATATATATATATATATATATATATATAAAGTTTAGAGAAAATCCAATTCGATTATACAATTGAAGTCCAGTTTTACGCCATGTGTTCTAAATTATTTATTTTTAGAGAGTTTTATTTTTTAATTTTGAAGTCAAATGTGGGACTACATCATAAATATTCATCTAAATGAGTTTTATTGAGTACGAAAACTAAAAAGTTTAGAATTAATAAACTATAAAAAAAAATAAGGAAAAAAAAGTACTTCACAATTTCAAAAATTAAGAATTAATAAAAAAAATTATAAAAATATATGGACAATTTAAATTTTCTACCTAATAATATTCTTACAAGATTTTTTAATGAGTTAACAAAACATAAGAATGACTATATATCAATAGTATTTAAATTTTATATATATATATATATAAGAATTATACTATACATGAGGTTATAAGCTAGTATATATAAAGCCAAAGTTGAGAGAAAATACAATTAGATTCTAAATTGAGATTCAATTTTGCACCATGTATCAAATTTTTAATTTTTGTGTCAAGTTAATTATTTATTGAAAAACACGAAAAATATTATATAGATGAAACATATAAAGAAACCAATCATACAACTAATTAATCTAATCATTTTTTGTACAATTATCTATGATCTGAACCGCCTTAAGGTTGATCCTAGAATAATATGGGGCATTTTATGGACCATGTAACATGCTAGAAGTACTATGTGAGTAACTTATAAGTTTAGTTTTAGTACCCCAAAAAAAAAAATGATAAATATTTTTTATTGACTAAATATACTTGTCAATTAGGATTGAAAAACCTCCTTGAACCGTATGATAGAATATTAAAAGTAAGTGTTAACAAAAATTTATATGAAATTATCATGGTTTAAGTTAAAAAGCAGGTAAAAGAAACTTAACATAAAAAATACAATCTAAATAAATTACTATAGCTAAACATAAGATCTACAAATCTTAGTATACGTAGAATTGTAGCTGCCCATAGTGTGGGTTACATGCTAGTTGTAATTTACTAATCATCACATGATCATTATATTTTACAACCATGACTTGACACATTTTGTAGCCTAAATGTAAATTATAATAGAATGTAAGTGTAATAGAATTGTGCAACATTATCAACTTATTTTGAACCTCTTATTTCCATCTTGTCCCTATTAGTACACTTTTACAATTACTCTTCCTCCAATTTTTCTCCTCTCTCTCTCTGCCTCTTTATTTCTCCTCTACATTTCTTTGATCTTTTCCTTTATCTAATATTTTGACTCTTCTTTATCCCCATCTTATTTTGAATAAATTTGGTATCATTTCTCCCATCTATTCCATATTTTTTGTACAAAAAAAGGGTGAGTACTCTCTCTCTCTCTCTCTCTCTATTAACCTTTATTTGGTGGATTTTTTCTTTCTTTCTTAGAACTCTAATTTAGGTTGCCTTTTTTATTCTTTATTTTTAATTTTTTAAGATTTGATAACATCTCTACGCTTTTAGCTAAACATTCAACAAAATGAAGGTGATCTTTGTGTTTGGAGTACTCAACCTCTCAAGGATGTTCAATTAGAGAGTGTTGGAAGACTAGGATCCATTCTTTCAAGGTTTTTGTTGGTGTTTTAGTGGTTGTCTTCCTTCTCACAAAATTAGGGTTGAAATAGGGAATTATACAAGTAGGAAGGAGAGGGAATGGTAAGATATCATATAAATTGATAATTATACCCCTCTTTTGTTCAATTTAAAGAAGAAAAAAAAATAATTGACATTATAAGAGAAACATTAATACTTTATTTTTTAAGAATAAAAGTTGAACTCTCCCCTTTTCATCTAAATTTCCCAAATTTGGAATTTAAAAATGACGGATATGGCGGGGGTATGTTGCCCTTCCAAATTCCCTCAAATCCATTATCTCTCTTTAAAAATTAAAAAAATAAAATCAAACAAGGAATATTTTTTTTTTTTAGAAACCCAAAATCAAACAAAGTTAACTAAACACCTCTATCATCTTCCCTCTAGTCCACTCTCCTTACCCCGTCGACAAAGCCAATGTAAATGCTTTTGACTAAATATGACTAAACATAGTAGAAGTATTGGTTTAGTAATAGTAGATACAAAGATTAAGAGTTGTATGGCTTGATGATCAAAACATACTAAAGAGCAAAAAATTTTAATATAATTGTATTAATAATTTATGAAAATTGAGAGATTGAAGATGATGAATCATAGGATAAAAGTAAGGTAGATGAAGTGGAGAAGTCCATTAAGAGTATTGTGTGATTCTAAAATATATGTTAAGTTAAAGAGAAAATTTTATAAGATGCTGGATTGTTAAGAAGCAACACGTTTATGAAATAAATGTAATTGAAATTAAAAATATTAAGATGAAAAAATGGAAATATAAAAAAAAGATAGGATTTCAAATGAGGAGAGTCATTTAAAGATAAGGGAGGCCTCCTATTGATAAATAGATGGGGGAAAATTGCTTGAAATGGTTTGATTATGGGTAGAGGGAAGCAATTAATGTACTATTGAAAACAAACAAGTAAAATGGACAAAATGAAGGTAGAGAAAGACCTAAAATAAAGAGTGGTGAAAAAATAAACATGTCAATGAAGGAGGTAATAGAGGTATGAATTTGGCTGGAATGTGATATCAAAAAATAATACATGTGATTGATCTTGACTAATTTGTTAAAGATCCACACAACCCAATTCTATCATTTAGCCAAATAAATAATTTTTTTTTTTTTTGGATAAATAGGATAGTATTTCAAACATATATATATATATATATATATATATATATATATATATATTAATAGATATTATAATAATTTAAACCTATGACATCTGTTTCATGATGATTACTTTTTATTATCTAACAAAGTTATTTTCGGTGTAAGTAGGGATTGTACCCTAAATATTTTATTTAATGATAATATATTTTACCAATTGCACTAACTAAAACCCCACATTAATTTAGCTAAGTAATTAAACATAAAAATCAACACAAAAATGGTCTATAGTGTACTCAGAAACCACAAATTTTTTGACACTTTAAGAAATCAAGAATTTTGAAACTTGGCAATGTGAAATCAATTTCAAATAATTTTCACTTTGAATGAACACAACTTCTATAAAAATAATCCTTGAATTATATGTACTTCAACTTTTATGGTGTTTACTCTATAATGATTGCTCTTATCATCTAGCAAAAACACCAATCAATTTTTGTTATAAGCGGGTTTTGAATACCTAATATTTTATTTGATGATAAGGATCTTCAATAAATGAGCTAAATGGATTCCACATATATACTTTTCTTTAACTACAACGAGTTCTCCTATCTCTTATCTCAAAAAAAAAAAAAAAAAAAAAAAAAAAAACTACAATGAGTTCTTTCATTTACTTTGGCAATGATTATTACGAAGTCAACTAAATCCTTCAATTATTTCTGAATGATGTTAATAACTATATAATCACTCGTAAAAAATAAATTTAGGTATTTATTTATTATGTTATTGAAATTTATCAATCATATTGATTGTGATATCAGTTTATAAGCTCTATATAATAATATTTTTAATATTTTTCTTTCTATAAACAATAAATTTCAGCTTCGAACATGGATTTCAAACTAGGATACGACAAGCAACTTTTTTGAGCCTCATTTATACTTACTATCACACAAAACTTGGATTTTTTTTTTTTTTTTTGCCATTTAGCTTGATTTTGCTGACAATTTTGTTAGTTAATAGATTTTGCAAACATATTTGTTTAGTAGCATCTCGAATTTCATTTATTTGGGGAAAAAAAGAAAAAAAACTCACATGGAACTTGAGTCTTACTTAAGAACAAAGTCAATCCTTCTTCTTCTCTCTAAACCTCTCTTTTTGGAATGGTCTCTTCTCTTCTCCAGATCTGCTTTCTTGTTCTCCAAGTATGTAACTCTGCCTTTCTTCCTTGTACTTTACACTTTACGAAACTTGAGTCTTAGAGACTCTAGTTCCACGTGGACAAAAATCCACATCAACCTTTGCCAGCACTTGGAACTTGAGAGTTAAAGGCTTGAGTTTTTTCATTGAACTTGAGTTTTAGAGACTTGAGATACTAGGTTACAAAATAGTTTTAGAAACTTGAAAACTAACAAAATTGTTAGCAAAATCGTGTTAAATGACAAAAAAATCCCATAGAACTTAGTCAAGCTTGATTAACACTTTTGATATGTTTTCCAGGACCACCACAAGTCCATTAGTACGTTCAATTGCTGTTTTCTTCAAAGTGAAATCCCAAAGCGGTTCACCAAACAGAATAATAGTCATTCAGTGAGAATTCCCCTAGTTTCAAATTTGTATAATAGACCTGAATGGATAGGATTTGCAATTTCTTCTGTTTTCTCATTTCACAAGAATCCAACTACCGCTAGTATGAAACAAGGTTCAGGATTTTCTCATATAGTCATTTGTCATTTGAAAACCAACTTGGGTTGCATGAATCCATTACTTTATTATCGCATCAGGGAAGAGGATGTATTAGCTTCGATATATCAATGTGAATTCCGTTGGGAATCAATCATACAACATCGGTTACTCTCACCGGAATGGAGTAAATGCACTTGGGTTGAATTCTCATTTATAAGCGATACTTTGGATGTGTCTGCGCTGAAGTGTGAGGTCGAACTTGTCTTCCAGCATAATTTGGAAGAGTTTACATTGGCACAATGCATAACCTCATACAATGGTCCTTCTACCTCAAATGAAAGATTGCCCTTTATTGGTCGTGATAAATTCAGTGACAATGATAGCTACGAGGACCAGACTAATGGAACTTCTGGCCAGTATTCTTATGAGGGCACACACACTCGCTATCAGCTTTATCAAACTGCCGCGAAGGTAAGTTTTCTATACTGTTTGAGCAAATAACATTACCTTTAAAGAAAAAATTGATTTTATTCCATTGAGATTGGGTTCCCACTTCAAATAGCATTACTTTATGATCTATATTAACATTTTATACAACCAAGCATCTTATGTTCCCCGAGATAAGAAAAACAAAAATGGAAAGGATTGTTGTAACATCTTTATTTTTGGATAAGAAATTATAAATTTTTTATCATAAATTTTATAGATTGATTTGTCAATTTTTTTTTAAAATATTATAAATTTCTATATGAATATTTTATAAACTAAAATAATACGATGAATGTGCATGATTAATGTTGCTTTAATAATATAAATAATAGTTTCTCAAAAATATATATATAAATAATAAATGTTAAATTTCTAGTTATGATTGATGTTACATCATGTTAAAAACTCTAACATTAATCCTTTTTAATAACACAAAAAATAATTAAAAAATATATTTATTATATTATTGATGTGACACCATCAATCACATTTATTACCACCATAGTTTTTAATGTTTTGTTATATATTTGCCAATGGTGGCCTTAGAAATTTTTTTCATTTTTCAGAGTGTTCATTAAAAAACTTGAATATATTAAAATCACAAAAAGAACGTGCGCAAATATATAAGTTTTAAAATTTCATTTCATAAGTTTTTATATTTTCAAATCGTTGTGTGATATGATAACTTTACTATTAATGTTATTAGTTATATCTTTTTGAATGTATACAACCAAGCAATTATTAAGCTATTGATCTCTCATTCAATTAATAACATATAACCAAAATACGTAACAATATAAACAAAACACATTATCTTTTTGAAAATATGTATCACATTAATTTAACAAATTCGGCTAAAGACTAAAACAAGCACTAACATACTGGCTATTAAAAATGTGTGCATTTTTTTAAATATAAAAAATAGTGATTTTATAATATGCCCTTTGAAAATACAATTTAAAAAATCACAATCAAATGTTTGATTTTGGCTTTTATGCTAATTTACTTGCTTGGAAATTTTTTGTAAAGTGCTACGCCCATATCATTTTTATAACATTTTCACAATAAAACCTATGTAGCAAGTTTTTAATGGTTCTAATTTGAACCTACCATTGATTTTTTTAGTAACAACCTGCTACTTAGGATTTGTTGTAAAAATGTTGTAAAAATAACATTTCTCATAATTATTTGGTTCAACATTCAATAGACCAAAATTTTGGAGATGTTGAATTTTAAAATGGGCTCAAATTTTTAGGGTGTTCAAGTTTTTTTTTAGGGTGATCAAGTTTTTTTATAGGGTGGTCAAAGACCCATATTATTTTAAAATTCAACTTTTTAAGGTATATATATATATATATATATATATATATATATATATATATATATATATATATATATATATATTCAAGTTAGGGTGGTCATGTGACCACCCCTAATAAACACTTGGCACTACCCCTGACATTAGTAATACTTATGGGAGTGTAAGAAGTAAGGATTGGAGTTTAAATCTCCAAGAGTGAGTTTCACAAAGATATACACTTAGATTAAATTAGAGTAAAATTCTATCTGAGAAATAATTACAATAATAATAATAATGATAATATTTATTATTATTATTATTAAAATTTTTATTGATACCTTACAATTTAGATGAACTATAGTTTTTGTCAAAAAAATAATAATAATTAAAAATTTTATTAATTTCTTTACAATTTATATGAACTATAGTTTTTGCCAAGTGCATTTTTATGAACTTGTTTGTACAAAACATATATATCACCAAACCAAACAAAGCATTATAAATTATTATTTTCAACACTTAAGAAATATGATTACTGCTCCCTCTAATTGCACATTGTTTTTCTCTTTTGCAGGACTTTCATTTGTCCTCTTCGTATAATTGTTGTTTCCCTCCAAGTAAAATTCAAGACTGGTTCAGTCATCAGAATCATGGACACTAGGTGACAATGGACCCGCCCTCAAGTTTGCACCACGATAGTAATTGGATGGGGCTTGTTCTATATGCATCTTTCTCAATTCATGGGCATCCAAACTTCATCCTTAGCCATTTGAATTCAGGAAAATCTCACTCCCTATATTGTCAATGCCAAATGAGTATGGCTAATGTCGATTATCAGACAATTGCTTTCTCCACCAGTAAAGAAGAAATCACGTGGTTACTTGAGCTAGGGGAATTCATTTGGATATCCTACGTACCAGGGGAGCCATTTAAGAATATGTTGCAACACTGCAGCCGCATTGAGGCTTCATTTGTGAGTGACTGGCCAGGTGTGATAGTGCAGAAATGTGCGTTACAACTTTTGTACCAGCACGATCAAGTACAGTTTGAGCAAGAATTAAAACACTGCAACAACTTGATTTCAGAGAATCGGGAGCTCCTTCGTAAACAACAAGAGGATCAAAAGAAAATAAATGAACAATTCCATGTGGATGAGGGACTAGAAAAAAAACATTTTTCTAACATCGGTTTTGAAGTAAAAATATTTCCAGGAATCATTGATGAATTGGAGACTGATGAAACGGAGACTCAACTTGGCCAAAGTGACCTGCAGGTAAGTCATCCACTATATTTGAGTATTTTCTTTGCCACAAACATAATATATAATCTCTCTCTCTCTCTCTCTCTCTCTCTCTCTCTCTCTCTCTCTCTCTCTCTCATTAGGCACAATATATTTCATCTTCTTGTTAAGGATAAAATTGATCTTCTTGTTAAGGATAAAATTGATGGTCACACATATGCTTTTGATTTATTTATTTATTAAGTGACCAGCACATTAAGATAGTTCACCCAAAAAACATATTGAAAGGACCGACTTTTTAGCTCAAATTAATTATGTATCGGTTTAATTCATTAATCACCAATTAATTCCGATATGTGATCACAATTGCTGGATTATAAACCACCAAATAGCAAGCACCAACATTCATTCAAACTGTGCCATCATCTTCTACTTCTAGTTCTAAACCCCATCCAGAAAACAATGTTTTCCTCAATTTTAAAAGTGAAGATGAACGGTTTTTAGATCCCTTAACCCAACCAGATTAACCTAGTTAATTAGTCAAGTAATTAACTTAGTCAAATTATGCCAATCTAGGTTATCACAATCAAACAATCATATCAAAAATATAAAGCAGCGGAAAAGTAAATAACACAATGATATGATAACCTAAGAAACCACACGGTAAAAACTTGGGGAAGATTTGACCTAACTACCCTCAAGGTAAACTTGAATCTACTATCTTGAAAGAATTGAAGTTCATACAATAAGACTTACAAGCCCCCACGCTCGACTTTTTATTGCTACCCACCAGTAGAACTTACTAACACGACCACGTGCAAGTTCTGAATTCACGGACTCCTTCTTTCTTGGATTCACTACCAGTTACAAGTACCCACACTTGTTTTTCTTTAAACTTCAATGACAGCAACTGAGTTGATCAATAAGTTGTAGATAACATCTTCTCCTTGAAAACCCTAAACTTTGTGTAAAGGAAAGTTTCTCTAGATCTCACAAGAAATTTACACAAAACAGCAATATGAGTAACCAGAGCTCTTCTAAAAACGTGGTTAGGATTTTCTTTATATACTAGGAGAATTAGATCTGAAACCCTAATCCTTAATGGGCTTGAGCTAAGTTGAAAATTCTGCAGAAAAAGCATTTTGCCCGAGATTCGATTGATCAAGTCTAAGCTTCGATCGATTGAGCCAGGCCAAAAGTCACTAATACTTCTACAGCCACTCGATTCTAACTTTACATAAAAGACACAACTTTGAGCAAGCCTTAACAAGACTAAACAACCTGTTTTGATCATGGTTTGCCAACATTACACATTAGAGTTCTAAATACATAAATTCTTAACAGAAGACACCTGTAATAATTTTATTGACTATCTATATTATACCTTGAAAAATCACAAGATTATCACCTTAATTTAAAGATGATAAACAAGTTAAGATGGGAGAGCCCATTTGGAAGGAGCAATTGAAACATTGAGGATCGGGAAAAATTATTGAATATTCCAAAAATACCATAAATGTGTAGTACTCTTCTCATATGAATTGTGGTTGATGTGACGCCATCAATCACATTTATTACCACCATAGTTTTTATGGTTTTGTTATATATTAGTCAGTGGTGGCCGTAAAATTTTTTTTCAAGGTGTTCATTAAAAAACTTAAATTAAAAAAATAAAATAAAACTTGAATATATTAAAATCACAAAAAAAAAAAAAAAAAAAAAAACATGCGCAAATATATAAGTTTTAAAATTTCATTTCATAAGTTTTCATATTTTCAAATGGCTATGTGATATGATAACTTCACTATTAATGTTATTAGTTACATCTTTTTCAATGTAAACAACCAAGCAATCATTAAACTATTAATCTCTCATTGAATTACCGATATATTGCCTAAATACATAACAATATAAACAAAATACATCATCTTTCTGAAAAAATTTATCACATTAATTTAACAAATTCGGCTGAAAACTAAAGCAAGCATTAGCAGACTAGTTATTGGAAAAGTGTGCATTTTTAAAAAAAATGAAAAATAGTGATTTTAAAATATGCCATTTGAAAACATAATTTAAAAAATCACAATTAAATGTTTGATTTGAGTTTTTAGGCTAATTTGTTTGTTTGGAAAATTTTTGTAAAGTTCTATGCTCACAATATTTTTATAACACTTTTACAACAAAACGTAGGTAGTAAGTTTTTATTGGTTATAATTTAAACCTACTACTGAAATTTTTTTGTCATCAATAACAACCTGCTATTTAAAATTTGTTGCAAAATATTATAAAAATAACATTTCTCACAATTTTTTGGTTCAACATTCAACGGACCAAAAATTTTGGAGATGTTGAATTTTAAAATGGGCTCAAATTTTTATTTAGTGTTCAAGTTTTTTTAGGGTGATCAAGTTTTTTTATTTTTATTTTTATTTTATTTTTTATTTTTTTTTATAGGGTGGACAAAGACCCATATTATTTTAAAATTCAAAATTTTAAGGTGTGTATATATATATATATATATATATTTATTCAAGAATAAACACTTTGTGCTGCTCTTGACATTAGTAATTTCTGTGGGGGGTGTGGGAAGCAACAATTGGGGTTCAAGTCTTAAAGAGTGAGTTTTATACAGATATATACTTAGATTAAGTTAACGTGAAATTCTATCTAAAAGCAAATAATAATAATAATAACAATAATAATAATTAAAAAATTTATTAATAACTTTACCATATATATGAACTATAGTTTTTGTCAAAAAATAATAGTAATTAAAAATTTTATTAGTACCTTTACCATTTATATGAACTATAGTTTTTGCCAAGTGCATTTTTATGAACTAGTTTGTACAAAACATATATCACCAAACCAAACAAAGCATTATAAGAAATATGATTACGGCTCTCTCTAATTGCATGCTGTTTTTCTCTTTTGCAGGACTTTCATCCATCCTCTTCGTATAATTGTTGTTTCCCTCGAAGTAAAATTCAAGACTGGTTCAGTCATCAGAATCATGGACACACAGTGACAATGGACTTGCCCTCAAATTTGTACCACGATAGTAATTGTATGAGGCTTGTTCTATATGCATCTTTCTCAATTCACGGAGATCCAAACTTCATCCTTAGCCATTTGAATTCAGGAAAATCTCACTCCCTATATTGTCAATGCCAAATGAGTATGGCTAACATCGATGATCAGACAATTTCTTTCTACACCAGTAAAGAGGAACTCACGTGGTTACTTGAGCAAGGTGAATTCATTTGGATATCCTATGTACCAGGGGAGCCATTTAAGAATATATTGCAATACTGCAGCCGCATTGAGTCTCCATTTGTGAGTGACTGGCCAGGCGTGATATCTCTTGAAATATTTAAGGGTCAACCACCAAAAGCAAGTTATTTTCTTGGCCTCATTCCCACTTTATCCTCAATCGGTACCACCCTCACTCTTCCCTACACTGATCGTTCACGAAAGAAAAAGAAGAAGAAAACCCAAGCCAGAGATCAACAGCTACAACAACAAGAAGATGATAAAAACCACAACATATGGAAATCCGAAGTGCAACAAATAGTCTACTCGCTCCTTCAAACTCTCAGTCAAGTCCACCTCAGCCCTCCTCCTCCTTCGGCTACGGCTACGGCTACGCGGCGCGGTCGAGCCGTGCTTGAAGCCGCTGATAGGGTCTTGGCTTTGGCGGCTAAGGGAAAAACAAGGTGGAGCAGAGCTATCTTAACGAACCACAAGCTGAAGTTCAAAAAGAAGCATAGGAAGCAGCGAAGAGTGGTGAGTGCCACCGGGACTAGCCGGTCGCCCGAGAAGCCTAAAGTGAGCGCTTTGAGGCTAAAGGGAAAGAGCTTACCGGCTGTGAAGAGGAAAGTGCGTGTTCTGGGCCGGTTAATCCCCGGTTGCCGGAAACAACCCTTGCCGGTGATTCTAGAAGAAGCTGCCGATTATATAGCCGCGCTTGAGATGCAAGTCAGAGCTATGACCACCCTCGTCAACCTTCTCTCCGGCTCCTCCTCCTCCTCCGCCAGCTCTAGCTCCGCGCCGCCGCCTAGCTGATCACACTTTTCTCTACTGCCACGTGTCCTTTCCATTATCTCTCTCTTTTTTCTTTTTTTCTCTTTTCTCCTCCCTCTCAAATATCTCCATTAATTCTCTGTTAAATACGATGTTGCCTTTTTCTCTTGCAAGTAAAATTAAAAATCTTTTCATACTACCTGGAAATAATTCTTTTTTTTTTTTTTTTATACATATATAATTTTTCGTTTTGCTATAATTAATCAAACATGGGAAATTAATTATTAAATATTTTCATTGAAAATATTAGAAAATGTTAACTGAGTTACTGGCAAATCAAAATCTAGCTATTTCTTAACTTAATTTTGTGACAACATAGCCTACTAGAAATCTCATTGATCGACAATCTCAACCAGAGCCCATCAGCCTGTTTTTGCCTGAGTCATTCTCAGGATTAAGCTCTTTAGTATCTCTAGATCTCAGTGATTGTAATCTGTTGGCCGGAGCTCTCCCTGATGATCTTAGCTACCTATCCTCACTAACATCTCTGAATTTGAGGAAAAATAACTTTACATGCTTACCTGATAGCATTTCTCAGCCTTTAAATCTCAAACTTCTTTACTTGGATCATTGTAGCAAAGCTTCAATCATTGCCATATCTTCCATTAAGTACACAACTTGTTTCAAATCAAGTTGACCCTCCAAATTCAAAAAAAATTTCTCCTCATCAGGATTCAAATTACTTTCATGAATTTATTTGTCAATTAGACATGGATGGCAGTTTTTTAAATTGTCCCCTAGTCCTTGAGGTTCCTAAGGAAATATTTGGCTATACATATCACATACAAGGTTTCCAGAACATTTTAATGAAGGGAGTTGCATTAGCCCTTTGATTAGACCCAAAATGCTGTATATTCAGGTTAAAATGTGTGGTGCACGTATTCTATATGAGCAAGATATGGTAGAATTTGCACAAAACTCAAGGCAAGATAATTTCAGGAGCTGTAATGATCTCAGTCGAGGTCATGAAAAATTGATAGAAGATCATATGAGCATTTCACAAGGCCCTGACCCTAGGCTAAAACGAAATCTCAAGTCATTGCTTTCAAGATTGTACCAGGTCTCTTCTTATATCTAGGAAGCTCTATTTTAGCTAAAAATTTATGGGTTTAGGTCCATATTAATTCCTCAATTTATCTCCTCTTTTCTCTTTGTGAGACTTTCATTCGCACTTGTTTATCTATCAACATGTCAACTCAATGGTTGTAAAAAAAAAATGTTAAAATTTTTGTCTCTAAACTTATTATTTTTTAATCTGTTTTTCTCTCTCACCATTCTGTTGAACATTGATCGCCGTACATTTATGTATTTTACAGGTAGATTGGGCACAAAACCATTTGTATGATTAGAGATCTTTTTCTCTTCTGCATCGAAGTATGAGCATCATTTCATTTCAGTACATAAAGTAAAAAGGAGTAAGCTATTCAGAAAAGGAAAACAAAATTAAAGATTTCATAATAAAGATAGTATATTTGGATTCCCCATCTCCCTAGAGAAAATGATTTAATCCAACAATAGAGAGTGCAGTGCAGACTAATAATCAGAGAGGTAATAATTTTTGAATAATAATCCCCATCATCAGCCATCAGATGATCCATTGCTTCATGTCTTTTTCTTAAAATCTTGAATCAATATATATTTTTTTTTCAACAAACAAAATCATTCTACCTTTTACTGTTTAAAATTATAAAACCACACAATCCCCAATCTCTTGTCCTGTCACCCATTCAAAGTTTCAAATTCTTCCCAAGAAAAGCCAAACAGTTAGGTCTCTGTTGAACTAAAGAGGACAACTCATACTGAAGAGAACAAAATTTATTTCACAATATTGACAAGTTGATAGCACACTTTTACAAAGATACAAATAACACTTGCTTAGACTCACATGGCTCTTTATTTTTGCCTTTGCACTTCTCCACTTATTTACCTTTTACAAGACGCATCAACTTGAATAAATATATCTGCACTCACCTCACTTCTAGAAACTTCCACACACTAGCTCTTGACTTTCTTTTCTTCACTTCACACACTTCACCTCACTTCACTTTACACAAGTACTTCACACAAGTGGGAACCAAGGCTTCTAGCTTCATTTCAGTTTCTGGGCATTAGCTTATTATTTTTAATTTCTAACCCATGACAACTTCTAGAGTATTCTTCTTTTTTTCTTTGTAGTTTCAATTCTACAATCTTCTAGGCTCTAGCTTATTATTTATTGACCAAATCAACTTCTAGAATGATAGGCCAAAAACGTATTGACCTCTTGTGATTAAATTAATTAATTAATTAATTAGTTAAGTTGTTAATTAATCAATTTAACATGTAAACGCGTGGTAACACAAACAAATCACCAATAAACTAATTATGCAACGGAAAATAAATAACACAATGATTTGTTTATAAATTGGGAAAACCTGACGACAAAAACTCTACTGGGTGATTTTCAAGTCACCACTCCCGAACTCCACTATTATCACAACAAGCAGTTACAAGTAACGGAATTCCAAGTACCTTACCAACCTACAATTGAACTCTTACCCCAATACCCAGGCGAAAATGGGTAACTAATTTTTTTTTTCTAACTATCTAGTTAGTTGTTAAGGTTTTGAAACTATATTTTTTACTAGCATCTCGAGTCTAAGAGGGTCGATTTTGGCCTATAAATCGAGTCTCAGAGACTCAATTTCTATGGTTTGATGTGACATTTTTTTCCACGTGGCACCCGGCTGGAAATCGAGTATCTAAGACTCGATTTCCAAACCAAAAAAATTTAAAAAAATTTGATTTATAATTTCCTCAAACGCGGAAATAGTAGAAAGAAAGAAAAAAGAGAGAGAGAGAGAGAGAGAAACGCGAAACAGCAGAAAGAAAGAAAAGAGAGAGAGAGAGAGAGAGAGAGAGAGAGAGAGAGAGAGAGAGAGAAGCAGAATCAGCCCAGGCCACACTGCGCCGTGCAACCCAGGCCGCGCAGGCCAGCGGTGCGACTCCACGCAATCTAGGCCGCGCCGCGCGACCCAGGCCACGCAGGCCAAGCGGCACGGCTCCGCGCGATCCAAGCCGCGCCGCGCGACCTAAGCCGTGCAGGCCAGGCCGCGCGGCTCTGCGCAGGCCAGGCCGCGCGGCTCCGCGCAACCCAGGCCGCGCGGCTCCGCGCGACCCAAGTCGCGCCACTCTCTAGATCTTTGTCTCTTTGATTTGATTGTGTCTGATCTGATTGTGTTGAGATTGTTGTGGCTCTGATCTGATTGGGGTTTGGGTTGAAGATGGGTGTTTTTTTCTGATAGATTGAAGATGGGTGTTTGAGCTTGAGAGCTCACTTCTGATGGGTATGATGGGTATTCGGGGTTTGGGTTTGCTCTCTTTGTATTCTTTCTCTCTTCTGAGACTTAAAATTTTTTTAAATTTTTTTGGTTTGTAAATCGAGTCTTAGAGACTCGATTTCCAGCCGGGCGCCACGTGGAAAAAAATGCCACATCAAACCATAGAAATCGAGTCTATGAAACTCGATTTATAGGCCAAAATCGACCCTCTTAAACTTGAGATGCTAGTAAAATATATAGTTTCAAAACCTTAACAACTAACTAGATAGTTAGAAGAAAAAAATTAGTTACCCATTTTGGCCCAATACCCAATTGGACTTGTTTTGTGGTGACAGTTCCTCCTTTTTGATGCACGGCTTCCAAGTACGTGACTAACCAATTGCGTGGATCTCAGTACGCGACTTCAATCACAAACTAGAGAAAGTTTGTTGGCTGCAAAGTTCTTCAACTCATCCCAGCGAAAACGATCAAGAAGATGCTTGGTCACAAAACCCTTTGGTGTAAATACACAACAACTTTTTCAATATTAATGAACTAGGTCAAAACTTTGTCTCAGGTCACAATTTGCTTGAACATAGTTTTCTCAATGCTTGTGCAACTTGTGAACACTTTGACGGCCCTGAAAACAATCCTTTTATATGTCTAGGGTTAGGAGAAAAAAATGCCTAAAGACACATCCACGGATCCCAAGAAATCAAATCAAAAATTCTGATTTTATAAATCTTGACAGATAGAAGGTGTCGAGCAGCTGTCGAGCAAGTGTCGAGACACGGGCTTGAGACAGCTTCTTAAACCTCGACACATGCAGCTGTCTAGAATCTGTCGAGAAGCTGTCCAGTTTTAATGACTTTGCACTTCTTCAGCTTGTTTCTTGGACAAACTTGATGACTTCAACACTTGATCTTGAAACCTTATTTCTTGAAGTATTAAAAACACCTAGAACTACCAAATTACAAGTTGAGTGCATTTTGTCAAAGGATTAGCCAATTACATAAAATAATGACATATGTTCTTAACAAGAGAACCACATATGTCCTAATAATCTCCCCCTTTGGCAATCTATAACAAAATCACAACAAGCAAATGAGATATGAGAGAAGTCATAAATCGCTCAACTCATATTCACTTGTTTAATACAATAAAATCTATCCTAATCACAAACTCTTGAAAAATTTTGCAAGAAGAGAATTTTTGGCAAGTAGACTTTGACAACCTATATTTCTGAAACATTTTAAACAAAACTCATCAATGCATCTTAGTGTGAAACAGAAATAATAGATTGTATACATATATAAGAAGCATGTGTATGAAGAGAGAAAAGAAACAACACATGTAAGGTAGGTGAAAAAAATATACATCAACATATAAGAAAGATAAGTACAATGTATGTAAAAAAATGATCATAAGATCAAATATATAAGAATAATGTATCTATAATAGAAAGAAAAGAAAAGATATATCATATTCTCACTACATCCCTCAAGTATCAACACTCCTCCTAACAAAAATGCCATATACTAACTCTCCCCCTAAGATGACTACTCTTGTATCCCAAAATTACTCCCCCTTTTTGTCACGAGTGACAAAGGGTAGAGTGTCAAGTAGACATCTCATCAGTAGAGCTAGCATCTCCATCATCATCATCATCCGAAGCATCATCGTCATCACCATCATCATCATCATTCTCAGTATCAGAATCAGAAGTCATTGAAGGAAGTGGTGAAGGAGTAGCCTCAGAAGCATAGCCACCTATGGCTACCTACCTACGTGCAATACAACCAACACGAACGTTCACCTGATACAACTCCGTAAAGAGTGTATCTAGGTGAGCATCCATGCACTGCAACTACGTCATGATGTTTCTAAGAAATACATCGCCCATAGAAGAAGAGAGAGCAGATGTAGATGGAGCAGACCGAGAGGGTGCTGAATGAGATGGAGTCAAACTAGAGGGAGGAGCTGCTTACTCCTGTCATGACCTAAACTGAGCCTCACTACGTTTTACGGTAGCGGGATCTGTGGCACATATGACAGAAAAGTGATTAGAAGAGGGAAGAGGAATAGAAAAGTGACGTAGAATCCTCGTGATAGCTGAAGGGAGGATGAGCTTATCATGGGTAGTCGTATCCCTAAACACATCTATGATGGAAAGAATGAAATGTGAAGGAAAATCTATATTGAGGTGCTCTAACAAAGAAAGCAAGAATCGAGCACGAGGCTCTGTGATAGATAAAGTCATCATCATGTTCATGAATCTAAAACCTTTAACAAAAGGCCGACATGGTGTAAACTGACGCTCACCGCAAACAGATGGGTGCTCATAGAAAGCAAACATCATCTCGTCTTTAGACATAGTCCTCAGATGTTTACAACCGGGGTAGTCAGGATGGTCTACCCTCGAAACACGAAACATATCCGCAACAAGCTGTGGTGTGATAGCAAAATGCGTACCTTGAACGCGAGTGTGAAAGAGAGGTACTGAAGAATCAATCTCGTGCATGTTGGAGTAAAAATCCTGAATAAGCATAAGAGGACAAGTGACTGGGACATCACACAGTGACTCCTATCCCCGACTGTAAATAACATCGGGAAGGTCAGTGTCAGCGAAGTTCGCCAAAATGACTTGGCGTTCCGAATGAACACCTTGTCGAGAAAAGTCTTCAAGTATGCCTTTCGGGCATCCTCATCATGGAACTGAAGGTTAGAAGGAGTAGGATCAGAAGAAGACGATGCCTCCGGAACGAAGAGGGTTCCGAGATGGAGCAGACTTACGTTTAGGTGCTATAGACACGACTAACATAAACAGAGAGAGAGGGAGAGAATGAGACAATCAGAAAAGTCCTAAAAACATATCAAATATATCAAGATTTATTGAAAAGAGTACGTATGCATGAAAATGCATGAGCATGTGACATGCAAAGTAAAAAGCATCATAGGCTCAACCCAATCCAATCCTACTAGCATACAAGCATATTACACACATCTAAATGCATGAAACTACCATTATAGTGCACATGTGATGCAATATATGAGGTTTTAAACACATTTAAATGAAAACCCAACCCAAAATTTCAAACAAAAACTCATCAATTTTGAAAAACTCCAAAATATTTCAAAAACCCCAAAACCTAGGTTTCAAATCATGAAATACATGAAGAATGAAGAGATAGGAAGCTTACCAAGTGAAGAAAAACCCAAGGAAGCTTGAAGAAACCTTGAGGAGCAAGATTTGGAGTGATATGAGAGTGTTTGGGAGAGAAAACAAAGAGCTATTGAGAGAGAGATTGAGAGAAATGAGGTTCGGATCGCATGAGGAGTTTAAATAGAAGTCTCAGTAAATCTCGACAGATGAGGTGTCGTAAGGTGTCGAGGGATCTGTTGGGGTAGGTGTCAAAGAAAAGATCGTCGACAGTTGAAGGTGTCGAGGAGGTATCGAGGGATAAAACACCAAATTAAAGACAGAAGCTCGATCGATCGGCTAGGTGTCGAGAATCTATCGAGGAGGCAGGAAATTTTTCGATTGCAATAAGAAACAGCTTGAAAAGCTCGACAGACAGCAAGGTATCGAAGAAGTATCGAGAAGGTGTTGAGCCAGCTTTTAAAAACAGTTTTTCAAGAAGAGAAAAACATAGATATGAATGCAATCCAATATGCAACACAACCAATGATCCAAACAACATATTAAGCTCTTAAAATTATCTCTCAATAGGAATTTTAAGCATATGGATCCTCAAAAACACACACACACACACACACAAAACAAGTCTAGCTGATTTTTATATTTCAAAAAATAAGTTAAGATAGTTTAGTGGGCATATATTAGCACATGTAAAACCTTGTGATGACCAAATCACATTGTACCTACACACGTATCAAGAGTAGCAAAGAATATTGCGTGTTGTGTGTGAAAAACATCGCAAGATTGCATATGTGTATGCATGTTATGACGATTTGAGATATGAAAAAATCACTTTAACTCACACACAATCATAACTATTTGATGGGGACTATCACCTTCGAAATACATCTTATAACTCCCACATCTCCTAGAATACATGCTTGCAATCATATTTAAAGCATTTTTGATCTTTTTGCTTTTTATTTTTTTTGCATATTTTCTTTTATTTAGCATATCATGCATGAGCATATAAGAGAGAGAAAAAAAAAATAGCCAAGATGTTAAGCATTTGACACTACACTTTTACTATGTCGAAGCATACGGATGTCTTTGACATTGCACTTTTGTTATGTCGAAGCATACGAGTGTCTTTGACACTGCACTTTTGCTATGTCGAAGCATACAGGTGTCATATTATGATTGGCAGGTAATAGTGATGAGATAGTTATTTATGCCTTTCTTTTAGGATTTTCTAGTCCTTTCCGTCAAAAAGAGTAATACGAGTGTTAAGTTCAAGAGATAACTTAATCTTACTTATCACACATAAGAGCCACAAAGCTCACTTATTTAGTTGTTCATAAAAATGTTCATCTAAGTTATAAAAGATACAAAATTTAGAAAATTTTGTTTCAATGGCCATCCAAGGTACACAAGTACCAAAGTACACAAAACACACACTGTTTTTGTATTTTTCTGATTTTTCAATTTTTTTATATTAAAAACAAAATAAACAAAACTGAAAACAAACAAACAAAAACATGTTAAATAAGGCAAAACATAAAAGTAGACTGACTAAAAAAAAAAATACAAAACACACAAGTAATGCAACAAACAAAAACAAGAAGATAGAAGAAAGTGATAAAATCACTTAGAGTTCTTTTTCTTTCACACCTTAGAAGAACTTTTCCTTTGATTAAACCCTTGAACCGGTGGTGAGGGGTAAGAATTGAAACCATTCAAGTTTGAAAGGAACATGAGGGTTTTAAGAAGATCACCAAGAGGAGCAAGAAAGGATTGAAGTTGATTCTGGCTTCCAGATGCGATCATGACGTTGCTCTGTTGAGTGGCTAACCACTTATAGCAATTTGGTCGAGTATGACCGACAGTTGCACAATGATGCTGCTTCTTCTGTTTGGGATTTTGAGAGTTAGCCTTCTTAGCCTTAGAGTTCCTAACATCTTTCTTATTCTGCTTAAGGGGTGTTCCTAAGATAGATATACCCTTGTCTAAGTTCTCACTAGCTAATTCAGTTTTAACATCAGTGTTCTCAATTTCAATATTATTAGCAGGAGGAACAAACATAGTAGCACTAGTAGAAGCAATATTGGAGGAAAAAAGACCATACCCTAAACCTATTCGATTCGAAGCAGATTTCTGAATGCTAAATATCTTATCAAGCTTTGAACTTGAAATCCTCTCCAACTAAGCTCAGACTTGAAACAGTTCCGCTTCATGCTTCTTGGTCTTTCAAGCCAAGAAATTGTTCTCAAACCTCAGTGCACCAATTGTTTGATTAGCTTCATCAAACTTTGTGGAAAGCTCTTCACGATCAAGTTCCACATCATTGAGCTTCTTAGTGGCCAGCCTATACAGTTTCTCATGCTTCTCAGAGAGCATGTAAAGTTTCTCATAGGCTGTATGGATATCATCTTAATCGTCCATCTTCTTAAATTTGGACTCCACCAGTTCTTCAACAATCCCTTTAGTAGAATTAACGGTGGCAGTGAAGGCATTTAAGATTCTGTTATCCTCATTTTCGGAATCATCTTCAGGCTCGTGTCACTTAACATAGCAGCAAGTGCTTTGCTCTTCCCAATGCTCTTGAAATATGTAGGATATTCTTGCTTCATGTGACCGAAGTCATGGCACCTAAAACACTTAGGTCCTATAGGAACAGTGTACTAATCGTCATCCCTTGCATCCTTCTTCCCTTTGTCTTGGCTTTTGAACTGAGAAGAATTGGATTACCTGCGGTCCTTGTTGAAGTTCCTCACATTGGCATTCTTCATAAATTTCTTGAATTGCCTTGTAATGTAGGACTTCATCTTGGAATCTTCATCATCGAAAGACTCATCTATATCACTTCTTTTTGCCTTAAAGGCCATACTTTTGCCTTTACTCGACATGCCAATCCTAGATAACCCTAGCTCGTAGGTTTACAAGTTTCCAACCAACTCAGTCAAAGGAATCTTATTAATATCCTTTGATTCTTCTATCACTGTAATCTTGGCATGGAATATCTCGGGTAGAGATCTGAGCACCTTCCTCACAATCTTGGGTTTAGGAATAGTTTTACCAAGATTGAAGGCTGAGTTCATTATGTCCTTGAGCTTGGCATAGAACTCATCGAACGACTCATCCTCCTCCATCTTTATTTCTTCAAAGCTTGTAGTGAGCCTTTAAAGTTTTGAATCCTTAACAGCCTTTGTACCCTCATAAGTTGTTTGGAGAATGGTCCATGCTTCCTTAGCAGTTTCAGTGGAGGATATCTTCTTAAACTCCTCATTAGTGACTACACTGAATAAGGCATTCAATGCTTTGCTGTTGAAGTTTACCGCCTTGATCTTGGCTTCATCCCAATCGACTGGCGCTTCTTTTGGCTTAGTCCAACCAATCTCTACAACTTGCCACACCTTCTCATTTAAAGACGATAAGAAAACTCTCATGCGTACTTTCCAATATGCATAGTTAGTGCCATCAAATAAAGTAGGTATAATTAACAACTGTCCTCAATCCATGACAAACAGGGGTTAATGGATCAACACAGCAAAGATTAAACCTAATCAGAGTATGTCTGGTCTAATACCACTTAATAGGCCAAAAATGTATTGACCCATTGTGATTAAATTAATTAATTAATTAGCCAAGTTACTAATTAATCAATTTAACATGCAAACACATGGCAATACAAACAGATCACCAATAAACTAATTATGCAGCGAAAAATAAATAACACAGTAATTTGTTTACTAATGGGGAAAACCTGACGGCAAAAATTCCACCAGGTGATTTTCAAGCCACTACTCTCGAAACTTCACTATTATCACAACAAACGGTTACAAGTAAAGGAATCTCAAGTACCTTACCAACCTACAGTTGAACTTTTACCCTAATACGAATTGGACTTGTGCTGTAGTGACAGTTCCCCCTTTTTGATGCACGACTCCCATGTATGTGACTAACCAATTGCGCGGATCCCAGTATGCGATTTCAATCACAAACTAGAGAAAGTTTGTTGATTGCAAAGTTCTTCAGTTCATCCCAGCGATAACGATCAAGAAGATGCTTGGTCACAAAACCCTTTGGTGTAAATACACAGCAACTTCTTCAATAATGATGAACTAGGTCAAAATTTTATCTCAGGTCACAATTGCTTGAACAGAGTTTTCTCAATGCTTGTGCAACTTGTGAACACTTTGACGGCTCTTAAAACAATTCTTTTATATGTCTAGGGTTAGGAGAAAAGAAGGCCCAAAGACATATCCACGGATCCCAAGAAATCAGATCAGAACTTTTGATTTTATAAACCTCGACAGATAGAAGGCGTCGCGCAGCCGTCGAGTAGGTGTCGAGACACGAGCTTGAGACAGCTTCTTAAACCTCGACACATGCAGCTGTCGAGCTTTAATGACTTTGTACTTCTTCAGCTTGTTTCTTAGACAGACTTGATGACTTCAACACTTGATTTTGAAACCTTGTTTCTTGAAGTATTAAAAACACCTAGAACTACTCAATCACAAGTTGAGTGCGTTTTGTCAAATGATTAGCCAATTACATAAAAATAATGACATATGTTCTTAACAAGAGAACCACATATGTCCTAACATAGAACAATAGTCAAATTGTGGCTCTACAAAGTGATGTCTATAGATTTCTAGAGAATAAGAGAAAGAAAGAGAGGCGATGCTTGATGTTTAACAGTCTCTTCCTATACCTCACCAAACTCTATATTTTTGTATTTGAGTAATGCTTGGACAAAAAATATTCGTAATGTGGTTGGCATGTTAAGTTGTGGAATCAACATTATTTTCACATTAACTTACTATGGACATCATTTTTATTAGCACCTATATCACAGTATATATTCTGACTCAGTGGTTGTGAAAATTCCTGTGTCTTTGAACTTATTGTTTCTTTGTATATATTTTGTCTCATTGACCGTTTGAACACCATATGTTTATATATTTTACAGGTAGATTATGCACGGAACCATTGGTATGATTATATCTTTCCTCAGATTACAATTCCACCGAACTGGTTCACTTATCAAAGTTTTGGGCCCTACGTAAAATTGAAGCTGCCTGCTCATTTGCATGATGATTCAACATGGTTGGGGTTCACTGTATATGCTTTATATACTATAGAGAAGCATCGAGCTGGTTTCGAGCAGGATTCAAGAATTTTTCTTCGATTTTCTGGTATTTCAGAGGATCAAGTTCCTTTGCGCCTTACACGACCTTTCCCCAGGCTAGAGACGATTTTGATGAGTTATCACGTACAGCGACTTTTGGTATTTTACACACCGCGATTGCTTTCTCAGTTGAGTTCGTGTAGTCACATTGCCGCTTTATTTAAAAGCAATGGCCCTGGTGTGAAAGTTGACATGTGCGGAATCCGTCTTGTATATGAGCAAGATGTCAACAAGTTTGTGCAAACACTTGTGGAGTACATGATAGAGTGTCTGGAGGCCTATCATCAATCTATCAGCTTAAATCTTTTAGATCAAATTGGAATGATGCAAGACTGCAATCATGAAAAAGATGATGGTTGCGCTCTCAATCCAGATAGGTTAAAATTAACTGAACCAGTATTTTCTTTCCACACTTCAATGCAATAGATATATAATTTGTAAGTCAAATTAAAGATATGGTCTTGTATACTTGCAGGAGGTCATACCCCATCAGGGCCGGCTTAAGGGATTGTGGGGCCTAAGGCGATAATTTTAAGTGAGATCTATTTTTATACTTTAAATATAAATAGAATATTTATTAAGTTTTAGTTTTTTTTTATTCATTTAAAATCTATTTTTTTAGAAAAAAATTACAAATTAAAACGAATCCATCGCATTATTCAATGACTATACAACTAAAATAAATACTATTTATTAAATGAAGTAACCAAATACTAAAAATTTATTATTGAAAATTGTAATATAGTTATATATTTGATATTTCTAATAGAATATGAGTATAAATTTATTTACTAGTGTAAGATTAATGAGTTTTTTTTAACATTTATGTGTGAGAGATTAAATGATTGACCCTCAATAAAAATATTTTTCTTTAACTAGTTTTTCTTTGATAAAAAAAACAACTACTTTCTATTTATTGGTGAATATTTAGGACTTAATTAATACTTTTATTGATATATGAATATCTCTATTGGTAAAAATTTAGGAGTCTTTTTTTATTGGGGGCCTTAGGCGGTTGCCTATTTGGCTCACCCATTGAGCCGGCACTGTACCCCATGCCAATGCTTCTACCAAGTAATGAAATGATACAGGAGGAGCGTACTTCAGGGGAAACATTTTCAAATCAAGTAATTGCTGCAGGCGCTTCAAGAGATTCAGGTCGACCCTATATTGATTTAGGCATACCATTGGTGAATGGACAATTTGGAAGTAAAATGTCAAGCGAAAGCACTTCTAAGAATTCACCTGGAGGCTCTACTAATCTTGGCATACCATCTATGAATCGGCAAGGTGGAACTGGAAATAAGACGTCAAGCACAGGCACTTCAAAAAATTCCAGTCGAGGTCGCTCTATTAATTTATGCATACCATTATTTGTGGATGGGCAATGTGGAAGTGACAATTCAAGCAGCCTTGAATCTTGGTTTGGACCATATTTGCAGGTTCCCTCTCTAACGCAAAAAAAGAAACAAAAAAAAAAAAAAAAATGAGTAATGCTACAATAGCAAATTATTTTACAACATTTATACAAAATGTTGATGTGGCCAACCTCTTATTGATTTTTATCTAGACCCATTATTAATATCAATTTTTCATTTACTAATAATCACTCACCACATCAGCAGTTTTTAAAATTTTTTGTAAAATAGTTTGTATTGCTAGTGTTATTTATAAAAAATTATGCAACACTTTCCATATAATACCTACTATTATTCTTATTTCAAATAATAGTAGGTATATAAGTGTTGTGTAAATAATTACTAGTAAATTAGTTATGTTAGAAACAAAATAATGTCCACAAATTTTTTTTTTCATAATTACTTATATAAAACAACTTGTGACTAGATTAATATTATTTCACAAATGTAAAAACTTAAGTACAGTACTTATGTTCCTTTCCTTAAGTTCTCCTCTTAAAATTCAGTCATTTGACTTTTTTTTTTTTTTTTTTTTTTTTCATGAAATGGAAGTGTATTTTTAATTAAGTACAGTCACATAACAGAATTTTAAGAGGAGAACCTAAGGAATAGCACATAAGTACTATGATAAGATTAATATTATTTCATAAATGTAAAAATTTAGGTATAATATTTAGGTTTTTTTACTTATGTTATTTTTTTAAAATTCAGCCATGTAGCTTTTTTTTTTTAATTTTTTTTTTTTATGGAATGGAAGTGTGTTTTTAATTAAGTATAACCACATGACAAAATTTTAAAAAGTAAACTTAAAAAACAATACATAAGTATTGTACCCAAGTTTTGTCATTTCTCAAACATCATTTTATTATCACCAATCATAGATGTCTTAAGGACTTTAGCTTATAATATATTTTCAGAAACTTTTGATAGGAAAAGAAAAAATACTATTGATTTTTGAATAGCTTTTTTATATTTCTCATAAAAGTTATATTAAAACTTTTTAAATATAATTCAATAATAAATACCTTAACGATACATGTTAAGCTAAAATGTACAGTACAATTTTATACGCTCATGCATGAAAATGGTGAATGAAATGTTTTGCATGCAGGACTACTACAGCCACCATGGTGCTTTCAATCATTGTTTCCCTCAAACAGAAATCCCAGCTGAATGGTTTCTCAAAATAAAATAAAATAAAATAAAATAAATTAAAATAAATTAAAAAATAAAAAAAAAAAGAAAAAAAAAAAGAAGAAGAAATCCCAGCTGAATGGTTCTGTAATCAGAGCACTAGATTCTCAGTGAGGATCTCACTACCTCCATATTTGTATGACGATCCTGATTGGATGGGATTTGCATTTTGTGCTGCTTTCTCATTTCACAAGCATCCAACTCTTGTTCGCAATCTTCTGGATACGGGAGCGTCTCATCTCATCTGTTGTCAGTTGAAAACTAACTTGGTTGGTATGATTCCATTACTTCCCTATCTCATGAGGGAAGACGAAGTGTTAATTTCTTTGTGTCAACGTGCATTCATTTGGGTATCATTCATACCACGTGGGATCCTTTCAGCTCAATGGAGTCGATGCACTTGGGTTGAATTCTTCTTTCTAGGTGATAGTCCGGATGTGTCACCGTTGAATTGTGGGGTCAATCTTTTATACCAGCATAATTTGCAAGCGTTTACACATACAATGGTACAGTGCCTAACCTCGTATATTGACTATTTATAGGCCATCCATAAATCTTGTCTGGAGCAGGTAATCTTTATAAGATTGCCATATTCTCAAGATAAATTAAGTGGAAGTTACGGCTATGAGAAAGTCTATGAAAAGCGCTATTCTCGGGGAAAGGAAATTGGTGAAACTTCTCTTTACAAAACCGGCCCGTTGGTAAGATTACATTCATTCACACAATCTGATTTTATTTTCATTGAGACAGGGTTCTTTCTATTTCAATTAAATTTATATGGGCTGCAGTCTGGCACACTCTATTTTGATATAAAAATAAAAGTAGATCCCAAGAAAAGAAAAAAAAAATAGAAAGAAAGGATCAATGTAAGATCTCAACGCTAATATAAATTTTAAGTCATAGGAGTAATGTTATATCTACAATATTTTAATAACAAATTTTAGTTGATAAATTGTTATTAGTTATAATTAGGAAATTGCCTGTGCGATACATGAATAATATTGTAATATTTTATGTATGATAATTTTGGAGAATATTGTACATATTATATTACTATAGCATAATTGTCATAGAACTTTGTTAGTAATGAGTTTATCATAAGAAGTAACAATTATATATTATACACATTTCAAGCTGAACAAAATGATGACACAAATCTAAAATTTTTCTATAAAAAAAAAAAAAAAAACAAACAAACTTGACCCAAATGCTAAAATCCTTGATTCATATGTTATCGAAATTCATAGAAAAGAAAGCACACACAACATATAAATCACTATACAATCACCATTAAACCAAAACTCAAAAAAAAAAAAAAAAAAACCATTAAACCAAAACTCAATTTATTGTTGGAAAAAAGTCAATACGTATTTCTTTATTGAAATATCAAGAGACCCGCTCGAGAAAGCTTAGAGTCTAGAAAATGCTGATTGAGTAGTCATGTTGTTTTTCCTCTTCAAATTCAATTGCCATTAACTAAATCCCCTCCACCCAAGATGATACATGCTTGATATGTACAATCCAAAATTAAGATATACCATTGGTTTAGCTTTTGTTATTTTGAAAAGATCAGTCTACTCAAGCCATATGCTAAGATTAAACAAACTTGAGAAAGACATTGACAATGAGACTTTTACACTACAATAAACAATTATCAACCTATCAGTTCTAAATTCTAGCATCTTTTGGAAATCGATATACACAATAACACAACCTATAAAAAAAAAGTAGCAAAATAAAGAATCTCACAATCTTAACCCTACCTATTGTAAGTGAAGAACTCAATTTTTGAAAGTAGCAAAAGATATCTTGAACTCATACATGTCAAGGCCACTTGATGTGCAATGGACAGCCATTGGCTACAACGAAAGATCACAAGAGCAACAAGTTTGTTTTATTGGCTTGGTGTTTTAAAAAATTGTGAGCATGGAAACAATATTTGAGAAGAGCAGTAGTTTAGGAAATTTAACTATTAAGGGGTTTTTTTTCTTGGAGGAAATAGTGTTTTTCAGAGAGAAAAAAAAGAGAATTGAGACATATAGTCGAAGTTGAGAGGGGAAGGCAAAGTGTGAGAGCGAGGTAGGGGAGTCATAGGAAATCCTACATTAATCATTATAGCGGAAAATTGATAGCGTACATTGTGTATAAACAAAAAGACAAAAACCAAAACGTCATTTTTGGAGGCAAGCTGTGATTAGTGCATCTACACAATCACAAAGGCAGAAAACGTTTTAAATAACTAACGTAAAAACTTGCCTTACCAAAAAAAAAAAAAAAAAAAAAAAAAAAAGATTGATAGAGGAGGGAGACTCTGTTTATGAGATTTGAGTATGTAACTATATCACCATAAAATAATAATGGTTCCAATGGAGTAAAATGAAATAATAATGATTATAGTAAATAAAAGATATGAATTTGTGTAATTGAGGCACCAGAAATGCTAAAAGACTATCAATCTCGATATCATTAGCTATTAGTCCTTTTTTTTTTTTTTTTTAACTGAAACAACTGGTATACTAAAAGACATGAAGAATAGAGAGTCATGTCATATAAACTCAAGCAAATAATGGGAGAGTTGGATTATTGTAGAGAAACTTTATAGGAGATGCCACTTGGCAAAATCTTAGACCCTCATACAATGAGGTCTCTGCTTATATGTCTATATATATATATATATATATTGATTTGGGACTACTATTGATATCACTTTTTTAATCATTAATAATAACTCATCACATAAGATTTGTTATAAAAATGTTATCTCCATAACATTTTTAGTGTTTCACTTGACGTACTCTAATTTGTGCAATATAAAGTAGAATACTCAAAATGGGAGTGGATTTTTTATTTGCACCATGCACATATCAGTTTCTATTATTTGTGTGAGTGTAGAGTGGAATTGATGTTGTGAAAGTTACAAGAACACAATCACATTGCTTTCTGAATGGGAAAAGAAAGTAAACGTGTTAGCTTCTGAATGAAAACCTCAAATCTATGAGTGGTCCCTTGAATCTATAAGATGATAGGGTTCTAGATTCCACTAGAGAGATATAGACAAAGTCTATATTTTTTATAAATCTGAAAAACTAAACTACCCTAGAGGCTACAATATTTTTAAATAGTAAAAAGAAATCTTAGGGCCGCTAGGAAAACACCTAGAAACTCTAATTTGCGTTTATAATGAAATTAGGTGGCAAAATAGTAATTTTTACAAAAAATAGAAAAATTTAGATAATTGTGCAAATTGAAAATACAGGTTATCGAAGACATCTCAAAATAGATGGAACTTTATTCTAACTTTTAAACTAAAAGTTATTATGGAAAAAAAAAATATTACTATAAATAACAAAAACACTATTTTTGGGACTTTAACGAATGAATTTGCCTCAACTTATGCGACGCTTAAAGCAATTGTCTCGAGTTTAGATCAGAATATTGTTTCCCTTCAACCTGCCAAATTTCATGCAATTCCGACATCACCGCCCTGATGGTCTCTATTAGCACCCCCCCTTGATCTTGTGTTGTGATTTTCAGTACCCTTGCTTCTTTAGGAAGGCCTGTGTTGTCTGTTCTACATCAAGAATGTGGAACATTACAAGTGGAACAAATTATTTTTATTCTCATTTTTTTGCTTATTTCAACCATCGTTCTAGAGTTTCTACACACTCATATTGGTTATACATTTGTGAGTTTCAGTTAACTCAACTAATAAGTTCTTTCAGTATTGAATAAGAAATCTGAGATTCAAATTCCGTTTAAACTAAAAACTAATTGGTATCTAAACTTGATAATAAAAAGTAATCATCATGGAGAACGCTGTAGATTTGAAAATTCTATTTTATATATATATAGACACAAACACACCACATAAACCACTTAAAAACCTACGCGTAAAATAATCAAACACTAATCTTTTCTTCTTCTTTTTTTTTTTTTTTTTTTTTGAGAAACAAAAAAGGGGACTCGTGTGTAGCAGTCATTGTCCCACACCCTATGGTACAGTTGGGTAAGCCCATGGGTACCACCACTTAAAAACCTACCCGTAAAATAATCAAACACTAATCTTTTCTTTTCTTTTTTTTTTTTTTTTTTTTGAGAAACAAAAAAGGGGACTCGTGTGTAGCAGTCATTGTCCCACACCCTATGGTACAGTTGGGTAAGCCCATGGGTACCACCACTTAAAAACCTACCCGTAAAATAATCAAACACTAATCTATATGAAGTAGTTTGTACAAAAAAATGCTATCAAAGAAAGTATTATAGGAAAAAACTTATACTTCTTTAGGTTCAATTTTTAAATTTTTTTTCAATTAAATTCAAACACATAACATTATTGATCAATGCTGAATAAACAATATTGTCTTTATTGAGGAGAATGAAATTCAATAAACTAATGTGTTAGAATTTAATTGAAATAGCTAAGTTCCAGTACTTAAAAAAAATATACTTAAGTTTTACTTATAAAGTACGATTATTTTAATGCTAAAGAAATAAAATCAGCTCCCTTTTTCTCTCTAATTGCACGTCGTATTTCTCTTTTGCAGGACCTTCATCCGTCCACTTTGTATAATTTTTGTTTCCCTCCAAGTAAAATTCAAGAGTGGTTCAGTCATCAGAGTCGTGGAAACTCAGTGACAATTGACCTACCCTCAAATTTGTACGATGATAATGATTTGATGGGACTCATTCTATATGCTTCTTTTTCATTCCACGGGAATCCAGATATCATCTTGAACTATCTCGTTTCTGGAATTTCTCAATTTCTATACTGTCAATGCCAAACGATTATGGCTAATGTGAATGATCCAATAATTGCTTGCAGCGCTCATATAGAAGCAGTCGGCTGGTTAATTAATCTAAATGAATTCATTTGGATATCCTACATACCAGGTGAGCCATTTAAGGAAATGTTGCAACACAGCAGCGACATTAAAGCTACATTTGTAAGTGATTTGCCTAACGTGATGGTTCAGAAATGTGCATTACGTCTTTTGTACCAGCATGATCAAGTACAGTTCGAGCAAGAACTAAGACACTGCAACGACTTGATTTTAGAGCAGCGGGAGATTGTTCGTAAACATACAGAGGATTATGAAAAGAAAAGAAATGAACAATGTGGTGTTGATGAAAAAAAAATCTTTTCCACTAGCGACTTTGAAGTTCAATTAGTTCCAAGATTTATTGATCAATCAAAGACCAATGAAACTAAGACTAAACTTGGCAAAAGTGACTTGCTGGTAATTCATAAACTAATAGTATTTGCTTTGCTACAAACATACTATTCCATCACCCTTTTTCTCTCACTTTCACTCATTAGACACAATTATTTATGTTCATTTACAGGACTTTGATCAATGCCGTGTCTATAATTCTTGTTTTCCTTTATGTGAAATTCCGGAGTGGTTTAGCCACCAGAGTGATGAGCCTCCAGTGACAATCCCTTTACCTCCGAATGTGTTCAATGACAATACTTGGATGGGACTTGTTCTACGTGCTTCTATTGCAGTTGAAGCAAACCCAACTGCCGTCCTTGACATTAAGAATTCAGAAACTTCTTACAACCTCATTTGTCATTTGGAAACCATTATCGAATGTGTGGAACCTCTCCATGTCCATCACATAACTGAAGAAGATCTCAAGTTGTTACAGCAAGGTGGATTTATTTGGCTGTCCTATATTCCACGTGGTTCATTTCAAGACTCGGTGAATCAATGCAGCCGGATTGAGGCTACAGTTGCAATTGATTTTCCTGGCTTGATGCAGAAGTGTGGATTTCATCTTCTTTACAATTATAATGAGGTAGAATTTAAGGAAACAATAAGACAATGCATGGTCTTGTTGTCTAATGAGCACGAGTTAGTTCCAAGACCTATTGATCAATTGGAAACTAATGAAACTAAGACTCAACTTGGCAAAAGTGACCTACTGGTAATTCATAAACTATTTGTATTTGCTTTGTTACAAATGTACTATTCCATCTCCTTTTCTTTCTCCTATTCTCACTCATTAGACACTATTTTCTGCTAATTTACAGGACTTTGATCAATGCCGTGTCTATAATTCTTGTTTTCCTCTATGTGAAATTCCGGAGTGGTTTAGCCACCGGAGTGATAAGCCCCTGGTGACAATCCCCTTACCTCCAAATGTGTACAATGACAGTACTTGGATGGGACTTGTTCTATGTGCTTCTGTTGCAGTTGAAGCAAACCCAACTGCCATCCCTGACATTCAGAATTCAGAAACTTCTTACAATCTTATTTGTCATTTGGAAACCAATATTGAATGTGTGGAACCTCTCCATGTCCATCACATGACTGAAAAAGATCTCAAGTTGTTACAGCAAGGTGGATTTATTTGGCTGTCCTATATTCCACGTGGTTCATTTAAAGACTTGGTGAATCAATGCAGCCGGATTGAGGCTTCAGTTGCGACAGATTGCCCTGGCTTGGTCCAAAAGTGTGGCTTCCATCTTCTTTACAAACATGATGAGGTAGAGTTTCAGGAAACAATAAGACAATGCATGGCCTTGTTCTCTAATGAACATGAGGTAAGACCCAAAAAATCTAGTAGCTCCAGTGAGGACCCTCAATCTGAACCTGTTGATCCGAGCATTCATAAAGACAAGGGTAAGGGAGTTCTGGAGCACTAACATCTATCGGTCTGCTGCTTTTCATCTTTGGGGACACCTCTCTTTTTTATTGGTAAGCCATTCTCTCTCCAAATTTTCAGTTTTAAGTCTATACGAAAAATACCCATAATTGTAACTGCTTTGATAAAGCAGATGGGAAACAATCCTTGAACTAATGCAGGAATTTGATTTGAGAATATGAGTTCCTTGGAATGCCATTTTGTGGGAGTTGTTTTATGTGGTTAGATGAAGACATAATTTTATCAATAGTCCTAATTTTATTTGGAATATTAACAGTCCTAATTTTACCATGAAAAATCCCATGTATGTGTGTCAGCACCCACTATCTTCGTTCTCTTCATTATTTGGTATGTTAATAATAGTCCTTATTTCATACATGATTTTCCTCTAATTTATCTTACAATGAACCAAATGTTCCAATTTTGAAGTGGCATATCCCTTAAAATGATCTCTGATGTCGATTGAGACAAAACTGTTAATAAGATTATAAGAGAAATACAGTTCTCTATTATCTTTTATTCAGAGATCTCTGAAGTGGCATATCAGGAAAGAAGGTTTTATTTTTTGGCTAAGTAAATGATTTTATTCAACAGAGCCAGATGGTAATTATAGGTAGAAAAGGATTCATGGGTTGCACAGTGTTTGTTTGGATAGAAAGAAAAACATGAGCAAAATAACTTTGTTTGGATCCATGGGTAGAAAAGGATTGCATGGTGTTGCAGATAGTGGCGTTTTTTGTTTTTTGTTTGATCTAATGGATTCCCAAGAGGGTAGTTCTCATTCTTGTGTTGTATTTTCAATTGATGTCCACTAAGAATGGGGCTCGGATTCCACCAATCCTATGAATGCCAAGTATAAAGACATTAAGTTCCTGTTTATATCTTCTCACATAGCAAGTGTCACTGCCTGAGTTTGGATTTCAGCCTTATGCGGGGAAAATAATTCTAAACCAAGTATTGTATTTCGATATTGATTCGTGGATGATATTCTTTTAATGTTATATAGTATATTTTATAGTTATTTGGTTGATAAGTTATTTGACATCCACCTCTTTGTATTGATGTATACATGATTTTTCATATAATACTGAGCTGAATTTTGGGTGCAATTAATTGGGTGTCGTAGACACTTTGTGTAGAGAAATTGTCAGCTTTGAAACCATAGGTTGATTCACTTACTTGTTACATTCTGTATTAGATAATTTATATATTGTCTACAGCAACAATGTCTCAACCTCGGTGTTTGATAAGAATAATGTTTTTTTGATACATGAAATCATTAAGTATCTGTTGGATTAGGGCATCAATGAATTAGATTATTGGTGTTGAAATGGTTTAGGAATCTAGTTATGTCTATCACATTAATCAATATGCAGATGTATATACCAGTAAGCAGGAGAGCTTATTTTACCATCATTAAGCATGACTTAATGTAGTTGTTTTTTTGGGGGATAAGTAAGCTTAATGTAACCTTTGACAGGATCATGTTGCATCATGTGAAGGTATGCCGTGAGCACTGCCATAGTCCTAGTGTCTTGCACCAAGATATCTTGTGTTTTATCTTTAATTGATTATAACGAAGTTCTTAAGATTGGAGACTTTGGTCTGGCCACTGTTTATGAGCTTGATCAAAAGTAATCGTTGACTATTTATGTTGTAACTCTTGTCGTATAGAGCACACTTTAGTGGTTGGGTTGCTTGATAACAATGTGTTATATTTTGTGGTGGTTGAAAAATAGTTCAATGGAACAGCATTAAACTGATACAATAATTAAAAATATTCTTTGTATCAATATGTAATCGTGGTGAGGCATGAGCCTATAGAACAAGTCCTGTTCAAGTATAATCAATATATAATCATTTGAATTTCCCATTGTTTATTGGAACTGAAATTGCGAGTTCTTTTATTTTTCTATGTTCAAGAGGTTCATAACATGTGTACATTTTTTTTATGCCCTCAGATTGATGAAATATTGCTGGGGAAATATTGATGAATTGATGATGGTTGCTGCAGACAAAAGGAATGTTGAAGATGCTTACGAGAAAAGTTGAAGGGTTTGTTTCATAAGGTCTTGTCTGGTGTTGAAGGGATCTATTCCAAGGGTCTTGTTTTTAAACTTATTTATTTTTATTTATCTGAACACTGATGAATCATGAATGCACTCAATCTGTTAACTTTATTTTTAAGAGACTTGTAGAATTAGAAGAGATTGTGGTCCTGATGAGTTTGGGAACTGGGACTATTTAAAATCTGATTTGCTTAACTGGATTTTTTTTGCTTCTATTTTGGTAAACATATCTGGTGTGGTGCTTTTGTTTGGAATATGCATCAAAGTTGAAAGATTATTGTTGAATTGATCTTTGCTTTGTGAACTCTTTGAGATAAGCATTTTTAAAAAGGGCGAACAGGCTGCTACATCTATGGGATTGGAAGCAAATGTCCCATAGAGGGATTTCCTTATGAATTTAAGTCTTTGCCAGAAAATTCTTATGCCCTCTGAGGGTATCATCTAACATCTTCTAGGAAAAGTGACTCCTAGTAACATGATTGAATATTCTTTGTGAAATACTTCATATCAGGATTGAATCTTATCTTCATTTGATTTCACAAATAGAGAACTTAACACATCAATTACATGAAATTGTTGATATCGGTAAACCAAAAGGTGCCTCTGCCTCTGGTCTTCCATAACAGTTTGTCTTTAGATCTTCTCTGTTCTAGAATTCTCTACGTAGTAAACTGAAACTGTTACAAGAATAGGGACAAATTGTGTGTCACTCGTTAGGTAATAACATAAAGGGAGTAGCGAGGTAGTGTGAAGGTATGAGTTGGAACTGATAGTTCTTTATTCTCGTGTAAAAGGTAGCAGGCAGCAACCTTGCTCTTCATTTGTCTTCAAATGAAAGTTGTTTGCATTTTGTATCTAATTTAGTCTTTATTCTCTCATCTTCTTTGAAAGTGTTTTCCTTATAGCTTTTATAGTATCCTATGTTGTCTTTGCAAAGCCAAAAGATTTTACAGAGACAAGCTAACATCAATGTTTCACAAATTTTGATACGATGTACTCAACATTGACGACATTGCATACATGGTAGACATATTTGATGGCAATTGACAATGGTCATCCTAGAGATATTGCCTCTTTGCACCTATAGTTTTGTGACAAGAGAGGCTTTGGAAGATCTAACATTCAAAGTCACTAAGATCTCAAAAGATATAAACATGCAGATTTCTATCCCTATATTACAACACTAATGTGATCTGTGTGGTCCTGATGCTCACAAGTTCAATTTAGAAAGATTTGTTCATGGGATTGTTGGAGCTTGCAAGACTCAACAGGCTTATATGCCATTTGGAGAAGGGTCTGGCATGTGTATTGGTCAATACTTTGCTATGATAGAACCAAAGGTGTTTTATCTCCATTCTATCCAAGTTTTGCCTCTCATTCTTGCTAGCATACCGCCAGTCCCTGATTTTGGTTAGTTGTTGTACCTGATTCTGAACATGGAGTTACTGTTCTGAGGACAGCTTGACATTTTCCAGCTTTGAGAAAGGCTTTGGTGGAAATTAGAGTGGGGAGGATTCGTAAAGTTAGTGAACCATCTTAAAAACATTGTAAAGGCCAATTTGGATGCACGATTCACACGTCTTTACTATTGAGCAATCAGAGAACTAAAGCAATGATGAAGAGAAGTTGGGATGCATGAATTGCAGAAGTTACTCTGTGTTTGAGGACAACTTGACATTTCTCAGCTTTGAGAAAGGCTTTGGAGATAAAAAGAAAATATTAGAGAACCATCTGTATGTATTAAAAGCAATGTAAATGCTACCTTGGATGCACACTTCGTATGTCATTACTATGTAGCAATTAAAGAACTTGACGCAAGGATGAAAAGGAATTGGGTGCATAAATTGCAGAAATAGAAGTTCATTCATTTTATCTCTTGGAATCAGGATGAGAATGTAATCATCGTTTAATTCTAAAACACTATGCAGCTCCTAGAATTGACCCGAAGATTAAAATTTGGTACCGAAATATGCAACAAGTACCTAGTAATTGGATGGTTTTTCATTGACATTATACAGCAGATGTATGATCTTGTCATAGTTTTTCAGTTTTCATATATGATAATGGCATGTCTCTCTACATGTGCATTTGATTGCACAGTAGGTGTCTGAGCAAGAGAAAACATTTCCTTCATTCATATTTACCTATGAGTGAAATCACAATCATATACTGAAAAAAGCACAAGGACACAACTTGAATAAAGAAATTGATCTCGATGTTATTGAAAGCTCTCCTTAAGCAAGAAGTTTATACTTTCTCATGAAAGTGTTACTGATAAGCTCTAGACTTAGAAAAACCAAGAAATAAACATGAAAATTACAAGTTTATCATTGTTATCAACACAAGGAATAAATCTGGGAAAAAAACAACCAAACCAAGTCCACCTAACTCAATTAAAATCAAATCAAATACCTCCTACTCTATATGGAGAGAGGAGCCACCAATATGGTTGGAGGCTGTACTTTCACAATACTTCCCATTTTATGAAAGTGTTTTTTTGTGTTGGGGGGGGGGGGGGGGGGGGTGCATTTTCAAATACTACTAAAATCAAGGATAAACTGAACTATCTAGTTACTTTTCTTGTATTACATAAAGTCTTAAACAAAACACGAGAACATTTTTTTTTTTGGGTGCATATTTAATGGACACTTTTAAAGAAACTAGTCAAGCACAATAACCAACATAAATCACAGGAATACAACACTAAAAATTTATGTAGAAAACCCTCCACGGGATTGGAAAAACAACATAACCAAGTCTGGTATCTTTTATCAATTCAAAATATCAACAGGGTTACAGTAAGTCTAGTCTATTTACATTAAAATAAAATAAAATAAAAGTCTACTCTACTTAAAATTATGGGAATACAAACATCAAGAATAAAATCCTTGACTCACAAATGATAATTATTTCATCTCTAATATGTGGATTTCTGGAATATTAACAAAGAGTAAGTTTAGAACTTATTTCTGTGCTTCAACGTATTAAGCTTTATATTAATTAGGCATACCATTATTTATAACTTCCCATTTAACAATTCCCTTCAGACTATGGCTTGGCTAGGATTTAGGCTTGGTGGTGGTTGTTGTAGAATTTTATACTGCTATGTCTCTATTGGATTTTATCAAATTATCATCTATGAAAAAAACTTCCACTACATATAGATGCATGACAATTTAGTATATCCTAGCAAACAAGAGGAAAAGAAAATGCATGTAGAAGCATTATATATGATGCTTCTGTTGATATAAATGCAAGATTTCCTTAGAATTTAAGGTGGTGCCTAAAAAAAACCTTCAAGAATGAATTTTCATGCCCCATTGAGGTATCAATTGAAAAGTTACTTCTAGTGGCCGGTTAGTAACATGATTGAATATTCTTCCTATAATAATGCCATTGAGGTTCAAAACATTTTTTCATTTAATTTCACACATAATGAACTCAACACATCAATTACCAAATATTACAAGGAGATGTTAACGGCAATGCTTCACAAATTTTAAACCATGTACTCGACACTGATGAAATTTCATTCATGAGAGTTGACACACCCATACATTTACATAGGTTCGCTAACCTTGTATTTGATGGCAGTTGACAATGGTGATCCAAAGACATTGCGTCTTTTCCCACCTGCGGCTTTTGTGGTCAGAACGGCCTTGGAAGACATAACATTCAAAGACATTATGATCTCAAAAGGCATAAGCATGCGGATTCCAATCCCAATATTGCAACAGCACTATGATTTGTGGGGACCTGATGCACACAAATTCAATCCGGAAAGATTTGCTCATGGAATTGTTGGGGCTTGCAAGACTCCATAGGCTTATATGCCATTTGGAGTAGGGTCTCGTGGATTTGTCGCTGGCCAACACTTTGCCATGACAGAACTGAAGGTGATTTTATCTCTTATTCTATCCAAGTTTTGCTTCTCACTATCGCCAGCATACCAACACTCCCTTGCATTAAGGTTGGTTATTGTACCTGAACATGGAGTTACTCTCCGTGTGAGGACTGCTTGACATTTCCTAGCTTTGAGAAAGGCTTTGGTGGTAATAAAAAGATGAAAAGATGAGAGAGATGTAGACTATTTGTATTATCTTGACGTAAGGGCACATTTGATGCACACATCTCGTGTCATTACTATGTAGTATGTAGGAATTGGAGAAGTTGTTATAGTTCCTTTGGTTACATTGTTTTTTACTGATCGTAAATATTTGAAGCAATAATGAACAGTAATTGGGATGCTTGAATCTTAGAAATAGGAGTCATGGTCTAATCTTCTAATACTAAGCACTTTCTAGCAATTCTCTCTTCTAAAGCCACCCTGTCTACCAGGACAAAAGTTTTGTATGCACCCGGCACATGAGATACCTTCTCTTCTACCAGGTTTTGAGTAGATAATAACATCTGTCAACAATGCAAAATAGAGCTAAAGACCCTAAAGCATCTCATTTTCAAATGCCCATTTGCCATTATTGGACCAGCTCTTATGTTAGAGGATTGGCAAATAGGGATGAAGCACACACTATTTTGTTGGTGGCAAAAGATACATCCATGTTACTTTAAAAGCTGGATCTTTGCTGGACCCTTCTTGTTTTGTATGGGTTTCAGATTTTGTCCCTTGGCAAGATAATTTTTTTGGCCCATAATGTGACTTCTTGGGCTGCGTTATGTCCTATTCCCATCCCTGCTATATCCAAATGAGTCTTTTGCCCAAGTAGAAATGGTATGGGCCCCTAAGCATTTTGGGATTTGGATGGTTCAATAGTTGGCATTATGCAATTACCATTTTAGTGTAAAAAGTAAAGGTTTAAGGTAAAAAAAAGGAAGAAGAAGCAAAAAGTTAAAAATTTAAAATTTAATAAAGTTTTTGATTCAAAGTGAACTTTCAAGTTTTAATCTTAAAACTTAAAAGTGCTAGTACATAACTATTGACTATTGCACACAATGACATTATGTAATCTCATTTTTACTGAGAATAAAAATGGGGAAAAAAAAAAAAAAAAAAGAGCTATAGGGAGAGACCCTTTTTTGGTTTTTGAATTTTGGTTAAGAAATAGTTCTGTAGTTACAAAGTGGTGTTGCTGCCAACATATCAATAATTTGTTGCACTATTTCTCATAGTCTTATAAATTAATTGGTAATTTTTTTTATAGTATTTTTAACTTGTTAGAATTCAAAATTTATCTCATTGTAATTATCGATCTATCATTATTAAAAAAAATATAATTTATTTAGTTGAGAATATAAAAAAGTGAAAGGATAAAAAATGTTGAGAAGATACATAAAACTAAAAGTGAGAGAATAGAAAATATTTTAATTTTTCATGATACGTATTTGGTACATAAGATGTAAAATAAAATTTTTTTTTTTTTTTTTGGTTTGGTTACAAAGAAAAAAAGTCAATTTAAAAAAAAAAAAAAAAAAAAAAAAAAAAAAAACCTGGCAGCCATAGTAAATGACTAAACGTCACGTCGTTTTACATACTCTAAAACCAAATCCCAGAAGACCAGAACAGAAGCTCTTTCAGAAATAATAATAATAATAATAATAAAAAATAGAATATTAAAAAAAAAAAAAAAACAGCAGGCAGGGACCCCCAAAGCACCAAAACAAATTCGCCTGGATACCCAACATCTACAACAAACAGTCGATTTCTCTTTCTGTTGAAAACATTTTACGAAGGAAAACTAATTCATATTTATGACAGGAAGTTAGCGGAAAGTTTAGGCCGTATTCTGAGATTACGGGTGCGTGTCTACGTTGTAAAGAGCAGATCGAATGGAAGCGCCGTTACGGAAAGTACAAGTCCCCTGCCAAATGGTATTTTCTTTCCCTTTTTCTTTTTCTTCTTGTCTTCATAGTTCGTGTACAAGTCCCCTGCCAAATTTTGACAAAACGCGCCGTTCGTCAGGCTTACCATAATCTCTGTCGTGGTTTGTGTTTCTTTCACAGAAAAAATAGTAACACTGTTTACAAGTTGTCAAATTTGTGTTGGAATATACAAACTAAATAGCCCATTTGTAGCTCTGATTTATTGAATCAATGTACTTTTTTATAATATATGTTTTGCTAAATTACAAATTGCACTCTCTGATTTTGCCCAAGATTCAAGTATCTTATAACTTTTGAGTTTTGATTTATTCATTTCAGTTCTAACTTCTAGTACAAAAACTATGAAGAGTTGTGGTTGCAAAACAGAGTTTTGGATTTTAAAAACACTCTTTTAAGCTCACAAAACTCCTAACCATATGAACACATTGAATTAAAGTAAAAGTAATAAGACTGAAATGAATAAATTGTAAGTTATTGGATTGAATTCAATTTTGGGCAAAGTTTTATTTTATTTTATTTTTTTGCTACTGGGTTTTGGTTAATCTAGAATTTAGGCATTAGGTTGATGTGGATGTAGGTTGTGCTAAGGAGCAGAGTGTATGCGCAAAATGCCGTTGCTGTGTGGGTCGTATAGTGGGAAGGTTTTGTTTGATAAATTTATTGCTTTGATATGTATTTATATATTCATTATTTATTTTGCGGGTGTATGAAATTTTGTTTATATGGTGTTTATTCTCGTAGAGATTCTTCAGAAGTAGAGGCCAAGCAAAAATTGCTTGACGAGGTGGTTATTTTATTTTATGTTTTTTCCACTCCACTATGTCAAATAATTTGTATGAATAGTGCAGATAAGGCTTGGTTTTGCATGTTAAAAGTTAATGGATTTGGTGATTTTGTTGTAGGCCATTAAGAATATTTGAGAAAGAGACTGGAGGACTCTGCTACGTGCAGTAAGCTCTCTAAAGCAATGCTTTTCAGCTATTTGATATTTTTTTTTATAAGGCTCTGGCTCAAATGCACTTTTTCAGTTCTTTCATTCTTTCATACTAGTATAGTATATATAGGTAATGAAATAAACTTCATCTCAAAGTAAACAGTTAAAAATCAACATTCTTTATGTTATGAATCTACTTTTTGTTATTCATGAAATACTTTTATCATCAATGTTATACTGAGAAATAGGTAATCATGTTGTAGCTTCTAAATTTTGATCATACGTAGTGACATATTCCAAGAGATTGTAATTGCTGCGATACTCAGCTTAAACAGGACAATGTCTCTTTCGTTATAAAATTTCTAGATTATTATTGGCAGTTGTGTTAATTATGTGTTGGTCTTTCTTGGACCCCTTCCATAAAAAGAAGAGTGGAAAAGAAACATTTTTTTAAGTGTTAGGAAAATTAACTTTAGAACTTTCAAACCCTTTTTGTTAACTGACTCTTAGTTGAGCTAATTAATGTAGGCATTCAGAAAATACTTAATCATGCAATATGTAGAGAGTAGGAAAATAATCAGCTTTCTAGACTACTGGGGAATTAGAGCCTCCATTGATCAGATTAGTTAATTTTATACTAATAGTGAGACTAAGATGACTGTACTCCTTTCTTGTCTGTTTTATTGGACAAGAGATAAGATACAAGTTGTAATTTGCAATCCTTTTGCCTGGTAGGCCAAATTTGCTTATAGGTTCAGGATGACACATGACACATCATCTGTTTACTTTGAATGTTATTTTGCATTATGAATTCCATAATGATATGGTTTTTGCATTTATATAATATATATCATCTCTCTTTGCATTTTATTCCGTGTTTACATGTATCTCTAATTGTGTCACATTTCCCAATTTTTGTTCCCTTTACATATACTTCTAGCTCTTACTAAGTTGAGCTTGTTTTTATGTGCATAGTTTTGGATTAGATCCTGTCCCGTGCTGTGGTACTTTACTTATTGCAAGGTTCAACTATGCCAGTGAGTTGTATCTCAATTCATATTTTCTTTTTACATAAGAATAGATAGATGATGTGGTTATGGGTTCAAAACCTACTTAATTTCCAATGTCTCACTTAAGGATCATGTTGAGTTGAGTATTGATGATACTGGTGATGAGGGAGATAAGGATCTAGGTTTGAATTAAGGCGTGTGAACTCCCAATTCCCGACAACGACATGTACTAATGTATGTTACATTAGAGAAATGAAATATTTTGTTACATTCACGATATGGACATATATTTAAAGCGTAAAAAATACGAAAATTTTGAAAAATTTCAAGAGTATAAAAAGGAAGTTAAAAATCAATTAGGATAGAATATTAAGATACTAACATAAGATCATGTAAGATAGTATATATTATAAGAGTTTAAATTCTGTTCAAATGTGGCATAAACCCCTTGAATCATGCCACCAATAATATAATGCCACATCAGCCTTTAACTAAAAAATTAAATACATCTTTCTACACATAATCCTATTTCAGAAATCAAAACAAATCAAAATCTCAAACCTCTTCTTTCTATTGTTCAAGTCTTCAAGAACAAAGAAGAAGTACACCTAGCACCTCACTACCCATGCTGCAATATGCCGCCATAGGCCGCCACATGCCACCACAAGCCGCAAAATTTCCTGCCATTGTCGTCGTCCTTTCTACTATCCCACTCTCCATAGCAACAACATATGCTGTATATGGTTTTTAATTGGGGTTTGAGGGTATAGGTTTTCTGTGGGTTTGAAGGGTTTTTTGTGTCAATGGGTTGGTGACTTGGTGGTTCATTGTGTGTGCACAAAGATGGAGATAAGGATGGTGACTTTAGAGTTTGATAACATCTAAGACTTATGGTTTATTTAACATGATTTGTAAGATTTTTCAGTTGGGTCACTTTTGAATTGCTCTATTTAAGAGGAAATTTAGGTGGGTTTATTGTATTTTTGTTGCATTTTGGGGGTTTCATGAAATGAGTATTGTAAATTTCATTATTGGTATATAATTGTCTTAATCTAGGTAGTGATCATGCTTGTCTCTGCTTATAGTCTCTCCCTTGTTTGGTCTTGTCTCATTTGAATCTTGTTCATTAGATTGGTTGGTGAGTTGTAGCAAAGGGTGTAATGTCCTGACATGAATCTTTAGACTCTTTGTATGTTTTTTGAAAAAATACCTGAATTACCAAAAAAGAAAAAAAAAAAAAAAATGAGCCACATATTGCTGAGTGGGAAAATGACAAATAATGTCTTCTATGTTACTTATCAATAGAATTTGGGTTTCCAAGGAAAAGAGATGAAAGGGAAAATTTCCTGAATTTTCAAACTTTGTCAGTTATCAACTTATAACTCTATTGCATTTTCTTTACCCACAATAAACATGATGTTATAATTTACAGAGAGATCATTGTACATGCTAAAAATACTAGTATAACTTTTCAATGAGTTTGTAAAGGGCTTTGACACAAAGTAAGATTATATGGCCAATCCCTGAATTTTGGATCCTAACAAATAGCTCCAATTAATCAAAAAACCTGAGGCCAATAATGGCCAACTGTCTTGAGCCCATGCTAAAAAATTCCTGCACTATTGACTGATATTAAAAATTTCCTGCACTAACCAACAGATCTTTTGACTAATATTAAAATTTCTACTTTATGGGTGTGACATATATACGTGTGAATGGGTTCATTGTTTCAAAGAACACTAATTCAGCCCAATGTTTAGTCTATCTTTGTCCAAAAAGTAAGATTTTATCATCCATAGTTTGTCTTTTATTCCATGCTAATATATGCTTCACAGAACTCAAAATTCATTAGATTAACAGCAATATACACCCAACAACTAGAAAGATTGGAAGAACTCAAATAAAAGGTCCGTTTGGATACAACTTAATTTGCTAAAAACTGAAAAGTAAAAATACTGTAACAATTTTTAAATGTGTGAATAGTACCGTGAGATCTACTTTTAATGAAAAAATTGCTGAAAAATGAAGTTTGTGGGTCTCGTAAACAGTGCATAGAACCCACCGATGTGGCTGAAAGTGAGTTGAAAAGTCAAATAATACAGCTACTGTCATACTTTCAGTTTTGCTGAGCTAAATGCGTGAAAAAAAAAAAGTAAAACGCGCATTTGCACAAAACGTAAACGTGGATCCAAACCCACAAAAACTAGTACAACTTCATGAAAATCTATCTACTTCTCTCATCAAAAGATAGAGTAGATACATCTAAATGACAAGGGTTATAAGCCAATTTTCAAAATTACATGAAAAGTTAGTATCTCAAAATCCATTTTGGGGAAAAAAAAAATCAAGAGAAATAAACCTTGAGATCAAGAAACATAGGATCCAACAATGACTCTAGTGGCTTGCGTGGCGGAACGAACGATTGGACGATGTTGCTGAAACGATTAAGAAATCTCAGCAGAATTCGCTTGAGTGAACAATTGAAAAATCTCGAAATCTATTTTGGGAAAATAGATTTTATTTATTTATTTATTTTTATAGGAAAGGATGAGATTTGGGTTTTAAGTTTGTTCTAAATTAAATTCCAGCAAATTACCCCATAAAACCGATAAAATCTAAAATCAAATTTCAAGTAAAAAAAGCAAATCTTATACCGATTAAAACGAAAATCATGACTTTAATCCAAAACTCTAATATCATTATTGGGCCTCCGCCATCTCTGCGCCATCTTTGCCATCACCAATGTGAAGGCAGAAGAAAGAAAGAAGAAGAATAAGAAGCAACCAAAGTGAAGAAGAAAGAAAGAAAGAAAAGAAATAGAAAAAAGGAAAAAAGAAAAAAAGGAAGAAGCAGCTGAGCAAAGGGCCCAGCGTGTAGAAGAAAAGAAAGCAAGAAAAGATAAATGAGGAAAGAGAAAAAAAAAAAAAAAGAGAAGAAAGAAAGAGGAGAAGTATCAGCACCGAGGGAGAAAAAGTAAAGAAAAAAAATGATAAAAAGGGTGGTGGAGCAATGTGTGGTCTAACTATGGGTCCCATGTTTACCAAATATATGAAAATGCCTACAACTCAGTTCTCAATAATTTTAGGGGTGTTTGGTATATCTACTCAAACATACTTTTTCAATTTTTAAATAATATTAAATATATTTTTATATTTTTTTTTATCTACACGTATTTTCACACATGTTTTTAAATAATAAAACACATGTTTTCAAACACATGTACCAAACACTCTTTAAAAACTCTTAAAACTTGTTTTTAATTATAATTACTCTAATCTGTTTGGATATCGCTTATAGTTGAAAACTAAAAATTGAAAATTGAAAATTAAAAATACTATAACAAAATAATTTTTAAATATGTGAATTGTATCGTAAGACCCAATTTTAATTTAAAATTTATTAAATTTCATACTTGTGGGTCCCACAAATAGTGCATAAGACTAAAAAAAAAAGTCAAACCCAAAAAAGTGCAATCCAAACCCAACCTAACTCAGTTATGAGTTATAAAAACTCAATTCAAAAACTAAGCCTAACAACCTACTTTACTTTTAAGTAGGGCCCACAATTTTTTAGTCTTGGTTATATAACTCAAAGCTCATCAAACCAATCACTCTCCAAGTTTTTTTTTTTTTTTTTTTTTCCTTTTAATAAATAGTTTTCTTGCTTCTTTTCAATAATTATCGTATGAAGGGCATGATATTTTTTTTTTTTCCTTAGAGCATTCACAACGGTGGAATTATAAATTTAGTAATTTACAACAAAAAATTACTTTATTTATTTTACCTACTCATTTTACAAAACATCTAGTAGCAATGGATCTATTTTAACTTTCAACATAGTAAAATAATATAAATATCACAATAAAATAATATGTCTACTACAAACAACAATCACAACCACCCATAATGGCTATCGCTGCCACTATTACTACCGCCATTGACTCTTCCACCGTTGCCACCACCGCCACATGATAGCAAATAATTATCTAGCATTAACAAGTGATTTTTTAATCCCAAATTATACTTATACAATTTTTATTTACTAAAACAATTTTTTTTTTTTGTTGGCACTATTTCTTTTTTAACTTTCAACACAAAAAAATAATATAAATAACACAATAAAATAATATATCTATTATAATAAAATAATATATCGACTAATTCTTAAAAAAAAAAAAAAAAAAAAATCCACTACAATCAACAACAACTGTCACGCCCCAAACCCGATACCCGAATTTGTGACCATGACCGACATGCTAATATCAAGCTTAAACCTAATATTAACAAGAACCAACTTAATTTTTACAAAACTTTCAGAAAAGCTTTAGGGTTAGTTCATGCATGCCAAGTGTTTGATAAAATGCCCTTTAGGCATTTCGGCACTTGTTTGGACTCCAATGAGTACCAAACTTTGGCGATTGCCATGTTTACTTAATTGTAACATATTTCTATCATTGCTTGTGTGTTTTACACACTTTTCCCCATGAGTGCTTGTTTATGCATTGCACATGCACACATCCTATCACGATATGTCATGCATATTGTCATGCTCTTTGTCTAATTAGACTTCTGGCATTGTTTTCATGTCTTTGTATTCTAATGTATGCTCTTTTACTTAGTTTTTAAGAGTTGTTTACTTGTTTTTGTACTAACTTGCATTAAATCATGTTTGTTGCCATTGTTGTGTATGGTTTGTGTTTCTGTGGCTATTTTACAGATGCCTCATTGATCTTCAAGTGTAAAGAGCCTTTGATTGATCTCACATCATCTCCAGTATCAAAGAGGACTCGACAATCGTCGGCAAATTTTGATAACAAGATGTTCAAGACTCTTCTAGACTCACAATCCTTCAAAGCTTCCCTCTTCATTTTCATTCTTGTTTCTTTACTAAAATAATATAACTTTTCACTTGACATTCAGAACATCTACACTGTACTCAAAGAATAACATAATCCACCAATTACTCAAATCTTAAATTCCACGTAATACATCTTTTAATGCTTTAAGGTATACACTTTCATTAGATCCTAAAATACACAATGTTACAAATCTAAACATCATATTGCTAATTTATGATCTATATATATAAAACTAAAACCAGCTCCTTTTAAAACTCGACTAAGGTTCCCTCTGCTCCAAAATAAAACTTGCTAACTGAAAGAGTGGAAGGGGTGAGCTACATAGCTCAGTAAAGGTAAGATATATGAGAATTTAATAAGGATGCATGTAAATCAAATCATTTCATTCTATGAATATTCGAATAGGAGAACATTTTTCCTATGCATAGCATTTTATACTATTCATAATAATAGCTTATACGTTCTTCATAGAAAATAATTGTTCTCCTTTTTCCTTATTAGGTTAATATTACCAAAACCTTTCGGACTAAGCTTATTTCATTTCCTACAAAGTTACCATATGTATATTCTCATTACAAAATAATCATTTTAACTTAAATCAGATAATCGGCAACTTTGTATTAAACTAGAAACATCTTGACCCAATAAGAAAATCTATCTTTATAAACATTTTCCTGAAAAATATTATAACTTTCATAGTCATAAAATTTTACATTTCATAAAGAACAGGTATCTGATAACTTTTAAATATAACTTGTTCTTTCATCAGAAGCTTTATCTTTATAGCACAACAAAACTTCAGAAACTTTTATCTTTTATGAACAACTTTTCTTTTCGTCAGAAACTTCTTCTTGTCATAAGCTTTTACTTTTCACAATGCATTTAAACAAAATAATTCTCTCATGATTAATAACATAACATAACTGTTTATAACATATTAGTTAGTCCATATCTGATAAGTCTGTACTTATTTGGGAGGTTTCTAGCACCACGGTGCTAGGCATCCAACATTTCCCACAATGCCAGGTATTCTCGGGATCACATCATAATACATATCTTCCAACCATGGGGGTAGGTTGGCTTCCCCCACAAGTTGGCCGTAACCAACAAGGGACGGGTACAGCAGAGCCAGTCCCACTTATAATGGCCAATCAAATAACGTTTTTCATGGAAAGCTAGTAATTAACCCCTACTAGCAGAATCACCAGAGGACATAACCCGAAAACATTTCATACTTTACATCATACTGAAATTTCTTATTTTGCATAATATTTCATAATAATAGCATTTCCATTCTTTTCTTTAAATATCATGTTCGTGGAATTAGTAATAGTATCAATATGCTTAAATCATATACATAAGGTTTTGAAAACTCATGAACATATCTTTGTTAGAATAATGATTATATGTCATATGTCTAATCAAAACCTTTTAATGTATCATATACTTTAAAATAATCTCATGATTTACCAAATGCTCATATAACTTATCCCTTACCTGAAAGCAGAGGAACCGAGAGCCTAAAGTTGAAGGAGCTTAGACCTGGCGGCTGGTAACACCTAAACCAAAATCAAAACTTATTACTATCCATAATTTCCTTATCATAAACTTACACATTCATCTCAAAGCCTATCTCTTAAAATTAAGGAAATCCTAATCCCACCTCAATGAGGTTCCCACAAACATATTATGCACACATCAACAAATGATGTACCAACCTAAAGAAATACCACCATTCTCATATTTATCTCATAACTCTAGAAGAGCCAGCTTCATTTCAAAGGGTACTTTGAGCTTAGAACAATAATGCATGCATAAATATACACTGTTTTAAGCATTGTCATGTAATCATAAATACTTGTATGGCAACATACAACACGTTGAACAAGACGGCAACATGAAAATGCAATAGAATGATTTAGAACCCCTCCTTTGAGTTCTAAACCTTAAAGCAAGTTATAAAAAAATTAATCTATGATTTAGACATATCAAATGATGAGCGTAATAAATTATAACTCAAATCACTCACCCTAACTTTAGAATTAAATCTTCAAAGTTAGGCATGTCCCTTATTGTTCACTGTTTGTCCCAGCAGCATATACTTAACTTATAAAATGCAAACGGGCCATCAAATCCCATCCAAACCTCATGCAATTTTACAGAGAAACTCCCCTGTATGTCCACTATGGGTCCGTTTGGATAGCACTTATTGTTGCTGAAAGTTGCTAAAAACTGATTGTTGCTGAAAACACTGTAGCAAAATAATTTTTAAATGTGTGAATAGTATTGTGGGACCCACTTTTAATATTTTTTAATACATAAACAGTGCATGAACAGTGCACGCACTGTTCATGTACAGTAAATTTTGTCCCCCCACCAGTCAACAAGTGCGGCCCAAAAAAAAAAAAAAAAAAAAAAAAAAAGAGGAGCAAAACGTAACTTGACTTTGAGCAACAAACCCTCCTATCCAAACGCACTCTATATACCAGAAAAATTTCATAGTCAAATCGTAAAATCATAATTTACTAAAAATCATACAATACAGCATACTCAAATCTCTCCTGACAGAATTTCATGCAACTTAGAAATTAAACAATTATTTTTATATTAATCCAAATTCTGTGAGACCACTTCCATAACAACCGTATATATCTTAGCTTACACAGAAAATAACCCTAGCATCCAAATCCACTATATACAATTTAATACATAATTTATCATGCATAAACACAGAATCTATCACAGTAACAGCTTCACAACATTTTCTTGTAAATTCACAAACAATTATCAAAGGATGTTATTTTCATATGGGGATTTTTATGCACTCATTAAACATGTTAGAAAACACTTATATACAGTCATTTAACCATTTAAAGCAAAATTGAATACCACACAAATCCCAGCAGTAACACCAATAGTACTTATCCTAACTTTTCCTTACTTCCTTAATCATATACCATCATTAATTAGTAAAAACCCTAAACTACCTTCAACAATTCACCAACATAGTTTCCAAGCTTCTTAAAACAGCATATATATATATATATATAGACTTACAAGCTTCCCAATTTTACAAACGACAAAAACCAACTTCTAACAATCCTATTAGAGAAACATAGAAGTGAAATTAAAGCAAACCATACCACCATTAAAATACCATGATAAGATTAGATTTTTATTTACTTACCCACAACTTTGAAGCTGAAATCTTAGGGCTAAACTTTTAATTTCTTCCTTAGAGTGAGATATATGGTTTTAGTGAGAGAGGGAGGGAAGAGTTGGGAGTTTTTTTCTTTCTTTGATATTGGATCCATAGGTGTGAGAGGTAGAGCTTGAGAGAGTCTTTGAATTTCTAGTTTCTTTGAGAGAGTGTGAAGAAGAAATGAGATGGAGCTTAATTTTCCTTTTGAGATGCTGACCCGTGGGGTTGAGAGAAGACTTAAGGGAGCTTCCTAGCTCTTTCCTTAAGAGAAAAAGAATAAAGTAAGGTGCAAATTTCTGATTTGCATGGACCCGTGGCAAATGGTGAGGTAGAGAGCTTCTTGAGTCTTCTTTCTTTGAGAAAGTCAAAGAAGACATAAAGGTGTAGCCAATAAGAACAAAGAAGGAAGAAAACAAAGACGCAAAGCAAGAAGACCAAGAAAGTTTCTGCAGCCAAGAAGTCAAGCAAAATATCTTGGGTGATTCACGTAAATTGCTAAGGAAAGAAAGAATAACTCATCTTTTCAGCTTTTAGTATTCACACTTACACTTTTCTACAGAGAATAATATCACTTTACACACACATATATATACGTACCCTTACCTTTATACACTTAATTAAACATCAACAAATATATATCTAATAACTTAAACTGCTTAATATAATTTTGTACATACGTAATATATATACATAATACAATTAGTCATTCAAATATTTATAATCTCTACAATTCTTATTCAATGGCATTATAAAATAAGAAGAAGAAATGTTTGATGGTAGTGAAGGACAGCAACTCAGGTGAAAGATTTTGTTTCTAGGTGAGAGTCTTTGTTTTCTTTTTTTGATTGAGAGAGAGGTGAGAGTTGAGAGTGTTTTTTTTTTTTAAGAATCAAAGAGAGGTGAGAGTTGAGAATGGAGAATGAATAAAACGGAGGAAAAAAAAAAAAAAGGAGAAAAAAAGAAGGAAAGAAAGAAATATTATTTTAAAGAGAGGTGGGAATAAAAAACATTATTTGATTTTTGCTCTCAGCTACAGTGCAGACTGTCGGGAAAATTTTACCTTTACCTCCACTATTGCAATCCTCTTTTTTATGTGTAGTGGTACTAAAAATAGCACTATTGCTAGTGCTCTTAGAATCTTATCCATAGGAAGCTTAACTAGGGGTGTGCAATGGCTTTGACTAGTATCCCATCGTCTCTTTGACCTTTCCCGTTGGTAAAGTTTGTTTGCTATTTGCCAACTCCGTTCGAATACATAACATTGTCTGTCTTAGAATCTCAACTCTAACTCGCTTAGTATTAAGTATGTACCAACGGCTTCCTGCTCCACCACTCAAACCGTCCAATCATCTTTTTTCTTCTCCTTGTTCTAAACCCCAACCGCAAAATGACGTTTTCCTCAATTTTAGAGGTGAAGACACCCGTAATAATTTTACGGACCATCTATATCGTGCTTTGGAAGGTAAAAGGATTAAGACCTTTAAGGATGATACAAAACTTGAGCCAGGAAATCCCATTTCGCTGAAACTCTTGGATGCAATCGAGAAATCAAGAATAGCAGTCGTTATTTTGTCTAAAAATTATGCATCATCCACATGGTGCCTGGAAGAACTTGTAAAGATCCTTGAATGCAAGGAGGAGAAGGGAGGGTTGACAGTGTTGCCCATTTTCTACCATGTGGAACCTAAGATTGTGCGGCATCAGAAGAAGACTTTTGCTGTGGCCTTTGCTGAACATGAAAACCGTTTCAAGAAGAAGAAGGTGCAGATATGGAGAAAGGCTTTAAGTGACGTGGCCGAGCTCTCTGGAAAGACATTGACTAATGGGTATCACTTGTTGATCTTCTTATATTGAGCATTTTTTTCTGCTTGTTCTTACTGCAATACTCAATTACTTTAAATGTAGTTGTTAAAAGGTTGACGTTTTCATAATCAAAACAGCATAAAAGGATTACAGTACTGTGATATGGTGTGTGAGTTCTGAGTAAAGAAAAGTGTGGGGGTTTTTTTATTTTTTATTTTCCGGGCCATGAGAGTTGAGACACATATATAATGATAAAAATTAAGGTTTTGGGTGCTACAACTATGAAAAATTGTATCTAGAGTAACTCAAGATCTCAGTTGAGTAAACTTGAAAATGATTTTTAACTTGTTTTTATAGGAGTGAATTTATTTGGAGTATACCCATGGTTTTCCCCTTAATAGAGAAGAGTATTTTAGCTAAATGTTTGTGTTATTGTGTATGATTGATCTATTTTCTTATTTTGACTTGGTAATGTTGATTACAATATCTTTTTGGCCTGGTAATGTTGGTTATAAATAATACTACACATCAAACACTCCAAAAGTATATATTCAAAATACATAAGTGTATCCTTAGGCGCAAAAGGTCCAATATAAAGTCAAGATCCTCTCTAAGATATGTAGCTCTTGAAGAAAAATTTAGGTCTAATATACCCAGGGCCTAAAAACCCCAATAGCCCAAACCCCCCATAAAAGTAACTAATGCCTCAATTTTGTTTCCCTTTGGCTAGGTGCATGAAGTATTTTGGTACCAGTTAATAACGAAGTATCGTTTTTGAGAATATTGCTATATATATGTGTGTGTGTTTATATTTATTTATTTATTTTATAAATTTATAAACATGTACTTTAAAATTCACATATTTTATAAGCTCAAATAGCCTAAAAGTACATTAACCCATATATTACCATGAATAACATGTTTTATAATATTTTAAAATTTTTTTAACATCTTTTAATTATATTTTATTTTATTAGTGGAAGCATCAATACTAGCTTAAACATCTGAAAAATCATTGTTTCAAGCCAGTACATTCCTATATTTGATGTGGTATATTTTTAAGGAGTACCAGTACTAGTTTAACTTAGGTACAGAGTAATTCATTGTAACTTAACTTGATTAATTCCTTCTCTTTCATCAATAAGAATCACTTTTATTTACTCTATAAGTTCTTTAGAGAGAAAGAGAACGAAAGTTAACAGCTATCTCTTTTTCAAAAAGCCAAATCAGAATTTCAATTATATTTAAATAGTTTCTAAAAATAAAAAATGAAAATCCATATTTGATAGTATAGTCCCTACTGCTTCAAGTTTACATCAAAAGGCATGTTTTCTTTTTTAGAAACTAATAGCCCTAGGATTTTACCAAGCAAATCGAGCTCAATTATCTAGTTTAGTTCAATTTTAGAGCTCTTTTTCTGAGATGAAAATGCAGAACATCAACGTTTGCATCCCTAATTGGTTTGTGTTGACACCAAGATTTTTGTTATGTCTTTCTTATAGGCCTGAGGGAAAGTTTATCCAAGAAATTGTTGACTGGATATTTAATATATTGAAAGATAAACGTTCAATTGTTTATGAAGATGGTTTTGTTGGAATAGACTCTCGTGTTGAGGAAATGAATTCATTTCTAGATATGAATTCGAATGATGTCCGCTTTATTGGGATATGTGGGAAGAGTGGAATGGGCAAGACAACTCTTGCACATTTTGTTTTTGACAAGATTCGTAATCAATTTGAAGCTTGCAGCTTTCTCGAAAATGTCAAAGAGGTTTCTAAAGCACGCGGCTTAGAGACTTTACAAGAGCAACTCCTTGGTGATATAAGTAAAGAAGCATTAAGGGTAAGGGATGTGGGTAGGGGAATCCAAGTGATTAGGAATATACTACGTGATAAAAAGGTGCTTATTGTTGTCGATGATGCGAGTGAAAAAAGACATTTACAAGCATTAGTAGGGAAGATTTGGTTTGGTCCAAGAAGTAGAATCATAGTAACTACTGTAGATGAATGTTTGTTGAAAAGCTATGAAATTCAGACTATATATAAGGCAGAAGGACTAAATAATGACGAAGCTCAACGGCTTTTTAGTCACAAAGCTCATTGTGAAATTGATTTTTTGGATTTGGGCAACGATTTTGTCACTTATGCTCAGGGCAATCCTTTGGTTCTTAAAGTTTTGGGTTCCCATTTGTGTAAAAGAACAAAAGAGGAATGGAAAACTGCTTGGAATCAACTAAAAGATATTCTCAATGAAGATATTCCAGAGAAACTTCGAATAGCATATAATGGATTGGAGGAGTTGGAGAAAAAATTATTTTTACATATTGCGTGTTTCTTCAAAGGGGAGGACCAGAATCGAGTAGCTGTTATACTAGAATCAGTTTGCTACTGGGACGATAATATAAGGAAGCTCATTGACAAATCTCTAATTACCATTGTAGGGGGGAAATTGTGCATGCATCATTTAATACAACAAATGGGTTGGAAAATTGTTTGTGGGGAATCAAAGGATCTTGGAAGACGCAGTAGGTTGTGGGATTGTTCTGATGTCCTTTATGTATTAAAGAACAATATTGTAAGTGTATTATTATATAGACATAAATTTAGAGAAGTATATATTTCTACCATTCGTGCAAGTTTTTGTTGTATCTTGCCTTACACTAATTTTATTATTCTTGGTTACTAGGGAACAGATCGAATTGAAGGCATGGTGCTAAATTTGCCTCCAAATGAAGAACAAGAAGAATTGAATGCTGAACCATTCTCAAAGATGAATAAACTAAAATTGCTCAAAATTTGTAAGCTGAACCTTCCCTGTCTCAGTAATCTTTCCAATGAGTTACTTTTGTTGGAATGGCATGAATATCCTTTAAAATCATTGCCAAAGAGTTTCCAGCCTCCTGAACTTGTTGAGCTCATTATGCATCACAGCGATATTGAGCAACTTCCAAGTGAATTTAGTGTATGATTTTCACTTATGCAGTTTTTATTTTTTATTTTATTTTTATATTATTATTATTATCATTATTATTATTATTATTATGTACTGATTGCTTAATTTTCTATATTTACTTATTGTTTTATCTCAGAACTTACACAAGCTAAAGCTCATCGACCTTAGTGACTCTCAAAACTTATGCCAGACTCCTACCTTCAATGGATTGCCAAATATTGAAAGGTTAATTTTTCAAGGTTGTACAGGATTGCATGCGTTGCACCCATCTGTTGGAAGTCTTGAACGACTTATTCTATTAAATCTAAAAGACTGTAAGTGTCTTGAGAACCTTCCGCATTAGATCAACTTGAAATCTCTTAAAATTTTAATTCTATCTGGCTGTTCAAAACTCAAGAAGTTTCCAAAGATTGGAAGAAACATGACAAGCATGTTGGAGCTTTATTTGGACAGGACTGCCATAGAAGAACTACCATCATCAATCAAGCATCTAACCAGCTTGACTTTATTGAATCTTCAAGACTGTGAAAAACTTTCAAGTTTTCCAAGTGTTATTTGTTGTTTGATCTCTCTTGAAATTCTCATTCTATCAGGATGTAAGGGTCAACATGAACCAGAGCCCATCAGTCTGGTGTTGCCTTTGTCATTCTCAGGATTAAGCTCTTTAGTATCTCTAGATCTAAGTGGCTGTAATCTGTTGGACGGAGCTCTCCCTGATGATCTTAGCTACTTGTCCTCACTAACATCTCTGAACTTGAGGAACAATAATTTTACATGCTTACCTTGTAGCATTTCTCAGCTTTTAAATCTCAAACTTCTTTTCTTGGATCATTGTAGCAAGCTTCAATCATTGCCATATCTTCCATTAAGTACACAATTTGTTTCGGCACAAGGATGTACTTCACTTGAAAATTATTCAAATCAAGTTATTGTTTGGACTTCGGGTGCAGCAAGATTCACTTTTATTAATTGCCATGGCTTAGCTGATGATGAAGGCAAAATTGCTGATGTTCCTTTGCTAAAAATACACTTTCAATCATTGTGGCAAAGATACATGGAGGTCTCTCTCTCTCTCTCTCTCTCTCTCTCTCTCTCTCTCTCTCTCTCTCTCCTGCATGCACACATTGAACATCTTTTTTACTTGTCTTTTAATATTTTGCAGGACCAAATTCTTCAAATTAAAGGCTTTTGCCTGGTTTTACCTCAAATTGAAATTCCAGAGTGGTTCAAGAATAAGGAGTGCGGGCCATCTGTGCGAATCCCATTACCTCCTAATCTATTCAATAATAGGAGTTGGAAAGGGATCGCTCTCTGTGTCATTTTTGTAGTCCCTCCAAATTTGATAGATGTTTCTCCTGGTCAGGATTCAAAATACTTTCATGAATTTATTTGTCATTTTGACATGGATGGCAGTCTTTTAAATTGTCCCCTGGTCCTTAAGGTTCCTAAGGAAACATTTGTTGGTTCATTTGGACTTTGGCTATACATATCACATGTGAGGTTTACAGAACATTTTGACGAAGGGAGTTGCATTAGCTCTTTGATTAGACCCAAAAGGCTGGATATTCAGATTAAAATGTGTGGTGCACGAATTCTATACGAGCAAGATATGTTAGAATTTGTACAAAACTCAAGGCAAGAAAATTTCAGGGGCTGTGATGACCTCAGTCGAGGTCATGAAAAATTCATAGAAGATCATATGAGCAGTTCCCAAAGCTATGATCTCAAGCTAAAACAAAAGCTCAATTCACTGCTTTCAACATTGTATCAGGTCTCTTCTTCTATCTCAAGAAAGTAGAAACTCCATTTTACCTAAAATTTTATGGGTTTAAGCCCAATTACGTTATGTTAATTCCTCAATTTATCTACTTTTTTCTATATGTGAGACTGTCATTCACATGTGTTTATCCAACAAAATCGTCAACTCAATGGTTGTGAAAAAAGTTGTTAAAATTTTTGTCTCTAGACTTATTATTTTTGTATATGTTTTCCTCTCTCACCATTCTATTGAACATTTAAGCGCCATACATTTATGTATTTTACAGGTAGATTGGGCAAAAAACCATTTGTATGATTATATCTTTCATCAGATTGCACGTCCACCATGCTGGTTCACTCGTACAAACCTTGGGCCCTCCATAGAAATGCCGTTACCTGCAGATGTACATGATAATTCAACATGGTTGGGATTCACTATATGTGCTTCATGTCGTATTCAAATGCGAGCTGGTTTCAGTTACAAGCTGCATTCAACAATTTTTCTTCGCTATTCTAGTCTTTCAGCTAGTGATGAAGTTTCTTTTGCATCTTACACAACCTTTCCCCTCTCTACAGACGTTCTTGATGAGTCACCACAAGATTCAGGACGACTTGTGGTATTTTACATACCACGCCGGGGTTTTCAGTTGAAGCAGTGTGATCACATTGGGGCTTCATTTGAAAGCAGTGACCCAGCGGTACAATTTGAAATGTGTGGAATTCGTCTTGTATATGAGCAAAATGTCCCAGAGTATGTGCAAACCCTTGTTGAGTGCATGTTAGGGAGTCCAGATGCCAATCATCAATCTTTTTCTGTCCGTCTTTCAGATCAACTTGGAATGATGCAATACTGCAACCATGAAAAAGAAAATTGTTGCCATTTCTTACCCGAAAGGTTAAATTTAACTGGACAAGTATTTTGTTACCAAACTTCAATGCAATAGATAAATAATTTGCTAGTCAAATATAAAGATATGTTTTATGATACTTGCAGGAGGCTTGACCCCGACACCATGCGAATGCTTCTACCAAATAATGAAACTATACAAGAGGAGTGTACTTCACGGGAGACATTTTCAAATCAAGTAATTGCTGCAGGCATTTCGAAAAATTCAAGTCTAGGCTCTATTAATTTAGGCATACCATTTGGGAATGGGCAATATGGAAGTAAGATGTCAGGCATCCTTGAATGTTGGTTTAAACCATATTTGCAGGTATCTCTCTCTTTCTCATTTGTATCTTTATCTATAATATCTAAAATCTCTTAGTAGCATCTTGGGACTATCCCAAGGGATTTCTCCTTGTAATAACAATACACATGAGGAAATCGTTAGATACTTGAAGAGGTTTGAATGCCCTTGTTTCTTTTTTTTTTTTTTTTTTTTTTTTAAATCCGAAATTTAAAGTGTAACATATATTGTTGCTATCCTTCTGTTGAACCATATTAGCGACCATGTCATTATTTTCTTTTCATAATTTTTTTTAAATATATAAATATTAATGTATGCAATAACGCATTATACATTTACAACTTATAAAAACTAATTGTAATTTACCAATATGATAGGATCATCATTTTTTACTACCATGACTTTACACATTCTTAAACCTAGACGTAACTTATAATAGAAAATGCATGTAATAGAATTGTGCCACCACATCCACCTATTTTCAACCCCTTCTTTCTCTTTTAAAACTTTTCTTCTCCCTATACTAAAAAAAAAAAAAAAAAAAAAACCTCTTCTTCTCCCTATTAGTCCACTTTACCAATACATTTCTTTGATCATTTCTTCCTAGTATTTTGACTATTCTTTCTCCCCATCTTACTTTGTACAAATTCGGTATCATTCATTCCATATTTTTCCCACAAAAAACGGGAGTACTCTTTCTCTCTCTCTCTCTCTCTCTCTCTCTCTATATATATATATATATATAAACTTTCTTTAGGTGGATTTTTGTTCTTTCTTATAACTCTAATTTAGGTTGATGATTTAAATTTTTTTTTTGGAAGATTTGATAACGTCTCTATGGTTTCGTTGCAATGAAGGTGATCATTGTGTTTGGAGTACTCAACCTCTCAAGGATGTTCAAGTAGAGAGGTTTAGAAGACTAGGATTCATGCCCTCATGGTTTTTCTTGGTGTTTTAGTGGTCGTCTTCCTTCTCACGAAATTAGGGTTGAAATAGGGTTTTATACAAGTAGGAAGGAGAGGGAATAGTAAGACATAATATAAATTGACAATTATACCCCTCTTTTGTTCAATTTAAAAAAATAAATATAAATTGACATTATAAGGGAAACATTGATACTTTAATTTTTTTTTTTAATAAAAGAGGAACCCTCCCCTATTCCTTTAAATTTCTCGAATTTGGTGATTTAAAATTGAGGGGTATCGTGGGGTATGTTGCCCTTCCATATCCCCTCAAACCCACTCTCTCTTTTCTCTTTTTTAGAGACCTAAACTCAAACAAGGTAAATTAAACACCATCCTCTTTGCTCTAGTCTACTCTCCTTACCCCTTAGACAAACATAATGTAAATGCTTTTGACTAAGTATGGCTAAACATGGTACATGGAATATTGGTTTAGTAATAGTAGATACAAAGATGAAGGGTTGTAAGACTTGATGATCAAAAGATACTAAAGAGTGAGAACTTTCGATATAATTGTATCAACAACTTATAAAGATTGAGAGATTGAAGAGGATGAATCATAGAATAAGAGTAGCGTAGATGAAGTGGAGAAGTGCATTAAGAGTATTGTATGATTCTAAAATATCTATTAAGTTAAAAAGAAAATTTTATAAGACATCTACAAGACATGCTACATTCAATGATACTGGATTTTGGACTATTAAGGAAAATTACATTCATGAAATGAATGTAATCGAAATTAAAAATATTAAGATGGATAAATGAAAATATAAGAAAAGATAGGGGTGACCCTATTGAGGAGATTTGCTTAAAGATAGGGGTGACCCTATTGAAAAATATACGAGGGAAAGCTGCATAAAGTGGTTTGATTATGTGCATGGGAAGCAATTAATGCATTAATAAATAAAAAAACTTAAGTCAAATGAACAAAGAAAAAGGTAGAGAAAGACTAAAATAAAGAAGTTGTGAAAATAAATTATCAATTAAGGAGGTAATAGAGGTTCGAATTTGGATGGAATATGATATAAGAAAATAATACATCATTCAGCCAAATAAATTATTTGGCTTAACTAGTTTATCTTTCACTTCTCATTTAGCCAAAACACCAATCGGTTTTTGGTGTAGGTAGAGATTGAGTCTCAGATCACTAATTCAACAATAAAAGACTTTTCAAAAATAAGAGATTTTACCAATTGAGTTAACTGGAACTCACATTTAGCCAAATAATTTCTTTTTTGATAGATATGATAGTACTTTAAACCTATGACGTTTACTCTATGACGATTTCTCTTTATCATTTAGTTGAAACAACTATTGGTTTTGTTGTAGGCGGGGATTGAGCCCAATCTCTTATTTAGCGATAAGAGATTTTATTAGTTGAGTTAAATGGAACTCATATTCAACCAAATATATATATATATATATATATATATATGTTTAATAGATAAATAGAATATCAAACCTATGGCGTCCGTTTTATGATATGATGATTTCTTTTTATTATTTGACCAAGACACCAATTGGTTTTTAATGTAGGTGGAAATTGCACCATAAATTTCTTATTTGACGATAAAAGATTTTACCAATTGAGCTAATTTGAAGAACCCCACATTAAGCTAAATAATAAAACATTCAAATCAACACAAAAATAGTCTGTAGTGTACTTAGAAACCACAAATTTTTTGAGACCTTAGAAATCAAGAATTTCGAACTCGGCAAAGGTGAAATCAATTTCAAAGAATTTTCACTTTGAATGAACACAACTTCTATAAAAATAATCCTTGAATTCTATGTACTTTTTTTTTTTTTTTTTTTTTTTAAAGAATCGGTTTTAGAATTATTTCAACTTATATGCATGGTGTTCACTTTGCTCTTATTATCAAGTTAAAACAAAAATCAATTTTTGAAGTGGTGGGTTTTGACCTCTTAATCTTTTATTTAATGATAAGAAACTTCTCCAATTGAACTAGAAGCCACATATATACTTCTCTTCAACTACAATGAGTTCTTTTAGTCACTTCAACAATGACTATTACGAAGTTTACTAATTCCTTTAGTTAATTCTGAATGATGTTAATTATAACTGTACTATCACTTGTAAAAAATAAATTTAGATATTTATTTGTAAGTTATTGAAATCTACCGATCACATTTATTATGATATCTTTTAAATTTCTTTTTAGCGTTGACGTGGAAGTACACATGGAATGAAAATAGTATTTTATTTTGAATGTTAGCCATGTCAGCATTTTCCATCTATCACTTAATGGCTGAAACCATTTTGACACAATACCAAAAGGTTAGGGACCAATTTGACACAATTAAAAGGTTAGAGATCAAATTGAGATATGGCGTAAAAGATAGGAACTAGCTTTGTAATTTATCCTAATATCTTTTTGGCATTTTTCTTTCTATAAATAATAAATTTCAGCTTTGGACATGGATTTCAAACTAGCTTTCTTACTATCACACAAAACTTAGTCAATCTTGATTTACATTTCCGATATGTTTTCCAGAACCACAAAAGGACAAGGAGTACTTTCAATCGCTGTTCTCCTCAAAGTGAAATCCCAAAGTGGTTCACCAAAAAGATTAATGGTTCCTCAGTGAGAATTCCCCTACATTCAAATTTCTATAACAACCCTGACTGGATAGGATTTGCAATTTCTGCTGTTTTCTCATCTCACATGAATCCGACAACCACTCATTCAAGATTTTCTCATATGGCCATTTGTCATTTGAAGACCAACTTGGGTTGCATGAATCCATTACTTTATTGTGGCATTAGGGAAGAGCATGTATTAACTTTGTTACATCAACGTATATTCCTTTGGGAATCAATCATATCACGTCTGTTACTCTCACCTAAATTTAGTGAATGCACTTGGGTTGAATTCTCATTTGTAAGTGATAGTCCGGACATGTTGGCGCGGAAGTGTGCAGTCAATCTTGTATACGGAGGTAATTTGGAAGACTTTACACTTACAAAGGCACCATGTATAACCTCGTGCGATGATCATCGTGATAAATTCAGTGGCAGTGACGGCTTGTATGAGGACCAGACTAATGGAACTTCTGGCCAGTATTCTTATGGAGGTCAACACCTTCGCTATCAACTGTTTCAAACTGCTGCGTTGGTAAGATTTCTATACCGTTTGAGCTAAATAACATTAACGTAAAACGAAAACTTAATTTTATTCCGTTGAGATTGGGTTCTCACTGCAAATAGCATTATTTTATGATTTATATTAAATTTTTCATGATTACTAAAAATGGAAATGATTGTTGTAACATCTGTATATATTACAAAGTTTTTCACATAAATTTTATAAATTGAGGTATTAATTTTTAAATAAAAAATATTAAGATTATTATAAATTTTACTACAAATAATTTATAAACTAACGTGACACAATGTGCATGATCAATGTCACCTTAGTAATTTAAATAATAAATGTTGAATTTTTTATTTATAATTGATGTCACATCAGTTTGAAAACTCTAGCATTAATCCTTTTTAAATATAACACAACAAAATAATTTTCGAAAAAATATTTATTAAAATTATGAATATAAAACCAATAACATTTATTATCACCATAGTTTTTAAAGATTTTGTTATACATTAGTAATGCCTTTTTGGGATATTACAAATTTTACTATTTAAATTTTACAAATGGATGTGTTTACTTTTAAATACAATGCCAAAAAAATAATTAAAAAATTTATTAATACCTTTAACATTTATATGAACTATAGTTTTTGACAAGTTCATTTGTATGAACTAGTTTGTACAAAACATTTCCACCAAAGAAAGCATTATAAAATATTATTTTCAACACTAAAGAAATTTGGTCAGCTCTCTCTCTAATTGCAGGCTGTATTTCTCTCTTGCAGGACTTTTTTCCGTCCACTCCGTATAATTGTTGTTTTCCTCCAAGTAAAATTCAAGACTGGTTCAGTCATCAGAATCATGGATGCTCAGTGACAATGGACCTGCCCTCAAATTTGTATCACAATAGTAATTGGATGGGGCTCGTTCTATATGCTTCTTTCTCAATTCTGGGGGATATAAACTTCATCCTTAGCAATTTGAATTCAGGAAAATCTCACTCTCTATATTGTCAATGCCAAATGAGTATGGCTAATGTCGATGATCAGACAATTGCTTTCTCCACCAATAAAGAAGAAATCACGTGGCTACTTGAGCTAGGTGAATTCATTTGGATATCCTACGTACCAGGGGAGCCATTTAAGAATATGTTGCAACATTGCAGCCACATTGAGGCATCATTTGTGAGTGATTGGTCAGGCGTGACAGTGCAGAACTGTGCGTTGCAACTTTTGTACCAGCACGATCAAGTACAATTTGAGCAAGAACTGAAACACTGCAACAACTTGATTCGTGAGAATCGCGAGCTCGTTTGTAAACAACAAGGGGATCGAAAGAAAAGAAAACAATACCATGTTGATGAAGGCCTTCAAAGAAAAATCTTTTCTAATATTGGCTCTGAAGTTAAATTATTTCCAAGACTTATTGATCAACCGGAGACTAATGAAACTGAGAGTGAACTTGGCCAAAGTGACCTGCTGGTAAGTTATCAACTATGAGTATTTTCTTTGCCTCAAACAGAATATATCATCTCCCTCCCTCCCTCCCTCTCATTCTCACTCTTTAGACAAAATACATTTCACCTGATTTTTAAGAATATATGAAATTGATGCTCACACATGCTTCTAATTTATTTTTTTATTTATTAAATGACCAGCACAAGATAGTTCACCCAAAAAAAGTATTGAAAGGACTGGTTTTTTAGCCCAAATTAATTATGTAGCAATTTAATAGATTAATTAGTCGCAAACCCACACGATGTGTGAGAAACAATAATTACTTTGTAAATGTAGTATGATGTATAATGTGTTCTCCCTAAAAATTAAAAAAATTCTAAAATTATTTTTCATCTATCCATCTTTACATATATATCATTTTAATATTTTAGGTGTGTTTGATTATTATTATTTCTTTTGGAGATGTCCATATTTTTCTAAATTATATTATGGTACGTTATATATATATATATATATATAACTAAACTCTTTAAAGGAGATTATCATTATAATCAAATTCGTCTAAAAATTACACCTCATATAACTCAAATAGCTGATAGATACTTTTTTTTTTTTTTTTGCATAACTGATAGATACATTTAAATACATAGCAAGATTGAATTTTGATATAAATTCTAATATTCACTTTCAAAACAACTAAGTATTACGTCAAACAAAAGCTATGAGAGAGAGAGAGAGAGAGAGAGAGAGAGAGAGAGAAGTCTTCTAATGGAGAACTCAAACGCACACCACAAAATCGTATTAACCCAGAATAGTGTTAAAAGAAATTCAATATTTCATCAACTTAAAGTAAATTTGCAAGAAGAAATAGATAATCAAGAGAGAGAATAATCACCTTTTCTAAGAGAGACCCGAATTAGATAAATTCATAGAAAATAACATGAGAAGAAGAATAGTCAAAATACAAGATATAGTCATACCAAATTATCCAAGTCATGCTATGTAATTGAATAACGTTCTGTTTTTATATACTATATCTTTATAATGCAATATGATAGTATTAACAATCAAAGAAAAAAAAAAAGATAACTTAAAAATACAAAACCAAAAAGTTAGGCGTGAAAACAATTTAATCCTATTATTTTTTTGTAAGGGTATGCATCAACTTAAAGTAGAGTTCTATAGAACACAAAAATTCATCAATCTAAAGTAAAGATTCAAAACATAAAAAATTGCACACAAAAAAGGGGGAAAAAAACATGAGAGAGAGAGAGAGAGAGAGTAATAACCCTATGGGAAAATATTTATAGAATGAAAGAGAACAACAAATTTATAGTGAGAGGATATGGATAAGAATAGTCAAAATAAAAGGAAGATGAAGGGATAAAGAAAGATTAATATTAATATTGATAGTAGTGAAGAGATGAAATGGTAAAAATGAAAAGGAAAGGTTGGAGAAATATAACAGTAAGGTACAAAATTAATCATAAAAAAAAAAAAAAAAATGAAATGGTTGTAGAAATAAGTGGATGATATAGCCGCTGATATGGCTTAACAGAAGCATAGCAACAATTGAATAATATTATATTCTTATATACTATTTTTATAATGCAGTATGATAGTATTTAACAATTAAAAAAAAACTTTAAAAAAAAAAAAAACAAATTGCATCAACTTAAAGTAGAGTTCTCTAGAACACAAAAATTCATCAACATAAAGTAGCGATACAAAAAATAAAAAATCTACAAAAAAAAAAAAAAAAACATGAGAGAGAGAGGGAGAGAGAGAGAGAGTAATAACCTTTTCTTGTATAAGAAAATATGTGTAGTGTAAAGTTATAATTTACAACTATGTTTTATGTTGGTTTTATTTCATGACAAAAAATGTTGTAATTGCTTTAATTTTGTTCATTGTATTCTGTGAGATTTTATTTTATTGGGTTTAGTATTAAGTTGGTGAAGACTCAAGTTTAATTGAAGAATCAGTGCATTTTGCTAGTAGCTCGCGAGAAGGGTTCCTGCAAAAAAAAGCATGTGAGAAGCACATGACTGGAAGCTGAAGAGTCGTGCCAGGCTGTCGTTTTCGTGAGTGTCTTGAGAATAAGGCCTTCCTACAAGGTAGTCGCGAAACATTCTGCTTGGAGGTTTTTTAAAGAGTGACTTTCTTACCCTTCACCTATATTATATATACTCTCATTACCCACAAATGTAGAGGAGGCCAATTCAAAGAAAAAAAAACCCTAGATAGGTTTTCTACAACATATACGCCCATTTTTTTGAAAGAGAGTTACTCATCTTTACAGAGAAATTATTGTAGCCTCTTCTCCACCTCTCTCCCATTGTCATACCTTAAGAGGAGATTTGTACCCAAACATAATCCACACCTATTTAGAGTGTAGAGAATGTTTTGGAGCCTGGGAAGTTTTGGGAATTTGTCAAAAGAAGCTGGTGAGACTTGGTGGATACAATCAGGTGTATTGCGGGATCCGAAGAGCTAGACAAGACACTGTTCCGACAAGCCTTGTTGGAATAGGAGCTTGGAGGGCTTAGGTACATTGGGTAGTTTAGACTTGGAGGGTCTTTTGCTAACCCATGTATCTTAACTGATTGTCTAGTGGATCGATTACCGCTTGGAGGGTGGTGGAGAGGTTTTTCGCCGAGTTCTTCGGTTTTCTCTTCGATAACACATCGGCGTGTTATCTTGTATTTGCATCTTTCTTCCCTACTCTTTTACATTCCATTTTACTACTGTGACCTTAAGTTTATGGATTAAAGTAGTTTGTTTGTTTATTTGCTCGCATTTACACTATTCCGCGCTTAGTATTAAGTTAGTGTAAAATCTATTGAGCCGTAACTTTAATTTGGGAGTCTAAACAGCTCTTGTGTTTTCAACACATTTTCGAGCTTTCATATAGAATGAGAGAAAATAACAAATTTATAATAAAATAATGGAGATAAGAATGGTCAAAATAAAAAAAAAAAAGATGAAAGGATAAAGGAAGAGTGATATTAAGGTTGATAGTAGTGGGGAGATAAAGTAAATAATTTGAATACAAATAAATAACAATACTAATCTATCTAGGATGCATTATTATGTCACTAAACTAAATTCAAATAATTTATCCAGCACCCAGGTTATAACATTCTCCAGCTATTGTAGCATTATAAACATTAATGTTACTCTTGCTATTATATATGGGATAAATATGACCCCTTCCCTTGTTCCCCCCTACGCATATGAGATGTTTTAAGAAGTGAAATGTTACTCTTGCTATTGTATATGGGATAAATATGACCCCTTCCCTTGTTCCCCACTACGTATATGAGATGTTTTAAGAAGTGAACATCTTTCATAGTAGTGGGGTCCAGGGAAAGATAGGAAATGTGATTTCACTATATTTTTGACCATTTTGAAAATCAATGCTTGCTTACACCATATCCTTCTCCTCCAATTTGAGAAAACTCGACCTCGAATTTTTAAGTGTAAAAGCTAAGAATTTGGATATTTGATACTTGTGCCAATTCATCAACTATTTTTGGGAGCACAAGGACATAAATGCATTGCTTCCCACATCCTTGAACTCATCGAGAAAGACAAAGACAATGTGTGGGATTGAGGTGGACTTATAATCACAAGAAGATTCCTTTGATTTATCTTTTCTACTTCATTGATCCTTTAATCTTCAAAGGCAATTTTTGTAGCAAGTGCAGTTGGCTTCAATGCCTTTGGTGGGTTTTAGATCTCTTGCATATGATTTAGGGGCTCCTGGATCTTTGACACTTTAGTGGGAGACTCCATAGGTGCTTCATTGATTGGTATTAGAAACTGATCTTGTAGGGCGCATATGAACTCCCCCAATTGATAATCTCGTTGCTTCTAGGTTTGAAACCATTCTCATGCCTCCCCTTCCAAGTAAGGAGTGGCAATGAAAACCATGTGGTGTGGTGAGGTGTTGTGGAGAACAAAGAATTCATTGACATTGAGAATCCCCCCAAAAGAGGTCTTCATCGTTGAATCTTGGTAACTCCATGGATTGTTGCTTTGATACCAAATATTGAGAACCAGAAAAATAAAAGATAACTAAATCGATTTGAGGTGACTAGCCTCTCGAACTTGAGAGGGGGAATAGACTTTTTGGGTTAATTTTTAGCTTATTTCTATTAATGCATTCAATGTAAATAAATAACTGAGGATGAGATAACCACATCAACAAATCCTATCCTAAAATATAGGATTGATTTGAAAACAAAGAAATAACAATATTAATTAATATCTATGATGCATTATTCTATTACTAAACTAAATTCAAATAATTTATATAGCATTTGGGTTATAACAAAAGCTGCATTGCCTCCTTTGTATTTTTCTTTGACATAGTGAAAATTATTGTAGCTCCATAGATGTAGGCACATTGCCAAACTATATAAATCTTTGTGTTGTGTGATTGTTTATTTGTGCAATTTTTATAATCTCTATTTTTGCATCTCATTGTTTCTATACGGGAGTTTAAATTCCTAACATGAAAAATGTTTCTAGGAGAACCTAGAGAAGGTGGACAAGTGGAGAGTTACTTCAAAGGAAGTGACCAAAATCTCTGAAGAGCACTTAGAGAAAGGGTAACACTTCTAATCTTCTTTTAATGAGAATATTTTTTTTGCATGTTCTGACTACAATAATTAATTTTAATTTTTCTTTTCAGTTTTGATTGTATTACAATTAAAATATATACTATTTGGTGGGTTTCTAGTTAGCTTAACTAGTAAAATTTCTGATAGTTGAATAAGAGATTTGTAATTCAATCTCTACTGATACCAAAAACCGATTAGTGTTTTGGTCTAATGATAGAGCTTTTATCAGGAACGGACGCCGAAAGTCAAAACTCTCTTTAAAATATATATATATATATATATATATATATATATATACTGTTTGTACGCATCATTGTTACCATGTGTTAAATTATTTAACCCATAATATATATGTGCAGTCGATGAGTGAGAGAGACGGGGTAAAACTGTTATATTATTAGCTTTGCTTTCCTTAAAATTTTATGAGCTTCTTAAAAAAAAAAAAAGTGTTAACGTTTTAAAATTTTTTCAATATTCAAGAGTTTCCATATTTTAAGAATGCAAATGTGATATCATAAATAATAATAAGAAAAAAAAAAGTATATCGTAGATACAATGTAATTGTATATTTTCATTCATTTTTTTAAGGGAAAAAGTTAAGTGTTTAAAATTCTTAGTTTTGTATGATAATTTTCTATTGAGCTTTATAATTTTTTTTTTTTTCAAAAAATATTATATCTAATTAAAATTCAAAATGCTAAAAAGTAATTTATATATATATATATATATAAAGAACATCAAATTAATAAGTTCAAAAGAGAGGTTGAACAAAAATCTATCAATTTCTTAGAAAACATGATATTTTTCACTAACATATATACAAAAAAAAAAATTATATCTAAGTAAAATTCAAAATGCTAAAAATTAATTTATAAAAAAAGAAGAACATCAAATTAATAAGTATAAGTTCAAAAGAGAGGTTGAACAAATATCTATTAATTTCTTAGAAAACATAATATTTTTCACTAAAAAATATACAAAAAAATTTATATCTAATCAAAATTCAAAATGCTAAAAATTAATTATTTTTTTTTTTTAAAAGAACATCAAATTAATAAGTTCAAAAGAGAGGTTGAACAAAAATCTATTAATTTCTTAGAAAGCATGATATTTTTCACTAAAAAATATACGAAAAAAATTATTTCTAATCAAAATTCAAAATGCTAAAAATTAATTAAAAAAAAAAAAAAGAACATCAAATTAATAAGTTCAAAAGAGAGGTTGAACATAACTCTATTAATTTCATAGAAAACATGATACATATATATATGTGTGTATTCGTCCCTAGTTTGTGATCAGAAAAAGAAATATATCTTATGTGTGTCATAGCAAAGAAAACATAAAATTTTTTAATTGTAAGGCATGCAATGAGCAAAATTACATATTTAGCCCTATTTTTAACAGAGGTGGATTATGGAACTCTAACTGAGCTAACCTTAAATAAGTAAAGTGTTAAATTTCAAGTTACAGTAGACAACTTAAATATTTACCAAACTATTGGTGGGTAAGTCGTAATTTGCCCTTTATATATATATATAGATGAGTTCAAGTTATACCTGATGGGTTCAAGTTATATATAACTCTCTACCTTTTTTAAACCATTGGATTTAAGTAGATCCAACGATTAAAAAAAGACTATAATTATTACAAATGTTCTGATTAAAATCTAATTAATTACCTTCTTTTATTACTTTCTAAACCCAAAAAAAGTTTGACTTCTGACTCTCTCTCTCTTATTTAAGTTTCTCCCTCTCTTTCTCCTCCACCATCTCCACAGGTTGCCGGCAAGAAAAAAAAAAAAAAACCAAATATTAGCATTAGAGATAGGTATGAAATGCAATAAATAAAGGATAATTAATGAGATCCTAATCAAAATATTAGCATTAAAAAGTGTATTTTTTGACTGTTGGATCTATTTAAATCCAATGGTTTAGAAAAGCATATATATCTTTCACTTATACGTAATTGCTTAAATATATGAGAAACCAATACTTGATTTTTCCTCTCCCTCCACTCTTTTCTCACACATATACATGCTTATAGGCTCATACATATGCACTCAATATATAAAAATAAGTGTGTAGTCATTTTATGCAGTGACTGTATGAGAGAATATGTTAATCTGATCCTTGTGATCTTCCACCAGGGAAATATTGGAGGAGGGATATATAGAAGAGAAAGATATGGACCGAGGAGGCTATAGATTGGTGTTACCTGAAGATGGATACGAATGGAGAAAATACGGCCTAAAGTTCATCAAAAAAATTGGTAAAATTAGGTAAGAGAATCATCTCTTTATGAATGATTTCATCTTATTTTTTAATGAACTATTTTGTAAATACATTATAAATACAAAGAAGTGCTAGCTGGTATATGCAGAGATTAAAATGAACAAGTAGGGATTCAACTTGATTTCCAATATTTTCTAAACTATATATTGATCTATGAGCACCAAAGAACCTTGTGTTTCTAACAAAAAAAATCCAAAGTTCAAATCCCTCTCTCTCTCTCTCAATTTTCAAAATTTATATGTGTACATACATAGATCTATGACCTATGCTAATGCATGTCATTACATGCCTTTCAATAATTTATATATGCTCAGAAGTTATTTCAAGTGCCAAAGGAGCAGTTGTTCTGCAAAAAAGAGAGCTGAATGGTCAACCTCAGAACCCAACGATCTTAAAGTAGTATATAAGGGGGTGCACAAACATGCCTTACCAGCATCAGAATCTGGCTCCTCGCAGCTAGGGATTTCATCGAATGCCAACCAATATGACTTGTTGACACAAATCTTTGGAGATCGATCAACTACTTATTAATTATCATGACAATTGAAGTACTAGTTCTGCTTATTACTGTACTTTCTTAGACCTTTTTCTCTTCCCTTGGAGAAAGCCTTGCCAGTTAAGAACAATGAAGGTTAAATTTATTTTATTTTCATTCACTGGAACATGGGTTTTCTTCAATCAGTTTGTAAATATTTTTTCTATATATCCTAAAAAAAGTATCCTCCTTTTTCCAGTCTTTTTAGCCATCAAGTTTTTACATATTAATCATGTCACAGCTTGATTTGGTGCCATTCAATTCATACTCCATATCATAAGATTATGAGTTTCGATGGAACCACAAATTTCATTTTATTTATTTTGAGGGTAACCATAGTAAATTTTGTCTTGTTAATCACTTGTCTGTCCTAAATGAATAAAATGAAGATAAATGGTCTCACATCCTTTCTTCTTCTTGTTTGTAATATACGTTAGAAATAGCCACATTACAAAAATACATTTGAAAAAGGATAATATGTTTTATTATCATCTAGATCTTCTACAACAAAATACATTTTGTCCAATTGGTCATTCTTAACTTTATTAATACTCCAAATCCAAATATATATGTTTTGATTTATATTACTTAAAAGAATTAAAAGGTTTCAAAAAATAATCTTGTTCAATTCTATTTCATTATGTTTTTCTACTTTTCTTTTAGATCTAACAAAGTTGATTGAAAATTCTTTTGGTTGAATTTTATTTCACCAATATTTTGTTTCATTCATGAAATCATATATTTATTTTCCTTAAGTGGGTGAGTTGACAAATTAATGAATTTTTTTTTGGACTTTTATAATTGTTATATATTTCTAAAATTTTATATAAAATAAAGGTGAAATAAAGAAGGATCATTTAGGCATATGTATGTATGTATGTATGTATATATATATAAATTATGTGATCTTGGAGGGACTATTTATATACTTTTTTTTTAGAAGTCTTTATATATTTTGTTAAAAAAATGTATTTTTAACCTAAAGAGAATTTGAAATTTGTTAGGGAGGCCATGACCTATTGGTCCCCAAACCATAACCTACGTCTTAGGTCTGCCCCTAATTAAGACTTGTATTTAATCGAGTTTGCAGTGGGTTCAAAAACTTTTTTACTCCAATTCTAAACATGTTTTGACGATTATATTATTATTTGAAAGAATAATGTAGGGATAAGAGCCCAAAATTATATATTGGGCATTGGGCCTTGGCCAAGGACATTGGATGGCCCGAGAATGGATAAACAGTAGTGAGGGTGTTAAGTTCAGAATCCCATGGGTAAGACGCAAGTAGAAAGGCTGGGAAAGGTGGTCCGAGGACGAGTATCTCCTTGAATGAACAAAGAACAGATCAAAGGTATACCCTGTCGATCAGAATGGCCCTTCAGGAGGTCCCACTGATAGGGACGCGTAGTGTAAACGTACAAGAGGGATGTAGGCTTAGAGATATCTAAGGAAAAACTGCTGCCACCGTATTGAATGCTCGCGTAGTGTAAACATACAAAAGGGATGTAGGCTTAGAGATATCTAAGGAAAAGCTGCTACCACCGCATTGAATGCTCTGCAGTTAACTTTCTAGCCGCATTTATGTGGAGAAGACCCCTGAACAGTACTGCCTAGGCTATCCTAACTCACAGAAAGCCAAAGAGGGTGTCTGATGGAACAAGCACTCAAGTAGTAGCTTGGATGGTCAACAAATGAAGGGCTAAGATCAATCAAGGGGGGATATATAACATAAGGAACCCCTGAGAAAAAAGGGGATCAGAAAACTAAGAGAAAAAGACTATAGCATCAAGAACTGATCCTGTAATCCAACCTGAGGGAAATATAAGAACTGATCTCCTTGTACTTTGTTGAGGACAACTTTCTTTGGCATAAACGTGTTTATTCTTAGTCTTTTGCCATCTGAATGTACTTTGGTATTTGTTTGATTCATTAAAACCCAATTTTTCCAACTCATTATCTACAAATTTATTGTTTTGGGCTTTTTAGGCCTGAGTCCACCAACCTTTGGGCTAAGAACCCAAACCAGGTCCTTACAAATAAAATTAAAGGTTTTACAAAAGATTTATCTTGATCAATTATATTTATTATATTAATTAATGTTGTTCTATTTTCCTGAAAGGAACAAATTTGAAAAGTAGATCAAGAAACTTATAAATAATGCTTGAAATAATGGTTTGAACGAATGAATCACATTAGGTTTGTAAGAATATAATTCTTTTTTAAGCAAATTAAAAAAATACCAATTTTATGACTAACATATTATTGGCAGTTGGGCTCGGGGCGTGACAGTTACACTACAGGTGGTGAGCAAGAACTGAAACACTGCAACAACTTGATTTTTGAGAATGCAAGCTCATTCGAAAACAACAAGACGATCAAAAGAAAAGAAATGAACAATACCATGTTGAACAATTTTTATAAGAAAACAATGAACAGTTTTAATTAATGCAGAAAACAAATTTTACGAATATAGTAAGCAGATTTGAATATACAGTAAACATGATGTGCAGAGAGCAAATTTTAATAATGTAGAAACAGATTTTATCAATGCAGAAAAATAGATTCGATTATTGTGAAATTTAAACATGAAAAAGCATTCAGATTTGGCTTATAAATTTAGAAAATACAATTTTAGGAGGTGTTTTATGAGAAAATAGTGAACAATATCTAAATATGGTGTGCTACAACTTGCCAAGAAAAAAAGTTGCCAAAGCAACTTTCACATCATCAGCCAAACATTTAGATATACATAAAAAATGTTTCACGTTCCTCTTAGAAACACTGCAAGTCAAGAACTTACATATCCAGATGTGGTAAAACATAAGTTCTTCTTTATATCCGAGTGGTCCACCCTTTCTGCAATACTTATCAATCATTTGACCATACGGTAATTAGATTGATAAAGTAACAATATGTAGCTTAAACTTCTTTCGGTGTACCCATGGCTAAAAATGGAGTGGGATTTTTCTTTTACATGTTCTAATTTCTCATTATAACCCCCAATATTTTAACAAATTTGACCATAATGCCTCCGAGAAGTTAGAAATTGATGAGTGTGTTAAAAATGAATGAACAAGGGGTATGAATGGCCTAAAAATTCATATTTTGAAATTAAAATTTCTATATTTAACAATGCTTCTATTTAAATAAATAAAAACATATGTTTGTGCATTGAAATGAAAAAAAACTACTTATTTTTAAGTTTATGTTTATTTGTTGATAATAATAAAAAAATAAAAATAAAAATAAGGAACTCGATTTTACCAAACTCGAGTTCCATATTACAAGGAACTCAAGCTTGGCAAGCTTGAGTACCATAGAAGGGAAAAAAAAGAGCATTTAAGCTTGAGGTTTGTATTTACAAGGAACTCGAGCTTGATAAGCTCGAGTATTGTGTTGTTGGAACTCGAGTTTAGTAAGCTCGAGTTCCATGTGGCATTTTTTCAATAAAAAAATCCACATCAGCATAAGTTTTATTATTATTATTATTATTTTTAATTTTATGAAACTCGAGTTTTTAAAACTCGATTTACACAGCAAACTTGAGTTTCATGAACTCGAGTTTCAAAAAGTGGCATTTTCCTACTTATTTTGCAAATAGTGGTATGTTGCTAATAATTTTCGCGAAAAGTGGTAAATGGCCGATTTGGCCGAGTTCCATGAGTAATTTGCCAAATGGCACTCAATGATGTGGCTTTTCTCAATAAAAAATTTCACATAGAACTCGATATTCCAAAAATTGAGTTCTATATAACGTAGAACTTGATATTATTAATATCGAGTTCTTTGCAATTTTTTAAAAAAAGTAAAGTAGAACTTAATATTCATAAAATCGAGTTCTTTGAAAAAAAAAATTAAAAATAAAGTGAAACTCGATATTTATAACTTTGAGTTCCACTTCAACTAAAGCCCAAAAAGAGAGCAATTTGTTCTCACGTTCTCACTATCTCTCTCCTTCACTTACTCTCCCTCTCTTTCACACTCCTGTCCCTTGCTGATCTCATTCACTCTCACTGTTGAAATCAAATCCATCTCTCTTTACCTCTCCTCTCACCGTAAACCCAAATCCCCCCCACCCCCACTCTCACTCAGTCCATAGCTCTCCTCCGACTAGGAAAATTCCAAATTTGATCCATCTGATCTCTTCTCACATCTATCTTCTCGTCTCTTCGTTTTGAGTAAATTGAAGTTGATTTGTCAAACTCATAAGGTACAATTCTTAACCTAATTACTATATTTTATTTGCTAGTGGGTGTGCTTATCAAGTGGGTTTGATTGATTTTAAAACATTGATGCAAATATGAAGCTATAGCCTACTAAATAAAAGAAACCCTTGACATTGTATTATTGTACTATGGTCAAAAAAATAAATTTTCATTTAATTTGGATGTATATGGTTGAAAAATAATTCTTCATGTAAGCAATTTTTATTTTAATTTGGATGTATATAACTCGACTTTATCTTGCAATAGTTTAGATGTATATTGTTTATAGTGAAGTTAGTTCAAATGAAGAGCTTTCCACCTTTCAAAAAGACTTAAGAAGGCCATAAACTCTCCTTAACCCATTTTCTTCGACCTAATCATTGTGACCCTCATCCCTCAATTGTGGCTTGAATGGAGAAAGAAATAAAATCTGAACCCATTTAATACCTAAAATCCACGGAGAACCCCTAAAAGCCAAAGCTCGAAACCCTAATCCATCCCAGCATATTGCACTAGATTCACAGGCCAGTGATACCAACATTTCTTCTGTTCTTACGGCTAAGGAGGTGGGCCTTACCATGCCCTCACCCTCTCCATAAGGACCTTATGCTGGAACTGTTAGGGCATTTGCAACACCTTGATAGTTCGAGCCTTAAAGGCTCAAATAAAAGGTGCTACACCTAATTTTATTTTTCTTTGCAAAACAAAAGCCTTTCATAAGTGGATGAAAGAAGTCATGGAGTTAGTTGGTGGTCTGTCCATGATGTGGAAATCCAATGATAATGTTAAAGTTTTAGAGTACAATAAAAACCTCATCACCATCAAAATCTTCGATTTGGTGTGCTATTAGGCTCTAGTGGGATTCTATGGTCCCCCTTATGCCTCCAAGAAAGCCAAAGCTTGGATGAACCTCACAACATTCCTAGAGTCTGTGCAATGTCCATGGGTCTACATTGGTGCTTTCAACTATACTCTAAGCCAGGAGGACATTCTTGGTGGAAGTATGGAATTCACTTTAACCACCAATCATCTCAAAGATCTTATGTTTGAGTTTAGAGCAATTGATTTGGGGTTTTCTAAAAATAAATTCACATGGGCCAAATACAAGTTCAAAAGTGCTGCCATCAAGAGAAGACTAGATAGAGGCATAGCAAGCATAGCATGGAGACTAGCCTTTCCTAAGGCCTACATTTCACACCTCAGAGCCAGCAGTTCAAACCACCCCCACTCCTCTTGGATACCTATCCCAAGGACTCCTTTGCCCACAGACCCTTCCGCTTCGAAGCAACATGGACAAGGGACCCAAAAGGCCACTTTGTCATTGAAAATGCGTAGAACGAAGATGTTAGAGGCTCATAATATTCCAAGTTATGCAAAATTTCGAAAATGGACCAAAGAGGTGTTCAGACTCTGCCAAGTAAGAATCAATACCCTCATCCAAAAAATTGTAGAAGTCCAAAATGCCGAACCCTTTGTCTCCAATAGCAGTATTGAGGCTGTGCTCCAAGCTAAATTGAAGGAATGGCTCATACGCAGCGAAGGGTTATGGCGACAAAAGTCTAGGGAGCTTTGGTTAAAGGCATGTGATAAAAATACTAGTTTCTTCCACTTATCAACTATCATTTGAAGGCACCAAGACAATATCGAAGTAGTCATAGGGGATGATGGAAGCTGGGTATTCGACTCAAAACTTATCAGGTAGAACTTTTTGGAAAAATTCAAAGATCTCTTCACTATTGAAGATGTTAACTTCCCTACCCACCTAGAAGACTTGATCTTGACATTCATATCGGATAAGGACAATGAAGCTATTTGTTGTATTCCCACTCTTGAGGAAATAAAATCTACTTTGTTCTTAATGCACGACCTCAAGATGCCTAGGCCAGAGGGTTTCCCTGTGGCATTCTATAAAAGCTATTGGCCAGTTATAAGGGAAGATGTGATAAAAGCTGTAACATCCTTCTTCACCAATGGATCTATAACAAAGGAGATAAATAGCTCTCTAATCCTCCTCATATGAAAGGTACCTAACCCCTTATCTTTCAAAAAGTATAGGCCCATCAATTTATGCAACATGATATATAAAATTATTTCTAAGATCTTAGTGTCCAGAATAAGGCCTCTCCTTCACAAATTCATCTCCCCATGCCAATCAGCTTTCATACTAGGATGTTGGATAACAAAAAATCAAGAGATTGTTCAAGTTCTACTCCATAGTTTCAAAGTACAAAAAATTAAAGCAAGGCAAATGGCCATAAAGCTAGTACTTAAAAAGGCATATGATATTGTGAATTGGAATTTCCTTCAGGCAGCCCTTGGAAAGTTGGGATGAATTGAGTCTTGTGTTTCCACTGTATCGTTTGAGGTCCTAGTTAATGGTGGCAAATCTGACCAATTCATGCTGAGTAGATGCCTGAGATAAGGAGACCATCTGTCCTCCTATCTATTTATTATCAGGCAAGAAGTCCTCTCCAAAATATTGGAGGAAGAGTTTACTCTAAAAAATATTGATGGAGTTAGAGCTAGCATTGGAACTCCACCTATCACCCACGTGATGTATGTCGGTGACATAGTTCTATTCTCCAAAGCCATAAGAAGCAATCCCACTACCATTATGAATTGCAGCCAAAAGTATTGTAATTGGTTAGGACAAAGCCTCAACAAGTCAAAATCCAAAGTGTTATTCTCTAAGCAATCCCCCTTAGCACAATCACAGATTGGTCATGTAGGCATTACAGATGAAAAGCCTAAAGAAGAATGCCATCTACCTGGGATCTCCTTTCTTTTTGACTAAAGCCCGCTCCAAAGATTTCAAATATCTCATAGACAGAGTTGAGACCAAGCTAATGGGATGGAGAAGCAAATGTCTCTCATAGGTAGAAAGGTCCACTCTAATCAGCTCTGTTGCAAAAGCCATTCCAAATTATGCTATGTCCTGGTTCAGGTATCCCCACCAACGTATGTGATAAGCTAGACACACTATCCTAAAGGTTTTGGTGGAAGCCAAAGAAATCAGAGGGCAAATTCTTTGCTCTTACTGCTTGGGACAATCTATGTCGGCCTAAGTGTAAGGGAGGTCTTGGTTTTCAAACTGCCATGGATATAAATAATGCCCTCTTAGCCAAACTTTCTTGGATGGTTGCATCTAAGAGAGAGCCTCTGTATGGCTATTTTGAGAGCTAGATATAAAGTGAGAAGTGACTGACTTCGAAAAGACCCTCCAAGGGTTGCTTTTCTAGTTTGGAAAGCCATTGAAGGAGTTAAAGAGATCATTGTCAAAGGTGCCTACTACCTTACCAGAGATGGAGCTTCAATCAATTTTTTACTTGACCTGTGGGTCCAATAGATCCAAGACTTCATTCCAAAGTCGGCATAAGCTGTCTTTGCTAAAACTCACCTGATGGTCTTTATATTTAGGGATAATTACACTTTACTTACTTATGGTTTGCCTCTAATTTGATTTGCCTACCCGTGGTTTCATTTTTGACACTTTACCCACTTGTGATTCCCTCTGTTACTGCTCTGTAACCCACCTCTGTTAAAAAAGAAGGGTAAATAAGTCTTTTTACACCCATTTTATATCTCTCTCCTCCCAAAACAAGAAAAACCAAAAAACAAAAGAAAAACAAGATTAAAATATGGTATTAGTTTCTCACCATTCACAAACATGAAGAACATACACAAACATGAAGAACGTATACCTAGAAAACTAATACAAATCAAACCAAGCAATACCATCAAAGTAAAAACCACAGATCTATCAAAATACAACCTTAAAATATAGCACAACATTTGATCCCACGTTTTATACTAGATTGGCTTCAAAATTAAGCCCACAAAAAAAGTCACAAATTGCTAGCAACACATTGAAAATTAACATGCAGAGAGAGAAAAATCACAGTTTCAACTTCTTTGTTGGAAGAAAAAGAAAGAAAGAAAAAAAATTAGGGGAAGAACAAATGAATTCAAACCCAGGCATATATTTGAAACCCCAATTTCAAATCCAAACATATATTTTAGGACTTCTCAAACCCAGAAAAATTAAACTCAAATAAACCACTCCACAGATCTCAATCCCAAGACCCACGGCAAGCTACTACCCATGGCCCCACGAACCCAGGTCCACCCACAGCACCACGACTCCACGCTGATGTCCACCGTGACAACCTAAAATCTTAGATCGGCCACCACCAAAACCCAAATCGTAACCTACAAGTCACGCTCCTCAAAACCCAGACCCAAATCAGTCATGCTTCTCCTCCACAAATCAAAACCCAAACCAATAGATTGGGTTTGCCGGCGATAGATCGAAGATGTTGGAGGTGGGTATGGCTTCGCTGATGTGAGGGAGATTTTTGCCTTGGTGGATCGGGTACATGCAAAGCTCGAAGTGGATGAAGGTGAGAGAAGAGAAGAAAAGGGAGAAAACTCACTGGACTGGCGTCAGAGTGTGGGTGGACGTCGAACCTTCGACAAAGTGTAGGGTGGAGCTGCGTCTCTTTGTCGTCGGTGTGTGGGGGTGGAGCTAAGGTGAGCTTGAGGATGAGTTTCAGGGTGTGTGAATAGTGTGTGAGAGAAGTGTGTAAGGAGTGACCAATCTAAAAATCTATTGAAGGTAAAATGGAAAGGGAAATTCATTTACAGCATGGGAACTAGGAAGCTTATTTTACAGTCAAACTTATTTCTATTTTCAGTTTGACTGTATTTTCACGTGGTATCAAACACAAACCCAAGCGTAAAACATTTTCAGATTTTAGTTTACATGCGAAACAAACGCAACTTTAATGATGATTCACGGACTAATCAATCAAGTGGGTGTCATTGTAGCATTTAAGATCTTAGGTGGGTGAGCAAGCGTGAGAGAGTGCGTGGGAGAGGAGTGTTTGATCTGATTTCTTGTTTGATTTTTTTATGAAACTTGTTAGAGTAACGGAAAAATTAGAGGTGGGTTACGTAGCAGTAACGGAGGGAATCACAGGTGAGTAAAGTGTCAAAAATGAAACCACGGGTAAGCAAATCAAATTAGAGGCAAACCATAGGTGGGTAAAATGTAATTATCCCTTATGTTTATAGATAACTCATCACTAGAAAGAGAGCCAAATTCATCACATTTTCGAACAATCATCTGCATAAGCCATCTTATCACTCCCCCTAGCCACCAGGCAAAGAGACAATAAACTTATTTGGGTGGCCGATTCGAAAGGGGGGTTCTTAACTAAATTGGCCTATTGGATTTCTAACTAGCAAAATACCCTAAGTATTTTGAGTGAAGCTCTTTGAAAAAAACTCTAGAAAATCAATGTGCCTAAGAGGATCAAAATGCAAATGTGGAGAATTGCCACCAATGTACTTCCCATGAAATGGGCTTTGGCCTAAAGGCTAGAAATGGATAATCAAAGTTGTGTGCTCTGCGAGAATGACCTTGAAACAGCCTGCCATGTTTTCTTCCTTTGCCATGTCATTAGAGCTATTTGGTTCTCCACCTATTGGGAGATTAGAGTCCAAGAACACAATATCACAAATTGTTCAGACATTATTAAACTTGTCCTTCCCCCCCCCCCCCTCCCCCAACCCTTCTTCCTAGGATATAGACAAGGAGTAAATCTCTTCGATCATGGATTTTGTCATGGATGAAATATGACACTTGAGAAACCATATCACCTTCCAAGAAGGTTAGATGGACATTTTCTCCACTAGTAATCATATTTTGCACAGAGATTCAGAGTTCTCCAAGCTGCTCTACCCATATTTCTTTATGGCCCTGCAGCCCCCCTAGCATGCTGGTCACCCCCTCTCCCCCCCCCCCCCCCCCCTCCCCAAAAAAATTGGGTTCTATCAAGCTTAATGTTGATGCAACTGTCAGCAATACATCCATAGCTTTAGTTGTCGTAACTAGAGATCATCATGCGTTCCAATTAAATTATGGGTGAAGAAGCACTGCACCTGCCAACTCATTTAAGCCGAAGTTGCTGCTATTCTTTGGGTAGTCAATCTAGCCTCCTCAGAGAGGTGGATGTAAGGTTGAATTTTATCAACCATCTTGTTGGCTTTATTCCATGCTAATTTGCTTGTAGTTTAGTACTTAGTAACCCTATATTTAGGTGGGATTCATGTAAGGGTAGTGTGTGAGAGAGTGTGAAGAAATGCTCAACATTGTGCAAAGAAGCAGGGACTCGCGGCTGACTCGCGACTTGCAAGCCGCCAACTGTAGCACACGTGAGAAGCATGCGGTGAGGTGAAGGGTCATGCCAGCTGTCACACTACAGGACAAAAGTTTCAAGTTGGCCAGGCCGTTAACTCGCGGCTTGAACTCGCGACTTAGACCAGTCACGAGGCCAAGCCGTCAACTTACCCTGTTTGGGAAAAACTGTCTCTTCGTATTCCAAACACACACCACTATATATAGACCCTTATACCCACGAAATGTAGAGAGCTTCTAGACAGAATTTTGTGAAAGAAATCTTAGAGAAAAAGTAAGATTGATTCATCCACAATTTTCGCCTAAGAGACTCTTCAAATTCCTCTACTCTTTTCCTTTCTATTGATACATCTTTGAGAGGTTCTTGACCAAATCTTTTTCTCACCACACCCATGTTTGTGAGAAAAGGATTTGGTCTTTTGGTGCTAAGGGAAGCAGTTTGGAAGGGACCAATGGTTATTGGTTGATGCTATGGGCTATAGCAGAATCTGGTAAGTTAGAGAAGAAAAAGGTTCGGCGCAACCTCGTTAGAGTAAGAAGCTTGGAGGGCTTAGGTACCTGGGTAGATTAGGCTTGGATGGTCTATTGCTGTTCATGTATCCCAACTACATTTTCTAGTGGATTATTGACCGCTTGGAAGGTGGCGAAGAGGTTTTACGCCGAAGGCTTCGGTTTCCTCTTCGATAACACATCGCGTGTTATTCTTGTGTTTGCATCTCTCTTCCCTTTATCTTTACCTTTTATTTTCTGTTGTGGATGTGATTATAATTGGCTTAGATTGTTCATCAATTCCGTGTTTGGCTTATATTCATGTTCCGCACATTAATTGTTTGATAATAAGCTTGAATTGGTAATTTGTAATTGGGGGTCAAAACGTTCATAGTGTTTTCAACGCTATTCGAACTTTTAGTGGAAAAATGTCATCTTTGAAGACAACTTTAATGTGGCGTTTGGTACGGGGGAATCCACATTACTTCTGGCATCCAGATTCCTAAGAATGTGATTCCTAGGAATCACATTCCTAAGAATGTAACTATTTCTATGTTTAGTTTATTCCCAGGAATCTTAAATGAATTATTTATTTTTCCCATTCTATCCTTAGATTTGAATGTGAACTACAAAGTCATTTAAAAAAAAAAGGGTTAAAATTGTCAATTTATAAAAAATACAATTCATTTAAGCATGGGAATCTGGATTCCTACCTGTTTTAGAGGGAATTCACATTCCCACTGAGAGGGGTTTAAGGGGGGAATCCAGATTCCCCTGGCATCTGATTCCCTTGCATGATTTGCAACCAAACATGAGAATCTTTAAACATTCCTAGGAATCCTAAAACATTACCCTGTACCAAACGCCACATAAGGATTGCTTTGACTCCCTCTTTGTGGAAGGCTTTCAGCCAAATTGGTCCATTAGTAATATTGTTAGTGATGTCTTTAATCTTAGAGAGTCTTTCCTTGTGTTTCGTTTGTTTGGGTTAGAAGAGCTTGGAACTCTACAACCCATGTAGTTGCAAAGTTCACTCTGAACACTTCCGTTTCTTGTTGTTTCAATAAGGAGAGTTTGACAGTGGTTTAATCTGATGCTTCTAAGATAGACTTCCCCCCTGTTCTTCTCTTCTTTGATTAATGACATTGAAACTTATCAAAAAGAAAAAGAAAAAGAAAAAAAGAAGTTAGTTCAGCATGTTGTAGTTTTAATTGGTAGCAGTGTATCTTATTGAAATGGGAATATCAATTACCATGGATGAAATCACTACTGTTTCCATTTGAATAAAGTTACTACGACACTAGGAGAAACAGAAAATTATGCAAAAAAATTATGTTATATGGAACTTTTACTCCTGCTAGATTTTATTATATAATTGGAATTCAATAGATTCAACATCATAAATAATCAGTATTTAAAGTTTGAGAACCTAAAAATTTTACCCAAAAAATAAATAATAAAATCAAAGTACCCAAAAAAATTCCTTGTGTAAAAGACAATGTGGGACAATCTTTCGTAAAGGTCTATTGGAAGTTAGCACAACTTCTTAAATTATAAAATTTTAACTTACATAATCACCTTTTGTCCGTCAAATTCTGAATGAACTGAGCAAGAGTGGCAAATTTGGGGCTTTTTTGAATTTCACATTGAGAGGATAGGTAGAGAGAGAGATGGATTTGATTTTCAAGTTGGAGTGAGTGAAAGAGATTTGGAGAGAGAGAGAGAGAGAGTGAGTGAGGCCAGATTATGTTTTTGGGTTTTAGACTTTTGGTTGCAATGGAACTCGATATCCTAATCATCGAGTTCCACTTTAATTTTTTTTTAATTTCCAAAGAAGTTGATTTTACAGTCACAAAATCAATTCCTAAAGGATAGTATTCTGCTACATAGTTCGCAAACAATGTTAATTTGCTGAAAATTTCGGCAATTTGAGGTATTTGGCCATTTTGGCCTTAAGTAAAACCCTTATTGAGATTCCACGACCTTTAGACAACTTACAACCGAAGCCTTACACTTCTTCAAATTCTCTGGACTACTCAGCTACATGAATGTTATGTGGATGACACACCCACGATCATGACCGGAACCTCCGATCGACTCTAATAAACTTCTAAAGATTTACTTCACTACAATAACTCCGTGATCTTGTGTATTTCAATTCACTACTCAAACGCTTCAATCACCACGTTGAATTTCTCTCCATCTAAACACGGGAAGTAAATATTTGGCTTGCATAATACCTTTCTTTAGGGTACAAAAACAGCCTCTCAAGCCTCTTAAAAATCGTGTAAAGGAGTCTCTTATATACTAGCAGTAGCTGGGGTACAAAATCCTGAGCACATGCTACACTCTAAGAATTAAAACACATCAGCAACAATTTTTGATCGATCAAGTGGCTGTGAAACTTCTACCAAGCCTTGATCGAAAGGTAGTCTAACACAGAATGTTTTGTCTTTCGTAAGTTGTGTCTTGCACAATTTGTCATGAATTTGATTCAATCTTCAAGGTCACATTATAGACTTAATTTGATAGATTACAAACTCGTCGAATTTGCCAACAATAACAACATTAACCTTAACAATAATTATTACCATATAATTCAAATATGTGATCACAATAGCATGGTTATAAACCACAAATTGCAAGCACCAAATTATAAAGCAATAAAACAACAGACACCAAATT